>CP136054.1:451298477-451898477 GCA_032464435.1 Aegilops umbellulata
TTTTGTTGTAGTTGTGGATGCTTGCAATAGAGGTTAATCATAAGTGGGATGCTTGTTCAAGTAAGAACAACACCCAAGCACCGGTCTAGCCACATATCAAATTATCAAAGTACCGAACGTGAATCATATGAACATGATGAAAACTAGCTTGACGATATTCCCATGTGTCGTGTTTTTGTCACGGCAGATGTCCTGGTGTCAGGACTTAGTCGTGGAGCCATCGCAACGGGTTAGCTTGAAGGGGTTAAAGCGTACACAGGGACGCAAGAGAGTTTATACTAGTTCGGACCCTTCGATGAAGGTAAAAGCCTACGTCTAGTTGTGATGGAATTGATGGGGTTTCGAGGGCTTAGGGAGCAAACAAGCTTCGCCTAAGTCTCGGGTTGTTGTCTGTCGTCCTTGAACCGCCGCCGGGTCGTCCACTTATATACACGTGTGACGCCCGTCGGTTCATAGAGTCCCAACACCGGTTCATATTCGTATCCGGGTTGATCTCTCCTTATTCCTAACTTATAATACAAGTTTATATACACATGCCGGTTTACGGCTACAAGTCTTAAACCGACTATGGGCCCTACCCTCATCTACTTTCTTGGGCTTTAACACACTTAACTACTGAAGAAGTTAACCCGGCCCACCTGGCCGGTTTACGCCCAGTAGTAATATCCCCAACATTAGGCCCCATATTGATTTGAACGGGTTCATGTCAATCCTTAGCAAAAAAAATCTTTATCTTCAACATCTTCTTGTAGTTTGTTGAACTGTCGTGATGTCATCTTCCCTGGTCGTTGCAAACCGACATGACGTCATCTATTATAAAGAAAATTTATCTATGACCCCTTTTTGTTAATAAATCCGCGACAATCGAGGCGACAACTCTGTTTCGTGGCCCCTTGATTCTCGCGCCTGACACATGTCCATTTCCTTATAAATAGGACCGAGGAGTCATTTCTTTTCTCCCCTTCGTGCCCTTCTTCTTCGTCTTCCTCGCGTCGCCAGCCTCGGAGCTCCGCCGCCGCCGTCAGCTTCCGCACCGACCTTGGCCGCTGCATCGACCTGAGCGCACCAGAGCATCGCGGCGATCTTCCGCGTCTTCCTCAACCCTGGTGAGTCTTCTGCCCTTTTGAACACAGATCTGTTCTACGGTTTCGTGTTCTTGCAATGTTCGTCGCCTGTGCTTGTTCATATACTAGCCTCTAGATGCATCTGTGAACCCCCACTCTGTGTAGTGGTAGCTTTTAGTATCCGCCTTTAGGTTCATGCCCAAGACCATAAATCTCTCATATATTTCTGCTCATTAAGTCAATACTGTTTTGCTTTGATCTTTTGAACATTTTTCTTCTTTTCTGAACTTGCTTTAGATCCAACGCTGTAGAAAAATCTTGCGAAATCTTTTTCTGCATACTTATCCATCCGCAATCTCAGTTGTCTCAATGTTTAGATCATGGTGTAGAAAAACTAACAAACCAGTATATACCATTAGTCCCCTTGTTGAACCGCCAGAACTCTTTAGCCAGATGCTGTCGCTTCATAGAATTCCGGTTTAGATATAGCTGTCTCCGGTTTAACATTGTTCATGCCAGTGTATATTTAACCAACACATTCTTGAACCGGAATTACTTATTTTGTAGATTTTACCATGGCCAAACAAGTATATGAGTGCAACTGGGTTCCTTCCCGCGTCACAGAAACTCAACTGAATAATTTAGTCTTAATCGGCGCCTTAAGCAGCAAAGACACTATCCATTGGAGGGTCCCCGGTACAGAATGTCCTTCCATACCTCAAGAGGGAGAGGTCTTTGTTTTCGCAGATCACTTAGCCCGGGGCTTTAATCCGCCCGGTTCAAAATTCTACCGGGATGTCTTAGCCAATTTTCAACTCCATCCGCAAGACACTCGCCCCAATTCTGTTACCAACATATGCCACTTCCAAGTGCTCTGTGAGGTGTTCTTTCAAGAGGAACCCACAGTCGAGTTGTTCAGAGACTGCTTTCCTCTAAACCGCCGCACAGAGTTTACTGATGGTTCCAATACAGAATTGGGTGGTGTGGCGATTCAGAAAAGAAAAGAGGTCACTTACCCTCACGCTAAACTGCACAGCCATCCCAAAGAGTGGAATCAATCATGGTTCTATTGCAAAGACACCTCCCCTGCTGATGAAAATCCTTTGCCTGGCTTTCGTCCGGAGCAACTAAGCAATACCCATCCCTTTCCACAAAGGTTAACTGCCAAGGAGAGAAGTAAATACGCTCCTCAACTTTCCAAACTCATGGCCTTCATGGCTAATAGTTTAACAGGAGTTGATCTTGCTCGCTGTTGGATATCGTGGAGCATACTGCCCCTCAGTCAGCGCTCCGGTTTGATGTGTGAATATACTGGCAGTGTCGATGACCCACTGCGACATGTTAACATCCAGCTCACCGATGATGAAGTCACAGAAGTTGTGAAGAAAATTTTGAACGAACCGGAACACATATGTGCCCGAACCGGCCTGCTTCCCTTCTGTGCCATCAACAAACCGCCAGCTGTAAGATTTAATTTTACCTTTTACTGAGCCTGTCATTGCTATATCTGCCCATTATTTAACACCAATATCTGTTGAAACAGGGCGATGATCCATTTTGGAGCAAGAAGCTTCCACAGGAGAAACCAGAAAAAACAGACAAACCGGAAAGACCAATCCGGCTAAAGACTAGAGTCGTGAAGAAAACCGCCCACAGGAAGAAAACCACTGCATCTTCAGATCCAGCAGCTGATGATGATGTGGGTAATCCGGACCTTGAGGTAGAGCTTGATTCACTAGGCTTACTTTTCACACGCCTTATTGATGATGATATTTGTCAGGATGATGCTGAAGCCAGCCATGCTAATGCTGCAGAGGTAATCTCTCTCTCTTCCGATTCAAACCCTTTGCCTTTGCCAAAAATCCGCCAGGCAAACCGGAAGGTTAAATTTTCTCATCCTCTTGCTTACTTGGATCCCAAATTTCTTATGAAGACCCAATAGCACGAAGCTCGCCGCACAACCCGGCACAGCGGCCAGGTAGTTACCTCCGTCGGTTTACCGAACAGTCCGGTTCGGAAACGCCGTTCAGAGGTCTCTAACTTGCTTGTCAGTGCTTATCCTAAAGCGGGCTATTTTCGTCAACCTCTTAATCCATCTGACTCTGATTATCAGGTTACTTCCCATTCATCCTCTGGCGAGTCATCGGCTACTCAGCTGCCACCGCTCAAAATGGTGCTTGGGTAAGCTATACTTATTATAATATTTCTGGTGTATTACTTTGTAAGATATGCTGTTTTTGACTCTTATTACTCCTTTCAGGGCCAAGCCTAGAACGAGCAAGAAGGCCCGCCTGGATAAAGCGGCCGAGGAAGACACCGTCCCTGAACCGGATAAAACGCCAGACCCTGAAGCGGCTATTCGTGAAGATATACCCAACGACCCACCACTACAAGATGATGACTTTATTGCTGAAGAAAGGCCTATTGTCACCTCAGGCCCTGTCGACCAGCCCACAAGCCCCATCCGGATTGAGAGATCCATCAGTCCATCCCATCCTGCTGACAAATCGACTGCCCTAGTGCGAACCGGTGATGCTAAGGATGATGATGTTGTAATTACTGGTATTGGCCGTACAGAGCCAAGCAATCCTGTCGCCTTATCCAAGCATACTGCCAAAGAAGAATTTGCTGCCATGGGCAAAGGCAAGTGGAATGTTGATCTGGCGAGTTATGCTGCTCTGAATACCCAAGACCTTCATTCCGGCTAACTGAACCGGTTGTATACCAGCCGCGATTATGAAGCTGGTCTGGTGAATATGATGAAAGAAAAATTTGAGGTAACTTCCCTGTGCTTTTCCTGCTTGGATATTTCAATCTTGTTAATTCTCTTAGCCCCCAAGGGCCGGTTTAAAATCCTCATTCAAACCGGGACTTGCCAATATAAATCTCCATGCTTCGGAATTCGCTAATGTAGCCCCCAAGGGCCGGTTTAACTTAGTGTAGTTAAACCGGGACTTTAAGTAATTGACATCACAGCTTCAGAATTTACTCGAGCAAATAGTCATTAGCCCCCAAGTGCCAAGTTGAATACTTGTATTGATCTTGGGACTTTTATAATCAATTGAAATATGAAGATCAAATATGCATTAGCCCCCAAGTGCCGAGTGCATAACTTGTTATGTGGTTGGCACTTCAATTTTTGCACTGCTTTCTGAATCATATAATTGTCTGTATGCAGGCTGAGCTGAAGACAAAAGAAAACCAAGTCGCCGATCTCCAAGAAAATCTGAAGTCTCAACAAGCTGAAACCTCAAAATCAAAAGAGGAGTTGACCAGCGCTTTAAGCATCATGGAACAGCTTAAGGAGGACTTCAAAAAGGAGCGGGTGGACTGGGCCACTGAGAAGTCCGCTTTAATCAAGCGAGCAGAAGACGCCGAGGCTGCGCTCAAACCGATGGTGGACGAACTGACTGGCATAAAGCGGCAAGTGCACTCCATGACTGCTGCTATCTTTGGTAAGCCGATTTAACTTCTGGAGTTACTCGGTCTTCTTATGTAGCTTTCAATTTGCTGATTCTTTGTAACATTTCAGGAACACGCATTGGTCACTTGGGGTCAGATGTACGGATGAAATTGAAAGCCGCCTACACATTGATCGAGCAGCTGTATACTGGAGCACAGCGGATCATCTCTACTGCATCGCATAACAATCCGACGCCCACTTTAATTCAAGATACTCTTAAGAGGCTGTCGATGCTTCCTGCCCGGGTTGAAGAGCTAAAGAGATCTGCCGCTCGAACCGGTGCCATCAATGCCTTAATCCGGGCAAAAGCATGGGTGCCGGATTTTGATCCTATTGAGGCAGTTCAGGGCTATCCCAGCTTAAAGGAAGACGGGTCAGCATTTAGTGAAGCGGATCTGCGAGCAATAAACCGGGAGGTGCGCCCTCTAGCTTGCCAATTGGCTGAAGAGGCAGACTTGTCACATTATCAAGCACAGTACAATGACCAAAACAAGCGAGTAGCCGCACCGATTCCTGAAGCGGAAAATCTTATCCCTCCAATCCGTAAGCACACTTATGCTCCTGATATTGAACCGTCACTGCTGATCCATGATGAAGCTGTCTTTCAAGCATTAATGGGAATCGACTGGACAACTGTTGATTTCTAGCCGCTGGGTAGAGAAGCAGAAGTGGAAGCGGAGCGGGATGACCCACAACCATCAAGCCATGCTGGTGACCAAGCTTGAACCGGAAATCGGTTTAAAAATGCTCCACCTTCGAAAAACAATGATCTTATTTGGGCACCGTGTTGCCTTGTAATAGGCTAGCCGATACTCTTGATTTTGTTATGCCTTCGTGCATAAATACTGCAACCTGTGCTTCCTTTGGGTGATAAAATTTCCAAAGTACTTTCTGCAATCAAGAAATCTTAAAATATCGCCGCGGTTGTACCGTCACGCGGATTGTTATGAAATCAGAATATCTGAAATTAGAAGTATATGATCTAATCTTTGTGATACATAATACCTGCCATCATTGGGCATGAAGCTGGCTTAGCCAATCTTGAAGCGGAGGTTTTATAAACCCACACTATTGGAGGAAATAACCGCTCCTGTATATATACAATGCCGGTTTACCTTGTAAAACCGTGTCGGGTGTTATGATAAACACCATGTTACTCCTAAATAGGATGTTAAACGAAGAAGATCAAATCGGGCAAATAAACCCCGGATTAAAATGGACCGTGTTCCATCAATTGACAGTTTGAACCGGTTTAAGAAACTTTGTTGGTTTAAAAACGCAACAAGAATAAAAACAAAATTTTTAGGCAAAGGTAATGATAAAAACCGTTTGCAAAAAGAGGCTTTATTGAGCCGATCAGATGGCGTTACCATGGTCGGACATGACCAAGCCCCCGATAGGCGTAGCTATGGTTCAAGTCAGCCAGGTCCCCAAATGAAACCGTGGCATTTATGCAGATCAAGAGGCGTGGCAATGGTTCAGGTTCGACCAAGCCCCCAAGTGATTCTGTGGCCTTAGGCCGATCAAGAGGCGTGACTGGTTCATACTTGACCATGTCCCCAAGTGATCTGGTGGCTTTCGCCTATCAAAAGGTGTTGCATTGGTTCAGATACGACCAAGCCCCCAAGTGATGTCATAAAGCTTTTGAAAAGCAATTTCAAGGGGTAAACCGGAGGCCACTTTAAGACAGAACAACTCCGTGTAACCACTCATGATGTAAAAAGAACAGAGATCCCGCTTTCGCTGAGGCTCTGGTTTATTGTATTAATCATAACATATACAGTGTCATAATATGTACATAGGTAGAGCCGATGGCTCGGGTATAATAAGGCCGAAGATGAGCTATGTTCCACAGCCTGTTGGTCTTCTCCTCTTATGTATGTGAGTCTTTGTGCTCTCGAATATCGATCAGATAGTATGACCCATTGTGCAGATTCTTGCTGACCACGAAAGGTCCCTCCCAAGGTGGGGATAACTTATGCATATCAGTCTGATCTTGGATGAGCCGACGCACCAAATCTCCCTCTTGAAAGGTTCTGGTTCTGACTCGGCGACTGTGATAACGACGAAGATCCTGTTGGTAAATCGCCGAGCGGGCAGCAGCTATGTCACGCTCTTCATCCAACAGGTCCAAAGCATCTTGCCGTGCTGTCTCGTTGTCCGCTTCAACATAAGCCGCCACACGAGGTGAATCATGACGAATATCACTGGGGAGAACCGCCTCTGCTCCGTAAACCATGAAGAGCGGTGTGTATCCTATTGATCTGTTGGGTGTAGTATTAATGCTCCATAACACAGATGGTAACTCTTCTACCCAACAACCCGGTGTTCTCTACAAAGGAACCATAAGCGGGGGTTTGATGCCTCTCAAGATCTCTTGATTAGCTCGCTCTGCTTGACCATTGGACTGTGGGTGGGCTACTGATGAAACATCAAGCCGGAAGTGCTCACGTTCGCAGAACTCCTTCATGGCACCCTTGGACAAATTAGTACCATTATCTGTGATGATACTGTGTAGAAAGCCAAACCGGAAAATCACTTTTTTGATGAACTGAACTGCCGTGGCTGCATCACACTTGCTAACGGGCTCTGCCTCCACCCACTTTGTAAATTTATCAACCGCCACCAGAAGGTGGGTCTTCTTATCCTTGGACCTTTTGAAAGGCCCAACCATATCCAGCCCCCAAGTCGCAAACGGCCAAGTAATTGGAATCATTCTCAATTCTTGAGCCGACACATGAGCACGTCTTGAAAACTTTTGGCAACCGTCACATCGTCTGACCAGATCTTCCGCATCAGCATGAGCAGTTAGCCAATAGAAGCCATGGCGGAACGCTTTAGCCACCAAAGACTTTGAACCAGCGTGGTGACCACAATCTCCTTCGTGGATCTCACGCAAAATTTCACAGCCTTCTTCAGGTGACACACAGCGTTGAAACACCCCTGATACACTGCAATGATGCAATTCACCGTTGACAATAGTCATGGACTTGGATCGCCGGATTATCTGTCGGGCCAGAATCTCATCCTCTAGTAACTCGCCCCGGTTCATGTACGCAAGGTAAGGAAGTGTCCAATCCGGAATGACATGAAGAGCTGCCACTAACTGAGCCTCCGGATCAGGAATAGCCAAATCCGCTTCACCAGGGAGCTTAACCGATGGGTTGTGCAGCACATTGAGAAAAACATTGGGCGGCACCGGTTTGCACTGAGAGCCCAGCCGGCTTAAAGCGTCCGTCACTTCATTCTTCCGTCGGTCCACGTGGTCCACCTGATAGCCTTTATAGTGACCTGCAACAGTATCCACCTCACGATGATATGCTGCCATGAGTGGGTCCTTGGAATCCCAAGTGCCAGACACCTGTTGAGCCACGAGGTCCGAGTCACCGAAGCACTTAACTCGACTTAAATTCATCTCCTTAGCGACCCGGAGACCATGGAGCAAGGCTTCATACTCAGATGCATTGTTAGTACAAGGGAACATTAAGCGGAGAACGTAACAAAACTTGTCACCTCGTGGGGAAGTTAATACGACTCCAGCCCCCGAGCCCTCCAATTGCCTGGATCCGTCAAAATGGATGGTACAATATGTGTGATCCGGCTTTTCTTCAGGTGCTTGCAGTTCCGTCCAATCATTGATGAAATCGACCAGTGCTTTAGACTTAACCGCCGTCCGAGGCACGTATTTTAACCCGTGCGGCCTAAGCTCTATAGCCCACTTGGCAATCCGGCCAGTCGCTTCCCGTTTCTGGATGATATCGCCCAAGGGAGCAGAACTGACCACTGTAATGGGGTGCCCTTGGAAGTATTGCTTAAGCTTCCGGCTTGCCATAAAAACTCCATATACCAGCTTCTGCCAATGTGGATACCTTTGTTTGGACTCAATAAGTACCTCGCTGATATAATAGACCGGACGCTGAACCGGATGCTCCTTGCCTGCCTCCTTTCGCTCTACCACAATAGCCACACTGACCGCACGAGCTTTAGCAGCAACATATAGCAGCAATGGCTCCTTGTCAATGGGAGCGGCGAGCACAGGCGGATTGGCCAATTGCCGCTTTAAGTCCTCAAATGCCTTATCAGCAGCAGAACTCCAGACGAATTGATCCGTCTTCTTTAACATCTGATACAAAGGGATTGCCTTCTCACCAAGGCGACTGATAAACCGGCTCAACGCGGCAATCTGGCCTGCCAGGCGTTGAACATCATTGATACACTTTGGTTTAGCCAAGGAGGTGATGGCTGTGATCTTCTCCGGATTGGCCTCGATTCCCCTGTTGGACACCAGAAAACCCAGTAACTTGCCTGCCGGTACACCAAAGACACACTTGGCCGGATTAAGCATCATCTTGTACGTCCTCACGTTATCAAAGGTTTCCTTCAAATCGTCCACCAGAGTCTCCTTCTCCCCTGACTTAACCACGATATCATCCATGTAAGCATGTACATTACAGCCAATCTGCTTGTGAAGGCAATTTTGTACACACCGTTGATAAGTTGCCTGGGCACTCTTGATCCCAAAAGGCATAGACACATAGAAGAAGGCTCCAAAGGGAGTTATGAACGCCGTCTTCTCCTGGCCCATAACTGCCATTTTGATCTGATGATAGCCAAAATATGCATCCAAAAAACTCAAACGCTCACAACCCTCCGTAGCATCAATAATTTGATCAATACGGGGGAGGGCAAAAGGATCTGCTGGACAAGCCTTATTAAGATCTGTGTAATCCACACACATGCGCCAGGTGCCATTTTTCTTAAGGACCAGCACCGGATTAGCAAGCCACTCAGGGTGGAAAACTTCAATAATAAAGCCAGCTGCCAAGAGCCTGGCCACCTCCACTCCAATAGCCTTGCGTCTTTCTTCGTTAAACCGGCGGAGGAACTATTTCACCGGTTTGTACTTAGGATCCACATTAAGAGTGTGCTCAGCGAGTTGCCTCGGTACACCTGGCATGTCATAAGGCTTCCATGCAAAAATATCCCGATTCTCACGGATGAACTCGATGAGCGCGCCTTCCTATTTCGGATCCAAGTTGGCACTGATGCTGAACAGCTTGGACGAATCGCCAGGTACGAATTCAACAAGCTTAGTTTCAGCTGCTGATTTGAACTTCAGGGCCGGATCGTGCTCCGTGGTTGGCTCCTTCAACGGAGTCATGTCTGCCGGATCAACATTATCCTTATAGTATTTCAGCTCCTCTGTGGCACAAACCGACTCTGCGTAGGCCGCATCACCCTCTTCACACTCTAAGGCAACCTTGCGACTTCCATGAACCGTTATTGTCCCCTTGTGACCCAGCATCTTGAGCTGCAAATACACATAACACGGCCGTGCCATGAACTTGGCGTAAGCCGGCCGCCCAAATAAGACGTGATATGGACTCTGGATTTTTACCACCTCAAAAGTCAATGTCTCCGACCTGGAATCATGATCATCTCCAAAGGCCACTTCCAGGGCTATCTTACCAACAGGATATGCTGACCTACCAGGTACCACACCATGGAATACCGTATTGGACGGTTTAAGATTTTTATCTGTTAGTCCCATACGACGGAAGGTCTCATAGTACAAGATATTGATACTGCTCCCTCCATCCATGAGTACCTTGGTGAACTTATAACCTCCCACCTGAGGCGCCGCCACCAATGCTAGCTGACCCGGATTATCAACCCAGGGAGGGTGATCCTCTCTGCTCCACACGATTGGCTGTTCAGACCAGCATAGATATTGGGGCACGGCCGGTTCAACAGAATTCACAGCCCTCCTTTGAACCTTCCGGTCTTGCTTGTCCAAACTAGTGGTGAAGACATGATATTGCCCACTATTCGACTGCTTTGGGTGACTCTGGTAACCCGACTGCTGCTGCTGATTGTAACCACCCTGGCTATTATTTTGATTGTTATGTCTGCCTGGATTACCATTAAATCCTGATCCGGAACCCGGCCCGGATCCTGAGCCACCACCGGAGCCGTGATCATACCGAAAAGCATTAGAATTCTTGAACTCCTGCATAATGTAGCAGTCCTTCCAAAGGTGATTGGCTGGCACCTCCTTCGTCCCATGCTTTGGGCAGGGCTGGTTTAATAGATAATTTAAGCGGTCCGGGTTAGGATTAGGCACTCCACCGCGATTCGGCGTTTACCCTTGCGTCGCTGGCCCTTGTCCTGTGCATTGGTATTAGCCACGAAATCCATGTTGCCATCCGCTTTACTCTTGCCTCCGCCACCATTACCTGCCAGATTATGCTGCTGTCCTCTGGAGTTGCTATTCTTCTTTCCCTTCCCTGTCTTATCGTCATCAGACTCGGGATCCTTGGTACTATCAGAATCAGCATACTTCACTAATGCAGCCATGAGAGTCCCCATATCCGTGCAATGACGCTTCATCCGCCCCAATTTCAACTTTAGAGGCCCAAACCGGCAGTTGCCTTCCAGGGTGATAACAGCGGTGTCAGCGTTGATGCGGTCCGATGAATGCAAAACTTGCGAGACCCGACGCACCCAATGAGTCCTCGATTCTCCTTCCTCCTGGACACAGGCAGCTAAGTCCACTATCGACATAGGCTGCTTACATGTATCCTTGAAATTACTGATGAACCGGGCTCGTAACTGGGCCCATGAACTGATAGAATTGGCCGGTAAGCTTTTTAACCAAGTGCGGGCCGTTCCTTCGAGCATCATGGTGAAATACTTCGCACATGCCACATCATCCACATCAAGCATCTCCATGGCCATCTCATAACTTTCTACCCATGTCTCTGGAGGTTGATCCGCCGTGTAATTTGGTAACTTGCGCGGGCCCTTGAAATCCTTGGGCAGGCGCACATTGCATAAAGCGGGGACAAGGCAAGGTACCCCCAAAGAACTAGAAGTAACACCAGGTTCGACCGAGATGGTTGGACAAACCAGCGTGAGCTGACGAGCCTGATACTGTCCGCTAACTCGGCCTCCCTGCACGATCGGGCCCGGTCCACCACTTCCTGAGCATTATCAGCACCGACCGCTGGGTTGTCACCACGGGGCGCTCCACGTCGTGCATTGCTCGATACGGCCGGTTCATCCATACGTCTGCTGTAGCTCCGGCTTGGACGAGGGGTAGAGTGGATCCGGTCGCGGCTGTACGAGTATGCTTCCTGTTGGACCAAAGTTGTCCTAAGAAGCTCTTTGACCCGGCGCGTCTCTACTGCTTGCGGTGAATCACCTTCAATTGGAATGGCCTCCAGCCGTGCAGCAGCTGCAACAAGGTTGTCCATCGGGTTGGAGTTGTGACCCGGAGGTGTTGGAACAGCCTGAGGTACCATAGTGTTATGATGAGGCAGATCCGTCAAACGGGGCTGAACCGGCGTGCCCGTCCCAAGAGCTTCCGCCCGGTTTACCACCGGCGGATTACTGGTTCCTGCTCCTGGGGTGTTGAAGAGGTCTCTGTCTTCGAAAACCGAAGGCAAACGGGACCGGTACTTCCTTTTCATGACTTCATGTGACGCGTTCTGGTCCAGCATGAGCCTGTAGGCTTGCGCATCTAAAGCGGCCCGCTCTGTAGTCATCCTGGTATTTTCGGCTGCCAGGTCCACCTTGGCCTGAGCGATCTGTTCCCTCACCTTTGCAATCTCCGCATTGTGGACGTCCTGATCCGCCGGGTTAGCCTCTGCCAGAAGCGCAGCCAACGCATCAAAGAGATCTGATAAAACTTGAGCCAGCGGGCGCACAGAGCCTCATGCCCCGGCAGCCGTCGCCGCTACTGAACCGGAGGTCATTGCCGCAACGGTCGAAGAATGAAGCACTGCCTGTGTACCGGCCATGAATATTCCAACCCGATTGGGCAGATCAGAGGGGTCCGGAATACTGTCGCCATCGGAACAGCCCCCAATCCGGTCATCTTGTAGTTGATACAGAGATTCGGTTTCTCCAGTTGATGACTCGTCGCCAGAGTAAACAACGGTCTCGCCACCAGATTCCGATCCATCCTCATAACCTCCTCCATGGATGACTCCCACGAAGGCATGCTTCACGGCCGGTTTAACCTGGGCAGATCGCGCACGCTGAGCCGTTTCGATGAGGTCGGTGCAGATGTCCGGCTCAGGGCCCGGTTCACTGATCTTGCCGATGAAAACATGTATGCCACCAAAGGGGACCCGGTACCCGTACTCAATTGAGCCGGCCTCGGGGCCCCAGCCTGCATCGTCGATGTAGAGCTTGCCGCGACGACTCTTAGTCATCCGGCCCACAGCATAGCCCTTGAGTCCTTCGATGCGGCCCTCCAAGAACTTGAAACCATCGTGCGATAGCCCCTCGGTGGGCGCCAACTATCGTGGTTTTGTCACGGCAGATGTCCTGGTGTCAGGACTTAGTCATGGAGCCATCGCGACGGGTTAGCTTGAAGGGGTTAAAGCGGACACAGGGACGCAAGAGAGTTTATACTAGTTCGGCCCCTTCGATGAAGGTAAAAGCCTATGTCTAGTTGTGATGGAATTGATGGGGTTTTGAGGGCTTAGGGAGCAAACAAGCTTCGCCTAAGTCTCAGGTTGTTGTCTGTCGTCCTTGAACCGCCGCCGGGTCGTCCCCTTATATACACGGGTGACGCCCGTCGGTTCACAGAGTCCCAACACTGGTTCATATTCGTATCCGGGTTGATCTCTCCTTATTCCTAACTTATAATACAAGTTTATATACACATGCCGGCTTACGGCTACAAGTCTTAAACCGACTATGGGCCCTACCCTCATCTGCTTTCTTGGGCTTTAACACACTTCACTACTGAAGAAGTTAACCCGGCCCACCTGGCCGGTTTACGCCCAGTAGTAATATCCCCAACACCATGTGTCCTCGGGAGCGCTTTTCCTTATATAAGAGTTTGTCCAGGCTTGTCCGTTGCTACAAAAAGGATTGGGCCACCTTGTTGCACTTTATTTACTTTTGCTACTTGTTTCTCGTTACAAATTATCCTATCACAAAACTATATGTTACCACTTATTTCAGTACTTGCAGAGAATACCTTGCTGAAAACCGCTTCTCATTTCCTTCTGCTCCTCGTTGGGTTCGACACTCTTACTTATCGAAAGGACTACGATAGATCCCCTATACTTGTGGGTCATCAGTGGACCTTGTGGAGAAGAGGAGATGCGGCCATGGCAGGGTCGCGCGCCCTCCCCTAGTCAGAATAGGACAAGGAGAGGGGGGCGGCGCCCCCCCCCCCTCTCCTTCCTCTCTCCCTCCTCTTTCCCCCTCCACTCCTAATCCAACAAGGAAAAGGGAGGGAGTCCTACTTCCGGTGGGAGTAGGACTCCTCCTGGCGCGCCCCTCCTGGACGGCCGCACCTCCCCCTTGCTCCTTTATATACGGGGGCAAGGGGCACCCTAGAGAAAACAATTGATCGTTTGATCTTTTAGCCGTGTGCGGTGCCCCCCTCCACCATAGTCCACCTCGATAATACTGTAGCGGTGCTTAGGCGAAGCCCTGCGTCGGTAGAACATCATTATCGTCACCACGCCGTCGTGCTGACGAAACTCTCCCTCAACACTCGGTTGGATCGGAGTTCGAGGGACGTCATCGGGCTGAACGTGTGCTGAAATTGGAGGTGTCGTGCGTTCGGTACTTGATCGGTCGGATCGTGAAGACGTACGACTACATCAACCGCGTTGTGCTAACGCTTCCGCTTTCGGTCTACGAGGGTACGTGGACAACAATCTCCCCTCTCGTTGCTATGCATCACCATGATCTTGCGTGTGCGCAGGAATTTTTTTGAAATTACTACGTTCCCCAACAGTAGCATCCGAGCCAGGTTTTATGCGTAGATGTCATATGCATGAGTAGAACACAAGTGATTTGTGGGCGATATAAGTTATACTGCTTACCAGCATGTCATACTTTGGTTCGGCGGTATTGTTGGATGAAGCGGCCCGGACCGACATTACGCGAGACTGGTTCTACCGACGTGCTTTGCACACAGGTGGCTGGCGGGTGTCAGTATCTCCAACTTTAGTTGAACTGAGTGTGGATACGCCTGGTCCTTGCGAACGTTAAAACAGCACCAACTTGACAAACTATCGTTGTGGTTTTGATGCGTAGGTAAGAACGGTTCTTGCGAAGCCCAATAGCAGCCACGTAAAACTTGCAACAACAAAGTAGAGGACGTCTAACTTGTTTTTGCAGGGCATGTTGTGATGTGATATGGTCAAGACATGATGCTAAATTTTATTGTATGAGATGATCATGTTTTGTAACCGAGTTATCGGCAACTGGCAGGAGCCATATGGTTGTCGCTTTATTGTATGCAATGCAATCGCCCTGTAAGGCTTTACTTTATCACTAAGCGGTAGCGATAGTCGTAGAAGCATAAGATTGGCGAGACGACAATGATGCTACGATGAATATCAGGGTGTCCCGCCGGTGACGATGGTGTCATGACGGTGCTTCGGAGATGGAGATCACAAGCACAAGATGATGATGGCCATATCATATCACTTATATTGATTGCATGTGATGTTTATCTTTTTGTGCATCTTATTTTGCTTTGATTGACGCTAGCATTATAAGATGATCCCTCACTAAATTATCAAAGTATAAGTGTTCTCCCTGAGTATGCACCGTTGCGAAAGTTCTTCGTGCTGAGACACCACGTGATGATCGGGTGTGATAGGCTCTACGTTCAAATACAACGGGTGCAAAACAGTTGCACACGCGGAATACTCAGGTTAAACTTGACGAGCCTAGCATATAACAGATATGGCCTCGGAACACGGAGACCGAAAGGTCGAGCGTGAATCATATAGTAGATATGATCAACATAGTGATGTTCACCATTGAAACTACTCCATCTCACGTGATGATCGTACATGGTTTAGTTGATTTGGATCACGTGATCACTTAGAGGATTAGAGGGATGTCTATCTAAGTGGGAGTTCTTAAGTAATATGATTAATTGAACTTAAATTTATCATGAACTTAGTACATGATAGTATCTTGCTTGTCTATGTTGATTGTAGATAGATGGCCCGTGATGTTGTTCCGTTGAATTTTAATGTGTTCCTTGAGAAAGCAAAGTTGAAAGATGATGGTAGCAATTACACGGACTGGGTCTGTAACTTGAGGATTATCCTCATTGCTGCACAGAAGAATTACGTCCTGGAAGCGCCGCTGGGTGCCAGACCTACTGCAGGAGCAACACCAGATGTTATGAACGTCTGGCAGAGCAAAGCTGATGACTACTCGATAGTTCAGTGTGTCATGCTTTACGGCTTAGAACGGGGTCTTCAACGACGTTTTGAACATCATGGAGCATATGAGATGTTCTAGGAGTTGAAGTTAATATTTCAAGCAAATGCCCGGATTGAGAGATATGAAATCTCCAATAAGTTCTACAGCTGCAAGATGGAGGAGAATAGTTTTGTCAGTGAGCATATACTCAAAATGTCTGGGTATAACAATCACTTGATTCAACTAGGAGTTAATCTTCCGGATGATAGCGTCATTGATAGAATTCTTCAATCACTGCCACCAAGCTACAAGAGCTTCGTGATGAACTATAACATGCAAGGGATGGATAAGACGATTCCCAAGATCTTCGCAATGCTAAAAGCTGCGGAGGTAGAAATCAAGAAGGAGCATCAAGTGTTGATGGTCAATAAGACCACCAGTTTCAAGAAAAAGGGCAAAGGGAAGAAGAAGGGGAACTTCAAGAAGAACAGCAAGCAAGTTGCTGCTCAGGAGAAGAAACCCAAGTCTGGACCTAAGCCTGAGACTGAGTGCTTCTACTGCAAGCAGACTGGTCACTGGAAGTGGAACTGCCCCAAGTATTTGGCGGATAAGAAGGATGGCAAGGTGAATAAAGGTATATGTGATATACATGTTATTGATGTGTACCTTACTAATGCTTGCAGTAGCACCTGGGTATTTGATACTAGTTCTGTTGGTAATATTTGCAACTCGAAACAGGGACTACGGATTAAGTGAAGATTGGCTAAGGATGAGGTGACGATGCGCGTGGGAAATGGTTCCAAAGTCGATGTGATCACGGTCGGCAGGCTACCTCTACATCTACCTTCGGGATTAATTTTAGACCTGAATAATTGTCATTTGGTGCCAGCGTTGAGCATGAACATTATATCTGGATCTTGTTTGATGCGAGACGGTTATTCATTTAAATCAGAGAATAATGGTTGTTCTATTTATATGAGTAATATCTTTTGTGGTCATGCACCCTTGAAGAGTGGTCTATTTTTATTGAATCTCGATAGTAGTGATACACATATTCATAATATTGATGCCAAAAGATGCAGAGTTGATAATGATAGGGCAACTTATTTGCGGCACTGCCGTTTAGGTCATATCGGTATAAAGCGCAGCAAGAAACTCCATACTGATGGACTTTTGGAACCACTTGATTATGAATCACTTGGTACTTGCGAACCGTGTCTCATGGGCAAGATGACTAAAACACCGTTCTCCGGTACTATAGAGCGAGCAACAGATTTGTTGGAAATCATACATACAGATGTATGTGGTCCGATGAATATTGAGGCTCGTGGCGGATATCGTTATTTTCTCACCTTCACAGATGATTTAAGCAGATATGGGTATATCTACTTGATGAAACATAAGTCTAAAACATTTGAAAAGTTCAAAGAATTTCAGAGTGAAGTTGAAAATCATCGTAACAAGAAAATAAAGTTTCTACGATCTAATCGTGGAGGAGAATATTTGAGTCACGAGTTTGGTCTACATTTGAAACAATGCGGAATAGTTTCGCAAATCACGCCACCTGGAACACCACAGCGTAATGGTGTGCCCGAACATCGTAATCATACTTTACTTGATATGGTGCGATCTATGATGTCTCTTACTGATTTACCTCTATCGTTTTGTTGTTATGCTTTAGAGACATCTGCATTCATGTTAAATAGGACACCATCAAAATCCATTGAGATGACGCCTTATGAACTGTGGTTTGGCAAGAAACCAAAGTTGTCGTTTCTTAAAGTTTGGGGCTGCGATGCTTATGTGAAAAAGCGTCTACCTGATAAACTCGAACCCAAATCGAAAAAATGTGTCTTCATAGGATACCCAAAAGAGACAGTTGGGTACACCTTCTATCATAGATCCGAAGGCAAGACTATTATTGCTAAATTCGGAATCTTTCTAGAGAAGGAGTTTCTCTCGAAAGAAGTGAGTGGGAGGAAAGTAGAACTTGATGAGGTAACTGTACCTGCTCCCTTAATGGAAAGTAGTACATCACAGAAATCGGTTTCTGCGACACATACACCAATTAGTGAGGAAGTTAATGATGATGATCATGAAACTTCAGATCAAGTTGTTACTGAACCTCGTAGGTCAACCAGAGTAAGATCCGCACCAGAGTGGTACGGTAATCCTGTTCTGGAAGTTATGTTACTAGACCATGATGAACCTATGAACTATCAAAAAGTGACGGTGAGCCCAGATTCCGCAAAATGGCTTGAGGCCATGAAATCTGAGATGGGATCCATGTATGAGAACAAAGTATGGACTCTGGTTGACTTGCCCGATGATCGGCAAGCCATTGAAAATAAATGGATCTTCAAGAGAAAGACTGACGCTGATGGTAATGTTACTGTCCATAAAGCTCGACTTGTTGCAAAAGGTTTTTGACAAGTTCAAGGGATTGACAACGATGAGACCTTCTCACCCGTAGCAATGCTTAAGTCTGTCCGAATCATGTTAGCAATTGCCGCATTTTATGATTATGAAATTTGGCAAATGGATGTCAAAACTGCATTCCTGAATGTATTTCTGGAAGAAGAGTTGTATATGATGCAACAAGAAGGTTTCGTCGATCCAAAGGGAGCTAACAAAGTGTGCAAGCTCCAGCGATCCATTTATGGACTGGTGCAAGCCTCTCGGAGTTGGAATAAACGCTTTGATAGTTTGATCAAAGCATTTGGTTTTATACAGACTTTTGGAGAAGCCTGTATTTACAAGAAAGTGAGTGGGAGCTCTGTAGCATTTCTGATATTATATGTGGATGACATATTGCTGATTGGAAATGATATAGAATTTCTGGATAGCATAAAGGGATACTTGAATCAGAGTTTTTCAATGAAAGACCTCGATGAAGCTGCTTATATATTGGGCATTAAGATCTATAGAGATAGATCAAGACGCTTAATTGGACTTTCACAAAGCACATACCTTGACAAAGTTTTGAAGAAGTTCAAAATGGATCAAGCAAAGAAAGGGTTCTTGCCTGTGTTACAAGGTGTGAAGTTGAGTAAGACTCAATGCCCGACCACTGCAAAAGATAGAGAGAAAATCAAAGATGTTCCCTATGCTTCAGCCATAGGCTCTATCATGTATGCAATGTTGTGTACCAGACCTGATGTGTGCCTTGCTATAAGTTTAGCAGGGAGGTACCAAAGTAATCCAGGAGTGGATCACTGGATAGCGGTCAAGAACATCCTGAAACACCTGAAAAGGACTAAGGATATGTTTCTCATTTATGGAGGTGACAAAGAGCTAATCGTAAATGGTTACGTCGATGCAAGCTCTGACACTGATCCGGACGATTCTAAATTGCAAACCGGATACGTGTTTACATTGAACGGTGGAGCTGTCAGTTGGTGCAGTTCTAAACAAAGTGTCGTGGCGGGATCTATGTGTGAAGCAGAGTACATAGCTGCTTCGGAAGCAGCAAATGAAGGAGTCTGGATGACGGAGTTCATATCCGGTCTAGGTGTCATACCTAGTGCATCTGGTCCAATGAAAATCTTTTGTGACAATACTGGTGCAATTGCCTTGGCGAAGGAATCCAGATTTCACAAGAGAACCAAGCACATCAAGAGATGCTTCAATTCCATCCGGGATCTAGTCCAGGTGGGAGACATAGAGAATTGCAAGATACATACGGATCTGAATGTTGCAGAACCGTTGACTAAGACTCTTCCACGAGCAAAACATGATCAACACCAAGACTCCATGGGTGTTAGAATCATTACTGTGTAATCTAGATTATTGACTCTAGTGCAAGTGGGAGACTGAAGGAAATATGCCCTAGAGGCAATAATAAACTTATTATTTATTTCCTTATATCATGATAAATGTTTATTATTCATGCTAGAATTGTATTAACCAAAACATAATACTTGTGTGAATACATAGACAAATAGAGTGTCACTAGTATGCCTCTACTTGACTAGCTCGTTGATCAAAGATGGTTATGTTTCCTAGCCACTGACATGAGTTGTCATTTGATTAACAGGATCACATCATTATAAGAATGATGTGATTGACTTGACCCATTCCGTTAGCTTAGCACTCGATCGTTTAGTATGTTGCTATTGCATTCTTCATGACTTATACATGTTCCTATGACTATGAGATTATGCAACTCCCGTTTACCGGAGGAACGCTTTGTGTGCTACCAAACGTCACAACATAACTGGGTGATTATAAAGGTGCTCTACAGGTGTCTCCGAAGGTACTTGTTGGGTTGGCGTATTTCGAGAATAGGATTTGTCACTCCGATTGTCGGAGAGGTATCTCTGGGCCCTCTCGGTAATGCACATCACTTAAGCCTTGCAAGCATTGCAACTAATGAGTTAGTTGCGGGATGATGTATTACGGAACGAGTAAAGAGACTTGCCAGTAACAAGATTGAACTAGGTATTGAGATATCGACGATCGAATCTCGGGCAAGTAACATACCGATGACAAAGGGAACAACGTATGTTGTTATGCGGTCTGACCGATAAAGATCTTCGTAGAATATGTAGGAGCCAATATGAACATCCAGGTTCCGCTATTGGTTATTGACCGCAGACGTGTCTCGGTCATGTCTACATAGTTCTCGAACTCGTAGGGTCCGCACGCTTAAAGTTTCGATGACGGTTATATTATGAGTTTATGAGTTTTGATGTATCGAAGGTTGTTCGGAGTCCCGGATGTGATCACGGACATGACGAGGAGTCTCGAAATGGTCGAGACATGAAGATTGATATATTGGAAGCCTATATTTGGATATCGGAAGTGTTACAGGTGAAATCGGGATTTTACCGGAGTACCGAGGGGTTACCGGAACCCCCTGGGGGCTTAATGGGGCATAGTGGGCTTTGTGGAGAAGAGGAGAGGCGGCCAGGGAAGGGCCGCGCGCCCCTCCCCCCTAGTCCGAATAGGACAAGGAGAGGGGGGCGGCGACTTTCCTTCCTCTCTCCCTCCTCTTTCCCCCTCCACTCCTAATCCAACAAGGAAAAGGGTGGGAGTCCTACTCCCGGTGGGAGTAGGACTCCTCCTGACGCGCCCCTCCTGGCCGGCCGCACCTCCCCCTTGCTCCTTTATATATGGGGGTAGGGGCACCCCAGAGACAACAATTGATCGTTTGATCTTTTAGCCGTGTGCGGTGCCCCCCCCTCCACCATAGTCCACCTCGATAATACTGTAGGGGTGCTTAGGCGAAGCCCTGCGTCGGTAGAACATCATCATCGTCACCACGCCGTCGTGCTGACAAAACTCTCGCTCAACACTCAGCTGTATCGGAGTTCGAGGGACGTTCGGGCTGAACGTGTGCTGAAGTCGGAGGTGCCGTGCGTTCGGTACTTGATCGGTCGAATCGTGAAGACGTACAACTATATCAACCGCGTTGTGCTAACGCTTCCGCTTTCGGTCTACGAGGGTACGTGGACAACACTCTCTCCTCTCGTTGCTATGCATCACCATGATCTTGCATGTGCGTAGGATTTTTTTTAAATTACTACATTCCCCAACACCTTTTTGGGCCCAGTTATATCACGGGCAGTTACCAGGCCGAAACATATCTCGGGCCTTAGTTGGCCCACTGATATCATGGGCCTTTAAGAGGCCAAAAGCTTAGTACAGACATCAGCGGGCCAAATTATGAGACAGGCCTTTCACAGGCCCAAAATCACATTGTGCTTAACTGTTGCCACCTTTATCACGGGCCATTAGTGGGCCCGATGTCCTGTCAGACCATATATGGCCCGTGGGCAGCACGGGCCATTCCCAGGCTGAAAGTCACACCGGGCTGAAATGGGCCCATGTCTACATCGGGCATCTTACAGGCCGAAAGTCACTGGGCTGTAATTGGGCCCAAATATTCGGCAAACAATTAACGGGCCAGATCTGGCTTCGGGCCGTAAATGGGCCCAAATATTTGGCGAACAATTAACGGGCCAGATCTGGCTTCGGGCTGTAAATGGGCCTTTATTAAGCAGGTCGTTATTGGGCTAGCCCACTAGTACCTGAGTAAGTACTATGGGCCTTTGACCAGGCCGGCCTTTTTAACCTATATGGGCCTCTGTTGGGCCGTGCCACGTGTCGACGTATCATAGGCACTTTGGGTCCAATGAGTGGATGACATCTGTCCCAACGGTGAGCCGACACGTGTTTCCTCCAGCCAATGATAATTTTACACATGGAAAATCCCCATTGGTCGGGGTTGTTAATGGGTTATCGGATCCAAAACCGGACCCAGTAGCTTAACGGCGTTCCGTTACGGTGGATGCCACGTGTCGGTCACCCTTGACGAAAGCACTTCTGTGACGCACGATTTATCGTCATGGAAGTGGATACTTCCGTGATGATAATTTTGGTAATGTCATGGAACACTTCTACGATAGGACAGGTATGACTATCTTGATTCTGTCATAAATTTTTCATGGATGTACATGCATGACAGAAAACGTGACCTAGTGTGACAAACACGTATCATCACGGAAGTGTATTTTTTTTGTAGTATTGTTGTCATACATACATTAGGTCACATACATCTAGAGGACCTGAATTGCTTGGGGAATATCACTTGTGGTGGGTGGGCGGGTTAAAATCCGAACCCTGACTCGCTATTACATCCGGAGTTTGAAGAATTCGCGAGGTCACCGACCCAGGATCCGGGGTGTCCTGGCGGCCTTTGGGCTCAACGCTTGGTTCTATGTTCGGAGGACACAAGGTCTCTTCCCGAGGATGGGTATCCGGCTCGCAGGACATGGACATCCGAACATAGCTTGTTCTTAACTTAGGGGGAGAAGTATTCTCGGCTTGTTCCTCGATGACCGCTACCAGATGGGTGATCGGCGGGGACCTGATTTCCCTCTGATCGGCTTTAAGCCCAATCCGATCGTAGGTTGTTGCAACTGTTGGAAATATGCCCTAGAGGCAATAATAAAATGGTTATTATTATATTTCCTTGTTCATGGTAATTGTCTATTGTTCATGCTATAATTGTGTTATCCGGAAATCGTAATACATGTGTGAATACATAGACCACAACATGTCCCTAGTGAGCCTTTAGTTGACTAGCTCGTTGATCAACAGATAGTCATGGTTTCCTGACTATGGGCATTAGATGTCATTGATAACGGGATCACATCATTAGGAGAATGATGTGATGGACAAGACCCAATCCTAAGCATAGCACAAGATCGTGTAGTTCGTTTGCTAGAGCTTTTCTAATGTCAAGTATCATTTCCTTAGACCATGAGATTGTGCAACTCCCGGATACTGTAAGAAAGCTTTGGGTGTGATAAACGTCACAACGTAACTGGGTGACTATAAAGGTGCACTACAGGTATCTCCGAAAGTGTCTGTTGGGTTGGCACGAATCAAGACTGGGATTTGTCACTCCGTATGACAGAGAGGTATCTATGAGCCCGCTCGGTGATGCATCATCATAATGAGCTCAATGTGACCAAGTGGTTGATCACGGGATCATGCATTGCGGTACGAGTAAAGAGACTTGCCGGTAACGAGATTGAACGAGGTATCGGGATACCGACGATCGAATCTCCGGCAAGTATCATACCGATAGACAAAGGGAATTGTATACGGGATTGTTTGAATCCTCGGCATCGTGGTTCATCCGATGAGATCATCGTGGAACATGTGGGAGCCAACAAGGGTATCCAGATCCCGCTATTGGTTATTGGCCGGAGAGTCGTCTCGGTCATGTCTGCATGGTTCCCGAACCCGTAGGGTCTACACACTTAAGGTTCGATGACGCTAGGGTTATTAGGAAGACTTGTATGTGATTACCGAATGTTGTTCGGAGTCCTGGATGAGATCCCGGATGTCACGAGGAGTTCAAGAACGGTACGGAGGTAAAGATTTATATATGGGAAGTTGTCTTACGGTCACCGGAAGGGTTCGGGGGCATATCGGTATTGTACCGGGGCCACCAGAGGGGGTTCGGGGGTCCACCGGGAGGGGCCACCTATCTCGGAGGGCCCTATGGGCTGTAGGAGGAAGGGAACCAGCCCCAAGTGGGTTGGGCGCATCCCCCCCTTGGGCCCATGCGCCTAGGGTTGGGGGGAACCCTAAAGGGGGCGCCCCCCTTGCTTGGGGGGCAAGCCCCCTCCCCTTGGCCGCCCCCCCTCTAGATCTCATCTAGAGGGGGCCGGCCCCCTTCCCCCTTCCCCTATAAATAGAGGGGCGAGGGGAGGGCTGCATACCACATCCAAGGCGCAGCCTCCCCTCCCCAACACCTCTCCTCCTCCGTTAAGAGCTTGGCGAAGCCCTGCCGGAGTACTGCTGCTCCAGCACCACTACGCCGTCGTGCTGCTGTTGGAGCTTTCTTCCTCAACCTCTCCCTCCTCCTTGCTGGATCAGGGCACGGGAGACGTCCTCGCTCCGTACGTGTGTTGAACGCGGAGGTGCCGTCCGTTCGGCGCTTGGTCATCGGTGATTTGGATCACGACGAATACGACTCCATCAACCCCGTTCTCTTGAACGCTTCCGCTCGCAATCTACAAGGTTATGTAGATGCACTCCCCTCTCCCTCGTTGCTAGATGATTCCATAGATTGATCTTGGTGATGCGTAGAAAATTTTAAAATTCTGCAACGATCCCCAACAGTGGCATCATGAGCTAGGTCTATGCGTAGTTTCTATGCACGAGTAGAACACAAGTTGTTGTGGGCTTCGATTTTGCCAATTTACTTGCCGTTACTAGTCTTATCTTTATTCGGCGGCATCGTGGGGTGAAGCGGCCCAGACCGACCTTACACGTACACTTACATGAGACAGGTTCCACCGACTGACATGCACTAGTTGCATAAGGTGGCTAGCGGGTGTTTATCTCTCCCACTTTAGTCGGATCGGATTCGATGAAAAGGGTCCATATGAAGGGTAAATAGAAATTGGCATATCACGTTGTGGTTTTGGCGTAGGTAAGAAATTTTCTTGCTAGAAACCTATAGCAGCCACGTAAAACTTGCAACAACAATTAGAGGACATCTAACTTGTTTTTGCAGCATGTGTCGTGTGATATGATATGGCCAAAAGGATGTGATGAATGATATATGTGATGTATGAGATTGATCATGTTCTTGTAATAGGAATCACGACTTGCATGTCGATGAGTATGACAACCAGCAGGAGCCATAGGAGTTGTCTTAATTTATGTATGACCTGCGTGTCAACATAAACATCATGTAATTAGTTTACTTTATTGCTAACCGTTAGCCATAGTAGTAGAAGTAATAGTTGGCGAGACAACTTCATGAAGACACGATGATGGAGATCATGATGATCGAGGTCATGGTGTCATGCCGGTGACGATGATGATCATGGCGCCCCGAAGATGGAGATCAAAAGGAGCAAAATGATATTGGCCATATCATGTCACTGTTTGATTGCATGTGATGTTTATCATGTTTTTTACATCTTATTAGCTTAGAACGATGGTAGCATAAATAAGATGATCCCTCGCAATAATTTCAAGAAAGTGTTCCCCCTAACTGTGCACCGTTGCTAAGGTTCGTTGTTCCGAAGCACCACGTGATGATCGGGTGTGATAGGTTCTAACGTTCGCATACAACGGGTGTAAGCCAGATTTACACACGTAATACACTTAGGTTGACTTGACGAGCCTAGCATGTACAGACATGGCCTCGGAACACGGTAGACCGAAAGGTCGAACATGAGTCGTATAGAAGATACGGTCAACATGAAAATGTTCACCGATGATGACTAGTCCGTCTCACGTGATGATCGGACACGGCCTAGTTGACTCGGATCATGTATCACTTAGATGACTAGAGGGATGTCTATCTGAGTGGGAGTTCATTTAATAATTTGAGTAGATGAACTTAATTATCATGAGCATAGTCTAAAAATCTTTGCAATATGTCTTGTAGATCAAATGGCCCACGCTAATGTTGCCCTCAACTTCAAGGCATTCCTAGAGAAAACCAAGCTGAAAGATGATGGAAGCAACTACACGGACTGGGTCCGTAACCTGAGGATTATCCTCATAGCTGCCAGGAAAGCATATGTCCTTGAAGCACCGCTAGGTGAAACACCTGTTTTCCCAGCAGAACAAGACGTTATGAACGCTTGGCAGACGCGTAGTGATGATTACTCCCTGGTTCAGTGCGACATGCTTTACAGCTTAGAACCGGGGCTCCAAAAGCGTTTTGAGCAACACGGAGCATATGAGATGTTTCAAGAGCTAAAAATGGTTTTCCAAGCTCATGCCCGGGTCGAGAGATATGAAGTCTCCGACAAGTTCTACAGTTGTAAGATAGAGGAGAATAGTTTCGTCAGCGAGCACATACTCAAAATGTCTGGGTTGCACAACCGCTTATCTCAGCTGGGAGTTAATCTCCCGGATGATGCGGTCGTTGACAGAATCCTCCAGTCGCTCCCACCTAGCTACAAGAGCTTTGTGATGAACTTCAATATGCAGGGGATGGAAAAGACCATTCCTGAGGTATATTCAATGCTGAAATTAGCGGAGGTGGAAATCAAAAAGGAACATCAAGTGTTGATGGTGAATAAAACCACTAAGTTCAAGAAAGGCAAGGGTAAGAAGAACTTCAAGAAGGACGGCAAGGGAGTTGCCGTGCCCGGTAAGCTAGTTGCCGGGAAGAAGCCAAAGAGTGGACCCAAGCCGGAAACTGAGTGCTTTTATTGCAAGGGAAACGGTCACTATAAGCGGAACTGCCCCAATTACTTAGCGGATAAGAAGGCCGGCAATACCAAAGGTATATGTGATATACATGCTATTGATGTGTACCTAACCAGCGCTCGTAGTAGCTCCTGGGTATTTGATACCGGTGCAGTTGCTCATATTTGTAACTCAAAACAGGAACTGCGGAATAAGCGGAGACTGGCGAAGGACGAGGTGACGATGCGCGTCGGGAATGGTTCCAAGGTCGATGTGATCGCCGCCGGCACGCTACCTCTACATTTACCTACGAGATAAGTTTTAAACCTCAATAATTGTTATTTAGTGCCAGCTTTGAGCATGAACATTGTATCAGTATCTCGTTTAATACGAGATGGCTACTCATTTAAATCCGAGAATAATGGTTGTTCTATTTATATGAGAGATATGTTTTATGGTCATGCCCCGCTGGTCAATGGTTTATTCTTAATGAATCTCGAACGCAATGTTACACATATTCATAGTGTGAATACCAAAAGATGCAAGGTTGATAATGATAGTCCCACATACTTGTGGCACTGCCGCCTTGGTCACATTGGTGTCAAACACATGAAGAAGCTCCATGCAGATGGACTTTTGGAGCCTCTTGATTACGAATCATTTGACACGTGCGAACCATGCCTCATGGGTAAAATGACCAAGACTTCGTTCTCCGGAACAATGGAGCGAGCAACCAACTTATTGGAAATCATACATACTAATGTGTGCGGTCCAATGAGCGTTGAGGCTCGCGGTGGCTATCGTTATGTTCTCACCATCACTGATGACTTAAGTAGATATGGGTATGTCTACTTAATGAAACACAAGTCTGAGACCTTTGAAAAGTTCAAGGGATTTCAGAGTGAGGTTGAAAATCAACGTGACAGAAAAAAAAAGTTCTTGCGATCAGATCGTGGAGGGGAATATTTGAGTCACGAATTTGGCACACACTTAAGGAAACGTGGAATTGTTTCACAACTCACGCCGCCTGGAACACCTCAGTGAAATGGTGTGTCCGAACGTCGTAATCGTACTCCATTGGAAATGGTGCAATCTATGATGTCTCTTACCGATCTACCGCTCTCATTTTGGGGCTATGCTTTAGAGACTGCCGCATTCACTTTAAATAGGGCTCCGTCGAAATCCGTTGAGACGACACCGTATGAATTATGGTTTGGGAAGAAACCTAAGCTGTCGTTTCTAAAAGTTTGGGGATGCGATGCTTATGTCAAGAAACTTCAACCTGAAAAGCTCGAACCCAAGTCGGAAAAATGCGTCTTCATAGGATACCCTAAGGAAACCATTGGGTATACCTTCTACCTCAGATCCGAAGGCAAGATCTTTGTTGCCAAGAACGGATCCTTTCTGGAAAAAGAGTTTCTCTCGAAAGAAGTAAGTGGGAGGAAAGTGGAACTTGATGAAGTACTGCCTCTTGAAGCGAAAAGTAGCGCAGCTCAGGAAGATGTTCCTGTGGTGCCTGCACCGACTAGAGAGGAAATTAATGATGATGATAAAGGTACTTCGGATCAAGCAACTACTGAACTTCGTAGGTCCACGAGGACATGTTCCACACCAGAATGGTATGGCAACCCTGTCCTGGAAATCATGTTGTTAGACAACGGTGAACCCTCGAACTATGAAGAAGCGATGGCAAGCCCAGATTCCAACAAATGGCTTGAAGCCATGCAATCCGAGATAGGATCAATGTATGAAAACGAAGTATGGACTTTGACTGACTTGCCCGATGATCGGCGAGCCATAGAAAATAAATGGATCTTTTAGAAGAAGACAGACGCGGATGGTAATGTGACCATCTATAAGGCTCGGCTTGTCGCTAAGGGTTATCGACAAGTTCAAGGGGTTGACTACGATGAGACTTTCTCACCCGTAGCGAAGCTGAAGTCCGTCCGAATCATGTTAGCAATTGCCGCATTCTATGATTATGAGATATGGCAAATGGACGTCAAAACGGCATTCCTTAAAGGCTTTCTTAAGGAAGAATTGTATATGATGCAGCCGGAAGGTTTTGTCGATCCTAAGAATGCTAACAAGGTATGCAAGCTCCAGCGCTCCATCTATGGGCCGGTGCAAGCATCTCGGAGTTGGAACATTCGATTTGATGAGATGATCAAAGCATTTGGGTTTACGCAGACTTATGGAGAAGCATGTGTTTACAAGAAAGTGAGTGGGAGCTCTATAGCATTTCTCATATTTTATGTGGATGACATACTATTGATGGGAAATGATATAGAATTCTTGGAAAGCATAAAGGCCTACTTGAACAAGTGTTTTTCAATGAAGGACCTTGGAGAAGTTGCTTATATATTAGGCATCAAAATCTATAGAGATAGATCGAGACGCCTCATTGGTCTTTCACAAAGTACGTACCTTGACAAGATATTGAAGAAGTTCAATATGGATCAATCCAAGAAGGGGTTCTTGCCTGTATTGCAAGGTGTGCGATTGAGCACGACTCAATGCCCGACCACGGCAGAAGATAGAGAAAAGATGAGTGTCGTCCCCTATGCCTCGGCCATAGGGTCTATTATGTATGCCATGCTGTGTACCAGACCTGATGTAAACCTTGCCGTAAGTTTGGTAGGAAGGTATCAAAGTAATCCCGGCATGGAACACTGGACAGCGGTCAAGAATATCCTAAAATACCTAAAGAGGACTAGGGATATGTTTCTCATTTATGGAGGTGACGAATAGCTCGTCGTAAAGGGTTACGTCGATGCTAGCTTCGACACAGATCTGGATGACTCTAAGTCAC
This sequence comes from Aegilops umbellulata, assembly GCA_032464435.1. Taxonomy (NCBI): domain Eukaryota; kingdom Viridiplantae; phylum Streptophyta; class Magnoliopsida; order Poales; family Poaceae; genus Aegilops; species Aegilops umbellulata. Next base: position 451,327,687 of record CP136054.1, read on the forward strand.
AAACCGGATACGTGTATATTTTGAATGGTGGGGCAGTCAGCTGGTGCAGTTGCAAGCAAAGCGTTGTGGCGGGATCTACATGTGAAGCGGAGTACATGGCAGCCTCGGAGGCAGCACAAGAAGCAATCTGGGTGAAGGAGTTCATTACCGACCTAGGAGTCATTCCCAATGCGTCGGGCCCGATGACTCTCTTCTGTGACAACACTGGAGCTATTGCCCTTGCCAAGGAGCCCAGGTTTCACAGGAAGACCAGGCATATCAAGCGTCGCTTCAACTCCATTCATGAAAATGTTCAAAATGGAGACATAGATATTTGTAAAGTACATACGGACCTGAATGTCGCAGATCCGTTGACTAAACCTCTTCCTCGAGCAAAACATGATCAACACCAGAACTCTATGGGTGTTCGATTCATCACAATGTAACTAGATTATTTACTCTAGTGCAAGTGGGAGACTGTTAGAAATATGCCCTAGAGGCAATAATAAAATGGTTATTATTATATTTCCTTGTTCATGGTAATTGTCTATTGTTCATGCTATAATTGTGTTATCCGGAAAACGTAATACATGTGTGAATACATAGACCACAACATGTCCCTACTGAGCCTTTAGTTGACTAGCTTGTTGATCAACAGATAGTCATGGTTTCCTGACTATGGACATTAGATGTCATTGATAACGGGATCACATCATTAGGAGAATGATGTGATGGACAAGACCCAATCCTAAGCATAGCACAAGATCGTTTAGTTTGTTTGCTAGAGCTTTTCTAATGTCAAGTATCATTTCCTTAGACCATGAGATTGTGCAACTCCCGGATACTGTAGGAATGCTTTGGGTGTGCCAAACGTCACAACGTAACTGGGTGACTATAAAGGTGCACTACAGGTATCTCCGAAAGTGTCTGTTGGGTTGGCACGAATCAAGACTGGGATTTGTCACTCCGTATGACGGAGAGGTATCTCTAGGCCCGCTCGGTGATGCATCATCATAATGAGCTCAATGTGACCAAGTGGTTGATCACGGGATCATGCATTACAGTACGAGTAAAGAGACTTGCCGGTAACAAGATTGAACGAGGTATCGGGATACCGACGATCGAATCTCCGGCAAGTATCATACCGATAGACAAAGGGAATTGTATACGGGATTGTTTGAATCCTCGGCATCGTGGTTCATCCGATGAGATCATCGTGGAACATGTGGGAGCCAACAAGGGTATCCAGATCCCGCTGTTGGTTATTGGCCGGAGAGTCGTCTCTGTCATGTCTGCATGGTTCCCGAACCCGTAGGGTCTACACACTTAAGGTTCGATGACGCTAGGGTTATTAGGAAGACTTGTATGTGATTACCGAATGTTGTTCAGAGTCCCGGATGAGATCCCGGACGTCACGAGGAGTTCCGGAACGGTATGGAGGTAAAGATTTATATATGGGAAGTTGTCATACGGTCACCGGAAGGGTTCGGGGGCATATCGGTATTGTACCGGGGCCACCAGAGGGGTTCCGGGGGTCCACCGGGAGGGGCCACCTATCTCGGAGGGCCCTATGGGCTGTAGGAGGAAGGGAACCAGCCCCAAGTGGGTTGGGCGCATCCCCCCCTTGGGCCCATGCGCCTAGGGTTGGGGGGAACCCTAAAGGGGGCGCCCCCTTGCTTGGGGGGCAAGCCCCCTCCCCTTGCCCCCCCCTCTAGATCTCATCTAGAGGGGACCGGCCCCCTTCCCCCTTCCCCTATAAATAGAGGGGCGAGGGGAGGGCTGCATACCACATCCAAGGTGCAGCCCCTCCCCTCCCCAACACCTCTCCTCCTCCGTTAAGAGCTTGGCGAAGCCCTGCCAGAGTACTGCTGCTCCACCACCACCACGCCGTCATGCTGCTGTTGGAGCTTTATTCCTCAACCAATCCCTCCTCCTTGCTGGATCAAGGCGCGAGAGACGTCCTCGCTCCGTACGTGTGTTGAACACGGAGGTGCCGTCCGTTCGGCGCTTGGTCATCAGTGATTTGGATCACGACGAGTACGACTTCATCAACCCCGTTCTCTTGAACGCTTCCGCTCGCGATCTACAAGGGTATGTAGATGCACTCCCCTCTCCCTCGTTGCTAGATGATTCCATAGATTGATCTTGGTGATGCGTAGAAAATTTTAAAATTCTGCAACGATCCCCAACAACTCCTAGGGCGGCATGCGATCTAGTAGCTCGTTTAAGGATGAGACATCTGCTGGATCCATCTTTTCGGGGTGTTCAAGGATGAAGCGAAGACGATGTTTAGCAATTTCGAGGGCTTCCTTTGGCTTAATGGTCGTGTGGGTGCCCATGGTGAAACCGCCGAGCTAGAGGACCTATCCAGGAGCTAGGGCCCCTCCATAGGTAATGTTGTCGTTCATGAGAAGGCGAGCCATCGATCCCGCCGTTGACAACACAGTGGAATTCTCAATGAAAGCACCAATGTCAGTGTAAAAACCGGCCGATCTCGGGTAGGGGGTCCCGAAATATGCGTCTGAGGATCGAAAGTAACATGAGACAAAGGGGGCACGATGTTTACCCAGGTTCGGGCCCTCTTAATGGAGGTAATACCCTACTTCCTACTTGATTGACTTTGATGAGTATAGGGGTTACAAGAGTTGATCTACCTCGAGATCGTAATGGCTAAACCCTAGATATCTAGCATGTATGATTGTGATAGCCTCTACGGACTAAACCCTCCGGTTTAAATAAACACCGGAGGGGCCTAGGGTTGTATAGAGTCGGTTTAAAGATAAAGGAAACTACACATCCGGACGCCAGGCTTGCCATCCACGCAAGGGAGAGTCCCATCCAGACACGGGGGGGGGAGGCCTTCTATCTTGTATCTTCACGGCCCATCAGTCCGGCCCATGCTATATAGCCAGGACTCCCTCAACGGCGACGGCGCTGCTCTGGTGAGAAGCGGAGGTCAGCAACGGCTGCTAGGAATAATCCATTGTCCGTCGTGTCCATCGCCGTGCGTGAGCATGTACTGCATGCGACGCAGGAGCGAGCTCGGCCACCGATGGCGCCGGTGGCCCAACGGGCGCTCGTACACCCGTTGGGGACGGGTGAGGACGGGGGTGACGTGACTCGACAAAGCCGAGGAGGAGAAGAGCCGCGGCGGTGGGTATGGGCGAATCCGTCCGCATGGCACCATATCTGGTCGCGACACAAGGGTTCCGGGGGACGGCATCCAAATCGGCAACAGGGGATCTCGGGCATTTTTTCATGGAGGTTCCTGCGGGGGGATGATTGGGAGATGAGAGAGCGGGAGTGAGGATGAGGTGAAGGAAGGAACATGAGGAAGGGGGAGCTGGGCAGTGCTAGGGCGTAGTTGCCAGAGACCGGCAGAGGGGAGCTCTGGCTCAGGCTAGTCACGACGGGATGCGCGGGGTCAAGGGCATGACACCAATGGAAGCGTCCCCGATGGTAGCTGCGGCACAAGAGGAGCTACTACTAGCGGTGGAGACAACGGTGCCAAGGTTAGGGTTGCACCGAAAGACTTCTTCCCGTGGCGCTTGATCGCAGACAAGCTAAGGGTCGGGGATCGAGAAGAAGAACTATTATAGGGGCCAATTTGCATAAATATCCAACTGCCGTTGGACCTCCTGTCTACATGGCCAGGGTCAAAGCACCATGCAGGCAGGTCAGTGGTGGTCAGAAGGAATTAGGACCTCAGGTGAATAACTTAAAATGATTTAGAACCCACACGTGCATTTTGAAAGAATTTGGACCCGATCAACACTTTCGTGATAGAATTAGGACCACACATGCATTTTACTCAAAAGATAGTATATAAATAAAGCAGTGCTTTGTGGTGGGTCTAAGCCTATGTAGCGGACGTTGGATCACTACCCAGACAAGCTCGGGCAGGACAACCCGGACATTGAAGGAGGCTTTGAGGGGTCCGGTTGGATAAACTTTTTGCTTCTCTCATGTCTGGTTAGTGGTTCTTCGTTTGCCCGGTCAATTTGAGGAGTCAGGTTGTGGATGCTCTTAATGCTACCAATGCACAATCTTCCGCCATGTTTTTATTCTTTGATAGCGCCTTCTACCATATATCTGAAATAGGGAGGCAAAGTGGCGCCTACTCCACCCTGCTTTAGCACGCGCGTGTGTTGCGACAACGTCGACCTGCCGCGTCATGGTATGACGGTTCTCCGCTCAGGCACATAGTCGAAGGTGTGGTCTTGTGTTGCTAGGTGATTGCCGAGACGGGATCGGGAATCTTGGATCTTGTATCACTAGTAGAAAAGGGGGCTTTGGTTCAGGCCGGGTAACCCCATTAGTCCCGGTCCAGAACCGGGACCAATGGGTGCATTTATCCCGGTTCGTGCGGCTAAGGCATTAGTCCCGGTTCACCTGGGCCCTTTAGTCCCGGTTCGTGCCACGAACCGGGACTAAAGGGTGCGATGCCCATTAGTCCCGGTTGGTGGCACCAACCGGTACTAAAGGTTAGACCTTTAGTCCCGGTTGGTGCCACCAACCGGTACTAATGGGCTTTGAGGCATTAGTACCGGTTCATGGCACGAACCGGTACTAAAGGTCCCATTTTCAAACTCCCCCCCCCCCCCCTCCCCCCGTGGACCGCCTTTTCAGTTTTAGAAAAAACAAAATAAAATGATGGAAATGTCAAAAAAAATAAGTTTCCCATGTGATATGTGGTCTAGTTGTTGGGAAAATTTACAAATATGAATTTCGACTTTATTTACAAAATCTCTCTGGAATTTGTAAAATGGGCATAACTTTTGCATACGAACTCGGATTAAAAAGTTTTTTATATGAAAAACCATCTACTCAAAAAGTTACATCCGATGGAGACTACCTACGTCCTGTTTGCAAATTTGTAGAATCCTCAAATTCCAAAAGGAAAAAAAGTTATGCTCAAATTTCAGTTTTTTTTTATTTTCATTAAATCTGGTCAAACTATGGTCAAACTACTTATTCAAGAAGTATTAGTGTTACTAAATAATTATTCAAGAATATTAGTGTTATTAAATAATTATTTTAGTTTTTTTGAATTTTGGTCAAATCTGGTCAAACTATGGTCAAACTGTGGTCAAACTACTTATGCAAGAAATATTAGTGTTACTAAATAATTATTGTTTTTTAAAACAATAGTTTCAAACTCAAACAGTGAAATGTGTGACCTAATGCTCAAGCTAAACTCCTGAGGGTTAATAGGATTAACATCTTACTATTGTCAGGAAAACAACGAGTGCAGACTTGGAAACGAGGGAGAATAGAACCTGGAAGTTAAGCGTGCTCAGGCTGGGGGAGTGGGAGCATGGGTGACCGTCCGGGAAGTTAGATGATTTGGAATGATGAGGGGTGATTAGAGATTAAATTGAGCAGTGATGAGGGATGATTAGAGATTAGAGGTTAAAATAATTCAGAAATTTGAAAATAAAAAAATTCAAAAAAATAAAAAAAAACAGAAAATTTCTTTTAGTACCGGTTGGTGTTATCAACCGGGACTAAAGATGGACCTCCAGGCAGCGGCCACGTGGAGGGCCTTTAGTCCCGGTTCTGGTTTGAACCGGGACTAAAGGGTCAGGGCATTAGTAAGGACCCTTTAGTCCCGGTTCAAGAACCGGGACTAAAGGCCCTTATGAACCGGGACTAAAGGCCCTTTTTCTACTAGTGTGTATCAACGACAAGTTTTTTTATGCCTGATTTTGCCGCTATGGGCGAGGACGACAAGGCCGTGCTATGTATGTAGCTGTTGGGATAGCGAAAGTTGTGTTGCCATCACAACTGATGTAAAGAGATGGTTGGTACGGACATGGTCGTTGTTGTAGATTGTTTTGATCGCTTCAAAGGTTTTTTTTACTCCACCAAGGGATAGTTTAGGTCATGTATGACTTTGCTAGTTGTCGATGTGATTTTTTTGTTTGTGCGTTGATGTTGCTTATGTGCTTCATAACTATGCAGAGGCCAGGTGTGTGATTTCTAAGTTTGTATATGCTTGATGCTCCATTTTGAGGAAATAAATTCCTGAAAGTGTTTTTTTATCCCGAGCTCACATGCTCACTATGAACAATAAATCCGAATAAATAGTGAAAGTATTGAAAAAACTATGATTTTTTCAATAACCATAATGTTTTGACTGCCTTTAATTTTTTTTGATGAAATGACATTTATGGAGGTCCGGGCAACAAAATCGACCCTCCAAATGCTTTCAACCGTAGTATTTTTGAAGCATTGATTTAGTTATTTTGCTTAAGCATCCTCGAATGTCATTTCACCACAAAAAATATGCACACACTTAAAACATTCATCAGTGTTTATCATAAAAAAAGTTTTAGATTTTTTTTACCTTTCATGAGGAGCGAGCTCGGGTTCAGAAAACTCTATGTCCAGCTTTTATCGGTAAGAAAATCAACCCTGCTACATATTCAAAATTAAAGAGATCGGGAGAGAGGCGTTTTGACTCCCGGGCTCAAATGAGCCCGGACATGAACAATAAAATCATTAAAAATAGGGGGGAAATTCAAAAAAAATCCTAACTTTTTTGTGGTGATAAGATGCTTGAGTGTGTGATGTTCATGTCAAATTTGGTGAAGTTTGGACATTTGAGGAGCCCTTAACAAAAAAAAATCTAGGCATGTTAGAAAGTTTGAAATTCTGCAATGTTCGGAGGTCATTTTGTTCTTTATGCCTTGGACTCCTCAAATGTCCAAACTTAACCAAATTTAGCACGGGCATCACACACTGAATCTTCTTGCACCACAAAAGAAGTCAGAATTTTTTAAATTCGTTTGCTATTTCTAATGATTTTACTGTCCATCGGGTGCAGATGAGTCCGGGCTCAGAGTTGAATATCCGAGATCGATTCTAACTACTTAGTAGTAGTACTGGCTTATCAATTTCGCAAGCTTCATGGGACGCTGCGTTTCATCCCCTATGATGAAACTGATTTATCCAAACTTTCCAAATGTTTGCATCTACGCAGATTCGACTGGTCGGGGTACCAATCGTGCGCCTCACTGTCCCCGTATCTCCACGAGTTATGACAAGCTGGATTGCACAACATAATGTGTACAGGAGAATGTGATACCACCATACTGTGTATTATGCGATATGCGTATGCTTTGCAATGGTCCAGCCAGCGCGACCGTCCGTTCCTTCCTTCCCCGGGTAGCGTATGGCTGGCCTATATGAGCAGCTGACCTGTGGCTGATGTGGACGGTGCACTGGCATGAGGCGATGCCGCATCGATCGCCCAGAAGACGCCGTGTAAACGCGGAGCTTTCCTGCGTTATCCGACTCGGATCTTTTCGCATCGCCATGAAAGGCACGTTTGTGGGTGTTAATCTTGTTGTTTAGGAGTTTATTATGTTTTATTTCTGTTTGAGTTTGTTGAGTCTAAGTCTAGTACAGCGATGCATGGCATCATGGTGAAGTGGACTGATGGATTAGCAGAGGTGAGACCTGATCGTCAGTCAAGTGGACCAGGAGTTGTGAGTACATGCAAGTACTAGTTAGATTTAGTCAAGAACTAGCTTAGTGGTCGTTCTGTTAGTGTGAAGCTGCATGCACCCGTGTAGTGTGGAGTCCCAGTAGCCAAGTCGTGATCAGATGGACGTAGAGCTAGAGAAGCGGATCGTGGTGCCGTTGTGGACTAGCTCCTTTGTGGCAGTGACTCAACGTGTGTGCGTGTGGGTAGTGGTGAGTAGAAATCGGAGCAAGCCGATGTGTGGCTTGGCCGGTGCGTTTGCTCCCCTTTAAAAGGAGTTGTAATCAGTTTGTTTGATTAAGCAAAAAAGAACAAGAGAAAAGAGGCAGAAGTGCGTTGCCACCAAAAGCTCTGTGTGTTCTTGTGTGTTGTGTGTGTGTACCCGGGTGAGTTCATCTCCTACCCTGGGCAGAGATTACATTTGGTATTCAGAGCCATGGTGACTGAAGGTTCGCGCACTCCGTCGCCGGATCGCCGTCGTGTCTCGGCCTCGCCCGTGGTGCGCCGAGGCCGGAGCCCGACGCGGCGTGGCTGCCGCGAGGTGGTGGTGCAGCAGGAGGTCGTCCACCAGGCCAGCAGCACCGTCGTCTACCCGCCGCTGACGGCGACGAACTACTTCGAGTGGTCGCTGATCATGAAGGTGAACATGGAGGCCCAACGCGTGTGGGACGCCATCGAGGGAGGTGGGAGCTTCAGCCAGGACAGGGCGGCGCTTGCGGCAATTCTGCGAGCCGTGCCGGAGGAGATGCACTCCACGCTTGCCGTGAAGGCGACGGCAAAGGAGGCATGGGATGCCATCAAGATCTTGCGGGTCGGCGATGCCCGCGTCCGTGAGGCCAAGGCGCAGACTCTCCTCAAGGAGTTTGATGCCGTCCGCATGAGGAGCGGCGAGACCCTCGATGAGCTCGCCATGCGCATGAACAGGATCGCCAACAAGCTGCGCACGCTCAGCGAGAACCTCGATGAGGTGAAGGTCGTGAAGAAGCTTCTCCGCATCGTGTCGTCCAAGTATACACAGGTAGCTATTGCCATTGAACAACTTCTTGATCTTAAAACCATGTCCATGGAAGAGCTTGTGGGAAGGCTCAAAACAGCGGAGGACCGGAGCGACTTGGACGAGGGCGCCAGCAACTACGACCAGGGTGGTGGGAGTCGCCTGCTCCTCACGGAGGAGGAGTGGCTTGCTCGCCACCGCAGCGGCGCCGGCAAGAAGAAGGGCAACTTCGACATACGCAAGGTGCGTTGCTACAACTGTCAAGAGTACGGGCATTACTCCAAGGACTGCACCGAGCCAAGGAAGCAACGGGTGCTTCTTGCTGCTGCGGGGCCGACGACGAGCCGGGGCTGCTGTGATGCTACGGCATGGGAGTTCCCAATAAAAGACAACAAGATTAAGGAGGTGACTGTTGGTGTTAATCTTGTTGTTTAGGAGTTTATTATGTTTTATTTCTGTTTGAGTTTGTTGAGTCTAAGTCTAGTACAGTGATGCATGGCATCATGGTGAAGTGGACTGATGGATTAGCAGAGGTGAGACCTGATCGTCAGTCAAGTGGACCAGGAGTTGTGAGTACATGCAAGTACTAGTTAGATTTAGTCAAGAACTAGCTTAGTGGTCGTTCTGTTAGTGTGAAGCTGCATGCACCCGTGTAGTGTGGAGTCCCAGTAGCCAAGTCGTGATCAGATGGACGTGGAGCTAGAGAAGCAGATCGTGGTGTCGTTGTGGACTAGCTCCTTTGTGGCAGTGACTCAACGTGTGTGCGTGTGGGTAGTGGTGAGTAGAAATCGGAGCAAGCCGATGTGTGGCTTGGCCGGTGCGTTTGCTCCCCTTTAAAAGGAGTTGTAATCAGTTTGTTTGATTAAGCAAAAAAGAACAAGAGAAAAGAGGCAGAAGTGCGTTGCCACCAAAAGCTCTGTGTGTTCTTGTGTGTTGTGTGTGTGTACCCGGGTGAGTTCATCTCCTACCCTGGGCAGAGATTACATTTGGTATTCAGAGCCATGGTGACTGAAGGTTCGCGCACTCCGTCGCCGGATCGCCGTCGTGTCTCGGCCTCGCCCGTGGTGCGCCGAGGCCGGAGCCCGACGCGGCGTGGCTGCCGCGAGGTGGTGGTGCAGCAGGAGGTCGTCCACCAGGCCAGCAGCACCGTCGTCTACCCGCCGCTGACGGCGACGAACTACTTCGAGTGGTCGCTGATCATGAAGGTGAACATGGAGGCCCAACGCGTGTGGGACGCCATCGAGGGAGGTGGGAGCTTCAGCCAGGACAGGGCGGCGCTTGCGGCAATTCTGCGAGCCGTGCCGGAGGAGATGCACTCCACGCTTGCCGTGAAGGCGACGGCAAAGGAGGCATGGGATGCCATCAAGATCTTGCGGGTCGGCGATGCCCGCGTCCGTGAGGCCAAGGCGCAGACTCTCCTCAAGGAGTTTGATGCCGTCCGCATGAGGAGCGGCGAGACCCTCGATGAGCTCGCCATGCGCATGAACAGGATCGCCAACAAGCTGCGCACGCTCAGCGAGAACCTCGATGAGGTGAAGGTCGTGAAGAAGCTTCTCCGCATCGTGTCGTCCAAGTATACACAGGTAGCTATTGCCATTGAACAACTTCTTGATCTTAAAACCATGTCCATGGAAGAGCTTGTGGGAAGGCTCAAAACAGCGGAGGACCGGAGCGACTTGGACGAGGGCGCCAGCAACTACGACCAGGGTGGTGGGAGTCGCCTGCTCCTCACGGAGGAGGAGTGGCTTGCTCGCCACCGCAGCGGCGCCGGCAAGAAGAAGGGCAACTTCGACATACGCAAGGTGCGTTGCTACAACTGTCAAGAGTACGGGCATTACTCCAAGGACTGCACCGAGCCAAGGAAGCAACGGGTGCTTCTTGCTGCTGCGGGGCCGACGACGAGCCGGGGCTGCTGTGATGCTACGGCATGGGAGTTCCCAATAAAAGACAACAAGATTAAGGAGGTGACTGTTGGTGTTAATCTTGTTGTTTAGGAGTTTATTATGTTTTATTTCTGTTTGAGTTTGTTGAGTCTAAGTCTAGTACAGTGATGCATGGCATCATGGTGAAGTGGACTGATGGATTAGCAGAGGTGAGACCTGATCGTCAGTCAAGTGGACCAGGAGTTGTGAGTACATGCAAGTACTAGTTAGATTTAGTCAAGAACTAGCTTAGTGGTCGTTCTGTTAGTGTGAAGCTGCATGCACCCGTGTAGTGTGGAGTCCCAGTAGCCAAGTCGTGATCAGATGGACGTGGAGCTAGAGAAGCAGATCGTGGTGTCGTTGTGGACTAGCTCCTTTGTGGCAGTGACTCAACGTGTGTGCGTGTGGGTAGTGGTGAGTAGAAATCGGAGCAAGCCGATGTGTGGCTTGGCCGGTGCGTTTGCTCCCCTTTAAAAGGAGTTGTAATCAGTTTGTTTGATTAAGCAAAAAAGAACAAGAGAAAAGAGGCAGAAGTGCGTTGCCACCAAAAGCTCTGTGTGTTCTTGTGTGTTGTGTGTGTGTACCCGGGTGAGTTCATCTCCTACCCTGGGCAGAGATTACATTTGGTATTCAGAGCCATGGTGACTGAAGGTTCGCGCACTCCGTCGCCGGATCGCCGTCGTGTCTCGGCCTCGCCCGTGGTGCGCCGAGGCCGGAGCCCGACGCGGCGTGGCTGCCGCGAGGTGGTGGTGCAGCAGGAGGTCGTCCACCAGGCCAGCAGCACCGTCGTCTACCCGCCGCTGACGGCGACGAACTACTTCGAGTGGTCGCTGATCATGAAGGTGAACATGGAGGCCCAACGCGTGTGGGACGCCATCGAGGGAGGTGGGAGCTTCAGCCAGGACAGGGCGGCGCTTGCGGCAATTCTGCGAGCCGTGCCGGAGGAGATGCACTCCACGCTTGCCGTGAAGGCGACGGCAAAGGAGGCATGGGATGCCATCAAGATCTTGCGGGTCGGCGATGCCCGCGTCCGTGAGGCCAAGGCGCAGACTCTCCTCAAGGAGTTTGATGCCGTCCGCATGAGGAGCGGCGAGACCCTCGATGAGCTCGCCATGCGCATGAACAGGATCGCCAACAAGCTGCGCACGCTCAGCGAGAACCTCGATGAGGTGAAGGTCGTGAAGAAGCTTCTCCGCATCGTGTCGTCCAAGTATACACAGGTAGCTATTGCCATTGAACAACTTCTTGATCTTAAAACCATGTCCATGGAAGAGCTTGTGGGAAGGCTCAAAACAGCGGAGGACCGGAGCGACTTGGACGAGGGCGCCAGCAACTACGACCAGGGTGGTGGGAGTCGCCTGCTCCTCACGGAGGAGGAGTGGCTTGCTCGCCACCGCAGCGGCGCCGGCAAGAAGAAGGGCAACTTCGACATACGCAAGGTGCGTTGCTACAACTGTCAAGAGTACGGGCATTACTCCAAGGACTGCACCGAGCCAAGGAAGCAACGGGTGCTTCTTGCTGCTGCGGGGCCGACGACGAGCCGGGGCTGCTGTGATGCTACGGCATGGGAGTTCCCAATAAAAGACAACAAGATTAAGGAGGTGACTGTTGGTGTTAATCTTGTTGTTTAGGAGTTTATTATGTTTTATTTCTGTTTGAGTTTGTTGAGTCTAAGTCTAGTACAGTGATGCATGGCATCATGGTGAAGTGGACTGATGGATTAGCAGAGGTGAGACCTGATCGTCAGTCAAGTGGACCAGGAGTTGTGAGTACATGCAAGTACTAGTTAGATTTAGTCAAGAACTAGCTTAGTGGTCGTTCTGTTAGTGTGAAGCTGCATGCACCCGTGTAGTGTGGAGTCCCAGTAGCCAAGTCGTGATCAGATGGACGTGGAGCTAGAGAAGCAGATCGTGGTGTCGTTGTGGACTAGCTCCTTTGTGGCAGTGACTCAACGTGTGTGCGTGTGGGTAGTGGTGAGTAGAAATCGGAGCAAGCCGATGTGTGGCTTGGCCGGTGCGTTTGCTCCCCTTTAAAAGGAGTTGTAATCAGTTTGTTTGATTAAGCAAAAAAGAACAAGAGAAAAGAGGCAGAAGTGCGTTGCCACCAAAAGCTCTGTGTGTTCTTGTGTGTTGTGTGTGTGTACCCGGGTGAGTTCATCTCCTACCCTAGGCAGAGATTACAACGTTCATGTGAGGCCTTCAATTTTGGGCTGTGTTCTGGTGTTGTTTTCTAGCTAGCTTTCAGCGTCACTGCGTTAGCCGGTAACATGGGCTCTGTCCAACCAACTCAATGCCTTCCAAATTGGAGTACGGGTCCCTAGTAATATTTGGAGACCGTGCAGGGGTTCCCTCAACCATCTTTTCTTGCTCTTTTTTCCTTTTTTGCAGTGCTGGACCTACACGATTGCTGTACTGAACTAACAAAAATATACCTCGCACTGTTGCTGTAGAATTAGTGATAAAAAATAATAGAATTCTAGTATAAATTAAATATGCCGGGCACTAATGCATGTTGCATTATAAAGAGGTCCTCATGTATATATCAGACAAATGTTTTTCTATGTGAAAGATCAAACGGATATTATTGGACCAAGCAACAATTTTGATGATGTGGAAACAGGGCATGAAAATAGTACATGAATTTCAAAACAAAAGTTAAATATATCACAATTACATAGGATGGGATTTTAGATCCACCCAGAGTGCAACTAATGCATGTTGCATACAAGAGAGGCTCTCATGTTGTGATCATATGAATGTTAGTGGACCAAACTAACAAATCCAATAGCTATACTGTTTTGTACAATGTGAAAACATGCATACACAACAACAGTTATTTAATAACCTATTGTGGAGTGTGTCTATATAAAATGTGTTATGCAATTCATTTTCGTTTAGAGAAGTATACTATAGAATCTAGGATTTATTTTCTTTAAGAAAGCATGCCTCAAGGCCCTGTTTCATATGTAAAGCATCACATGGTACGACTGGGGTTGATGATATTGTTGATGTACAATCAAAAATAGTGGCAATTGGAACATGCTGTAATAATCCTCAATTTGCTTAGCTTTTACAATACATATATTATTCTCATAAGCACAAGAGTGCAGTTCATGGAATTTTCTCGTCGTAATGTTACCATTCCATAGCAGGGTAGTGTCTCCTTTGTCAACATTGTATGAGGCTAAGCCTCTATATAAGTCAACTAAACTTAAGAAGTCTTTCCACCAAAAATATCTTTTAGTTTTACAAGCATGGGGCACTTCAATATTGGGCTTGCCAAATCAAGTTGACCCAAGGTATGTCAACATGATTCTAAAACTTATGAAATTGTTTAATAAGAAGAGCAATATATGAACTCTGAGGTTCAATACACCCAATCCAACTTGATCTTTAGGTCAGCATACCATTCCAATTGGCAAGATAATTCATTTTTATTGATTCATTTCCATGCAAGAGGAAATATCTATTAGATTTATTCACATGCACCAAAATTGTGATATGAACCTTAATAGTGCACATTGCGAACACTCGGATGGAGGCAATCACATAACTGATATAAGTGAGTTTGTCAACATTAGTCATGAAATTAGCAACACCAGATAATCTCATGTCAATCCTAGCAATCTCTGCCATAATATCATGAACAAAAGGTTTAGCAGTCCCCAGGCATAGACCTAGGTAGGTAAATGGCAAGCTCTCAACTTTACAGCCCAAATTAGCATCAAGTTGTTGAGAGTGGAGCTATCAATATTAATAGAAATTATGGATGATTTACTCTAGTTGACAAACAAGATAGTGGACTAACTAAATTGTTGTAGCAAGGTTTTCAAGTGCATAAGTTGATCAGCATCAGCAGGCATGATCATACAAGTATCATCAACATATTGTATAATGGATATTGTTGTCCACAATCCTAGTGTAAATATATCTGACCATTCACCCAAGCACTCTTAATCATAGATGGAAATAGGTCAACAATCAGAACAATAACATGGGAGATAGGGGATCCCCTTGCCTCACACCTCTTTTGCGGTGAATAGTTTCTCCAGCTACTCCATTAAGAACGACAGATGTGGAAGCAAAATGTAGAATTTTAGGAACCCAGTTAACCCATCTAGGTCGGCTTTAAGCATGGCAAGGATGATACAGCATTCATTGAGTCAAATGCTTTCTCAAAATCTAGTTTTAGAATAATAATTGGCTTCTTGGATTTATGGCAAACGTGAAGATATTCAAAAACATAACCTAAGCAGTCTTGGATGTTTTTTCTCCTTTGATAAAGCCATACTGGTTTTGATGGAGAACAATAATTTCTCTCTGAATTCTGTTAGCCATTAGCTTAGTAAAAAAATTAGTGGAAGACTCACCAAAGAGATAGGCATGTAATCATTCATGATCTCAGGTGGTTGTTTCTTAGGTAATAATGTAATATAGGCAGTGTTGATACTTTGAATGTTAGCATTTCCCTAAAAAAGTCTGGTATCATGGTGTAAAAATCTTGCTTCATAATATTGCAACATTTACATAAGAATGTGCCATTAAAACCATCAAGCCCAGGAGCTCTATGTGCAGGGAGTTCTTTAGCAACATGTTCAGTCTCATCAGCACTAAATGGTTCAAATCATGAGGCTGAATTAGTTCCTCCAGATTAAATTGCATGATAGTATTGATAGAGGTACCAAGCATGCCCTTATAGGAATTCCAAACAATAGCACACGATCATGACTTTGGCATAAGTACCATCTTCGGCCACAATACTTGACATATAATTTTTCATGGAACTCTAGGTGGCCATGGCATAAAAAACTAGAGTTTTCATCTCCACATTTAATATTTCTCACTTAAATATAGTTTTTTAATAAATTCTTTTGGCCTCAAGTAATACAGAGATATGTTTTTTTAGGATATTTCTAAATTTGGATTCAATCACTGACAAAAGTCTAGGCTCCTCAATACGATCCACAATAGTGAGCACATAACTACATGCTGCTATGGTGCTACTGAGTTCGGACAAATTTGGCTCCATTCGTTAAGTCCCTGCCTTAAGCATTTGAACCTAGCTGAAGCATCATTAGCATAATTGTTATTTTGACAATTTAGATTCTATCATCTCAGTATAGTTTCATGAAACAATTTAGACTCCAGCAAGTAGTTTTCAAACCTGAAGATAGAAAACTTAGGAATGTTACTGCCAATTTTAATATGCATAGGAATATGATCTGAGGTGACCCTAGCGAGAGGTAGAGCCATTGTGTTGGGAAATGATACAGTCCAGTTGGATGTTGAGAAATGATATGCTCTATTTTTGTACACATGAACATTTTTTGAATATACAATGAATGTTTATCAAATAAATGGTGAAAAATTGATAAAAAAATATGCTGAACATATTTTAAGACATCATGAACATTTTTTATAGACTAGTAAGATGCCCGTGCTACGCTACGAACCACATAAAATAAGTTGGAATAACAAAATTTATGAGCCACTTTTTTGAAAGAAGGTTAGGTTCTAATCACATCAAACAAGTCCCTGTACAATAACACTGCCAACACAACCAAAGTTCCATGGAGCCACACATTTGTCGCAATGACGCCGCCAACACAACCCAAGTCTCGTGGAGCCAAACATCTGCTGCATCACGATTACATCCAGATCCAACCTTAAATACTTTAGAGGACAATACCCTTTCAAGGATCAGTATATATAACTTGGAGGTATATCGCTCCTCACGATATTTGTCACATTCAGGCTACCGAGTTTTATTTCTGGTGTGTGACTTGCATGGGTGGTAAATGAGCCATTCTCAAAGGTTGCCGCTCCGGTTCCATGAACATTGGTAACTTGGTATGATTGATGAAACTATTAGCTCTTCTTTGGTATATTTTGTATTTCATTTGTTTTTTGAGGAAAATGGCAGTGGCTACTGACTATGCATTTTTCAAAAGACAAAGTAATGACATGTAATCCACAAAAGATAATGCTGCATAAAAAGAATCCTGCTAATACCTGTAGCAGCAGATGATGTTTTAGATGGTGTGCTAGCTGCTCCTAATGCAGCTGCATAATGATACAACTACAATAACTATCGATTGCTCTCATTTTACAACTGTGACATGGCTATGATGAACATATGATGTGCTAGATGTAGTTATTGTGGTTGTATCATTGGAGCTCTGTGTATCGGACGATAGTGGCACCATTTCTAGATCTACCTGCAGAGCTTCCTCATATGTTGAATTGTTCAGATGATGAAATAGAGCATCAGTTGCAGATAACTTAGTCAGGAGAACATTGTTACATACCTGCAGTAGCTTGCTTTGGGCTATCTCCTGGCTGGAAAGAAGACAGAAGACATCTTGTGCGATTTTCAGACTAAGGCATGTCCCCTGAAGCAGGAGGCGGAACATTAACTTGGTCGGTACACTACCTCCTTCCCATTTGATCTAAATGAAATGTTTAAGCAAGAACTGTAGCAGATGTATAGTGAAACTACAATAACTATGTTTCAAACCTGAACTATGACTCATAATCAATACAAACTCATGCCTAACTGAATGTTAACGAACCTGTTAGTCAGGAAAAAACGTCCAGAAATTCCAAACAACACACAATTCCTGTCTCGTGCTCGTGCATAGTGTACCTTTTAAAGTTCATTAAGCTATAATCTGGTTGTAATCAGAACTCAATTAGGCTATCAAATCGTGGAAGAAAAGTAGAAACCAAAATTACATCCATAAACTTCGGTTGAGTAACCTAAAATCTAATTGGTTCAGAACTAAGGAAACACCGTGTACACGTACAGAAAATATACGAAGAGTCGGCGATGCACTTGGATGGAAGAGACGGACGGCCAGCTCGTTTCTCGATGTGGCGCGGCGCTCGGGAGGACTCGATGCAGTCCGGGCGAGCGCGACCGTCCCGGATAGGCAACGACGAGCGGGTGTGCCGGCAGGGTGTACGCGCAAGAGATGCAGGTACCACGTTGTGGCGATGATGAGCGAGCGGCGACAGCAGCGGGTGCGAGATCAATGCGGTATCGACAACGGTGAGCGAGATGGGCAGCAGAAACCAAACAGAGGAAGAAAGACACAGCGAGGGACAAACGGCGTTGCTGGGTGGTGGACTGCTGCGGCACAGGAGGAGGCATGAGAGGCGTCGGGGAATGGACGGCGTTGGCAGCATACTTGCGGAGATTGGCACTGGAGGAGACGGGAAAAGGGGCGGAGGAGGGGAGGCCGTAGTGGTCGTGGGTGGTGGGTTGCGGTGGCAGAGAGGAGGCATTTGGGGCGGACGGCGCCGGCAGCGGCCATCGCGCCAGATCGGACTTCCATGGCTTGCTGGAGAAAGGTCGCGAGGGGATGGATCTGGATGGGTCTGGAAGGGAGAGACGAAGGGGCTTTCTGAAAAGAATACAAGGAGAGTGGTGGGGGTCTTTTTGTACAAGTGTCAGAACTTGTCTTAGATGCGTTAGATGCAGATCAGACGGTCGAAATTGATAGATGGCAGACACACCATCATCACTAATTGTGGTTTTTATAAGAGTAGAGATAAGGTGGACATTATACATACAAGAAAAGTATCTTCTAATACGTGATAAACATTTTTACTAGTACAGGTTTGAAAATTTTATATTTTTTCAATTATTAAACTTGTTTTAATAAAATCATAAAATAACATCTAACCTATTGGGCCGCAGTGCACGTGGCTCATATAGGAGAAGGGGGCCACCGGTGCGCCTATATCTCGCTAACAGCCATACATATGGCTGCCTGGCCCATTTAATCCCTGCTGTGAGTCAGTGGTGGTCCAGCCTATTGGAGACATGGGTTGTTGTCATGATGTCACATTACGCAATGTTCACGTCACACTAAAGTTCCTTTATTTTCTTATTTTTATTTTAAAACAAAATATTTTAAAACATAAATTTACTCAAGGAAATTTGAAAACTGTGAACTGAAAAATATTAAGTTAGTAAAGTAAATATTGGCGCAATTTTAGAAAAAATAAATTACAGCTTTAGAAAAAGGTTGTGACAATGAAAAATATTTTCGTTTAAAAACTTTATGTGAAATTTATGAAAAATGTGTATAAAAATGTTTTGTGTGGTATGAAAAATGTTTCATATACCATTTGAAAAAATGTATGGGACATTTCAGAGAAATGTTCCCTTGTTTCAAAAAAAAATGTTTGTGACGTTTAAAAAATATTTATATAATTTTTAAAAGATGTTCATGTAGTTTATAAAAATAATTATTAACATTAACATGTATTTGAAAAAAATATGATCATGTATTCAAAAAGTGTTCTAAACGTGTATTAAATGAAAATTGTACATCACGTATTTAAAAAATGTTCAACATGTATCAAAAATATATTTTACATGTACACTAAAAATGCATATTGTGTTCTAAAAAAGTCATGTGTTACAAAAAACAAAACCAATGAAAATTGTAAGGAAACCCGAGAAAGAAACAAAGAAAAGTGACGCGGAACAAAGAGAAAGGAAGAAAAACCAAACAAGGCCAACGAAAAACAAAGAAACCAAAGTATAATATTTAAAAAAACAAGTGAAGAAATAAAAACCCAGAAAAAAGAAAAGAACCAAGAAACTCCCACCCTAAACAGTGAAACCCGGACAAAGGAAAGCCACACAGAAAAAACCCACCCCAAATAGTGGAAAACCAGAGAAAAGGAAAGAAAAACATAGACAGAAAAAACTATCCAAATTGCTACAATGCCAGGCCGGGCCGGCCGCACCGCTTTTCACGCAAGAAGAGCTACCATCTCGCTACTGAGATATAGCTCTCGTGGGGGTACCTGTTGCGGAAGCCCACCAGGGGTCACTTTTGTGGCGATGAGAGTGTGCCACTTGTCGCATACTGGGCGCTCCGTTGGGATTTTATTTTTACGTACTCCTTTTCGGATTTTAAGATTTTTTTTTTGGATTTTTGGTTTTTGCCCGATTTCCCCTAGGTCTTGGTGAAAACAATAAAAAAATTGCGCGATAAAACACGTATTTTTTTGCTTCTGCGAGAGGGACAAACTTGCTTCTTGTGGAGGCACATGTTTGCTTTTTCGAGAGGCATAGTTGTGCCTGTCAGAAAGGAAAAAAACATGTTTTTTTTTCTTACGCAACAGGCACAGATTTGCTTTCGCGAGAGGCATAACTTGAAGGAAATATGCCCTAGAGACAATAATAAAGTTGTTATTTATATTTCCTTATATCATGATAAATGTTTATTATTCATGCTAGAATTGTATTAACCGAAAACTTAGTACATGTGTGAATACATAGACAAACAGAGTGTCCCTAGTATGCCTCTACTAGACTATCTCGTTAATCAAAGATGGTTAAGTATCCTAGCCATAGACATGTGTTGTCATTTAATGAACGGGATCATATCATTAGAGAATGATGTGATGGACAAGACCCATCCGTTAGCTTAGCACTATGATCGTTTAGTTTATTGCTATTGCTTTCGTCATGGCTTATACATGTTCCTATGACTATGGGATTATGCAACTCCCGAATACCGGAGGAACACTTAGTGTGCTATCAAATGTCACAACGTAACTGGGTTATTATAAAGATGCTCTACAGGTGTCTCTGATGGTGTTTGTTGAGTTGGCATAGATCGAGATTAGGATTTGTCACTCCGATTGTCGGAGAGGTGTCTCTGGGCCCTCTCGGTAATGCACATCACTATAAGCCTTGCAAGCAATGTGACTAATGAGTTAGTTGCGAGATGATGCATTACGGAACGAGTAAAGAGACTTGCTGGTAACGAGATTGAACTAGGTAAGATGATACCGACGATCGAATCTTGGGCAAGTAACATGCCGATGATAAAGGGAACAACGTATGTTGTTATGTGGTTTGACCGATAAAGATCTTTGTAGAATATGTGGGAGCCAATATGAGCATCCAGGTTCCGCTATTGGTTATTGACCGGAGATGTGTCTCGGTCATGTCTACATAGTTCTCGAACCCGTGGGTCCGCACGCTTAATGTTCGATGACGATTGGTATTATGAGTTTATGTGATTTGATGTACTGAAGGTTGTTCGGAGTCCTGGATGAAATCACGGACATGACGAGGAGTCTCGAAATGGTCGAGACATAAAGATTGATATATTGTACCATGTTGTTCGGACATCGGAAGTGTTCCAGAGAGTTTCGGATAAAACCGGAGTGATGGAGGGTTATCGGACCCCCCCCCCCCCGGAAGTTAGTGGGCCACCATGGGCTTTAGAGGAGAGAGGGCTGCCCAGGAGGTGGCGCGCGCCCCCAGCCCGAATTGGACAAGGGGGGGAGGCTCCTTCCTTCTCTCTCCTTCCTCCTTCCTTCCCCTCCTTGTTGGACTAGGAAAGGGGGGAACCTACTCCTAGTAGGAGTAGGATTCCACCCCTTGGGCGCGCCCCTCCTTTATATACGGGGGAGGGGGCACCCCATAGACACACAAGTTGATCTCTTAGCCGTGTGCGGTGCCCTCCTCCACAGTTTTCCACCTTGGTCATATTGTCGTAGTGCTTAGGCAAAGCCCTGCGTCGGTAACTTCATCATCACCGTCACCACACCGTCGTGCTGGCGAAACTCTCCCTCGGCATCAGCTGGATCTAGAGTTCGAGGGACGTCACCGAGCCGAACGTGTGCAGATCACGGAGGTGTCGTGCGTTCGGTACTCAATCAGTTGGATCGCGAAGACGTTCGACTACATCAACCGCATTACTAAATGCTTCCGCTTTCGGTCTACGAGGGTAAGTGGACACACTCTCCCCGCTCGTTGCTATGCTTCTCCTAGATAGATCTTGCGTGTTCGTAGGAATTTTTTTGAAATACTACGTTCCCCAACACAACTGTTCCTCTTTGTACCTCTCGGAAATTACAGAAAAACATGTTTTCTTTATTTTATTCTTGTCTTCTGCAAGAGGCATGAATTTGCTTTTTGTGGAGGTACTGGCTTGCTTCCGCGACAGCATGGCTGTGCTTCACGGAAAGGGAAAATGCATCTTTTTTACTTCCACGAGAGGGACAATTGCTTCTTATGGAGGAACAAATTTGTTGTGCGTTGTGCTTTTTAGAAAGGGAAAAGAGTGAAAAAATAAACCATGCTTCCGGCTTGTTTATTTCTTTCTTTTTTTCGTGGAAAAAAGTTTCTCTAAGGGATCTAGTTCTGAAGACCTCGACGCGAGAAATGCAACGGTGAAAACAGTTCGCGATTTGGACACACAGGTTAAGAGATAAAATGTTTTAAATAAATGAATCTATGGAATAAAAGAAAAACTCACATGTTGCGACAAGTGGCGCACATAAGAGTGATATTTGCAAGGGGTAATTAGTGGCTTGGGGGTCTTAGTCATTTTTAGTCCGGTCGTGTGTAAGAGAAACTCCAACGATGAAAACAGGCGCGAATTTTGTCCGCATTTTATCCGTTCGGGTCGGTGTTTTGGGCGGCATTCGGCCCCACATGTGTTTGACTGGTCAGTGCACGCAACGCACGAACGCATTTTCGTCCATGCGGTCGGTATGCGGTCACATGTTTGCTCTTTTTGCATACATACCTAAACATTGCCCAAAGTTTAAATCACATAATTCACCACCAAGTAAAAATCTCATACTTTATAACCAAATAAACATCTCAAGTTTACAATCAAAATTAAATTTAAATTTTCACAAATACATCTAAAAGAAAACGAGCCAACAGATCTATTCGTTGGCAAGGTGAGTCCGCACATGCTCGACCAAATCATGTTAGAGTTGAATGTAAATTTCGCAATCACACATTTTATCATGAAAATGGATGAACCGTGCAAACATTGCTGCTCCTCCATGCTCAGGCACAACACTGTCACCCTAAAATTGAAACCCCTGGTCAAAAATTGCATCCTCATTCTCATCCTCTACGATCATGTTGTGCATGATTGCACAAGCAGTCATCACCTACCACAACTTGGTGCTCCATGTTCTAGCAGGATATCGAATGATGCTCCATCGATATTCAAGCACGCCAAAAGCACGCTCCACATCCTTTCTAGCACTCTCTTATGCTTGAGAAAACCTGACCGTCTTCGCTCCAACCGGGTTGGAGATTGTGTTCACAAGAGTTGTCCACCCAGCATAGATATCATCATCTAGGTAGTATCTCTTGTTGTAGTCGTGACCATTGATCTCAACACTGACCTCTGGACAGTTGCCTTCTACAAGCCGTCCGAACACCCGAGAACACTGAAGCACGTTGAGAGCCAGCCATGCCAAAAAAGAGTGCCAAATCTTGAGATCTTGTGAAGCCATGACATCAAGTATCATGGTGCAAGCTTTGACATTCCCCCTATACTGCCCCTGCTAGGTAGATGGACAGTTTTTTCACTTCCAGCGCATACAATATATGCTACAAAGCATTGTCAGAAAGCCCCTAACCGCATTGATCGCCAACAACCGGGTTGTATCTATAACATTTGGCTCTCTTAAGTACTCTGGGCCAAACATTGCTACCACGGCCTTGCAGAATGTGTACATGGACTCAAGGCATCTGGACTCACTCATGCGAACATACTCATCAACAAGATCGCCAGGTATTCCGTATGAAAGAATGCGGACAGTTGTAGTGCATTTATTATAAGTGGAGAAGCCAACCTTTTCCCAGGGCATCCTCCTTGCGTACGAAATAACCATCATACGCCATCACCCCTCACTAATACTGTTGAACACATGTCTAGCCATCCAGAAACGACACCAGAATAGCTTGGGTTTGAAGAGTGGGGACGTGCACTGAAAGTAGTCTTCCGAGAGTAGGCAATGGCTGCTCTCTCTGTTTGCGATTCAACGCCGGTGCATGGCCCGGGATCGATCCCCTAAACAATGGCGGCTGCTTAGCAATGTGATCACTGACGACCAAAGTAGCAACCACAAACTCCTCATCATCCGACGACGAATTATCCATATCAGAAATGAAGTTGTTGAAAAAGAACTTACCTCCACTATACATTTGTACCTTGCGGGCGAAACGTCGAACACCTTGCGGGCGTGCAGGAAGACGCCGGCCGGTGAAGAGCACCGCACCTCTCCCAGACCAGACAACAGTCCTGTCGATGTGGAGGTGACCATGGAGCGCTGACGCCGGGCTTGGGGCAATGCCAGCGGAGGCGGAGGCCAGGGGACGACATGGCCGTGGAAGTGCTACGACGACGGCGAAAACAATCCGCCAACCCCCGCAAGAGCGGCCATCGGGTGCGGTGTGCAGCTAGGAGAGGCCTGTGGGTGTGGGCGGCCGCTTGGGCAACGTCCAAACGGTTGTAAGTGGTCGACAACGACGAGGGCGGGGTGGACGGATGTGTCGGCTGTGGATGGGGGAGTGGAAGAATGGCCGATGTGCCATTGTGTGGCTGGTCAGGGGGAGGACAAGAGCGTTCATCACGGGCGTCCACGCCGTGTCCGCGCCGACGCAAATCTAGCCCCAATTTAGACAGTAAATGGGTCGCGGGCAGACATTTGGGCTGCGGTTTGTGTCCGTTTTGACCCAAACACACGCACCCAAACAGAATGTGTGGCGAATTTTAGCCCTAACAAGATCAAACGGCCCAATCGGCTGAAGTGAGAGCCCATTTAAAGTCCTCTGAGAAAACACACAACTAGAGACGCATGTGAGACGCATGCGCAGATTGTGTTTGTTGTTTCCATCTTTCACGAGTCATCGGTGCTGGGTTGAGCTGACTAGCCACTTCAGTCCAGTGCTTCTCTACCGGCCAATTCACTGCAAAGTAAAACTCTTTTGCGAAAATATTCTTAATATACTAAACCTGGCCAGGTTTAGTTTATTCTGTTTTTTTCACTTTTTTCTATCAGTGAAAGCTCAGCCAATAGAGTCGCGACACATTGTTTACTGGAGGAAATCAGCAGGTACACTGTCGGGTGCGTGTAGCAGTTGTTGCATTAGATTTGGGACACTCCATCTGCTCTGCATGGCGATGCAGATCCTGCATGTGCGTCGGCGCGCTGCATGCCATTTTTGTGTCTTCGTGAGCTGTTTGATTTTTCTTCTGTTTTTATATAAACACGTGTGTGCTCGCGTGTTGCCACCGCGCGTGGGTTGTTGCTATGAGAAAAGCACTTCTACCATGCACGGGACGTACCGTGCATGGATCAACCGTGGACTCTCTTTGAGATTAGGATCCGTGCAAACTTGCCAGTAGTATTTGTTATTCCTAAAGTAATATAATCATATCAATCAATTAACTTTATGGCTTCTCTCTCCTCATTTTCCTATCACACCACATGCACACAGTGTGAGCTCTCTCTCCTACTCATTAGTACACATGCATTTGTTTTCCATCTTAAACTTGGAACAACTATATATGTTCAAATAAATTTCAGAAAAATATTCCGTTTGTACATGTGTTTTTCTTTCGATTTTATCTTCAAAATAAGCCCAATATTGAATATGCTTTGACAAAGTTCAAACTTCAAATTTGAACTAAAACCATGAAAAAAAATTATAAAATGAAGGGAGTATAATTTTGTTATAAATAATATGAAACATTTAATTTTTAAATAAAACTCAACTAGACGAAACTAATTAGGAAATATCACGTTACGGCATATCATGTGAGAGAAATCAATGTGTGTGATGTCAGGATGCTATATTTTATCTGTTTAACATTGTGATGGCACATATCCCAACGAAACAAGGGAATGGTCGATGCATGCACCGTAGATATCGTGCATGGTAGAAAAACCAGTCTCTTGTTGCTATTCATTGTTCCCGTGCTCTCTAGAGGACCGCTTACCATTGGCGGTTGGTCTATCTTCTCGATCCTCTCGCCGTGTCCGGTCTTCTCTAGAAGGCCTGGTAAAATCTATGCACAGCGCCACCGCCTTATAAGTGTATATAAGAAGAGGCTCTCCTCCTTCCCAGCGGACAGGGGCAGTGTACACCGACCATGGTAGTTATCTACACGCCCTGAACTGCCTGGTGATGTGGATGGACTAACCTCAAAGCTCCCTTCGTTGTTGTCGTGGTTCGGCCTCAAGCCCCTATCCCAGCGGACAGCGGCAGTGTACGCCTCCTGCGCGGGTACCCTCCGGAGGTCCGCCCTAGGCACCGTCGCCGGCGCCTCGCGGTCGCTGTACATGAACCGCACGCTACGGTACGCCTGCCCACGCGTCGACGGGGCATCTTACTCGGGCAGGACCACGAGTACGACGACGCCGACGAGCACGCGCGCGCTTGCCGGCGAAGATGATATTGAGGAATTCCGTGAGCCGCGCGCCGGGGAAGGCCGGCTTGGGAAGTCCTTGAGCTTGGCGCGGATGGAGTCTTCCGCCAGCTTCTTGGTCTTCTTCTAAGGCGCGGGCACGGGTGGCCCTCCGTGCACGGTGGTGCGGATGGGGCGCAGGCGGCCGTGGTTGAACGGCAACCCGCTGTAGCTGGAGCACTGGGACGAGCTGGACGTGGTGGTGTGCGGCCCCGGAGCCGTGCGCGGTACGTAGCTCCTCGCCAGAGACGGCCTGTAGTTGTAGCTGTACTGTGCTGATTCTTCTTGGTTGTCGATGTTACCGCCCTGCGTCGGCGTGGCCCTACCCGATCTGCCTCCGCCCCCTTCATGTTTGTGACGTCGTGGATAAGGTATACCCCCGTTCACGAGAACACCACTTCGCGTACAAGCAGCTGTACAAGGCCACTGATGGGATGGGTTTCAAGAACAGGCAGTTGCTGGGCATCGGTGGCTTCGGTAGGGACAAGAGGGCATGCTCCCAAAGTCAAATCATATCGCGGTGAAGCGGGTGTCGCACGACTCCAAGCAGGTGAAGTGGTTGGATCGCCAACGGAGAAGTGTTCCGAGCTCCTCGGTCGTTCCCGGCGGTGGTGGCGGGCCGGCGGCGACCACTACAGCGGACGGGGACACGGGCCATCAGCCCCTGCAGTTGCTTCTCCGGCAACGACCTGCGACTGCGAGGCAGCGAGTACGGAGCGGCGGTGGCGGCCCACAACACGCCTAGGAGATGCTCCTCACGGCCGGCGGCCAGATTGCCGATGGAGCAGTGCCCTGAGCTCCTTGGTGATTCCCCGGGGCGGTGGCGGCGACCACTATAGCGGACGCGGGACACGGACTTCCGGCCAAACAATGTATGCGTACATCGCCGATGCCAGTCTTCCTGCGCTGTCGGGCCGGCAACTCTGTATTTGTGATCGGTGGTACTAAACACGTGCGGGGGTGGACTGCTCCGACAAGACGGGATTGATGTTTGTTGGCCGGCGCATGGCGCTGCTCCTTGCTCCTTGCGTCACACCTTGCGGTTGTCGCCAGCAGCACAGCTCTTTTCACTGCAGATAGTTTCAGTTTCTGGTTTGCTTACAGTTTTGGCGAACGGATAGGTTTTCCTTGTTTGTTGTATATGAGCCTTCATGTTTATTCGTCGGCTGGTTTGCTTTGTTGATCAGTTTTTCTTACGCCCGATATTCAGCGTATTGATGCTGCATGGATTGTCGGAAGTGTAGCGGTTATCTTATCTAAGCTCGCTTTGGAATTTGTTGGTTTAGCAATTTGTCTTTTTCCTGATATATTATAGTACTATTTTTCGTTATCCATCTTTAATCCCTCAGGCTTGGGACTCCTTTATATTTAATGTTGAATGCCCATCGACAGTTTGATGATTTTGCCAAAATGTTTCATCTACACCTACATAGAGGTCTGAGGTAGTACTGTAATAACCATGTCGTACGTATTGTTATTTTGCTTGGTCAGTTGGGACTACATCGTTCCCTCCCGAAAATAACGACATGTATCACCGCAGGTGTGAAGTGTTGGCCTATAGGAATTACATATTCGATCGCTGTGGCACTGACTATGTGTTATGTCTTTTGCTTATTTTCAGGTTCAACACTCAAATTGTTAATTTTCATAGAGTTGAGCTTCAGTTTCAGATCACATTCTCTGAATCTTCCTCAACATGGATTCAGTGTGGGGGTATCTGAATTTTATGCTGTCCAAATCACTCACCTTTGTTTTTATGGTTAAATTTTTATCACTTGATCCACTACCATTAACAAGTTGAGCTGGCCTCTTTGATTATGAGTAGCCGATAAAAGAAGTCCACCGTCTTCATTGCTGACGCAAGTTATAAGACATGGAAGTTTGTACCTCCTTTTCAGTTGAACTATTATTATTTGTTACTGTATTTTTCAAGACATCCGTGTAAGTTATTCTGAACATCAAAGCTTCTAGAGAAACAAAGTTCAGTGATCTCTGTTATGTGAAGGTAGTTGGTGTTATATTTTTGTGACCATATGATTTTGCTTTTGGAGACATAGAGCATCTTGTGGCAATTTGCCTGAAGAAACCAGTTTGGTTTTCCATTTATTGGGCACTTCTTGAAAAGCAGCTGCATTGCAGGCATCCCAACCGAGGTGATGTATACTGTTGCTCTTGGTATTTGGCACATGCATTCATCGGAGGTAGGTTGCCCTAATGATGAGTGTACAACGAACGATCTTTGGAGATCAATTGGCGATCAGATATTCTGGAAGAAAATTGACATATCATTACTGTTTGTGACATAAAGATACCAAATCTCTAAGAAAATGCCAGTGTTACAGGCTAAGTATAAGGGCAACGAAACGTTAGCGTGAACATCTACAGATTCTGAAACTGTCGTCTGTTATCATGCTTTGCAGATAGTGCAGATTTTCAGAGACTGTTGAAATCCACGACTTGCTGGTGAGTGCTTTGTTTTTTTTTTTACTTTCAAGTTACCTTCTTGCTTTGGCTATCTGATATTTATCCCCGTAGGCTTATGTTGGCCATACTATTTTACACAGATTGGTCTGCCAGCGATTAGGACATAAAGTTTGTATGTCATTTTTCCATAGTTGAGACATGGAATGTTTTTATTTCGGCCAGGTGGAAGACGATCATCGTTACATGAGAAGAATGTAAAAAGGTAACTGATCTTTCCATTTCTTACAGATAGCAGCATAATTTTCCTATAAACGAAACAAAAAAATTACATAAGGAATTAACAGTAAGTTCACAATAAAGAAGTGGGTCTCGAGTATGCCTCCAGTCAATATTTCACGTAAACCAACTTAGCCCGGCAATGAATAATGAATCACCATCAACATGGATAATTTTCTGAAAGATCACCCTAGCCGGCCCATGCAATAAAGTCCTACCTTTTAATCATTTCATTTACATTGTTTTGAATAAAACAATTCATTTTTCTCTAAATTGTTTTGAAGAAAACAATTTATTTGAGAACCTTAGGCTATACAAAAAATTACATCATAACATATCAATAGGGCGTGGCTACAACTACCACACACTCAAGTGGTGAAGGAAAGGTTTTTTACAACAACAAAAAAAGCATGAACCAAGCAATGGCAGTTCAACATGGCTCGCCAGGAAGTATGTACCCAGCAAAATGAATTTGCGAGACAAACAATGATCTTGGTGAAAATATGCAACATTTCCGCAATGTGGTACCTAATGTACCCCCAACATTCTCACAGCAAGGATCCCATCGTTACATAACAGGAGAAAAGCCACCTGTTGGACGGGTACATGAATTTGCAAAAGCCATTTACTACTTCATTATATGCACTAATCCTGCAGGGGCTACACTAGGATGATTTAACTAGGGTGGTCTCCAATCATTTACTTTCATGCAGTTGCGTCGCCCTATACGGTATGTTTCATAGAAAGGACTGTATATGGTGCCAATAAGTAGACCTTATTAGTAATGTATCAGTGTGTACCCTTCCGTTCATCAATAAATGTATACCTGCAATAAATGTATCCCTTTTTCGTCTTTTATTGATGGACTCATTGTATATACTATTTCTGTGTTCAAACCATGGATGATTTTATCGTTACAAATATAACAATGCCCTTTATGATCTATATAAATACAATATATCGACGGGTGCGGCGTGCTAGTTTGGACTAAAGAGAAGACAGCCCACGTTCATCTCTTTTCCAGGGAGACGACTCTTTGGCAGCGACCAGCGCATCATCCATGTCGCTAGTGCGACCCAGCCTGCCTTGACGCCAAGTCTCCTGCTGGTCTACGGCGCGCAGTCCACGCACCGCGCATCCCTTGTGTTCAGATCGAGCGTTCATGGCATTGTCGCCTTCCCGTCCTCAGTTCTTCCCCTTCCTGCACGGGACATTCAGAAACTCCCAACTGCTGTCCACACATGTCACATGACAATGCATGCATGGCGCGTGTCGAAACCTCCATGCGGCACGTCCGCGTAGGCAACACACGGCAAAGAGGGAGCACAACTGTCACACACCGCGGGTTCCCGGCACGCACCTCTAGGCCATTGTTCCACCGACCGCCCTACCTCGTCGGTCGTCGGTCGTCGCCTCTCCCCACATATACTTGCGCTCTCCCTGCCCACCTGAGCCACACCTGCCTGAGACCACAGTTCACCCACCGATCACCTGAAGATCACATACTTGTCAATCTTTGCTGGGCAGTTGGCATCGATGGCTCCTGCCGGGAACAGGGGCGCCCGCGCGGCGGTGCTCCTCGTGGCGGTGCTGCTGGTGGCGCTGGCGCTGGCGCCGCGGGGCGCGAGCGCGGCGCTGACGTGCTCCACGGTGTACAACGAGCTGATGCCGTGCCTCGGGTACGTGCAGTCGGGCGGGGCGGTGCCGCGGGCGTGCTGCTCGGGGATCAAGACGCTCGTGTCCAGGGCGCGCGCCACGCCCGACCGCCGCGCCGCCTGCGCCTGCCTCAAGACCGTGGCCGCCGCCGCCGCGGGCGGGCCGTACCTCGGCCGCGCCGCGGGGCTGCCAGGCAGGTGCGGCGTCCAGCCGCCCTTCAAGATCGACCCCAACGTCAACTGCAACGCGTACGTGACACCAAAACAAGAGACATGAAGTTTCCGCATGTCGTTCTCCGTTTTAACCCGGCTGTTTTTGTGTTGTCATGCAGGGTGTAAATTGGGCACGCAGCTCTACAGCGCGCGGAACACGGGCGTGTGACGCGATGCCACAAGGTACTCCCACTGTGGAACGTTCTACTGTACGTACGTACGTACCCTGCAGATGTACTACCTCTGTACAAGTACAAGTTCTCTCAACTATAAGTATTTTGGTACAGATATAAGTATTTTGGTACAGATGGAGCACTATACATGAGTCGACGGCGGATAATCGCGCCATATGTCCTTCCATTATGTGGTGTTGTGTAAACCAGTGTGTGATGAGGGAGTTACCTCCTATGAATAATCGTTGGATTTGGGACTGTGATCAACAGATTATCTCAGCAGCAATTTTACTTCTTCATTGTTTTACGAGATGCAGCACGGTGTCACTGTGTAGAATTACAATCTTGCGGTACGGCTAAATGCCGTGAACAGCAGAGGATGGTGCACTATGAAATAAGCGTGCATGGCCAGAGCATAGCCTGGGCAAATTGGGTTAACCAAATTGGATCGATGGTTAGTATAAATCTTTTGTTTTCTTTTTCGAAAGGGGGCTCCCTGCCTCTCCATCAGAACAATAGAGAACAATGCATACGGTCAACTTAATAAAATAGCAAATAGGTTCAACAACAAAGGTCTTAAAGTCTCAATAAAAGTAAAGAAAAGCTCACAGTGAGCGAATAAAAAAGTAGCCATAAAGGCATAACCGGCTGGCATAAGAAAGATAGGGAAACTAATTGCCTATCTTATTACACTACTAGAAAAACGGCTATAGGTAATATCACTGTTAGTGGCGCACCAGAGATGTGGTGCGCCACTACTATATAGCAGTGGCGCACCATAAACAGGTGCTCCACTAATAGTGACATTACTAGTGGCGCACCAGGTGTGGGGTGCGCCACTACTATTTTTTTGAACAGTAACCAGCCATACCCAGGCTTACCAGTGGCGCACCAGGACAAGGTGCGCCACTACTATTTTTGATAGTAGTGGCGCACCTTGCCCTGGTGCGCCACTACTTTTTTTTTGAACAGTAGCCAGCCATGCCCAGGATTACCAGTGGCGCACCAGGCCATGGTGCGCCACTACTATTTTTGATAGTAGTGGCGCATGTTGCCCTGGTGCGCCACTGGTAAGGCTGGGCGTGGTGGTCCAAAAAAAAAACATAGCAGTGGCGCACCCCTTCACTGGTGCGCCACTAGTATTCCTGGCTACTAGTGGCGCACCAGTGAAGGGGTGCGCCACTGGTAACCTGGGAGCAGTAGCTATAATTAGGCAGCCACACCTACCACACACTCACTTTTCCCCCTCCACCAAAACAGATTTGGTCTTCTTGCTCCTCCTCCTCACCTTATTTGCACCATAGATTCACCCAAATTAAGTGGTTAAATTTCCTTTTTTTGATAGGTAAGTAAGGGGAAAGCTTTCTTTATGTTCTAGATCTACTTTTCTCTCCGTCTCCAACAACGTACACACTTTTTATGGCCTAGAGATCTACGTATGTTTGTGGTGTTGCATATGTTTGTGTTTGCAGGTACCGGTATTTGAAATGCGATAGTTGCCAATATTTTGCCGGAATGTTGATTCATTTCCGTTTCGGCAAGAATTTGGCACTATATGCATTCTTTTTGGTCCTATTTTTAGGCAAAGTCATGCCAAATTTTTTTTTGTTCTAAAATATCATTTTGCTCTACCCCGCAGGCGACCATGGTCCGCACGATGACCGAAGGCATCGTAAATAGGTTTTTGAGCTCCGCGAAGGCCGAGATGCTTCAAAAGAACGAGACGGAGATAAGATGTCCGTGTCGAAGATGCAAGCTGAAGAGCCTTATTGCGGACCCGGATTTCGGGCAGGTGCGGGACCACTTGCTCTTGCGTGGTTTCATGGATGGCTATCGGTGGCAAGGTGATGAAGATGACTATGAAGTCATCCATGGGGGCCGGGCAAGCAGAAAAAAGGAAGGGCAGCAAGACAATAGCGGCGAGGGCGGGCGAGAAGACGAAGAATCTCCAGGACATGATCACGAAGTAGATGCAGGACACGGTCATCATGTAGAAGATGCCGGACATGATGATGAGGAAGATCAAGACGAAGGGCATGATCATGAAGATGAAGATGCCGGAGCAGACGACGATGGACCATCGATGGGCTGGGTGCATGACCCTCATATTCAAGAGCTGCTTCGCAAGCAGACGGGTAACGCAAGAGCTGCCGCCCGAGAGAAAGCCAAGCTGGATCAACTGGAGACAGACGCGGTTACTCCATTGTATGAAGGATGCAGGCCCGAGGATACCCGCCTGAAAGTAACGCTCATGGCTCTGGAGATGAAGGTAAAACACAAAATGACGGACGCATGCTTCGACGAGAACATGTCATTCTGGCACGAACGTCTTCCGAAGGGGAACAAGTGCCCGACCAGTTTGGAGGAGGCGAAGAAAATCGTGTGTCCTCTGGATTTACCGCACGTGAAATACCATGTCTGCATGAACAATTGCATCATTTATCGGGGCGAGCATGCGGAGTCTACCATATGTCCGGTGTGCGGCGTCACTCGATACAAGAAGAGGAAGAAAGCTCCTCGAAAAGTGGTGTGGTACTTTCCGATCACTCCTCGTCTGCAGCGGTATTTCGCGGATCCTAAGGTAGCAAAGCTCCTGCGTTGGCACGCGGATAGGGAGGAGAAGAAGCGAGAAGATGACGCAAATGATCCGGAGATAGATAAAAAAGACAAGATGCTGAGTCACCCTAAGGATGCGAGCCAGTGGCAAGCGTTGAATTTTGAATACCCAGAATTTGGGAAGGATCCAAGGAACATCGTGCTCGGCGCGAGCACCGATGGAGTCAATCCGTTTGGCAGCCAGAGAAGCACACATAGCACCTGGCCTGTGTTTGTGTGGATGTACAACCTTCCCCCCTGGTTGTGCATGAAGAGGAAGTACATTCACATGAGTATGCTAATTGAAGGGCCGAAACAACCAGGGAACGACATCAATCTGTATCTGGGGCTGCTGAAGGAGGAGCTAGACACGCTGTGGAAAACGCCAGCCAATACGTGGGACGCCGCAGAGAAAGAATATTTCCCTATGAGAGCCGCACTGCTCACGATGGTGCACGACTATCTCGGTTACGGATATCTCGCGGGGCAGGTAGTCCATGGATTTTCTGGATGCGTACGGTGCATGGATGACACAACCTATCGCCAGCTAGATAGAGATCCCGGGTCTTCGAAAACCGTGTTCATGGGACATCGAAGGTGGCTTCGCGATGATGACGCATGGAGAAAACGCAAGGATCTGTTCGATGGTGAAACCGAACCCCGAAGACCCCCACGTACGAGGAGCGGAGAGGAAATAGACGAGCTGTTGAAAAATTGGAAAGAGTGCCCACCGCCGGGAAAGAAGCGAAAGGCGCCAGAGCCGCTGCTAAAGGTATGGAAAACGAGGTCTGTTTTCTGGGACTTGCCGTACTGGAAGATCCTCCGTGTGCCTCACAGCCTTGATGTCATGCATATCACGAAGAACGTGTGCGAGAGTCTGCTTGGTACCCTGCTCAACATGCCAGAGAGGACCAAAGATGGGCCGAAAGCAAGGGCAGACTTGCAAAAAATGGGCATCAGGGAGGAGCTCTGGCGCCCTAATGATGATGATGATGATGATGATGATGAGGCGAAGGACACGGAAAGTCATCGCAAAGGCAAAAAGGCCAAGAAGATCGAATATGACTACCCTCCCGCGTGCTTCACTCTAAGTCAGAAGGAGATCGAGCAGTTTTTCACCTGCCTCGTAGGAGTAAAACTTCCTTACGGTTACGCGGGGAAGATAAGCAGATACCTAGACTCAGCGAAGCAGAAGTTCAGCGGGATGAAGTCTCACGACTGTCACGTGCTGATGACGCAGATACTTCCAGTTGCAATCCGTGGGATCATGGACGCGCACGTCCGTGACACGCTATTTGGCCTATGCAACTTTTTCGACGTCATCTCTCGGAAGTCGGTTGGCGTGAGGCAACTCAGAAGGCTACAGGAAGAGATCGTGGTGATACTATGCGAGCTTGAGATGTACTTCCCGCCCGCATTCTTCGACGTTATGGTGCATCTGCTGGTCCATATAGTGGAGGATATCATCCAACTCGGGCCGACGTTCCTGCACAGCATGATGCCGTTCGAAAGGATGAATGGTGTCATCAAAGGATACGTTCGCAACATGTCACGTCCAGAGGGAAGCATAGCCAGGGGCTTTCTGACCGAAGAGTGCATCTCGTACTGCACGAATTATCTAGGCATCGAGAACCCCGTTGGTCTGCCCGTCAACAGGCACCTCGGCAGGCTCGCTGGATGGGGTCACCGCGAGGGTCGCCGCGAAATGCATGTCGACTTCATGGGTCGACTCGCCGACTTTGAAAGAGCAAACCTAGTCGCGCTACAACACATAGACGTGGTCGATCCTTGGGTGGTAGAGCACAAAATCTTTATTGAGAAGACGTACAATGACCGAGGCCAACAGAGGACGGAGGGAGCTATAATCAAAGAGCACAACTCATGTTTCACGCGTTGGTTCAAGGAGAAGCTTCTGTCGTACCCTTTACATGAGGATTCTTCCGCGGAAGAAAAACTCATATTCGCCTTGTCACAGGGCGCCGAGCACAACCTGATGACCTATGAGGCGTACGATATCAACGGCTACACATTCTACACCGAGGAAAAGGACATGAAGAGCGATTATCAGAACTCCGGGGTAACGATGGAATCCTACACCGGTAACGACAAGGACAGATACTACGGAAGGATCGAGGAGATCTGGGAGCTGAGCTACGCTGGAGAGAAGGTCCCGATGTTCCGTGTCAGATGGGCCAAGAGCGTCCTAAAAGAAGACCGGTATTTCACCACCATGGTTATACCCGAAGCCAAATCCAAGACCGCGGGCGCAAACGTCACCGCGAAAAATGAGCCATGGGTACTGGCTTCCAAAGTGGACCAATGCTTCTTCATTACCGACCCGCCAAAGCCCAGTCGTGTTGTCGTGAGGAGAGGCAAAAGGAACATCATCGGAATGGATGGAGTCGCCAATGAGCAAGACTTTGACAAGTACGGCGACCCGAAGATGGAAGATGACGACGACGATGAAGTACCATACACCACAAGAAGAAGCAGGACCACCCTACCTAAAGGACGTCCGTTCAAGAGAAGATCAATTCAAGGGGTTCCGGGGCTAAATTATTCAACCGCGAGGAAGAAGGGCAAGAAGATTGTGAAAAGATAGCTAAGATTGAATCACGACGTGTCGGCCGCGTGTGTGTGTGTCAGTGGCAAGCTCAATTATTACATGCAACTAAATTATTACATGTATCACTTGATTTCAACCATTATTAAAGATCTTTTAAACATTATATTACTTTACATGCAAACTCAATCTTAATTTGACGACTGTTATTTCATGTCAATCTTTGATGACTGTTATTTCATCTCACTTGATTTCAACCATGCCATAGCATTGTAAATGATTCTATATTGTGATTGAGTAAAGGAGATGCATTGTAAAAAAATTATACGCACTATTTTTAGGAATGGAGGGAGTATTAAAATTGCCATGTGTTTATTTTAAAGTGTTTGGATGTTTATCATAAGGTTAAAATAAAATTTTAAAAAATATGCAAAAAGTGGGGTTGCCAGGATTCGAACCTGGGTGGTTCTGTCCATAACCAACGCGCCAACCACTAGGCCATGTGTGTGGTTCTATCCATAACCACACACACAATTCTTATGACTTTGATATTGAGCTGTTTATGGCGCACGACGTAAAAGTGCGCCATTGATATCGATCTGTTATGGCGCATGTCCCCTGGTGCGCCATTGCTAGCTGGCCCTCCCCCTGCTTTCTCTTCTCCCCGCGCCTCCCTCTCCTCCCACTCCCGCACTTTGGACGAGAGCACCCAAATCCCCCCTCCCCGCCGCCCGCCCCCACCGCCGCTGCACTCCGCCCTCTCCCCCACCGCCGCCGCACTCCGCCCTCGCCCTCTCTCCTTCCCCGCGTGCTGCCGGCCTGGACCGCGGCCCCCGACCTCCTCCGACGCCCTCCTCGCGACCTCATCCGGCCGCTTCTTCCCATCTGGATGCCCTCCTCCGACGACCTCCTCCGACGCCCTCTTCCGACGACCTCCTCCGACGCCCTCCTCCGACGACCTCCTCCGACGCCCTCCTCCGACGACCTCCTCCGACGCCCTCCTCCGACGACCTCCTCCAACGCCCTCCTCCGACGACCTCCTCCGACGCCCTCCTCGTGAGTTCCCTTCCTCTCCCTCTCTCTTTCTCTAATCTAACTTCTCTCTGCTGCCAGCTCTCTGTCGAATTCGAGGGTTCCTGTTCTAGGGTTCATACCTTTTGATGATGCTCTGGTTCAATTGGGTACTAGCTTAGGGTTCCTAGGGTGTTAATCTAGCTTCTACTTCATTCTAGGGTTCAATTTAATTACTTGTTCGAGCTAATCATCTCTGTCTCAAAATTTGTCTGAACCTAAAGTTCAGTTTCGTCAGACATAAAGTGTTAAGTGGTTACTGTCAGTTGTTCTAGTATTCTAGTGTTCTAATGGCTTGGGTTGAATATCTACCAGTTGTTTTTTACCTAATTATCAATTGATGCACAAAATAAAAATGGGACCATGACTCAGGACTGCTTAAAGGTTAACATGACATTTTGAACACCCAGGAAAATGAGGGCATGGACATTCTTAGGTTGAGAACGCAGAGTACCACTTCGTCATTTGCATCTCGTCGCTTTGGTCTCTGGTTCAGGGAGGTCTCTTCGCATCCATTTCCCACAGTCAGTTCAGACTTCCAGTCTGGGATTGTAGTAATTGAGGTTTCTGCACCACTGGATCATCATCAGCTTATGTAGAAACCAAATGACAACGCAGACAATGTGCGCTTATAGTTTGGCCATCAGCACAAGGTTGCGCATTAACTGAAACATACTGAAATAGCACGAGATTGCCTTGCCTGCGGCTGCAGCGGTCTAGTTAGCTTGCTCTGCTTTGTTCTAGCATGTCCAACTTGGTGCCATCTGGCTACCCTGTTTCTCTTCGCCTCCATTTTCTGCTTTCAGTTCAGACTTCCAGAGCTGGGTAGTAACTGAGGTTTCTGCAGCACTGCTTCACCATCAGCTTATGGTGGAAGTTGAAACTGACAATGACAACGCATGCAATGTGCACTCGTAGTTTGGCTTTCAGGCTATCAGCATGACATTGCACATAGAGTGAAACAAAAAAGAGCATGACCCAAGTTATTAGTGAGTTTAGAACATAGACATATTAAAGCTTGCAGCTCACTACATGTTCGTATAAAAAATCCTGGAAAGAACCAAAAGGCACAACGCCGTGCTAAGTGTTCACTTGCCGGGCTGATTGTCAGAACTTGATGCAAAACCTCATCTCCATTTCCCAGTCAGTGCAAATGTAATCTTTGACCTATCATGAATTGCCTACAATCTTATGTAATACTTTTTCTCTCTTGGATATTTCCATGTTGGTTATGAGTGTCCTGATCAATTGGTCCTGATTGAGATTAATACTCTTATAAACATTTGTATTGATGCCAAATTGTTGTCGTGTTTCCCCTTTTCTCTTAGGAACCGGAGGCGTATAGATAGGAACAAGTAAAATAAAAGCAGGTCATCATGCGCCGATGGTTTTGTTGCAGTCAGTTTCATGCTTCATATCGTGAACATGAACATGAATTTCCTTCAAGCCCAGATGAGAACAGCAAAGAGCCAATATTTACTACGTACATACCTCTGAAAGCAGAGTACCCTAACAATAAGTATTATCTTGGTAGAATTTCCTACTGATTGTCAACTTAGTGAACTATACACATCTTGATAGTCATATTTTACGAGAAGAATTGCTACTGTTTTATCAAAATTCTAGTCAAACCAGTGAGCTATTAGAAGGAAATATACACCGCAATACTACTGGTAGGTTTATACTACTGTTGTATTTTCTTTAAATGCAGTTATGCTGTTGGTCCTGTTACACTCTTGTAGGTATATAAGCACTAGTTATATGGCTACTGCCATGTTCCTATACAGGTTCTTATACTACTTTACTTAAATTATTATCATGGTTCTGAAAGTACACTTGTTCAGAATAGCACCAAGTCCTAGGGCAAACTGAATTCCGCTTCAGTATTGGACAATAGACTTGCTACTCTGTTATTATACAGATTCAAACATAGTTTCTGTTCACCAAAAGAGTGATGGGCCTGCTGCTCTGTTGTGCCTATATGTAGGCCTTTTTTGTCCATATGAAAGCAGAGGACCATATGGTCTGTGGCCTTTTCATCCATATGAAAGTAGAGGCACATTGTGGTGCTAGTTTGCTGGGTTTTGTCTCCGACCATCGTGTCGTGATGATTTTGCAGGTACCCCGAGAGGCCCTTGAGTTTGCCGGAATGTCGATTAACTTCCGTTCCGGCAAGTTCGGGTACTCCATATGTCCTATTTTCAGCAAAGGTCATGCTGAAATTTTCCGTGAATTTTAGCATGACTTTGCTAAAAATAGGACATATGGGGTACTTGCGACTAATGCATGGGCCGGGGTATCTTAGTACTTAATTAAGTAGGATCAAGAATTAAGTAGGACTAGTTCTGAATAGCTTCTATCAACGGCACTCTAAATGATAAAACCGTAGCTTTTAGGATGCCTCGGTGTCGACAAACCCTAAGTGATGAGACCATGATAATTCCTCACAAACCCTAAATGATGAGATCTTGTTCCTTGACAATAACCAACTTTTTGACCAAACTTTTTTCCTATTTAGAGCGAACATGGCCGACAACGATGAGGCCGGCGGTTCGGGCGGCAAGCCATTCTGGGAGCTGTCCCAGGAGATGGAGGAATACCCTCACCGCTATGAGGACGCCGCGGAAGACACCGATCCCGACTACACAACCCCTAGTGGCGTCGGGGATGACACCACTGATGGTGCCGCCAGGGATGCCACCACTGATGATGGCAGCGAACGCACAGATGGCAGCCAACCGAAGAGGCAACGGAAGGACCGGCGCCCGAACGTGCTCGGCACCGTCAAGGAGGAATTTACTGAAGTGTCCTCCAGTGGGCATCCAACGGCGCCCAAAGAATTAGTCAGTGGGTACGCGGGACAACTCGGGTGCATTGTCCGGAGCACCGTCACGATCAACACCGAGAACCTAAGGCATCGTGAACGAGGGAATTTGCGGATCCTCCTCTTCACGAAGCTGCACGAACGATACAAGTTCCCCGGTGACTTCGCAAACACACGCCTCTCAGGGAATAAAGTGAACAGTGCCGCCCTCACGAAGATGAG
This sequence comes from Aegilops umbellulata, assembly GCA_032464435.1. Lineage (NCBI taxonomy): Eukaryota > Viridiplantae > Streptophyta > Magnoliopsida > Poales > Poaceae > Aegilops > Aegilops umbellulata. The sequence continues at coordinate 451,367,343 of CP136054.1, forward strand.
CACGGCCCTGGCTTCTTGGAGAGCCCGGGTGAAGAAAATGATTGAAAGAGGTGATAGTTATGAGAAGATCAAGGAGAAAAATCCTTCGATCAGCAAAGCTGACTACCTGGAGTTCAAGACCAAGTGCGAGAGCAATGCATCCGTGGAATCAAGTCAGTGGGGGAAAGAAATGCGGGAATTGAACTTAGGGGTCCACAAACTCGGTCCCGGCGGTTACAGAGTGGCGGAACCTAAATGGGACAAGGAGGACGCGGAGCGTGTCGAGCAAGGCCTACCGCCCCTCTTCGATAAATACCGCCATGAAAAGCAGACCAGGAACTATATCAGAGCCCGGTACAAGGAGGACCCGGTAACAAAGGAGCTTACCACGGATCCGAAGGTGAAGGCGCTTGAGCTTGTTCTGGTAAGGAATACACCCCCGCGTAATTAGCTCCATATGGTTGCATTCTAATTAATGAAGCCAAATTTCTAAATGGTTCACGTTCCTTCCGCAGGAAACTGAAAGCAGTAGCGCGGGGTCTCAGAGCTCCCCGTCTGCCCCTTGGGACACCACTTTAAATAGGGCGTTGAATGTAATGAAACAGAAGGATAAGTTAACTAAGCCGACGTCAGCTGGTCGTGTGGCCGGCGAAGGCTTGTCCACGAAATGGTCGGAATACTATAAGACTAGGCGAAATGAGAGAAAGACCAGCTTGGAAAGCCAGGAGGTTAAAGAACTCAAGGCAAAAGTGGCGCAGATTCCTCAGATAGTCGAAGAGCAAGTGCGAGACCAACTGGGAGCGACGATCACCGCCATTATGCCTACCTTGGTTGAGGGGCTGCGGGGGTGGTTTGTGGGCGGCCAACAGGGGCCGCCCCCGATTCCCAGCTTGACGGGCAGCAACTCGCACAACGCGCCGGCAGTGGTGTCTCCGGCGGAGGCGTCATTGGTGTCTCCGGTGCCGGCGCCGGCATTGGAGCTTGATGCACCCGGGTGTGGGAAGAATACGCCGGCCGGCACCTCGGCAGCAAGCGGCCCCTCCGTCACTTGCACGCCCGCCGTTGGCGGTGCCTCGACATTAGCCGAGCTCGATGCCATCACGGTAACTAAGCCTCGGCCGATGACTTCATCTCCTTGCCTTTGACTGGGCATCCCTGATGCCCTACATGTTTTCGCAGGGCGCCGCCAACGAAGTTCCATGCACTCTCCTGCACTTCGTGGACGGCAAGTTGATCGATGTCGCCAAGGCCAAAATCGTTGAACCGGGCAACCGCGTGTTCCACCATAATCCGATGCCACCCACCGTGTATAGGGTTCAACTGGTTCGGGTGCTGCGGGGCTGCGACGACTTGTTACCTCCGTATCGACCCCATGGGGCCGACGAAGAGGATGTGATGACCCTCGGCGCCTGCTTCAACTGGCCATTGCTTTGGCCGAAGAGCCAGATTCGTTTGGGGGCGGGGGTCACCACCCCACAGACAACACCGCCAGTCCTGCCGGCGCCAAGCCATGGCAAGACCGCCGCAACGCTACCGCCGTCAGTTGATCCGGGCATGCATATGGCACAGGATCCGGACGTCGACGACGGTACATTTGTCAACGTCGATGACTACTTCAACGAACATGGTGGGTACGGTGACGAATTCTTGGCGCCTCCTTCTCAAGAACCCAACCCTGCAAAAGTCGATCGCGATCTAGCTGGTACCGCGAAGAAACCCAATTGCAACAGGCGTCGTCTGTTCGGTTCTCAGGAGACGCCTCCAGCTGCCGCCTTCACCGAGACTCAAAAAGCCGAGGTGGGAAATATTATCAGCCCCACCACACTCAAGAAGGTGGTCTCTGAGCAGACCTCGATCCCATTACATCAGCAGAAGCCAAAGAAGGGACGGAAAAGAAAAACTAACAAGGGTGCGAGCCAGCCGGCACCGAGTACGATCCGTGCTCAGGACGGGCCACCAATACCTAAGGATATCATGAGGGCGGTGCATGTGGCGGGTAGGCCGATGCTACCGGCTAATCTGCTCAAGGCTGCAACCGGTGCTATGCGGAGTCTGCATGACAGTGTTCTTTCTATGGAGAAGCGGCGTCTCTCCGAGAAAGATGACTTATACCCGGTTTTCGTGGCCAAGGTGCCAGAGGGCAAGGGCTTTGTCGATGGCACCATCGGGAGTATGATCGTCCTGCGGTTTGATGACATCTTCGCTATGTTTAACCTTCATCCGCTGCACTACACCTTCATTCGGCTATTTTCGCTCAATATGGAGATGCAGATCATTAGAGACAAGACCCCGGACATCGTGATAGTCGACCCCTTCTACATGCGTGCCAAGCACTTGGACAACGCTGGGGACCGGCAAGTCGCGAGTTCATACCTCGAAGGCGTCATTATGGCGAACAAAGATAAGGATACCTTCCTCATGCCTTACTTTCCCGAGTAAGTCATCCCCTCACCGCCCCGTAACATATGATTTCTTAGATTTCGATCGTTCTTTTTTTTTCTAACATTCCGTGTTTTGTGCAGTGACACACGTTGCACACTCATCCTCTTAAGCCCGAAATATTCCACGGCCACGTATTTCGACTCGGACCGTCAGTCGAAGAAAGACTACACAAATATCAAGAAAGTTCTTGATGATGCTCTCCCCGGCTACGCCAAATCTGGAGGCACCTTCAGGAAGGAAATGTGTAGGTACGGCAAGCACGTGTTCACCCACGTAACGACGTTCCCCTGCGTTAAGCAGCCGCCTAGCAGTCAGAAGGATGCCTACTACGCCCTCCATCACATGCGGGCGATCGTACGGGACCATAATCACCTTATGCTACCAAAGGGTCTCCAAGATTGGGCCGCACGCTTGTCGGCAATCCAGGACATGGACATCAGACAAGAATTCTTTCGCATCCAGTCGGAGTTTGCGGAAATCATCTGTCAAGATGTCCTTCGTACCTCGGGGCAGTTCCACCTCAAATATCAACCGTCCAACAGGGAAATAGAAACAACGCTACAAATGCAGGCTGACAACTACCGCACATTCATGACGCCGACGGATGACGGCGGCTTCATCCACGCTCCGGTCCCTGAGTCGAGTCGGAGAAAGTATTGATGGTATGTAGTTCTGAAATGTCAATTAGCTCGTGTTGTAATTAAACTTTAATGAACTTGTATGTCTCTTTAGTTTGGACAGTCGTTCAACTTATATGTAATCGATGCTATTTATTAGTAGGACCATGAACCGTGCTATTAATGTGTTGCTTTTCTCTTCTGATCCTTTTGTTGCATACTTATATATTATCTGTGAATTGCTACTAACGTTTTGTTTGTCTAGTGCATAGAGATGCCGTCGTATGTCGTGTACAAGGGTAGGGTTCCCGGAGTGTATGACGACTGGGAGGAGTGTCGGAGACAGGTTCACCGTTTCAGCGGTAACAGTTACAAAGGGTACACCACTAGGGCGGAGGCGGAAGCTAGATACGAGCGCTATCTAGAGGGAGAGAGGAGGGAGCGGAGGAGGAACCGGATGAAGACTAGTTTCATCGCGATGATGCTCATCGTGACCACAGCTCTCTTCTATGTGATGGTAGTTTAGATGATATCAACTTTGTAATGTGACGACAAACTCGCTACTCGGTCTCGAGACCTAAACTTGTCTAATATTTGAACTTTGTTCGCTATTTCGAATTCGGAGACTAATGTGATGAATTGTATTATGTGCTGTTTATATTCTGTGATGTATTGTATTTTGTAACCTGTGCAAATACCAGAAATGCAAAAAAAAATTCCTAGAATTAATAGTAGTGGCGCACCATATTGCACATTAGTGGCGCACCCAGTTAAATAACAGTGGCGCACCCATATGGATATCAGTGGCGCATCAGTAGGGACACCTGCTGCAATACCAGTGGCGCACCATCTTGCACATTAGTGGCGCACCCAGTTAAATAACAGTGGCGCACCCATATGAATATCAGTGGCGCATCTGTAGGGACCCCTGCTGCAATACCAGTGGCGCACTAGGTGGCATACCAATGGCGCACCAGTGGTGCGCCACTGTTATTTGGATTAACAGTGGCGCATCAGAGGTGCGCCATTAGTATTCCTTATTAGTGGCGTGGTATTAGTGGCCCACCCATGGTGCGCCACTAATGGCAATATTGGGTGCGCCACTAATAGCCTTTTTTCTAGTAGTGTTACATGACCGTCATCCAAACCGATTGAAAATATCCTGTGCTATCATTTTCCATCGGATAGATCCAGTAACCAAATGCTTCCTCGCCTCCGTCGGAGTGAGTAGCGACCACATACGGATCAACGCAGTGGCTCGGAAGATAACCTGCAAAAAAATAAATATTTGTTGTTTTGTTAAAAACCAAATCATTTCTGCAGTTCCAGACTGCCCACAATAAAGCACATACTCCTACGCGAATTTGTCTTGTTGTTTCGGACTCTATCCCATTAAGCCATGTTCCAAATAACACGCTCACAGAATTCGGAGGAGTAATGTTAAAGGCTATGTGCACCGTCCGCCATAGAACTTTTGCCAACGGGCAGTCAAGAAAAAGGTGTTTGATAGTTTCATCCCGATCACAAAAACTAAATCTAGTAGGTCCTGTGCAGTTACGCTTTGCCAGATTGTTCTTAGTTGAGATGATTTGTTTATGTACAAACCACATAAACACTTTAATTTTCAAATGAACTTTGACTTTCCAAACATATTTGGAACTAGGATTGGAGCTAGAATTGATAACATCGAGATACATTGATTTAACTGTAAACTCTCCAGTCCTAGTAAGCTTCAGCGCAACTGATCGGGCTGTTGAGACAGCTGAACTTCCATCAGTCTACTCACCAAATGGACCCAAGCTTTTCAACGATTACCTGCTAGCGTCCTCCTGAATTGAATATTGAGGGGGATGGACTGAAGTACTGTTGCAACGTAAGCGTCGCGTCGTTGAATAATACTATAAAGAGATGGGTATTGAAGCGTGAGGGGTGTCTCTCCTAGCCAAGTATCCTCCCAGAATCGCTCGTTGGTGCCATTTCTGATTATAAACTTTGTTCTGTTGAAAAAAGCTGATTTGACTCTCATTAGCCCTTTCCAAAAAGGCGAGTCCGTCGGCCTCGCTGTCACCTGGGACAAAGTTTTAGAGTGAAGATACTTACTACGGAGAATCTGCGCCCATGTGGCCTCCATCTCTATAGATAATTTAGACAACCACTTGCTGTTCTTGACTTCAAGATTTTCAATGCCAAGAACCCCTTGGTATTTTGGTCTACAAATAATATCCCATTTGGCGAGTCTGTATTTTCTTGTTAGTTCATCACTCTGCCGGAAGAATCGGGATCAATAGAAGTCCAGCCTTTTCCTAACTCCAACTGGAATCTCTAAAAAAGACAAGAGAAACATAGGCATACTCGTGAGAACTGAATTAATAAGAATTAATCGGCCTCCGTATGACATGAGCTTGCCCTTCCAGTAGCTCAGTTTGTTCTCAAATCGATCCTCAATGCGCTTCCATTCTCTGTTTGTCAGCTTACGATGGTGAATTAGTATACCTAAATACGTAAAAGGTAAATCCCCCAATTCGCACCCAAACAATTGCCTATAAGCCTCTTGTTCCTCATCGGATCTTCCAAAACAGAACAATTCGCTTTTATGAAAGTTAATCTTTAACCCGGTCAATTGTTCAAATAAGCATAATACCAGCTTCATGTTTCTCGCTTTTGTCAAGTCATGCTTCATAAAGATGATAGTATCATCGGCATACTGTAGGATAGACACACCATCAACTAGATGAGGCACCAAGCCACCTACCTGACCAGCCTCCTTAGCCCTTCCTATTAGAATTGCCAACATATCGATTACAATGTTAAACAAAATAGGAGACATCAGATCACCTTGTCTCAGGCCCTTATGTGTCTGGAAATAATGACCTATGTCGTCATTCACTTTAATCCCAACACTCCCTTTTTGCGTCAAAGATTCTACCTGGCGTCGCCAGGCTTCATCAAAACCTTTCATACGCAAGGCCTGTTGAAGTAAAGGCCATTTTTGAATTTATCGTACGCTTTCTCGAAATCCACCTTGAAAACAACTCCATCTAGTTTTTTCGTGTGAATTTCGTGGAGCATTTCATGAAGGACCACAACCCCTTCTAGGATGTTTTTGTCTGGCATGAAAGCAGTTTGGGAATGCTGCACCATAGAATGCGCAATCTGCGTGAGCCTATTAGTCCCTACCTTGGTGAAAATTTTGAAACTAACGTTAAGAAGACAGATCGGCCTGAACTGCTCAATTCTCACAGCCTCTGTTTTCTTAGGAAGCAGAGTTATCATTCCAAAATTCAGGTGAAATAACTGAACCTGTCCAGAGAATAAATCATGGAACATCGGTATCAAATCCCCTTCAATAATATGTCAGCACTTTTTATAGAACTCTTCCGGAAATCCATCCGGCTCTGGAGCCTTACTATTTTTCATCTGTGAAATGGCTTCAAACACCTGTTTCTCCAAAAATGGGGCAGCCAAAATATCATTCTCATATGCAGCAAGTTGAGGAACATCCTCAATCCTACACTCATCCAGGGATACACAATTATCCTCCGGAGGCCCAAACAACTGCTTGTAGTATTCGGTTATGTATAATTTTAGGTTTTCCTATCCTAAAATCGTTCCTTCATCTTGCTCAAGCTGAAAGATTCTTTTCTTTCTGTGCTTGCCATTATCGATCATGTGAAAGAATTGAGTGTTTGCGTCCCCCTGGACAACTTTGCGAACCTTAGCCCGCATCGCCCACTTCAATTCCTCTTCACGGAGAAGTTCTTTCAATCTCATCTCCGCCTCAAGTTTAGCATGAAGCTTCGTGGTCTGTAGAACTGTGGACTCGGCTTTTAAATCTAGGGACTGAATAAGTGTAAGGAGTCTTTCCTTTTCAACCTTATAAATACCACTAAGAGGCTTAGCCCACCGATGCAAGAAACTTCTCAAGTGCCATATCTTATTCTGCCAGCGCTCAACCGAAGTCCTACCTCCTGCATCCTTAGCCCATTCCCTGGCTATCAGATCCAAGAAGCCTTCTCTTTCAAACCATGCCAGTTCGAACGAAAAGGAATTTTTGTTCCCCATGTGGGTTGCCTTACCAGAGTCCACCATTAAAGGCGTGTGGTCAGAAATTCCACGCGAAAGCGCCTGGACCGTTACCAAGGGAAATTTCTGCTCTCATTCGACGCTCACGAGGACTCGATCCAGCTTCTCAAACATCGGGTTTGGCAAGGTATTAGCCCAGGTGAATTTTCTACCCGAAAGCTCCATCTCTCTCAGATCCAAGCTTTCAATAATGGTATTAAACATGAACGACCACCTGCCGTTGAAATTATCATTGTTCTTTTCCTCTCTCCTTCTAATAATGTTGAAATTACCCCCAACCAAGATTGGAAGCTGCTCAGAACCGCAAATTCGAACAAGATCTGCCAAAAACTCTGGTTTGAGTTCGGGCTGCGCGACACCATATACCGCCACCACTGCCCAATTAAACCCATCGGCCTTCAACCTAACCCGAAACTTAACTGCGAAATCTCCCATCACTACACTTCTGACTTCTAGCGATTCACATCTAACTCCAAGTAAGATCCCACCTGATCTTCCTCTCGGAGGAAGGCAGTGCCAATCAAAATCGACACCTCCCGATAAAGTACTGAGAAACTGGGGAGAAAAATTATCTCTACCAGTTTCCGAGAGAGCAATAAAATCCAACCTAAGCTCGATAGAAGCATCTGCAAGAAACCTTCTTTTAGCTAAGTCTTTCAGACCTTTGCTATTCCAAAATATTCCTCTCATATTTCGTCATGAATTTTTTTAGTAGTACGAACCCTAGCACTCCTACGCACCACCAAAGCAGGGTAAATCTTTCGCTTCCACTTGCGTTTAGGTTTGTTTTGATCCTCCACCCGGTCCTCACAACCGGGCTCCATGGACCTAACTACTTCAGCCTCGAAAGTGTCATCCTCTTCCTCTGTCTCAGGAAGGGATGGTGCAAGATTCGCACAAAAATTATCGAGCACCCTCACTCCCAACGCATCTATGTCAGAATCATTCATGGGTTTGACCGCTGTTAAGTTTTGAATCATTTCTAAAGCGCGTTCCGCTTCCAAATCCAGGATATCATTTACGGAGTTAGATATTTCACTATCATTACTACCTAGTGAAACTCCTAATTGATTTCCATTATGAATAATCTCATTAAAAAAATGCAGAATGGAATTAGAGTTGTTGACCGACATACCGGTAGTGACCTCAATGTCACGAAGCTTGGCTGCCCTCATGGCGCACCGCTGCTGCATGTCATCAACCTCCGGATGACCCTGGAGGCGGCAGCTCATCCGTCGCCCCTCAGATACCGGATCCGAAATCCCTCCATAAGCGATGAACCCCTCCCGAGTGGCCCCGCTCGAGGTAAGGCCTCCAGCCTCACGACCAACACACTGCGGGGCTGCACCCCTCGAAGAAGCGACAGGTGCTGCCGCAAGCACCGGTGGGGAGCCCCACGGCCCCATCGACGTCAGCCTCGAGCCGTCGCCCTGGGACGCAGGCGCGCATGGGGAGGGTAGTGCGTGGGCCGCCTGCCCGTACTACCCGCCCGACCCGGCCCTCTGGCTAGAGGGAGTCGCGGGCGCCACAGCAGGTGCGGCCACCCTAGCCGCCAGAGGAGAAGAAGAGGCCGAGGCCACCTGCCCAGGACCCCCTCCCCTAGCCACAACCGCCATCGTCGGCTTCGTCGCCCGGGATGAGATAACGGTCAGAGCGGGAGAACGAGGGGCCACCTGCCCAAGCTCCTCCCCCTCCCTCGACCGAGGTCATCTCAAAGACAATCACCTCCGAGCCCCCGACCACGGGACCTTCAGCAGCATCAAAGTCCATGGTAGGTAGCGTGCGCTCAAGCACATCATCGGACTCCATCCGATCACTCCAGTGTCTGGGATGAGCAGAAGCTATCTCAAACGACCCAGATCTCAGAGTGTTCATTGGCACCGAAGAGGATGGTGTTGTCCCGTCCCCGGGCGTCTGAGAAACGGACCCCGATCCGTTGGACAACTCTCTTCCAACATCATTGTCGGTGTCAAAACCGGCGGATCTCGGGTAGGGGGTCCCGAACTATGCGTCTAGGCGGATGGTAACAGGAGACAAGGGACACGTAGTTTTACCCAGGTTCGGGCCCTCTCGATGGAGGTAAAACCATACGTCCTGCTTGATTAATATTGATGATATGGGTAGTACAAGAGTAGATCTACCACGAGATCGAGGAGGCTAAACCCTAGAAGCTAGCCTATGGTATGATTGTTGTATGTTGTCCTACGGACTAAAGCCCTCCGGTTTATATAGACACCGGAGAGGGTTAGGATTACACAAAGTCGGTTACAATGGTAGGAGATCTAAATATCCGCATCGCCAAGCTTGCCTTCCACGCCAAGGAAAGTCCCTTCCGGATACGGGACGAAGTCTTCGGTCTTGTATCTTCATAGTCCGGGAGTCCGGCTGAAGGTATAGTCCGGCCATCCAGACACCCCCTAATCCAGGACTCCCTCAGTAGCCCCTGAACCAGGCTTCAATGACGACGAGTCCGGCGCGCAGATTGTCTTCGGCATTGCAAGGCGGGTTCCTCCTCCAAGTACTTCATAGAAGATTGTGAACACAAAAGACAGTGTCCAACTCTGCAAAATAAGTTTCCACATATTACCATAGAGAGAATAATATTTACACAAATCTAATCTGCTGACGTATTTCGTAGCGTGACATCACACCACGACCAAGTCTTTATTCGAATCGTTTTTACTCCCCTACCTCAGCACATTTCGTGAGGCGGTTTCCTTGGCACGTCTTGTCAAAGCAGAGATCGTGTCCCCTCATTTACGGGATTTTCATCAATACAGACGTGGGTAACCCAACCGCGCCATTTATCACGGTGCTTGGGAGATAAGCGAGTTTTACCAGGCTGGTGGGGACGCTTAGCCACATCCGCCCATATAAAGGGATAAGGATCCACCTTTTTACCTACGCCTTCTTCCTCCTTTGCCTATCCATCTTCCGCGCACTTGAGCTCCAGCGCCCAAGCCCGCACTTCCCACCTCAACCTTCTCCAGCCATGTCCGGAGCGGGAGGCAAGTGGATGGTCTCCTCCGTTACGAAGGGGCACGTCAAAAAACTGAGGAAAGCCGGATACTTGTCTAACGACATCGCACACCGTCTTCCCGAAGAGGGACAGCTCCTCCCCACCCCAAGGCCCCATGAGAGGGTAGTATTCCTTCCCCATTTCCTCCGCGGACTGGGCTTTCCTCTCCACCCGTTCGTCCGGGGGCTCATGTTCACTATGGCCTAGATTTCCACGATCTGGCCCCGAACTTCGTCCTCAACATCTCGGCGTGTATCGTCGTGTGTGAGGCTTTCCTCTGCATCTGCCCCCATTTTGGCCTATGGCTCAAGACTTTCAACGTCAAGCCCAAGGTGGTGCGCGGCAACCAGGCGGAGTGCGGAGGTGCCATGGCGGGCAAGATAGCCAATGTCCTATGGCTCGAGGGCTCCTTTGTGGAGACCCTGAAGGGGTGGCAATCGGGGTGGTTTTACATCACCGAGCCGCGCGACCCCGAATGGGTCGCAGCCCCCGAGTTCCGGTCCGGACCCCCTACGCGGCTCACATCTTGGGAAAGAGACGGGCCTGTCATGGGGCAATAAAGGAGAGGTAATCGGACTGCAAAAATGCATCCAAACCTTGGTGAACAAGCAGCTCAAGCTTATCAAAATAGTCCAGGTTATGCTCATCCGCCGGATCCTCCCGTGTCAACAACGGGCTTTCAATTTGTGGGAGTTCGACCCGGTGCAGCACCAAACCCTAAACAAGCTCTTCAACACGACGTACAAAGATGCCTGGAAGGTGCTATTCAAAGGCGCCGAGGCTCCCGCATCCGCTTCCGAGGACAGCGGATTCAGCACACAGCGTCACGCTAGTGCGGTAAGCTATTTTTACCTTTTACAGGATGTTTAGTTTTCCATAGTTTGACTCTATGTGGGATCTAATCTCCCTTTCCTTTGACAGGATTGGTAGGCGAAGTCCGGACAGATCGACTGTCCGGCCCCTTTGCCCGAAGACCCAGCCGACGCTCACCTAGCGAAGCTGCTGGCTCCGGCACCTTATGTGGTGCCGGAGAAGAAGGCCACAGGGACTCGAAAGAGTTCCCAGCGCCCGGAGGTGTTGGATTCATCATCCGACGAATCCGAGACGCGCTCCTCCCGTGAAAACGAGGAGGAGGAAGAAGAACCCTCTCCCCCTCCAGCGGGGGGAGGAAAGAAGAGAAAGGCCGCCCCAACAGGGGAGGCCGAGGGGTCCAGGGAGGGAAGGACCCCTCCTCCGGACTACTCCGCCTACGCCGCCGACGGCGAAGAGGAGTGGCCACACCGGGCCAAGCGCCCGGCGAGATCGTAAGTCATTCAGATGCTGGAGTAACTTATAGTACTCTTTTATGGCACAGCCTTTCCTTATGTCGAATATGATCATGCAGTCCGCCCCAGGCCGGGCTCGACGAGTCGTCGAGCGGCTCCCTGGATTCATCGGATGTGAATTCACTTCCGACGGCTACCTCCCCCCGCCCTACGGACGACGCCGAAGTGTTATCCCAACAGGTTCCAAGCTAGGAGGGGGTGGTCCTGGAGGCGCCACAAGGCGACCTCCCGGACTCCAGGAATGAAGGGGATAAAACCCCCCAGGGCTCCAAGTCCGGCATTGAGCCGGACACTGCGCCGGAATCGTCAACGGTTCCGGACCGCGGTAGGCGAACTCCTTCCAAGAGGATCAAGCCTACCGAGCCGGCGGCCCCCGTCCAACCGGAGGCGTCGGACAATCTGCTGGAGGTGCTTAACGCGCCTCCATCGACGAGGAGCGCCGTACTATTATGAGTGCGGTGATCCAGAAGGTTCAGTCCGCCAAGAGCGGACTGACTGAAGCTTGTGCCGGCCTTCTAACAGGCTTCGAGGTAAGTACATAATATGTAAAAATATTACCGCATAGACAGTAGCCTCTGATGCTCTGTTTGGCGTTCGGAAAGAAAAGCCGAATAGAGGATCTAATAAAATTCGCAGGAGTCTAACAAAAAAAGAGTCAATATGCGTATGCAGGCTTCGCTGCTGGCGACCGCCGCACTGACTGCGGAGGTGGGCACACTAAAGCAGGGCCTCGAGCGGTCCGAGCAAGAGCTCGGCCTTGCCAAGCTGCAGCTCGAGGAGAAAGAAGGTAAGAGATACCTTATAGAAAAAACAAAATAAAATATAAAAGTGCAATTGCAAAAATATGACAGGATTAACATGGTTATTGTAGGGGCCACAACTGAGGTGGCGACCCTCAAGCAAGCGCTGGCCGAGGCCGAGAAGAGAGCGGCCTCGGAGCGCACCGAGCGGGAGAATTATGAGGCGCAAGTTGGCGAGGTGCGGCAAGAGCTCCGGGTTCTCATGGAAAAACATGAGAGTTTGGAGCTTGACTCAAAGACGCGAGCGTCCGAGCTCGCGGTGGCTAATGAAAATGCCAAGTCTGCCAAGGCCGAATCTCAGAAGGCCCTCCAGGAGTTGGATGCGGTGAAAAAGATCAGTGGGTAAGGCATTATTTATGCAAAGCAAACATGCGAAAGTGAGCTTCTTGTTACTTACCCGAATCCGGAGCTCTCCAGGAGCATTCGCAGATCTTCCCCGTAGCGTGTCCGATACCGCCGCATTCTACCGAGCCGAGGAGGGCAGCTCGACGAAGAAGGTGTTCTGGTCTCAGTATGCTGAGGCCGGACACCCAGTGCCCCTGAGTGACCAGCTGAAGTAGCTGGTCGAGCTCCACAAGGCGGCCGAACAGGCCATGAAGGGCCTCATAGTTCGGCTGTGGCCTGGAGAGGCTCTGCCTGGGAGCTACTTCGGGCTGGTGTGGCGGCTGGTGGAGGCCTGTCCAAGGCTCGAAGTCATCAAGCGCTCCGTCTGCATCGAAGGTGCCCGTAGGGCCCTTGCCCGCGCTAAGGTGCACTGGGGCAAGCTGGATGCTGAGAAGCTTGTGAAGGACGGGCCACCGCCGGGGAAAGAGCATCGCAAGCCCAAGAATTATTATAAGGATGTTCTGAAGGGTGCCCGCCTAATGGCGGATGAATGTTCCAGGGATGTAATTTTGGAGTAAACTCGCTCGTTTTATCCTGTGTGCTGAAAACTTGTTCATGTGCGCTTAAGCAATGCGTTTTGAATTTAAAATATTACTTTTTGTGCGGCTGTTTATCAAAATTGAGAGATGGCCAGTCATCGGCTTCTGCCCCCGTGCCACTAGTGCTGGGGTGTTCGGGATAAACCTGAGCGCTCTTTTTCCCATGTTTGGGTCCTTCGAGGGAGGCGCTCAGCACAACGAACAAGGCAATCGAACTATAATGCTTGAACACTCTCACTTAGGCATAGAATTCTATAATTTTAAATTTCGGCGAAGCCCCTAGTATTCGGAAGACCGAGTTCGGGGCGCTATCCACGCCTTTGGCTGGACAAAGCCGACTCCTCGCTCTAAGCGGTATAAGTCTTTAGGGACTCAAAAAACCTCTAGAACAGCGACCAGTCTCTCGCTTCATCATGACAGTCGGTTTTAGCTTTCTCTACTGAGGTGCTCCGCCCAGCTCAACTGGGGCACAATCGCAGTAGTTCTCCTAGTGCTACCTTAGACGATACAAAGGAACGTAAGGCACCAAAACATAGGAGCTGGGGAAACCCAACTATTGACCCAAGACATGATTCGGAACCGATGCATATAATGCTATAAGTTCGAGGTGTCGTACTTGTGGAAGTGTTCGGACTTCTCACACCATATTGGGGGGGGGGGTACTGAAGCCCCTGGCGTATTGACCGTACCAAAGTGTAAGGGTGCAACATGTTGTTAATGAACATATATTTGTAAAAAAACAGTAATGCAAAAGTAGACAAAAGCTATGCATTGTTTATAGAAAGGCTACGATCGAAGCAGAACGATACAAATAGTGTGATAAGCAAAAGCGGGACTATTTAACATGTCCTTTCCAGGGGCAGGCTGCAGAATAGTATGCAAAACAGGTATACTGCTCGTGATAGAGACCACATGGGAGTTCTATAATGTGGCGTAGCTTTTCTGCTTCCGTGGTCCTTGCATCGTTTGTGCGGCAGTTGGATTGCCGAACAGGTCTTCCAAAGTATGGAGTCCTGAAAGTAAGAGAAAATAAAGAAATCGGCAGCCCCTAGTGCGGTTTAAGTCGTGTTTCGGGCGTGCCGTGATGGTGCCCCTCCCCCTGTGCCCATGGTATTTCGAGGGCGTAGTTATGTACGCGAAGCACTGGTTTCGCTAGTTCGTGAGGGCTGAGGTTGGGGCCGCGTTGCTACGCCTGCTCGGAACGTGCCAGGCGGTCTTGTTGTAGGTTACTCCGGGCGCGCTTGACGATGTCCGGACGTTTGACGGCCGGACTGGAGAGCTGCCTTGAGAGGCTGCTTTGTACTTCCGCTGCGAGAGCCGCCGTGTGCTCCTCTGTTCGGAGGGAGTGTTCGGTGTTTCCATTGACCGTGGTTACTCCTCGAGGACCTGGCATCTTGAGCTTAAGGTATGCGTAGTGCGGCACTGCATTGAGCTTTGCGAATGCGGTTCGCCCGAGCAGTGCGTGATAGCCACTGCGGAACGGGACTATGTCGAAGATTAACTCCTTGCTTTGGAAATTATCCGGAGATCCGAAGACCACTTGAAGTGTGACTGAGCCTGTACAGTTGGCCTCTACACCTGGTATGACGCCTTTAAAGGTCGTTTTGGTGGGCTTAATCCTCGAGGGATCTATGCCCATTTTCCGCACTGTATCCTGGTAAAGCAGGTTCAGGCTGCTGCCGTCGTTCATAAGGACTCTTGTGAGATGAAATCCGTCAATAATTGGGTCTAGAACCAATGCGGCGAATCTGCCATGATGGATGCTAGTGGGGTGGTCCCTTTGATCAAAGGTGATCGGGCAGGAGGACCATAGGTTGAACTCTAGGGCGACTCGCTCCATCGCATATACGTCCCTTAACGCACGCTTCCGCTCCCTCTTGGGGATATGGGTTGCGTATATCATGTTCACCGTCCGCACTTATGGGGGAAACCCTTCTGTCCACTGTTGTTCGGCGGACGAGGCTCCTCCTCGTCATCGCTACGCAGCCCCTTGTCTCTATTTTCGGCATTTAGCTTGCCTGCCTGCTTGAACACCCAACAATCTCTGTTGGTGTGATTGGCTGGCTTTTCGGGGGTGCCATGTATCTGGCACAAGCGGTCGAGTATTCGGTCCAAACTGGACGGGCCCTGAGTATTTCTTTTGAATGGCTTTTTCCGCTGACCGGATTTATAGCCTCTGAATCCGGCATTGACTGCCGTATCCTTGTTGCTGTCGCTGTTAACGCGGCGCTTTTGCTTGTTCCGACGCGACCTGCCACTGTTGTCCTTGGTTTCCGAATTACAAAGGCTCTTGGTCAAGTTATTGCTACGAGCTAGCCAGCTGTCTTCTCCCGCACAAAAGCGGGTCATGAGCGTCGTGAGTGCTGCCATGGATTTCGGCTTTTCCTGTCCAAGGTGCCGGGCAAGCCACTCGTCGCGGATATTATGCTTGAAGGCTGCTAGGGCCTCAGCGTCCGGACAGTCGACTATTTGGTTTTTCTTTGTTAGGAACCGTGTCCAGAATTGTCTGGCCGATTCCTCTGGCTGCTGAATTATGTGGCTTCGGTCATCGGCATCTGGTAGTCGCACATAGGTGCCCTGGAATTTGTCGAGGAATGCGGCTTCCAGGTCCTCCCAACACCCGATTGATTCTGCTGGCAAGCTGTTAAGCCAATGCCGAGGTGGTCCCTTGAGTTTGAGTGGGAGGTATTTGATGGCGTGTAGATCGTCGCCGCGGGCCATGTGGATATAAAGGAGATAATCCTCGATCCATACCGCGGGATCTGTTGTGCCATCGTATGATTCGATGTTCACGGGTTTGAAACCCTTGGAGATTTGATGATCCATTACTTCATCTGTGAAGCATAGGGGGTGTGCGGCGCCTCTGTATTGGGCTATATCACGACGCAGCTCAAATGAGCTTTGTCTATTGTGTTTAGCCCGGCCGGATTTATTATATCCGGAGTGACGATCACCGTCACGTGTCGTGGGGTGCCCGCGCGATCCATAGATCGATCTTGTTTCCTTTGCCTTGTCCTCCAATATGTCTCGCAGGTCTGGCGCATTTTCTCGTGCCTTAGAATGTTTTGAGCGGCGCCGGGGTGCGGCTTGAGTGGAGGGCCGAGAGGCCTCTCTGTCGCGGCCACGAGGTGGCCGATCGGCCGTATCATGCGCTGGTGATGTAGGTTTAGGCGCTTCCTCGTCTAATCGGGGTAGCAGCCTGCGCTTTGGGTAGCTCTTGGAGGGGCGTTCGAGTTCATACTCTTCGGCCGCAAGGACTTCAGTCCATTTGTCGGCTAGCAAATCTTGATCAGCTCTAAGCTGTTGCTATTTTTCCTTGAGGCTGCTTGCCGTGGCCATAAGCCTGCGTTTAAAACGCTTTTGTTCGACGGGATCCTCTGGCACGACGAATTCGTCGTTGTCGAGGCTTGCCTCGTCTTCGGAGGGAGGCATATAATTATCATCCTTGGCTGGCTTCTCCATCCTCCTGCGCTGAATCTTACTGGAGGGGGTGTTCTTTGGCGCTATCCGGAGTATTATTATCTCTTGTGCCGGAATCACCATTTTTGCTTTGGCAGGATTTATAGCGGCACCGCTGACGCCGGCGCTTAGCCTGTTTCTTGGAGGGGTCATCCCCCACTGTTCGATCGCCATCTCCTTCTTTTGGGGTATCCACCATGTATATGTCATACGACGAGGTCGCTTTCCAGTGCCCTATAGGTGCTGGTTCTTGGTCGTCTCCTACATCGGCGTCCATACCGTCGATGTCTTCGGAGTCGAAGTCGAGCATGTCGGTTAAATCATCGATAGTGGCTACAAAGTGGGTGGTGGGTGGGCTTTGAATTTCTTCGTTGTCCGTATCCCAACCTTGTTGATCGCAGTTCGGCCAGGGCTCTCCTGATAAAGAGAGAGACTTTAATGACTTCAGAATATCACCAAAGGGCGAGTGCTGAAAGATGTCCACGGCGGTAAACTCCATGATCCGCGCCCAATCGGATTCGATCGGCAGGGGTGCAGAGGGCTTGGAGTCCGGGAAGGAGTCCGGCCCCACGGAGTCGCGGGCTTTGCGGAGTGCGGGGCTGGTGTTCGGCTCGATCGCCGTTGGGATCGCAGCCCCCGAGGCGGCGTCCAACCACTCGTCCTCGATTGGCGCAGTTGGTTCCGAATCAAGGGTCGGAACCGATGCATGCGCGGCCTCCAGGGCACTGTTCGGCGACAGAGCTAGATCATGCCCATCGCGACAGTGCGGCGCGCTCGGCTGTGGCTCGAATCCGTCGAAGATCAAGTCCCCGCGGACGTCAGCCGTGTAGTTTAAACTTCCAAATCTGACCTGATGGCCAGGGGCGTAGCTTTCGATCTGCTCCAGATGGCCAAGCGAATTGGCCCGCAGTGCGAAGCCGCCGAAGACGAAGATTTGTTCAGGGAGAAAAGTCTCACCCTGGACTGCATCGCTATTGATGATCGGAGGAGCCATCGGGCCTAAAAGCGACGACACAGAGGAACTCTCAATGAAAGCACCAATGTCGGTGTCAAAACCGGCGGATCTCGGGTAGGGGGTCCCGAACTGTGCGTCTAGGCGGATGGTAACAGGAGACAAGGGACACGAAGTTTTACCCAGGTTCGGGCCCTCTCGATGGAGGTAAAACCCTACGTCCTGCTTGATTAATATTGATGATATGGGTAGTACAAGAGTAGATCTACCACGAGATCGAGGAGGCTAAACCTTAGAAGCTAGCCTATGGTATGCTTGTTGTATGTTGTCCTACGGACTAAAGCCCTCCGGTTTATATATACACCGGAGAGGGTTAGGGTTACACAAAGTCGGTTACAATGGTAGGAGATCTAAATATCCGCATCGCCAAGCTTGCCTTCCACGCCAAGGAAAGTCCCTTTCGGACACGGGACGAAGTCTTCGATCTTGTATCTTCATAGTCCGGGAGTCCGACTGAAGGTATAGTCTGGCCATCCGGACACCCCCTAATCCAGGACTCCCTCAATCATCCACTAGCGCCTCCTTAGCACCCGAACTATCATCTCCCTCGTGCATGTCTACATCAGTCCCATCGATAGCCTCATCGAAAAGATCGGTATCCTCAAACTCAATCTCGAGGTTGTATATCTGGCCCCTATATGTCCACTTAACCACATCAGGCACGAACTCAATATCCAGAACACTCACCAGCAGTCGGGCCACCCCGTGAGCTCGGGTAAAGGCCATATCCACTCTCTCAGTTTTCCCAACCAAAATTCCTAAGCTAGCAGCGACCCGAGCATCCTGCAGCGGTCGAGGGAGCCCCGGAAAAACGTAACCAGACCTGAGTAAGAGGCTTTCCCTATGGCTCAACCTTCTTCCACTCATGAAACTCCAGGATGCATTCTGTGCCAGGCACTCTGCACAACCCGAAACTTAGAAGTCGCTGCAAGTTCTCAACAGAAGGGAAGTCAACCTTATACATGTTGGCCTCGAGACTGACAAGCTCCCACTGGAAGTCACCTGGAGCTAACTCCTTAAGCCTCTGCAAAATCTGAGTCTTAGACACATCAATTTTGGTGACTTTCACAACCCCAGTGGTGTGCTCTGGGTCTCCTCTGGGATCTCCCTCGCACTAGGAGACTTAAAGAACATCAACTCAGCACAATACACTCCATAAATGGAAATAGTCGGCATCCGTTCACGCAAAATCGGGCATTCCCCCGTATCATGTGCTGGCTTGAGGACGTATCACAAAGCTCAGTCACGCATTCAGCAATAAAGTGGCCCTTCTCGCCACAACGATAGCACAACACCTTCTCCTTTTTGTGAGCCCACTTGGACGCTCTATCAGAATCTGCCTTGTCTGTAGCCTCGACCGAACCCGCCGCGGTGGTCTCAGTTCCAGGTATCTCAGCATTAGCCAGCGCGATCACAACATCCATAGCCTGACCGGACAGTTCCGGCTTCTGACCGGGATCGGGCGCCTCCGCGGAGGCCGCCGGCTCGACGATGACAGGCGGAGGAGGCTGATGGTTACGGTACCGACCCCCTCGACCACCATGATGACCACGGTATCACCTCGTTGCCGATAGTCTAGGCCAGATGCCCCCTCGACAAAGCCACCCGGAGTGCCGTAAAAAGGTCTCTCAGTTGTACCATCGCTCTGCCAAGAATATCCACGGCCACCACCTGTCGACGACGAACCACGGTGTTGGCCATCACCATACGCATTGTAACCATCGTCACCCCATTGTCCCCGGGGTGGTCCATTACTACCACTGTTAGCCGGGCCGCGAGGCATACCCGCACCTCCCACGTTATCAGGTTGAGGCGGCGGTGCATGCGTCTGCAATGGCCCAGGCCATTTTTGCGGCGGCCTCGCAACGTAGTGGGGCAGCGGCGCAACCCGAGGCTGATGACCGTGCGTCTGAACCTGGTTCCCGGGCGGCGACAGCCTCGATCCTTGCGCAGCACCGCCCCGCCCCGCAGCAGCTACCGCAACTGGGCCCTGCGCCAGCGGCCGAGGTCCATGAGCCGCCCCGCCCCGACCCGCAACAGCCACCGCTACTGGGCCCTGCGCCGGTGGCCGAGCCCCGAGCTGGCCACCTCCACGACCCGCAGCGGCCTGCGCTGCCCCGGCGACCACCGGTGGTCTAGGGCCTGGCGGTGCCGCGACACCACACCCGACGCCAGCAGCCGGTGGTAGTGCAACCCCGGCATGTCCAGCTCCAGCTGCCACTGTCGGCGCACCAGCCCCTCGGCCAGCCATGGCCATGAGGGGAGGGGTGCGTTTCGCGTGCCCAGGACCACACGAAGGGAAACCCGGCTTCCAGCACCGAGAAACCCTAGCTAGCGGTGAAGACGAACGAGAAGAACAAAGGTTGATCGATCTCCTGCATGAGTCGGCGCATCCAACATGGGTGGGAGCTGGTTTAGCCTGGGCCTCATACCCAGCTAACCCCGACCCACCCAATTGCGGCCCAAACTCACTCAGAACCGGCCCGTTTCGGCCAAGGAGGAAATTCAAACGGATCGCACGAGCCGCCATGATCCCGATCGCCGTCTTTCCCGGCGTGGACGCCGCGGTCGCTGCTGGCGCCGGTCTAGCCACCGCCCGGCGAGCGTTCTTTCTCCTCTTAACAACTATCTATGATTCCAGACGAATCATATGGAAAAGCATTAGGTTTGGAAGACTTACCTTAGGGAGAGGGACCTTCCATGGCCTGATCGCCGTCGCCGCCATTCTCTGATGAACCACACGACGAATCATCTCCTTCTTCTCTCCCGCGTGAAGTCCAATTCTGGCCGGATCATCAGGGGGCAAGACCTTGTCGACTGTCGTCGCCACTTCCTCTTCGTCGTAGCCGGAGTTGAAAAACTCGCAAATGAGGTCCGACAGCGTCGGCAACTGCGGAGAAGCCGTCGAGATCGCATCTGCCTCCCCATTTGCATCGTCCTCGTCGGCGTCGGCTAAGGCCCAGAACCGGCCCCCGACTCGCCTTCGGTCGCCGGAGGATTGGGGCGGCGCACCCGCAGTCGCCACACCAGTTGTCGTGGAAGTGTCACGGGAGATGTCCTCATGGAAGGACTTAGTTTTGGAGCCATTGCGACGAGGTTAGCTTAAAGGGGTTAAACCGGACAAAGGACACGAGGAGTTTATATTGGTTCGGCCCCTTGCGGTGAAGGTAAAAGCCTAATCTAGTTTGAGGTGGAATTGCTAGGGTTTCGATGACCAGGGAGCAAATACGCTTTGCCTGGCTCCCAATCTGATGTTTCTTGCCCTAAGCTGCTGCTGGGTCGTCCCCTTATATACACGGGTTGACGCCCTACGGCCTACAGAGTCCCGGTCGGCTCATATAATGTGTCCGACTCGGTGACTTATCTTACATGCCTTACATTACAAGTCTATGCATACATTGCGGTTTACACTTATGGGCTTTAAGCCAGCTTCGGGTTTGGCCCTTTTAACAAGTCTGTCTATGATCCGCCATCTTTAATATACTCTTGGGCTTCACTTAGATGAACCGCCATAAGGATGACCCGACCCCTCCTAGGTGGGTCATATCTGATAGTCATATCCCCAACATTAGGCCCCAGGTTGATTTGAACTTGTTCATGTGAATATTTAACACTTAGAAAAATCCTTATTCATCTTGTGAAACATTGTAACCCGCCATGACGTCATCTCCGGAATTTGTGGTGACCCGCCGTGACGTCACCTGTGATTAATGCTACACAGAACCCAAATCTTAATAAATCTCTTTCTTTACTGACCCACCAAAAATCGAGACGTCCACGCCGTCGCACATCCATTTCTCTGTCTCCTCGATTCTTGCGCATGCCACTTATCCTTCTCCCCTTATAAATAGGGCCACAGGTCCCTCTTTCATTCTCCCCCTTTTACTTCTTGCCTTCTTCTTCCTCCCCACGACGCTCAAGTGCGCCCAAGCTCCGCCGCCGTCAACCTTCATCTCCGACCTCAACTCCGGCCGCTGCATCACCATGAACAGATCAGAGCACCGCGACACCTCTCTGATGTCCCATCAGCATCAGTAAGTCTTCCCTTTCCTCGCCATAGATCTGCCATTAGGGTTTCAGTGTTCATCGGTGTTCGTCACTGCTCTTCCCTTTCTCCATTCCAGATCACATAGTTTTGATCTGAAAATAACATAGATCCTGTGCGGTAGCAGTTTTAGCACCTGTTTTTAATACTAGAGCATATCCTCATTGCTAAAAATCTCCTCTGGGCACCTCCATCTTTCTGCCGCCGCCACCTTAACTTTAGAATTTATTTCCTTTTTCTGAACAACTACAGATCCAAATTTATAGCCTTAATCTGCGAAACCTATTTGTCTCAACACTTAGTAAAATTTTGCTAAAATCTATGCTGCTCATGGCGACTTACCTCACTGGCTTATACTTACTCATATATCATTAGTCCTCACTTAAGCCGCCATGCTGAGTATATGTTGTAATTGTTTAACTTGTGTTCTCACCAACTGACTTAAACCGACAAAACTTTCCTTTCTATTAGGCTTTCTCGTTTCACCATGCCGCCAAAAATAGTCTATACATGCAACTGGGTCCCCTCCATTGTCACCGAGGGCACATTTAAGAACTTTGTCAAAATCGGGTATCTGCCAGCCAAAAGTGTGATGCATTACCGTGCTCCTAACCCGGGCGAAGTAAGACCTCAGCCGAAGGATGGCGAGGTCATCATTTTTACTGACCACATGAACCGGGGTTTCTCACCACCCGGCTCTAAATTCTTTCGGGACGTTCTGCGCTTTTTCTAACTCCATCCTCAAGACATCGGACCCAATTCCGTGTCAAATATATGCAACTTTCAAGTCTTTTGTGAAGTATACCTTCAAGAGGAGCCCAACATTGATCTCTTTAGAGAGTATTTTTATTTGAACTGCCAGACTGAGTTCACGAACGGGCCCAGCTTGGAACTTCGCGGGATCTCGATCCAACGCAGAAGAGATGCTATCTTCCCTTACGCTTGCTTGCCAAGTCACCCCAAGGATTGGAACCAGATGTGGTTTTATTGTAAAGACACTTCTCCGGCTGACGAGAATCCATTGTCGGGTTACGTGTCGAGCGCTTAGACCCAAAGAACAATCTTCCGGAAAAACTTACTGCTGCTGAATGGAAAAGAATTGCTCCTACCATTGTGAAGGTTAAAGCTCTGCTAGGAAATGGGCTAACTGGCGTTGACTTAGTCAGGTGTTGGGTTTCTTGGCGGATTATTCCCTTAAGTTGCCTCACCGGCTTAATGTGCACTTACACTTGTGGTGTAAAGGATCCATTGCGCCACATCTCTGCACCATTAACTGACGCAGCAATAGACGAAATGGTTAAGTCCCTTCTGAATGAAGATCCAGAAGATTGCATTAAAGTGGGTCTGGCCCCGTTCTGCAAACTTAACCCGACCCCAGACGCGAGTCTCTAAACTTTCTTACCTTTACCTTATTATCCAAATACTTTATTAACTCAACCTTTGCTGCCTTGACAGGCTAAATCCGACTTTTGGAAGATGGAGTATGACCATGAAGCCGCCAAGAAGGCTAGGGCTGTGAAGAAAGCCGCCAAGAAGCTATCAAGAAGACCACCAAGAGAAAAAAGAAACCAAGCACCTCTGATCTGCTTAAACTGGATGACACCTCTGAGTCGGGGGTAGCCCTTGACTCTCTTGTCTCATTTTTCAATCATCTTATTAACACTGACTATTATCAGGGTGACACGGGAGCCAGCCAAGCAGCTGAAGAAGAGGTAACTATTATTTCCTCCGGCTCAGACCCTTTGCCAAGGCAGAAACTTCGACAAGTAACCCGAAAAGTAAGGTTTTCACACACCTTGGCTTATTTAGATCCTCACCTTCTTTTGAAGCAACAACAACATGAGAATCAACATCAGACCCGGACGAGCGGCGTTGAAGAGTTGTCCTCCGGCTTACCCAACTCCCCCGCTCCTCGAAAACGGCGAAACGAGGTTCTTTTTAAGTTACTCCTTTGACACATTAGCAGGTCTTACTTGTCTATCACTTAACTCTGTTGATGATCGTTGACCAGGAACTTGCCTGTTCTTCCTCTGGCGACTCATCGCAAACCGAGCTGCCGGCTTTTAAAACTGCTCTTGGGTAATGGCAATTAATTTTGCTCTGTAACTCTTTATACTCTGATATTTATGCTAACTTGTCATAACCCGTGCAGTGGCCAAGCAAAACCTAACAAGAAGGCAATGGTGACCAAGCCAACTGAGGCACCTGAAATTGCTGAACCGGAACAACAAGTCCCTGCACCTGAAGCTTCTGACAAACAGCCGGAAGAAACTGCCACTGACCCTCCGCCTGAGATTCTTGACCTTTCCCGTGATCATACGGATGCTAATCCTATGTTCCTTGAGTCATCCAATCCACTTAAGCCGCCAGAAGAACATGGTGAAGATGTTATCATTACTGGCACCGGCTTCAAAGAACCGGACATCCAACCATCTTAGCCAAGCACTCCACGCAAGATGAGATCATTGAGAGGCGGAAAATGAAATTTGACATTGCCGACTACTCTCAATTGACCATCAATGAAGTATTCTCTGGGTATCTTAGCCAAGTTCATTCCAGTCGCGGCCTTGAGATTGATATAGTGAAACAGCTGCACCAGAAATATGAGGCATGACTTCCGGCTTTAAATAAGTTATGTACATCCTACCAGCCCCCAAGTCTACTGGTTATGATAAGAGTGAATAGGCTGTAGACTTAGAAAAATCCATAAATTTCTGTCATAGAATCCCTCCAAGTCCGGTATAAAAATAAACCGAATGTGTAAATGGTTTTAGCTTTGCATCTGTAGTCCCTAAGGGCCGGTTTAATCAGCATGAATGAGCTGGTCCTATTTACCATTGCGTAAGAAAAGGAGAGCTTAACTGCATAGTCCCCATGAGTTGGTTGGGACTGTTTACAGCACATCCGGCTCACCATTAATAAGATACAAGCAATATGCATTAGCCTCCAAGTGCCAAGCAGCCTTGCTTGCAAAGTGCTTGGGACTTTATTTATATGAGCCGTTTCCTTAAAAAATTTCTTCGATAGACATTAGCCCCCAAGTGCCAAGTGTTATTGCTTGCAAAAGGCTTGGGACTTATATTCTTGTAACCCTGATATAAATGTGTTGATAACTCTGTACTTCATACAGGCTGCTACTGCTGAACTAGAGTCTCAATTAAATGATGCGAAGACCCGGGTGGCGACTCAGGAAACTGAGACCCGGAAAGTTGAGTCAAAGTTCTAGTTTAGCGTGGCTGAGTCGGAAAAGCTGAAGACCAGTTTTGAGGCCGAGAAAAAGACTTGGGCTGAAGAAAAGACTGCTTTAACGCAGCGGGCTGAGAAAGCCAGCTCTTGAAGAGGTGACCACTGAGCTCACCGGCTTAGAACGCCGTGTATCTCAGATGGTTTCTGCTAGCTTTGGAGAGTCGCCTTCCTAGTAATCCAAAGTGAATTTGTGTTGCGATCATATAACCTGTCATTTAACCAATCTGTGATATATCCAGGTCCCAGAAGAAGCAACCTCAATCAAGACATGCTTGTGAAGCTTAAAGCTGTTTACATGCTTGTCGAACAGATGTATACTGGAGCTTAACATGCACTGGTTGCAATCTCTCCGGCAAGCCAAGCGCCTACTCTGTTGATGGATGTGTTGAAAAAGCTTTCTGTGCTGCCTATCAGATTTGAAGAAATGAAACGATCGCCTGCAAGAGCCGGTGCCGTGACGGCCTTGAGCCGGGCCAAGGCATGGGTACCAGAGCTTGATCTGTCTGAGGTAGCTACTAGTTACCTAAGCTTAAAGGAAGATGGCACTCCGTTTGATCAAAAGGACTTCTCGGCTTGCATAAAGGAAATACGTCCAATGGCCACTGTGATTGCTAATGACTCAGATCTTTCCAAGTATCATCCGGCTTATGACAAGGCGAATCAGAAGATGCCAACTCCGGCTTAAAAAGTGATGAACTTAATCCCGCTAATCCGTAAGCACACTTTTGCCCCTGAAGTTGAGCCGTCTGATCTTATAGATGACGAGGCTGAATTTCAAGCTTTATCTGGCATCGATTGATCATCACCAACTTTTCAGACGGCGGAGGAGGACGAAGAACCGGACAAGGATGATCCAGAGGCCTCCAATCAGCAAGGCCAAGAAGAATGAACCGCCGGACGGCTTATACCTTTGATCTTTTGAAAACACTTGATCTCATTCGGCTTGCGGAGCCATGTAACAGGGTAGAAAAAACTTGAATCGGTCGTGCCATCGTGCATGTTTTTGCTTTTTGTTTTAATACTGCTGATCCGCCAGTTTGAAAAATCATTATGGATATGATAGCCCTTGACTTATGCAGATCTGAAGGATTTATTATCTTGCACACAAAGAAAGTACAAGTGCCGTGGCGGCTTACCGCCGGGCGGGTTATGATGCCCAATTGAAACCGCTGGGGACAAACAGTCCATAACCAGAACCGGCTTGACAATTAAAAAATGTCATACCTGTAATATATGCGTAAACTGCGGGCTTATCAGCTTCATACAACTATAGGTATTTTAGAGCTGTAACTGTAAACATAAGACTTTGATACTCTGGCGACTTGGAGTTTGCCATCCTGGCGGGTTATAGAGACCTGGA
Organism: Aegilops umbellulata; assembly: GCA_032464435.1. Taxonomy (NCBI): domain Eukaryota; kingdom Viridiplantae; phylum Streptophyta; class Magnoliopsida; order Poales; family Poaceae; genus Aegilops; species Aegilops umbellulata. Next base: position 451,393,653 of record CP136054.1, read on the forward strand.
AGATGCTTCAAATATGAGCCATAAATAGGGCAGCTGGACCCGACTTGTAAAAACCAGAAGTCAAAGAAGAAATCTTCGAATGAAAAATCAAAAGAAATTCGAGGCTTTTGTGGGCTGCCAAGCCAAAATGTCTTCTTCAATGAAACTAGCCGGAGCCACTGGATTGTTCGTGCATTCTGTGAGCCTGACTCACAGTGTGCCCAATCGACATTTGAACCCTAGATGAAGTCTGGTCTTGCTCATAGACTTATCAGGAGTGCGCGGGGCCAGAGTAACAGCATACATCACGGGCCAATTTATCCAAGTTTCAAGGAAGCCGACTTATGAAGCCTGGATCTATCCTGACTATCTGTAAACCGTGCTCTCGCATGATAAGCCACCGTTTGAACCTCAATAAGCTCAAATCTTGGTCGAATATGCCGTAAGATTGATTGTTAAGAGTTCGACGGGTCAATCGGGATTACCCGATGGAGTTGAAGCAGCTGGCTACAGGTAGGATGACCTGGAAAGGTTATGTCCTCTTTGGTCTCTGTGTACACTGCGATGGTGCAACTCCCCATTGACAATTTACATTGACTTAGACCGCCGGGTTATCTGTCTGGCCAAGATTTCATCTTCTGGCAACTCACCCTGGGTCATGTAAGCCAAATAAGGAATTGTCCAATCAGGAATAGCATGAATGGCCGCTACCAATTGTGCTTCCGGGTCCGGGACAGCAAGATCTTCCTCTGTAGGCAATTTGACAGAAGGGTTAAGCAAAATATCCAGGAATGTGTTAGGTGGCACCGGCTTACGCTGAGACCCTAGTCGGCTTAAGTTGTCAGCCGCCTCATTCTTCCTTCGGTCAATATGCTCAACTTGGTAACCCTTGAAGTGATCTGCAGTGGCATCAACCTCCCATCGATAAGCCGCTATAAGCGGATCCTTAGAGTCCCAAGTACCAGAAACTTGCTGAGCCACCAGATCTGAATCGCCAAAGCACCTCACCCAGCTTAAGTTCATATCCTCAGCCATCCGAGGACCATGGAGGAAGGCATCATACTCAACTGCATTGTTAGTACAGGGGGAACATTAGCCGGAGAACATAAGAAAATTTGTCATCTCGTGGGGAAGTCAAGACAACTCCAGCCCCCGAGCCCTCCAACTGTCTGGATCCATCAAAGTGAATAGTCCAATATGTGTTATCTGGCTTTTCCTCAGGTGCCTATAACTCTGTCCAATCATTGATCAAATCCACAAGTGCTTGGGACTTGATGGCCGTACGTGGCACATACTTTAAGCCGTGAGGTCCAAGCTCAATGGCCCATTTAGCAACCCGGCCTGCGGCTTCCCTGTTTTGGATGATGCCTCCTAAAGGAGCAGAACTAACCACAGTAATGGGATGACCCTGAAAGTATTGCTTAAGCTTCCGGCTTGCCATGAAAACCCCATACACAAGCTTCTGCCAGTGTGGATACCTCTGTTTAGACTCGATAAGCACCTCACTGATGTAGTAAACTGGCCGTTGAACCGGGTACTCCTTTCCTGCCTCTTTCCTTTCCACTACGATGGCTACACTGACGGCCCGGCTATTAGCAACCACACATAGCAACAGATGCTCTTTATCAATAGGGGCAGCAAGCACGGGCGACTCAGCCAACTGTTTCTTCAGATTCTCAAACGCTTGATTAGAAGCATCACTCCAAACAAAATGATCCACCTTCTTCATCATCTAATAAAGGGGAATAGCCTTCTCACCCAGCCGGCTTATGAACTGGCTTAAAGCTGCAATACGACCTGCCAGACGCTGAACATCATTAACACACGCCGGTTTAGCCAACGAAGTAATGGCCTTGATCTTCTCCGGGTTAGCTTCAATCCCTTTGTTGGAAACCAGAAAGCTCAAGAGCTTGCCTGCCGGTACACCAAATACACACTTAGCCAGGTTAAGCATCATCTTGTATACCCGGACATTGTCAAACGTCTCCTTCAAATCATCAATCAGGGTCTCCTTCTCTCTTGACTTCACCACAATGTCATCTACATAAGCATGGACATTGCGCCCAATCTGACTGGGAAGACAATTTTGCACACACCGCTGATAAGTCACCTGGGCACTCTTGAGCCCAAAAGGCATAGACACATAGCAGAAGGCTCCAAACGGAGTAATGAAAGTTGTCTTCTCCTAGTCCTTAACTGCCATCTTGATCTGATGATAACCAGAATAAGCATCCAAAAAACTCAAACGCTCACAACCCACCGTAGCATCAGTGACTTGATCAATACGAGGGAGAGTAAATGGATCAGCCGGACAAGCCTTGTTCAAGTCCGTGTAATCTACACACATCCGCCAACTGCCATTCTTCTTGAGTACCAGCACCGGGTTAGCCAACCACTCAGGATGGAAAACTTCAATGATAAACCCGGCCGCCAAGAGCCGGGCCACTTCCTCACCGATGGCCTTCCGCCTCTCCTCGTTAAATCATTGAAGAAATTGCTTGACCGGCTTAAATTTCGGATGAATATTAAGAGTGTGCTCAGCGAGTTCCCTCAATACACCCGGCATGTCTGAAGGTTTCCATGCAAAGATGTCCCGGTTCTCACAGATGAACTTGATGAGCGTGCTTTCCTATTTTGGATCCAGATTAGCGCTGATGCTGAACTGCTTGGATGATTCACCAGGGACTGATACGTCTCCAACGTATCTATAATCTTTGATTGTTCCATGCTATTATATTATCTGTTTTGGATGTTTAATGGGATTTATTATACACTTTTATATTATTTTTGGGACTAACCTACTAACCAAAGGCCCAGTGCAAATTGTTGTTTTTTTGCCTATTTCAGTGTTTTGCAGAAAAGGAATATCAAACGGAATCCAAATGGAATTAAACCTTCGGAAGAGTTATTTTTGGAACAAACATGATCCAGGGGACTTGGAGTGGACGACAAGAAAGAAGTGAGGAGGCCATGAGGCAGGGAGGCGCGCCTGTCCCCCTGGGCGCACCCCCACCCTCGTGGGCCCCTCACAGCTCCACCGACCTACTTCTTCCTCCTATATATATCCATATACCCCGAAAACATCCAGGAGCACCACGAAACCGTATTTCCACCGCCGCAACCTTCTGTACCCGTGAGATCCCATCTTGGGGCCTTTTCCGGCACTCCGCCAGAGGGGGAATCGATCACGGAGGGATTCTACATCAACACCATACCTCTCCGGTGATGTGTGAGTAGTTTACCACAGACCTTCGGGTCCATAGTTATTAGCTAGGTGGCTTCTACTCTCTCTTTGGATCTCAATACAAAGTTCTCCTCAATCTTCTTGGATATCTATTCGATGTAATTCTTTTCGGGGTGTGTTTATCGAGATCCGATGAATTGTGGGTTTATGATCAAGATTATCTATGAACAATATTTGAATCTCCTCTGAATTCTTTTATGTATGATTTGTTATCTTTGCAAGTCTCTTCGAATTATCAATTTGGTTTGGCCTACTAGATTGATCTTTCTTGCAATGGGAGAAGTGCTTAGCTTTGGGTTCAATCTTGCGGTGTCCTTTCCCACTGACAGCAGGGGCAGCAAGGCATGCATTGTATTGTTGCCATCAAGGATAAAAAGATGGGCTTTATATCATATTGCTTGAGTTTATCCCTCTACATCGTGTCATCTTGCCTAATGCGTTACTCTGTTCTTTTGAACTTAATACTCTAGATGCATGCTGGATAGCGAACGATGTGTGGAGTAATCGTAGTACATGCAGAATCGTTTCGGTCTACTTGTCGCGGACGTGGTGCCTATATACATGATCAAGCCTAGATATTCTCATAACTATGCACTTTCTATCAATTGCTTGACAATAATTTGTTCACCCACCGTAATACTTATGCTATCTTGAGAGAAGCCACTAGTGAAACCTATGGCCCCGGGGTCTATTTTCCATCATATAAGTTTCCAATCTATTTTATATTGCAATCTTTACTTTCAACCTATCTCATAAAAATACCAAAAATATTTATCTTATTATCTCTATCAGATCTCACTTTTGCAAGTGGCCGTGAAGGGATTGATAACCCCTTTATCGTGTTGGTTGCAAGGTTCTTATTTGTTTGTGTAGGTATGAGGCGACTTGCGTGTAGTGTCCTACTAGATTGATACCTTGGTTCTCAAAAACTGAGGGAAATACTTATGCTACTTTGCTACATCACTCTTTCCTCTTCAAGGGAAAAACCAACGCAGCTCTCAAGAGGTAGCAAGAAGGATTTCTGGCGCCATTGCCGGGGAGATCTACGCCAAGTCAAGTCAAGTCAAGACATACCAAGTACCCATCACAACTCTTATCCCTCGCATTACATTATTTGCCATTTGCCTCTCATTTTCCTCTCCCCCACTTCACCTTTGCCGCTTTATTCGCCCTCTTTTTCTGTTCGTCTCTTTTCGCTTGCTTCTTGTGTGCTTGTGTGTTGGATTGTTTGTCACGATGGCTCAAGACAATACTAAATTGTGTGACTTTTCCAATACGAACAACAATGATTTTCTTAGCACTCCGATTGCTCCTATTAACGATGCTGAATCTTGTGAAATTAATACTGTTTTGCTGAATCTTGTCATGAAAGATCAATTCTCTGGCCTTCCTAGTGAAGATGCCGCTACACATCTAAACAACTTTGTTTATTTGTGTGATATGCAAAAGAATAAAGATGTGGATAATGATATTGTTAAATTGAAGCTATTTATGTTTTCGCTTAGAGATTGTGCTAAAACTTGGTTTTCGTCTTTGCCTAAAAATAGTATTGATTCTTGGAATAAGTGCAAAGACGCTTTTATCTCTAAGTATTTTCCTCCCACTAAGATCATCTCTCTTAGAAATGATATTATGAATTTTAAGCAACTTGATCATGAACATGTTGCACAAGCTTGGGAGAGGATGAAATTAATGATACGTAATTGCCCTACACATGGTTTGAATTTGTGGATGATTATACAAAAAATTTATGCCAGATTGAATTTTGCTTCTAGAAATCTTTTAGATTTGGCCGCGGGAGGCACTTTTATGGAAATCACTTTAGGAGAAGCTACTAAACTCCTAGAGAATATTATGGTTAATTATTCTCAATGGCACACCGAAAGATCTACTAGTAAAAAGGTTCATGCGATAGCAGAGATTAATGCTTTGAGTGGAAAGATGGATGAACTTATGAAATTGTTTGCTAATAAAAGTGCTTCTTTTGATCCTAATGATATGCCTTTGTCTGCTTTGATTGAGAATAATAATGAATCCATGGATGTGAATTTTGTTGGTAGGAACAATTTTGGTAACAACGCTTATAGAGGAAACTTTAATCCTAGGCTGTTAGTAATTCTCTAATAATTATGGTAATTCCTACAACAACTCTTATGGAAATTTTAATAAGATGCCCTCTAATTTTGAGACTAGTGTTAAAGAATTTTTGATTTCTCAAAAGAATTTCAATGCTTTGCTTGAAGAAAAATTGCCTAAGATTGATGAGTTGGCTAGGAACGTGGATATAATTTCTCTTGATGTTGATTCTTTGAAACTAAGATCTATTCCACCTAAGCATGATATCAATGAGTCTCTCAAATCTATGAGAATTTCCATTGATGAGTGCAAGCAAAGAACTGCTAGGATGTGTGCTAAGAAAGATTGCTTTGTAAAAGCGTGTTCTTCTAGTTTTCATGATAATAGGGATGAAGATCTAAAAGTGATTGATGGGTATCCTATTAAATCTTTGTTTTGCAATATGAATCTTGATAATGATGGGACTGGAGATGAGTCAACTTTAGTTAAAAGGCGTCCCAATGATTCGGAGTTTTTAGATCTTGATGCAAAAATTGGTAAAAGTGGGATTGAAGAGGTCAAAACTTTACATAGCAATGAACCCACTGTTTTGGATTTCAAGGAATTTAATTATGATAATTGTTCTTTAATAGATTGAATTTCCTTGTTGCAATCTGTGTTAAATTCTCCTCATGCTTATAGTCAAAATAAAGCTTTTACCAAACATATCGTTGATGCTTTAATGCAATCCTATGAAGAAAAGCTTGAATTAGAAGTTTCTATCCCTAGAAAACTTTATGATGAGTGGGAACCTACTATTAAAATTAAGATTAAAGATCATGAATGCTTTGCTTTGTGTGATTTGGGTGCTAGTGTTTCCACGATTCCAAAGACTTTGTGTGATGTGCTAGGTTTTCGTGAATTTGATGATTGTTCTTTAAATTCGCATCTTGCGGATTCCACCATTAAGAAACCTATGGGAAGAATTAATGATGTTCTTATTGTAGCCAATAAGAATTATGTGCCCGTAGATTTCATTGTTCTTGACATAGATCGCAATCCTACATGTCCTATTATTCTTGGTAGACCTTTCCTTAGAACGATTGGTTCAATTATTGATATGAAAGAAGAAAATATTAGATTCCAATTTCCGTTAAGGAAAGGCATGGAACACTTTCCTAGGAATAAAATTAAATTACCTCTTATGAATCTATTATGAGAGCGACTTATGGATTGCATACCAAAGATGATAATACCTAGATCTATTCTTGCCCTTATGCCTAGCTAGGGGCGTTAAACGATAGCGCTTGTTGGGAGGCAACCCAATTTTATTTGTGTTTCTTGCTTTTTGATTATGTTTAGTAATAAATAATTATTCTAGATTCCTTTAAATATGTGTTTTTTTGTTTTAATTAGTGTTTGTGCCAAGTAGAACCTTTGGGAAGACTTGGGTGAAGTCTTTATGATCTTGCTATAAAAAACAGAAACTTTAGCGCTCACGAGATTAGCTGCCATTTTTTTACTGGAGAGTGCTTTTAGGTTGATTATTTTCGCAAATGATTAGTAGATAAATTCCTCACGTCCACCAATTTATTTCAGAATTGTTGGAGTTCCAGAAGTATACGTTTGATACGGATTAATACAGACTGTTTTGTTTTTGACAGATTCTGTTTATGTGTGTTGTTTGCTTATTTTGATGAATCTATGGCTAGTATCGGAGGGTATGAACCATAGAGAAGTTGGAATATATTAGGTTTAACACCAATATAAATAAAGAATGAGTTCATTATAGTACCTTGAAGTGGTGGTTCGTTTTCTTTCGCTAACGGAGCTCATGAGATTTTCTGTTGAGTTTTGTGTTGTGAAGTTTTCAAGTTTTGGGTAAAGATTTGATGGATTATGGAATAAGGAGTGGCAAGAGCCTAAACTTGGGGATGCCCAAGGCACCCCAAGGTAAAATTCAAGGACAACCAAAAGCCTAAGCTTGGGGATCCCCCGGAAGGCATCCTCTCTTTCGTCTTCGTCTATCGGTAACTTTACTTGAGGCTATATTTTTATTCACCACATGATTTGTGTCTTGCTTGGAGCGTCTTGTATGATTTGAGTCTTTGCTTTTTAGTTTACCACAACCATCTTTGCTGTACACACCTTTTGGGACAAACACACATGAATCGGAATTTATTAGAATACTCTATGTGCTTCACTTATATCTTTTGAGCTAGATAATTTTGCTCTCGTGCTTCACTTATATCTTTTAGAGCATGGTGGTGGTTTTATTTTATAGAAATTATTGACCTCTCATACTTCACTTATATTATTTTGAGAGTCCTTTAGAACAGCATGGTAATTTGCTTTGGCTATAAAATTAGTCCTAATATGATAGGCATCCAAGATGGGTATAATAAAAACTTTCATAAAAAGTGCATTGAATACTATGACAAGTTTGATACTTGATGATTGTTTGGATATATGAAGATGGTAATATTAGAGTCGTGCTAGTTGAGTAGTTGTGAATTTGAGAAATACTTGTGTTGAAGTTTGCAAGTCCCGCAGCATGCACGTATGGTAAATGTTGTGTAACAAATTTGAAGCATGAGGTGTTCTTTGATTGTCATCCTTATGAGTGGCGGTCGGGGACGAGCGATGGTCTTTTCCTACCAATCTATCCCCCTAGGAGCATGCGCGTAGTGCTTGGTTTTTGATGACTTGTAGATTTTTGCAATAAGTATGTGAGTTATTTATGACTAATGTTGAGTCCATGGATTATACGCACTCTCACCTTTCCATCATTGCTAGCATGTTCGGTACCGTGCATTGCCCTTTCTCACCTTGAGAGTTGGTGCAAACTTCTCTGGTGCATCCAAACTCTATGATATGATACGCTCTATCACACATAAACCTCCTTATATCTTTCTCAAAACAGCCACCATACCTACCTATTATGGCATTTCCATAGCCATTCCGAGATATATTGCCATGCAACTTTCCATCATTTCATTTATTATGACACGCTTCATCATTGTCATATTGCCTTGCATGATCATGTAGTTGACATCGTATTTGTGGCAAAGCCATCATGCATAAATTATCATACATGTCACTCTTGATTCATTGCCCATCCCAGTACACCGCCGGAGGCATTCATATAGAGTCATATTTTGTTCTAGTATCGAGTTGTAATCATTGAGTTGTAAATAAATAGAACTGTGATGATTATCATTAATAGAGCATTGTCCCAAATAAAAAAAGAGAGAAAAAGGAAAAAAGGGAAAGGCCAAATAGAAAAGGAAGGCCCAAAAAAAGAAATAAAAGGGACAATGCTACTATCCTTTTTTCCACACTTGTGCTTCAAAGTAGCACCATGATCTTTATGATAGAGAGTCTCTTGTTTTATCAATTTCATATACTAGTGGGAATTTTTCATTATATAACTTGGCTTGTATATTCCAACAATGGGCTTCCTCAAATGCCCTAGGTCTTCGTGAGCAAGCAAGTTGGATGCACACCCACTTAGTTTCTTTTGTTGAGCTTTCATACATTTATAGCTCTAGTGCATCCGTTGCATGACAATCCCTACTCCTTGCATTGACATCAATTGATGGGCATCTCCCTAGCCCGTTGATTAGTCGCGTCAATGTGAGACTTTCTCCTTTTTTTGTCTTCTCCACATAACCCCCATCATCATACTCTATTCCACCCATAGTGCTATGTCCATGGCTCACGGTCATGTATTGCATGAAAGTTGAAAAACATTTGAGATTACTAAAGTATGAAACAATTGCTTGGCTTGTCATCGGGGTTGTGCATGATGAGATCATTCTTGTGTGATGAAAATGGAGCATGACCAAACTATATGATTTTGTAGGAATGAACTTTCTTTGGCCATGTTATTTTGAGAAGACATAATTGCTTAGTTAGTATGCTTGAAGTATTATTATGTTTATGTCAATATTAAACTTTTATCTTGAATCTCTCGGATCTGAACATTCATGCCACATTAAAGACAATTACCTAGAAAATTATTCTAGGTAGCATCCACATCAAAATTCTGTTTTCATTTACCTACTCGAGGACGAGCAGGAATTAAGCTTGGGGATTGTTGATACATCTCCAACGTATCTATAATTTTTTATTGTTCCATGCTATTATATTATCTGTTTTGGATGTTTAATGGGCTTTATTATACACTTCCATATTATTTTTGGGACTAACCTACTAACCAAAGGCCCAGTGCAAATTGCCGTTTTTTTGCCTATTTCAGTGTTTCGCAGAAAAGGAATATCAAACGGAATCCAACTAGAATGAAACCTTCGGGAGAGTTATTTTTGGAACAAACGTGACCCAGGGAACTTTGAGTGGACGTCAAGAAAGAAGCGAGGAGGCCACGAGGTAGAGAGGCACGCCTGCCCCCTGGGCGTGCCCCCACCCTTGTGGGCCCCTCGCAGCTCCACCGACCTACTTCTTCCTCATATATATATATATATATATATATATATATATATATATATATATATATATATATATATATATATATATATATATATATATATATACCCCGAAAACATCCAGAAGCACCATGGAACCCTATTTCCACCACTGCAACCTTCTGTACCCGTGAGATCCCATCTTGGGGCCTTTTCCGGCGCTCCGCCGGAGGGGGAATCGATCACAGAGGGCTTCTACATCAACACCATAGCCTCTCCAATGATGTGTGAGTAGTTTACCACAGACCTTCAGGTCCATAGTTATTAGCTAGATGGCTTCTTCTCTCTCTTTGGATCTCAATACAAAGTTCTCCTCGATCTTCTTGGAGATCTATTCGATGTAATTCTTTTTGCGGTGTGTTTGTCGAGATACGATGAATTGTGGGCTTATGATCAAGATTATCTATGAACAATATTTGAATCTCCTCTGAATTCTTTTATGTATGATCTGTTATCTTTGCAAGTCTCTTCGAATTATCAGTTTGGTTTGGCCTACTAGATTGATCTTTCTTGCCATGGGAGAAGTGCTTAGCTTTGGGTTCAATCTTGCGGTGTCCTTTCCCACTGACAGCAGGGGCAGCACGGCACACATTGTATTGTTGCCATCGAGGATAAAAAGATGGGGTTTATATCATATTGCTTGAGTTTATCCCTCTACATCATGTCATCTTACCTAATGTGTTACTCTTTTCTTATGAACTTAATACTCTAGATGCATGCTGGATAGCGGTCGATGTGTGGAGTAATAGTAGTAGATGTAGGCAGGATTGTCCAATATTATCCCTCTACATCATGTCATAAACCCAATATTGTTCAACGCAGGGCTACAACCGACTTAAAATTCAATGAAGGATCATGCTCTGTGGTTGGGTTTTTCAAGGACGTCATGTATGCCGGGTCAACATTATCCTTGTGAAATTTCAACTCCTCCGTTGCACAAACTGATTCAGCATAAGCCGCATCACCTTCTTCACACACTAGAGCTACCTTGCGACTCCCATGCATTGTAATGGTGCCCTTGTAACCCGACATCTTAAGCTGCAAGTAAACACAGCAAGGCTTCGCCATGAACTTAGCATAAGCTGGCCGCCCAAACAGAGCGTGATAAGCAGTCTTGATTTGACCACTTCAAAGGTTAAAGTTTCAGACCTGGAATCATGCTCATCTCCAAAGGCAACTTCCAAAGATATTTTACCCATCGGGTATGCTGACTTACCCGGAACCACACTGTGGAAGACAATGTTTGACGGCTTAAGATTTTTATCGGTCAGTCCCCGCTACCTCTTGAGCGCTGCTGACGGTGTCCTGGACTAGGGGGTACTCACCGCGTCATCTCCCAATCTGTTAGATTGGGCCGAGGACCCCCATGGCCGTATACTCATGGGCCAGTTCGGACAGCTGCCGCATACATGGAAGATTCCACAAGACTTGGCGATCAAGACAAGGACTCCTCCCCATCGGCGTATTCGGCTAGGACTCTTGTTATCCTAGGCCTCTGGTGCATTATATAAACCGAGGCCAGGCTAGTCGATAAACAGCTTCATGTACAACAACAATCACACCATAGGCTAGCTTCTAGGGTTTAGCCTCCTTGATCTCGTGGTAGATCTACTCTTGTACTACCCATATCATCAATATTAATCAAGCAGGAGTAGGGTTTTACCTCCATCGAGAGGGCCCGAACCTGGGTAAATTTCGTGTCCCTTGTCTCCTGTTACCATCTGGCCTAGACGCATAGTTCGAGACCCCCTACCCGAGATCCGCCGGTTTTGACACCGACATTGGTGCTTTCATTGAGAGATCCGCTGTGTGATCGCAAAAGGATCGATGGCTCGTCTGCAGGTCAACTGCGATGCCGGCATCTTCGTCGCCGGCTCAACTGGTCACCTTGGCTTGACCGAGGACCGTGCTCCATCTTCGATCGTCATGTTCGGATGAGTGCCTTCATCAACATCAACTCCGATCTCTATCAAGATTATGGAGGAATCATCCGTGGAGCTCGGGGGCTCAACGTCAACATTGCCCTCGGGTTACCGTGCTGTTTTTCCAAACAGCGAACTTGTATCCGCTGCCACCGCCTCTTAGAGGATCGCTTTGACGATCCCTTTGGTGGAATTGTGTGGAATTGAGTCTACAACGACCATGCAAAATTTCGTCGAGTTCCGATGGAGGAATCTTCGGCAATCTATAATATACCGGAGCCCTGTCAAATCTGGACGGGACTCTGGACGAGTTTAGGGCGTGGTGTCCAGCTTCTAGCTCGGACGTCCTTTGGAAGATCCAACCGTTGATCGGCTGCGGAATTACTATATCTACCACCCCTTAAAATTTCAGCTCGATCCGACCGTCCAAACTCCGGGAACCTTCCGATTAGTGCATCACTCTTCGGATCTGTTTTCTGCGCGAGAACGAATCCGACCTGAATTCATTTTTTTTATGAACGGGATTTTGGACATCCTTTTTGAAGGAAGTTTTGTATGAGGTATTGTGTTTTGTTCCCGAACACATCCCACTAACTTTAAGATCTTTTGAACATGATCTTCAACATTATGCTGGTGTCAAACCAGTCCGGCAATATTGCTCCACGGCTGCCGACCTGCGCTAGACACGTCGTCACTTTGTTGAGCCGAGCTCAACTTCTTCGGATCATCATCTTGGCAAGCCGAACAAGAGTCCGGCATCGCGAAGGATAAATCATCACCAACATCGCCACCCCACGGATTACACGGAGCGGGCATACCGGCATCGCTGCACGGTCGCTTCATCAAGCCGGCATCGACCACGTCACGACCTGCATCGGCAGGGCCGCACTATTGCTTCTTCAAACTGGTGTCCATCACGCCGACCTACTTCGACTCATCGGCTGACATCGAGGCTTCGACATATCGGCTGGACCTGGGGCTTCGCCATCTCTTCATCAACCTACTCCGGACACTTCGGCGTCACTAGTCGACCAACTCCGTCACGTTAGCTGGGCCGAGGGCTTTGCCTCGGCGAGCCAACCTTTGCCAGCATTGCCATGTCATCGTTTTATCTCCCATCAGGCAATGGGTGTGCGGATCGAGTCCCAATTTTGGGAATCACCTTCCTTCGGATTGCTACAACAAATAAACCAGGTGCTATTAATCCCAATATTTTTTGCTTGTCTGGGTTTATTTTTTCCCAAGGAATTGTTACTCTGGTTTGTCCATCATATGTACACAGGTCTATCAAATGGTGGCCGCATCAACGACAGTCGCATGGTGGTTCGGTCAGTTTCCGTACATAGTCCGGCGAAACGCCGCATCCGGAACTCAGACCGACCTGCGAATTCAGGCTTTGCCACGCCTTTACCGCATCACGCCGACGCCCTGCATCGACATTGACTTCGTCGCCAGGCCATATTTCTTTTATTACTCACTTTGCATAAATTATTTATTATGCAACGAATTTTTTTAATTATCATTATTACTGTTATCTCCGGTTTGCACTATTTTTTGTGCACAGGAAAATGATCCGGGGACTTCGGCGTCACTCTGCCGGTCTGCATTGACCGTGCTGTGTCACCACTTCGGCATTTCGAGTTCTCCTCTCCGCCACCTCGGGACCGGCTTGGGGGATGGAACCTTGCCCCGCATCAAGCTCGGACCGCGTCATCAATACCGAACACATTAACCAGCTAAGTCGCTTTAATGCTCAAAGCTTTAATTTCTAACTTGTGTTCGGTTCGACCAAGCATTATACTTTTTTGGAAAAAAGTTGCTTGTAAAAAATTCCCTTGTCCAAACTTTGTTTGTGACGCATAAATTCAAATACCCAATTCATTTGGGGGCTTCCTTCATGAAGTTTTTCCTCTTGCATATGATTATACTTGTACGGCTTCGTTCCTTGTTCATGTATTACGCCACAATATGCACCATATTGACTTAAGCGATTTGCAAGCTGGGTTGCCTCGCTCCTGTGTTTACCCCTACGTTCCCGATTGTTCGGCTAGGGAGTAAAGGGAGCACCTCTGCGATTGTCACGATCGGGTCACCCGAGCCGGACCTCGGACTGGGTGAAGCCGAAAGCTAGCGCTCTTATAGTTTTCAATGATGGTCGGCACACAACGGAACTCATGAGTACAAAAAATCTATTGCACGAGTCTCATAATAACAATGAGCACCGAAGAAAGGTATCGATGGGGTTACTATTTTCTTCGAAGATGTTTCTTACACTTTGCAGTAATATAGCATAAGTTCCCTGAGCGCGCTTTGTCTGTTACAGCCTTATGGCCTGATTGCCTGGTTATTGGAAACACCGTCGATATTCTCGACCGATGGAGTACATAACACTTTTTGGTCCTTGACCGAAGAGGGAGAAGCCGACGGTCGGTTAAGACGCGTTTAAAGTTCGGTTGAACATAGATATGATATAAGTACTTCGGTACATGCAATCATTCTCCTACCAAAGTCACTTGGGGGCTCTTAAGTTTATTTGAGCCGTTTTATAATAAGTGTTCTTCTTCTTAGTCATTGCAAAGTTTTATTATTATTATTTATCGCTCCTTTTTTGACATGAGTGTGCGGTCACTAGCCGGGGAGCCTAATTTCTCTCTCAAAAGCCGCTAGAGTTTAGTTTGCTAAACTGGCCTGATGAGAAGTACTCCGCCCTCGGGATAGGAGGTTGAAGCCGTAGGCTGACCCGCTCGAAGTCTTGAGATAGGATGTATCATGTTAAAGCACGACAGAAGCACTTCTCTTTTCTAAGACCAATTTTCGGATTGGCACCGAACACTTGATATTGTTTAGACGTCATGTTTTTACTGACGTTTCTTGGTTTTCCAAGCTTTTTGGCACTTTTAAACTATTTGTGCTTTTTCTGGCATTAGTCTCGCAGTGCAACGCCGGACACCTTTTAGGGATTCGGCAAAAACATTCTCAAATATTGCTATATATGCATCAGTTTCGAATTGTGTCTTCGGTCAATAGTTGGGTTGCCCGGCTCCTGCACTTGATTCCTACGTTCCGTTTTGTTCGGCTAGGCGTGCAAAGGGAGAACCACTGCGATTGTGCTTCCAGCTCACATGGTTAAGCACCTCAGTGGAGAAAGACGAAAACTGATTGTCACAATAAGCGTAAACTGGTCAGCGATCCGATGACTATGTTAAATAACAGGCCGTTCATAACATTGGCCGAAGTGTTTACGGTTTGACCTCGACTGTCGCCGAACACTACCGGGGGCTATTAACTAGCCTCCCAAACTAAATCCTCGATATTTTGCTCTTACATTGGAGCTGAGGTTTTATGATCATGCTTAGCATGACAACCCAAAGAAAGGAACCGATAGCGGGACTATTTTCTTTGGAAGACATTTCTTCTGTTAAACAGTAATATAACATATCTCTTCGCGTACCTTTGTTTATAAAACCGTATGGCCAGATTGCCTTGTTTGTCGTCCTCATAAAGGCTTTATAAAGTAAGACAAACACTCCTCGGCTACTGGCCGAGGAGGTGGAAGCCGATGGTCGGTCAACAAAGTTTTGTACAATGCGGATCCGAGCATTAAATGACGTAAAGTACTTGGATACATAGAGTCATTACACACAATTTGTGATTTATTATGGATATCGATCCTTAATTCGGCCACCCGTGCCCACATTAAGGCTCGGGGGCTACTGGGCTTCGGGCTTATTATTTGAACATATTAAAGGGGCACATCGATCCCTTGATCTGGTGTTGCCACCCGACCAGTGTCTCGGGGGCTATTGCATTGCTTGTCCAATGCAGAAAATTTTATGTGCAATATAGTTCCCGAGGAGATTTTGATCCTCAGGTTGGTCGGCCGCACCCAACCTGAGTCTCGAGGACTGAGCACGCCGCCTTTAGTGTCCTGAAGTATTCTGCCGAGCTAGGACTTGATCCTCAGGACGATTTTGCAAATCGACCTGACTCTCAGCGGCTACTGGGATATTGACAAAAATATTGACAAAAATCAGCCCACATTCGGGGTGGCGCACCACCTCGGAAGTAGTCCGGCATAAAGCTCGGGCGCTAGTGGCTGGCTCCATAGAGGGCATTTCCGGCATTAAGCTCGGCTAAACTCCTTCAAACTTCTTTGAACCAAGGTGATTTACGACACCTCGGATACATACCGGCGTTGGAGCTCGGACACAGTCCCACGTTGGAGCTCGGATACATAGTCCGGCATTGGAGCTTGGATACATTCCGGCATTAGAGCTGGGAAGCGGTCCGGCGTTGGTGCTTGGCTACAAAAGATACCTCGAATGCAGTCCGGCGTTGGAGCTCGGACGCAAGAGGACACTGCCTCCCGGGAACAACTTCAAACCCGAGGTGTGGCATAAAAATAAACAAGGCATTGATAAAGGCCGGAAACTTAAAGGGGCTCCTTGGATACCCGACGAATGCATTTCGGCGATCCTCAAGATCGAAGATAAAGAAGATTTGTTGAACCAGTTTTCAAGACCGGCGATCGAAGATGAAGAACAATTCGGAAGAATCGAAGAGCGTCCCTAACTTGAAGACCGGTTCAGGGGGCTACTGACAGTGTCCTGGACTAGGGGGTACTCACCGCGTCATCTCCCAATCTGTTAGATTGGGCCGAGGACCCCCATGGCCGTATACTCATGGGCCAGTTCGGACAGCTGCCGCATACATGGAAGATTCCACAAGACTTGGCGATCAAGACAAGGACTCCTCCCCATCAGCGTATTCGGCTAGGACTCTTGTTATCCTAGGCCTCTGGTGCATTATATAAACCGAGGCCAGGCTAGTCGATAAACAACTTCATATACAACAACAATCATACCATAGGCTAGCTTCTAGGGTTTAGCCTCCTTGATCTCGTGGTAGATCTACTCTTGTACTACCCATATCATCAATATTAATCAAGCAGGAGTAGGGTTTTACCTCCATCGAGAGGGCCCGAACCTGGGTAAACTTCGTGTCCCTTGTCTCCTGTTACCATACGGCCTAGACGCACAGTTCGGGACCCCCTACCCGAGATCCGCCGGTTTTGACACCGACATTACATTGGATTTCCTTGAAGAGGAAAGGATGATACAGCAAAGTAGCGTAAGTATTTCCCTCGGTTTTTGAGAACCAAGGTATCAATCCAGTAGGAGGCTACGCGCGAGTCCCTCGTACCTGCACAAAGCAAATAACTCCTTGCAACCAATGCGATAAGGGGTTGTCAATCCCTTCACGGTCACTTACGAGAGTGAGATCTGATAGATATGATAGGATAATATTTTTGGTATTTTTGTGATAAAGATGCAAAGTAAAATAAAAGCAAAGGTAATAATAAAGTGTTGGAAGATTAATATGATGGAGATAGACCCGGGGGCCATAGGTTTCACTAGTGGCTTCTCTCAAGAGCATAAGTATTTTATGGTGGGTGAACGAATTACTGTTGAGCAATTGACATAATTGAGCATAGTTATGAGAATATCTAGGTATGATCATGTGTATAGGCATCACGTCCGAGACAAGTAGACCGACTCCTGCCTGCATCTACCACTATTACTCCACTCATCGACCACTATCTAGCATGCATCTAGACTATTAAGTTCAAGAAAACAGAGTAACGCCTTAAGCAAGATGACATGATGTAGAGGGATAAATTCATGCAACATGATAAAAACCCCATCTTGTTATCCTCGATGGCAGCAATACAATACGTGCCTTGTTGCCCCTACTGTCACTGGGAAAGGACGCGCAAGATTGAACCCAAAGCTAAGCACTTCTCCCGTTGCAAGAAAAACCAATCTAGTAGGCCAAACCAAACTGATAATTCGAAGAGACTAGCAAAGATAACCAATCATACATAAAAGAATTCAGAGAAGATTCAAATATTGTTCATAGATAATCTTGATCATAAACCCACAATTCATCGATCTCAACAAACACACCGCAAAAAGAAGATTACATCGAATAGATCTCCACGAGAGAGGGGGAGAACATTGTATTGAGATCCAAAAAGAGAGAAGAAGCCATCTAGCTACTAACTATGGACCCGAAGGTCTGAGGTAAACTACTCACACTTCATCAGAAGGGCTATGGTGATGATGTAGAAGCCCTCCGTGATGGATGCCCCCTCCGGCGGAGCTCCGGAACAGGCCCCAAGATGGGATCTCGTGGGTACAGAAGGTTGCAGTGGTGGAATTAAGTTTTTTGTTCCGTATCTGATTGTTTGGGGGTACGTAGGTATGTATAGGA
This sequence comes from Aegilops umbellulata, assembly GCA_032464435.1. NCBI lineage: Eukaryota > Viridiplantae > Streptophyta > Magnoliopsida > Poales > Poaceae > Aegilops > Aegilops umbellulata. The sequence continues at coordinate 451,411,610 of CP136054.1, forward strand.
GGAAGGAGTACGCCGGTGGAGCAACAAGGGGCCCACGAGAGTGGAGGGCGCGCCCCCTACCTCGTGCCCTTATCGAAGCTTCCTTGACTTAGGGTCCAAGTCTCCTGGATCACGTTCGGTGAGAAAATCACGTTCCCAAAGGTTTCATTCCGTTTGGACTTCGTTTGATATTCCGTTTCTTCGAAACCCTGAAATAGGCAAAAAAAACAGCAATTCTGGGCTGGGCCTCCGGTTAATAGGTTAGTCCCAAAAATAATATGAAAGTGGATAATAAAGCCCAATATTGTCCAAAACAGTAGATAATATAGCATGGAGCAATAAAAAATTATAGATACGTTGGAGACGTATCAGGCATCCCCAAGCTTAATTCCTGCTCGTCCTCGAGTAGGTAAATGATAAAAACAGAATTTTTGATGCGGAGTGCTACTTGGCATAATTTTAATGTAATTCTTCTCAATTGTGGTATGAATATTCAGATCTGAAAGATTCAAGACAAAAGTTTAGTATGGACATAAAAATAATAATACTTCAAGCATACTAACAAAGCAATCATGTATTCTCTAAATAACATGGCCAAAGAAAGTTATCCCTACAAAATCATATAGTCTGGCTATGCTCTATCTTCACCACACAAAGTATTTAAATCATGCACAACCCCGATGACAAGCCAAGCAATTATTTCATACTTTTGACATTCTCAAACATTTTCAATCTTCACGGAATACATGAGCGTGAGCCATGGATATCGAACTATATGTGAAATAGAATGGTGGTTGTGGAGAAGACAAAAAGGGAGAAGATAGTCTCACATCAACTAGGCGTATCAACGGGCTATGGAGATGCCCATCAATAGATATCAATGTGAGTGAGTATGGATTGCCATGCAACGGATGCACTAGAGCTATAAGTATGTGAAAGCTCAACAAAAGAAACTAAGTGGGTGTGCATCCAACTCGCTTGCTCACGAAGACCTAGGCATTTAGAGGAAGCCCATCATTGGAATATACAAGCCTCGTTCTATAATGAAAAATTCCCACTAGTATATGAAAGTGACAAAATGAGAGACTATCTATCATGAAGATCGTGGTGCTACTTTGAAGCACAAGTGTGGTAAAAGGATAGTAACATTGTCCCTTCTCTGTTTTTCTCTCATTTTGTTTTGTTTTTGTTTGGGCCTCTTCTCTTTTTTATGGCCTCTTTTTATTTATTTTTCGTCCGGAGTCTCAACCCGACTTGTGGGGGAATCATAGTCTCCATCATCCTTTTCCTCACTTGGGACAATGCTCTAAAAATGATGATCATCACACTTTTATTTTCTTACAACTCAACAATTACAACTCGATACTTAGAACAAAATATGACTCTATATGAATGCCTCCGGCGGTGTACCGGTATATGCAATGAATCAAGAGTGACATGTATGAAAGAATTATGAACGGTGGCTTTGCCACAAATACGATGTCAACTACATGATCATGCTAAGCAATATGACAATGATGGAGCGTGTCATAATAAATGGAATGGTGGAAAGTTGCATGGCAATATATCTCGGAATGGCTATGGAAATGCCATGATAGGTAGGTATGGTGGCTGTTTTGAGGAAGGTATATGGTGAGTGTATGATACCGGCGAAAAAGTGCGCGGTATTAGAGAGGCTAGCAATGGTGGAAGGAAGAAAAGTGCGTATAATCCATGGACTCAACATTAGTCATGAAGAACTCATATACTTATTGCAAAAATCTACAAGTTATCACAGCAAAGTATTACACGCATGCTCCTAGGGGGATAGATTGGTAGGAAAAGACCATCGCCCGTCCCCGACCGCCACTCATAAGGAAGTCAATCAATAAATAAATCATACTCCGACTTCATCACATAACGGTTCACCATACGTGCATGCTACGGGAATCACAAACTTTAACACAAGTATTTCTAAAATTCACAACTACTCAACTAACATGACTCTAATATGACCATCTTCATATCTCAAAACAATTATCAAGCATCAAACTTTTCTTAGTATTCAACACACTCAAAAGAAAGGTTTACAAATCTTGAATACCAAGCATATTTAGGATTGTTAAGCAAATTACCATGCTATTTAAGACTCTAAAAATAATCTAAGTGAAGCATGATAGATCAATAGTTTCTATAAAACAAATCCACCACCGTGCTCTAAAAGATATAAGTGAAGTACTAGAGCAAAACTATATAGCTCAAAAGATATAAATGAAGCACAAAGAGTATTCTAACAAATTCCAAATCATGTATGGCTTTCTCAAAAGGTGTGTACATCAAGGATGATTGTGGTAAACTAAAAAAAGACTCAAATCATACAAGACGCTACAAGCAAAACACATATCATGTGGTGAATAAAAATATAGCTCCAAGTAAAGTTACCGATGGAAGTAGACGAAAGAGGGGATGCCTTCCGGGGCATCCCCAAGCTTTGACTTTTTGGTGTCCCTAGATTATCTTGGGGGGTGTCATGGGCATCCCCAAGCTTAGGCTCTTGCCACTCCTTGTTCTATATTCCATCAAAAGATTTCACCCGAAACTTGAAAACTTCACAACACAAAACTCAACTGAAATCTCGTGAGCTCCGTCAGCAAAAGAAAACAAAAGACCACTTCAAGGTACTGTAATGAAATCATTCTTTATTTATGTTGGTGTTAAACCTACTGTATTCCAACTTTCTCTATGGTTTATAAACTATTTTACTAGCCATAGATTCATCAAAATAAGCAAACAACACACGAAAAACAGAATCTGTCGAAAACAGAACAGTCTGTAGTAATTTATAACTAACGCAAACTTCTGGAACTCCAAAAAATCAGCCAAAATTGGAAGACCTAGGCAATTTGTTTTTTGATCAGCAGCAATTGGAATCACTATTTTATCACGTTCTGGTGATTTTTAACAATTGTTTTCGTGAATAGAAAGTTTCTGGAAATTACAGCAAGATCAAATAACTATCATCCGAGAAGATCCTATAGGTTTAACTTGGCAGAAACACTAAATGAAACATAAAAAACACATGTAACCATAGGCTAGAACAAAGATTTATTCCTAAGCATAAGCAAAAGCAAAAAACTAAAAATAAAATTGGGTTGCCTCCCAACAAGCGCTATTGTTTAACGCCCCTAGCTAGGAATAAAAGCAAGGATAGATCTTGGTATTGCCATCTTTGGTCTTAGGGAAGAAGAGAGCAAACTTGCTATCTATGGAATTAATCCTTCTATTTTGACAAAGTACATGGCCATTAATGATAGAAGAAAGATTAAGTACGCTGCGGAAATTGGCATCTAGGCTAGCTTTTATCTCTTTGATAGATTCGTTTTGGTAGGAAAGCAAAAGAGATGTGATTTCAACTTTCTCGTTAATGGGGTGCCCAAATATAGTTTTCATCTTTTCATAGGTATCTATGGGGTCCCCTTCAAGAAAACCCTCTTCAAAAATAGAATCCAAGACTTGTTTGAACGAAACGGGCAACCCAACATAAAAGCTTTTTAAGTAAACCTCAATTTGGTATTGAGGTACATAGCTAGCACGGATCCTTAAAAGCCTATCCCAAGCATCTTTCAAAGATTCATCAAGTAAATAACGAAATATTCAAGAATCTTCTTCATCAAAATTGCTAAGGTTTTCATTGATAATTCCGGCAGGTTTCTCCATAGTATTTTTATTTATGAGTTTAGATAAGATAGCAGGATTGTCTAAAGCACTAGAACTGGGGAGAGACCCCCTAAATTTTTTTGGTTCCGACATGGCGAGGGAAAAGTGAGCGAAAAGAGGCGAACGGAAAAAGAGAGGGCAAATAAAACGGCAAAGGTGAAGTGGGGGAGAGGAAAACAAGAGGCAAATGGAAAATAATGTAATGCGGGAGATAAGGGATTGTGATGGGTACTTGCTATGTTGACTTTTGCGTAGACTCCCCGGCAACGGCGCCAGAAATTCTTCTTGCTACCTCTTGAGCACTATGTTGGATTTCCTTGAAGAGGAAAGTATGATGCAGCAAAGTAGCGTAAGTATTTCCCTAATTTTCTTTGAACCAAGGTATCAATCCAGTAGGAGGCTACGTGCGAATCCCTCGTACCTGCACAAAGCAAATAACTGCAGCCAACGCGATAAGGGGTTGTCAATCCCTTCACGATCACATACGAGAGTGAGATCTGATAGATATGATAGGATAATATTTTTGGTATTTTTGTGATAAAGATGCAAAGTAAAATAAAAGCAAAGTTAAAAGCAAAGGTAATAATAAAGTGTTGGATGATTAATATGATGGAGATAGACCCGGGGGCCATAAGTTTCACTAGTGGCTTCTCTCAAGAGCATAAGTATTTTACGGTGGGTGAATGAATTACTGTTGAGCAATTGACATAATTGAGCATAGTTATGAGAGTATCTAGGTATGATCATGTATATAGGCATCACGTCCGAGACAAGTAGACCGACTCCTGCCTGTATCTACTACTATTACTCCACTCATCGACCGCTATCCAGCATGCATCTAGAGTATTAAGTTCAAGAAAACAGAGTAACGCCTTAAGCAAGATGACAAGATGTAGAGGGATAAATTCATGCAATATGATAAAAACCCCATCTTGTTATCCTCGATGGTAACAATACAATACGTGCCTTGCTGCCCCTACTGTCACTGGGAAAGGACACCGCAAGATTGAACCCAAAGCTAAGCACTTCTCCCATTGCATGAAAAACCAGTCTAGTAGGCCAAACGAAACTGATAATTCGAAGAGACTTGCAAAGATAACCAATCATACATAAAAGAATTCAGAGAAGATTCAAATATTGTTCATAGATAATCTTGATCATAAACCCACAATTCATCGATCTCAACAAATACACCGCAAAAAGAAGATTACATCGAATAGATCTCCACGAGAGAGGGGGGGGGATATTGTATTGAGATCCAAAAAGAGAGAAGAAGCCATCTAGCTACTAACTATGGACCCGAAGGTCCGAGGTAAACTACTCACACTTCATCGGAAGGGCTATGGTGATGATGTAGAAGCCCTCCGTGATGGATGCCCCTCCGGCGGAGGTTCGGAACAGGCGCCAAGATGGGATCTCATGGGTACAGAAGGTTGCGGCGGTGGAATTAGGTTTTTTGCTCCGTATCTGATCGTTTGGGGGTACGTAGGTATATATAGGAGGAAGGAGTATGTCAGTGGAGCAACAGGGGGCCCACGAGGGTGGAGGGCGGGCCCTGGGGGGGGTGGGCGCGCCCCCCTACCTTGTGCCCTCCTCGAAGCTTACTTGACTTAGAGTCCAAGTCTCCTGGATCACGTTCAGTGAGAAAATCACGTTCCCGAAGGTTTCATTCCGTTTGGACTTCGTTTGATATTCCGTTTCTTCGAAACTCTGAAATACGCAAAAAACAACAATTCTGTGTCGGGCCTCCGGTTAATAGGTTAGTCCCAAAAATAATATAAAAGTGGATAATAAAGCCCAATATTGCCCAAAACAGTAGATAATATAGCATGGAGCAATCAAAAATTATAGATACGTTGGTGACGTATCAGTCCCATGCGACGGAAGGTCTCATAATAAAGTATGTTAATGCCGCTACCTCCATCCATGAGTACCTTGGTAAATTTATAGCCCTCAACCTGAGGCGCCACCACCAGAGCCAGGTGGCCCGGATTATCAACCCGGGGCGAATGATCCTCACGACTCCATACAATAGGCTACTCTGACCACCGCAAATAGCGTGGCACCACCGGCTCAACCGCATTCACGGCCCTCTTATGAAGCTTCTGGTCCCGCTTACATAAGCTAGTGGTGAAGACATGATATTGCCCACTATTCAACTATTTCGGGTTGCTCTGATAACCAGACTGTTGCCGCTGTTGATTCCCCTGATTACTCTGCTAGTTATAACCACCCTGGTTGCCGTGGCCTTGAAAGCCGGAATTTGAACCGGCGCCGCCATGACCCGGACCATGAGAACCAGACCCCGATCCGCCGTTCGGGCCATGCTGGCGCTGGATGGACTCCCGGAAGCTTCTCATTATGCTGCAATCTTTCCACGAATGAGTAGCCGGCTTCTGATCCGTTTCGTGTTTCGGACACGACTGATTCAACATTGCCTCAAGGTCGAAGCCTGTCCTTGGAGCCGGCTGTCCCTTACGACGCTGGTTATAATTGCGCGCAGCGGTGTTAGCCACAAAATCATCAGCCTTGCGCTTACCGTTGCCGCCCTGATTGGTAAGATTGTACTATTGTCCCTTCATGTCGCTACTCTTCTTTACCTTTCCCGATCTTTCATCCTCAGAGTCAGGGTCCTTGGTACCATTAGAGTCGGCATACTTAACAAGAGCCGCCATTAGAGTACCCATGTCATTGCAATGACGCTTGAGCCGTCCCAGCTTTTGCTTGAGTGGAGTAAAATGGCAATTTTTATCCAACGTTAGAAACGTTGAACCGACGTTCATGTTATCTGAAGAGTGCATGATAGTCGAGACTCGGCGTACCCAACTGGTGGTTGACTCGCCCTCAGCTTGAACACAAGAAGCCAAATCCACAATTGACATGGGTTGCTTGCATGTATCTCTGAAATTCTGGATGAACCGGGCCTTCAGCTCCGCCCATGAGACGATGGGATTAGCCGGCAGCCCCTTCAACCTGGTACGAGCCGTCCCCTCTAGCATCATGGTGAAGTACTTGGCGTATGCAGCCTCACTAACATCCAGCATCTTCATAGCCATCTCATAACTCTCAACCCAGGCCTCAGGAGGTTGATCTGCTGTATAATTGGGCACCTTACGAGGGCCTTTGAAGTCCTTGGGCAAGCGCTCGTTCCGTAGAGCCGCCGTTAGACACGACACACCAAAAGTTCTAGAAGTTACACCGCCTCAACTGAAGTCGTCGGGTAAACCGGCGCGTGCTGATGAGCCGCCAGCTGAGCTGCCAGCTCAGCCTCCCGACGTGATGTGCCCTGGTCCACCAAATCCTGTGCATCGGCACCATTGCACGCCAGGTCATGACCATGAGGTTGGTGACGATGCCGCTCAGTACTAGAAACTGTTGGCGAGTCAATATGCCTACTGTAGCTCCGGCTTCGACGAGGGGTTGAATGAATCCGGTCACGGCTATAAGAGTAAGACTGCTGCTGCACCAAAGCCGTTTGAAGAAGTTCCCTGGCCCTTCTGGTTTCAATCGCCGCCGGGGTCTCGCCCTTGACCGGTAAAGCCGCCAATCGCGTAGCTGCAACAATCATGTTATCTAGAGGGGTGGAGTAATGACCCAGCGGCGTCACTACGCGCTGAGGCGGGGTATTATCCATGTGTGGAGAACCGGCCACGCGCGGCTGACCCGGTACTCCGCCTCCTGGCACCTCAATCGTCTAGTTTATCACCGGCGGATTACTATCCCCCGCTTCGGGTGTGTTGAAGAGGTCCCTTGACTCATAAACTGAGGGCAGACGACTCTGGTGCTTCCTCCTCAAGACTTTGTTTGAAGCGTTGTAATCCACCAAAAGCCGGTATGAATCTGCTTGAATCCACTGCGCTTGGGCGTTCAAAATGGCCCATTCTGCAGCCATCCTGGATTTTTCCGCTGCCAAGTCCGCCTTAGCTTGCGCGATCCCATCACGCAATTTAGCCACTTCCGCCTTATGCTGTTCCTGGTTGTCTGGGGTCACATCAACCTCCATCAGAGTCGCCAGAGCGTCTAGTAGATCTGCCAGAACTTGAGCTGGCGGCCGTGTTGAACCGCCAGCACCCGCTGCTGTCATCGCTGCTGCACTGGAAGTCATGGCCGCGGCGGCTGTCGAACCAAGAACCGGCTGGGTGCCAGCCACGAAGATCGCCACCCTATTCGGCGGCTCATGGGGGTCCAGAATACTGTCGCCATCGGAACAGCCCCCAAGCCGTCCATCCTCCAACTGATACATTGAGTCGGTTTCGCCTGTGGATGACTCACCATCAGAGTAGATGGTTGTTTCATTGCCAGACACAGAGCCTCCCAACTCAGCCCCATGGATACATCCAAAAAAGCCCGCGTGGCAGCCACAACAGCTGGACGTTTTGTTTGGATACATCCCACTGTGGAGAGTTTTGGGACTGTTGTGAGGCGGCGAAAGCGATGCATGTTCGGGCGCTGGACGGCAGTGTTGGTGTAGTTGACAGCGGACAGTGGGATCCAACATGGCGATCTTCAATAGAGGCCCGCAGAGGCGAAGCTTAGTGCATTGTTGGGGGTTGTGCTCCCCCCCCCCAAAAAAAGATGCTGGCTTAAACAATTTGAAAAGGAGCTATGTTAGAGCATCTCCAATAGATGGTCCAAATTTTGACTGTCCAAAACCGGAGATGTAAAATTTGGACCGCTAAAAGTGCGTTTTGGAGCTCCGAAAAAAGGCCAAATCCAACAGATGGTCCAAATTCATGGTCCAAAAGAGCAACTCCAATAGATGGTCCAAATTTATGGTCCAAAACCTGCCAGCAGCTGCGCGGCTGCTGTTCAGCCGCTGTCCAGCCACTATACAGCCGCATATATAGCATAAAACATGTTTTAAAACAACATAAAAAATTTCATGTCCACAATATCAAATTATTACATAGTTCTTCAGATCCAGGAGATGAAATGCAACACAAATACAACATAGTTTTGCACAATACAACATAGTTTCGAACAAACAAATAATGAATCTATGTGAATCTTTCGGCACGCCATTTCCAATGCGCTTCCATCAAATCTTTCTGGAGTTGGTCATGCACATCTGTGTCTCTAATCTCGTTGTACACATTCATGAAACGTCTGATGTGCTCCTCTTTGCGCATGGGGTTAACACGAATGCCCATAAACTGATAGAAGTTGTAATCTAAATTTTTTTCATGCTCGTTCTCAATGATCATGTTATGCATGATCACGCAAGCGGTCATGATGTATCAAAGGATCTTTTGATCCCAAAATCTAGATGGTCCCCGCACAATAGTAAATTGGGATTGCAAAATCCCAAATTCCCTCTCAACATCTTTTCTAGTTGTCGCTTGTGCATTATGAAAGACAAGTTCTTTCTTACCTTCAGGTTTTGCAACCGGCTTGACGAATGTACTCCACCTTGGGTAGATCCCATCTGCAAGATAGTACCCATAGTTTTAGGTGCGGCCATTTGCTTCGTAGGTCACCGGTGGTGCTTCTCCATTTGCAAAGTTGGCAAAGAGAGGTGACCGGTCGAGCACGTTGATGCGTTCCAAGAACCAGGCATACCAAAATATGCATGCCAAATCCATGTTTCATGGTCAGCAACTGCCTCAAGAATGATAGTGGCATCCTTCCCACGACCCATGAATTGTCCATGCCATGCTTTTGGACAGTTCTTCCATTTCCAATGCATGCAATCCACAGACCCGAGCATACCTGGAAACCCTCGAGCTTTGTTTATCTCCAAAATCCTTTGAGTGTCCTGAGCATTGGGTGCTCTCAAGTACTGTGGACCGAACACTTCTACCATAGTTATTGCAAATTGCTTGACATAGAAGATAGAAGTGCTCTCTGCCATCACCAAGTTGTCATCAATGTAATCTGCCGGAACACCATATGCCATCATGCGCAAAGCAGCAGTGACCTTCTTCTCAATGCTATGGCCAAGCAACCCAGCACAGTTCCTTCTCTGCTCAAAGACTAGACGGAGGACTAAACAGTGGAGAGGGGTGCCGCACATGGGTAAGAGATTGTCGCGGGTTGTGTGGCGCCCCCTCCTCATGTATATATACATGTGGGGGGAGGGGAGGCAGCTAGGGCGCTCCCAAGGGGGCCAGCAGCCACCCTTGGCCCCTGCCCTGCCGGGGGAGGTGGCGCCCCCTTTCCTTCTAGGCGCACGAGAGGAAGGAAGGGGGAGGGGGCGCCCCCCTTTCCTTTCTCTCATGAGGAGGGAAAGGCGGGAGGGGCCAACCCTCCCCCTTTCCTTCCCCTAGGGCCAGCAGCCAGGGAGAGGAGCGCACCAGCCCCTTGTGGGCTGGTGTATTCCCCCCTTTGTCCCATTAAGCCCATATAGCCTCCCGGGGCTTCCCGGAACCCCTTCCGGTGATCCGATGACTACCCGGTACCTCCCGAAACTCTTCTGGTGTCCAAATAACATCGTACTATATATCAATTTTTATCTCCGGACCATTCCGGAGCTCCTCGCCATGTCCATGATCTCACCGGGACTCCGAACAACATTCGGTCACCAAATCACATAACTCATATAACACTATATCGTTAATGACCGTTAAGCGTGCGGACCCTACGGGTTCGAGAACTATGTAGACATGACCGAGACGCCTCTCTGGTCAATAACTAATAGTGGAACCTGGATGCCCATATTGGTTCCTACATATTCTACGAAGATCTTTATTGATGGAACCTTATGACAACATACATAATTCCCTTTGTCTATCGGTATGTTATTTGCCCGAGATTTGATCGTCAGTATCTTCATACCTAGCTCAATCTCGTTGCCGATAAGTCTCTTTACTTATTCCGTAATACATCACCTCGTAACTAACTCCTTAGTCACTTTTCTTGCAACCTTCTTGTGATGTGTATTACTGGGAGGGCCCAGAGATACCTCTCCAATACATGGAATGACAAATCCTAATCTCGATCCATGCCAACTCAACAAACACCTTTGGAGATACATGTAGAGCATCTTTATGATCATCCAATTACATTGGGACGTTTGATAGCACACAAGGTATTCCTCCCGTATCCGGGAGTTGCATGATCTCATAGTCGAAGGAATATGTATTTTACATTAAAAAAGCGATAGCAATAAACTGAACGAACATATGCTAAGCTAACGGATGGGTCTTGTCCATCACATCATTCTTCTAATGATGTGATCCACACCAGTCTCCTAATGATGTGATCCCATTATCAAGTGACAACACATGTTTATGGTTAGGAAATCTTAACCATCTTTGATCAACGAGCTAGTCTAGTAGAGGCTTATTAGGGACATGGTATTTGTTTATGTATCCACACATGTATTTAAGTATCCGATCAATACAATTCTAGCATGAATAATAAACCTTTATCATGAATAAAAAATATAATAATAGCAACTTTATTATTCCTCTAGGGCATATTTCCATCAGGAAAGGCGCCGGGATATCCGGCTGGTTGATATGAACTCCGGTCAACGACGGCGTCCTGGGTCCTCCGGACAAGGCGGCGGTGATGAATCTCTGATGGATAAGGAAGGCGTTGTGTCACCAAAATGTAGAGCAGGGGGGTGTGTGTGTTGCCGAGACGACGCAAAGTTGATCCACCCCGATTACACCGTCGCCAGATATAGGTAGGATGGGGTGTCATTCACCGCCGCCGCCAGAGCCACAACGTATCCATATGGAGATGTGTCCCAAAAGCCAACTACCCATGATGGACGATTGCCCCGACCAGCAGAAATTGGTATCCTGGTTCCATCGTCGCGCGAGTTCAGGGGAGGCATCGTCGGCTTGTTGCTGCTGCCGCCAGCGCGGTTAGGGTTTTCAGGTCCTGAGAGAAAGAGGGGGCACGACAAAGAGGGGGCACCAGGGCAGGGGGATGAGCGAACTGCCACGGGTACGGGGTGGAGGGGTGGCAGGCTACTGGATTACGGACCCCCGCCAGTGGAGGCCTGACTTGGGTAGGTCACCGGAGAAGAGGGCGTCAGCGCATGAGTGTGGAAGACAGTGATCTCGTGACTAGCGCTTTCAAATAAGATTCATTTTGAATATACTTTGACGACTTAAAAAAACTCCCTTTGTTCCTGAATAAAATTCATTTTAGAGATTTCAATAAGGACTATATACGAAGCAAAATGAGTGAATCAACACTCTAAAGTATGTCTATGTACATCTGTATATAGTCCGCATTGAAATCTTTAAAAAGACTTATATTTAGCAGCAGAGGGAGTATGTTACGTTTCAATGTTGAAACTTAGTACGAGCGAGGGAGTATGTTACATTTCAATGTTGAAACTTAGTACGAGCGACTGATAAAAATCAATTATCTTGTGTCTACGACCGACAAATTGCTTGAAATTATATCTCTGAAACTGATTGAAACTTGACAATTTTAAATGTAAAAGCTGTAAATTTCATCATTGAAACTTTAAACTTTTTGAAGGATTTTCTTTTTTACTGTGCCCACATGCGAAATTAAACTACTGCATAAATCGCGAGGCAAAACGGTTGGCGGCAGGACTTGGCAGGTGACCTGCACTCATGTGCCCCTGCGCATTTCCGACGTGATGGTTTTGTTCATGTGTTGTTTGTGCTTCAGTCAAAGTCGTTGTCGTAATTGCTGTCGTGCTCAAGTCAGGCTATAGCTAACTAATGTTCGCTCTCTTGCAATGAACTAGATAGGAAGTGCGGCTTGCCGCACCCCACCCGCACCAGCCATAGCCAGCCCGGTAAGGCATGATTTAAGAAAAACAAAAATGTCCAGAGCACCAAAGTTTATTACATACCAGTAGTGTGTTTTCATGGGAAATGCAACATGATATACCAAAAGGATAAAGGTTCAATACATTATGCCAACAAACGTCATGACTAATTATTACTCTACCATCCAGATGATGAGTCACGGGAATAAGAAGTGCATGAACAATATATCAGAGCTTATATGTGCACAGTAAGTCACGCTGATTACATACATGAAGCGAGTTTACATCACCGATACAACTCATTCAATCAGGACTATTGATTATGGAAGCACACAAGTCAAGTTTGTAAAGTGCCCAATTCACCTGCAGAGAGGGGCAATCTCGGGCAAGCCCAAATAGACCATTCCATCTACATGGTAGAGATTAGGTGCATAACGTAAGAATGCCTGATGGTGTCTGGGCTCGCCTCTATAACCCAACATACTTGACCCCAGTCCAACAGCCTCTCGAGTTCAGCAATCCACAACAAAACCAGCCCCATAAGAGCACATAATCACACCAAATGGCAAGGTAAGTACTCCCTGGCAAGTACTGGACCTGAAAACTCTGACTGGAGCTACATGATATTAGATGCAACTTATCATCTCAACCATATGTGAATACTAATGGAAGATGCATTACTTATTAGGTACATGTAGAATGAGGTATCAAAAGAGCAAGTGGTACAGAAAAGAAGTGAAGTAACATGATAAAAGAGGGCAAAGTGTTATGGAAGACCTTTTATTTTCAAAGAGTTGATGAGCTAGTGACCATATAATTTTGATGGTCTGACCAACCGTGCATACCATGGTTTCATGCTTGGAATTCTCTAAGCATTATAAGTGCGGTCAATATAAATTTGTAGAGCACTTGCAACCAAGAAAAACATGCAAACACGATCCAAACAATATAAAAGTAAATCCGACCTCACTTATTTGAATATATCATTCACAAGAAATAGTATTGCTCATCTTATGCAGTGTAAATTAGTACATAACAGTTCTTTTTTTCTTTCGAATGAATTTTTAGTTGAATATATCATTCTTACTATTTCAAAACCAAATGTATGAAATAAAAACCTAAAACTCGACTGACTAAAACCACTCACATATGCTATCGCCAATTTGTGCATAAAGAAATATTCAAATCACATGATGGATTCAGAGTACAAAGCACATATATAGACCGTTCGTACCGGTAGAGTGTAACTAAAGGAGTTTGATAATAATAATAATAATAATAATAATAATAATAATAATAATAATAATAATAATAATAATAGTAATAATAATAAAAAAGAGTAATAATAATAATAATAATAATAATAATAATAATGATGATGATGATGATGATGATGATGATGATGATGATAATAATAATAATAATAATAATAATAATAATAATAATAATAATAATAATAAGAAGAAGAAGAAGAAGAAGAATAACAACATAGGTCTATGCCATCGTTCCATCATAAAAACATCCCTCGCTCTCTCTCCCTCAATGGAAAACTTAAAAAGTAAGTTACTATAGAGTAAGCTCACAGGGCAATTAGCCCCCAATGGCAAGCATAAACCCGCGCAAGTATACTATGCTATGAGGAATGCCTCATCCTTAAACTGGAAATATAAATATACTGTATTGTAAAAAAATGTCTTCCTAAAACTGGAAATACAATCTTAGCAATAGTCTAAGCAATATTGTTACTACTTCAAGACGGGTTGGATCAGTTAGCTATACACTTCACTTAAGGTCAACTTGATTCTATCATAGACTAATTTTATATAATTTCAGAACAAGAGAATTAGAGGGAGTAGCAAAGCTCAGGTGCACATGGATCCACAACACCATATCGCAAATCAACCAGAGTAATAAACATCATTACTTCGGATAACGGCCTTGTACTTTACCTAGCTCCCACAACCTAGCTGTAGAAGCTTAACAGGAATGGATATCTTACCTACCTCGGTCGAAGATCGACATGGAGGAGCGCTTGCCAGTCTTGTCCCTCGATAAATCTGACTGATTCAGGCGTGCCATGGCCGAGAGCGGCGGATCGAGTCGCCGTGATGTGGAAACCGGGAAACATGGGACAGTAAAATATGATTTGTCAAGTTGCGCTTCTCCTGTAGATGTCCCTCCTAGAGCCGTCGGGGATGGATGGGCGGATTGGCATACACGCGAAGAATAAAATTAGTTAATATTAAAAGTAATAGGATAACACAATCAAGAAACAATTAGGTATATTGTTTAACATACAAAATCACAATGCTAAAAGGTACTTGGTAAGCCTTCTTGTAATATATGAACAATGGTAGCAATTCAGAGCTAAGGTACACAATGCTAATATATGTAGGAAGCTAGATAAAATCCAGTGTAAGCTAGATTTGCATAGATTACATGATGATTATAAAGAGCATCCTCGTCCAGAGAGAGAGAGAGAGAAAGAGATGGATTTTCCGTGCACCTTCATAGATGCTTCTTCTCAAGGACAAAAGGAGAAGACATGACAATGATCTTGCACAAATTTACTACCAACCGTGCATAATACGGAGTCGTTTATTTACTTCCCCCTTATATTGAACTAAAACGCGGCAGAATTATGGAACGAAGGGAGTATTTATCAAGATTTCAGTACAGTAATAAATCTTACCACCTAATATGCCCAAAAGAAAACCAGCATCAGTAAGCAGCTTCTGCAAATCCAAAAGGGAATGCAGCAACAGCGGAAAGAAATGCTAAAAGGGAACATAGAGCAGAAAACCAACCCAAAATGCAAGCAAGAATCTTTAAAAGGGAACATAGAGCAGCATGAGCATGAGGCATAGAAAAATGGGGTCACCTTAAGATCAAGAATCAGTGGCCCTCTCCCAGTTCAAATCAGATGGATAGAACCATTATATAAATGGGGTCACCTTAAGATGAAGAATCAGTAACCAGCAAAGGAAGAATGCACCTTTTTGGAATTTTAAAGTAGCAAGACATTAAAAGTTCTCTTTTGACTTACATACTACACACATTAGGGGAGGTAGCTGCAGTTTTATTGCATAGTGGGCTCAGATTCGCCTTTTCTCGATCATATAACCTATCCCCATCATCTCTTATCACCCCAGATCAATCTGTTTACACAATGGAGCTGCCCCGGTTATCACTCAACAAGAATGACCATCCAAGGACAGATCAATAGGTATCACAGGATCAAAAAGGATTCTAGAGACAACATGGAGGATCCAACTTGATACCCACAGGTGCCTTGATTGCTCAAAGGCACACTTATTCCAGCCACATTTAATCATCATCGCCCTAGCACGAACGCCAGCCACAGACAAAGTGAAATGGCGAGAATGCCCCCGACAGGGCAGGCTATTTACGCGCGGTGGCACGGCCGAGGTGAAACTGTTCATTCCAGCAGTAACTATTTTTTATCCGACGGACGAGGTCGTTCCAGGGCTCGATCCGACGGCCCAAGACCCATCAAGCGGCCAGATCCGACGGCCAGGAATCCAAATCGCTGAGGAGGCTCAGTGATCCCTCCTTCTCTTATTTCTGGATGGCCATGTCCCATACAGTAGCCAAAGCAGAGGAGAAGGAGGAAGATGGAGCTCACCGGGGGAGGTTGTAGCCGAGGTAGTACTCAGTGCACGCCGGGGTTGCGCGTGAACGCCGTCCAACCGGCAAGGAACCGCTTCCTACACCACACATCCACCACGCGGCCACGTCGGAGTTGCGCCTTGCACCATCCCGTCGACGAGCACGAAAGCCATGGGCATCGAAATGGCCAAGGACGTGAGGAGGTGATGTATAGCACATCCAGGAGCACCATCAGAGACGACCAGGGCAATGAGCAGGCAGGGAGAGAGGCGAGGCGGCAGGGAGAGGAAAGGGCGTGACACGAGTGCAGGCCTGCAGGGAGCGGAACACCAGCTATTTTTTTCTTTCGAAGTATATAGGAAGTATCAAACATATCATATAAGTGCAATCATATTTGATAATATAAGAGAGCATACAAATCACAGAGCTTGTTTAAGATATTTTGTCACATCAAGTTGTTTAGATAAGAAAAGCCTAACCCAGAATTACAAATAATTGGAGCGAGTGATAGATTTATTATTATGATAATTTGGTAGTAACTATACATAAATAATTCATTTGCCAACAGTAAAAAATATGCGATGCATTATTTACACAAAACAATATTTTTTGTATAGGGTCAGAAAGTAATAATACATGGAAATCTATCTTGAAGTGCAAGAGTTCAATTTAGCAGATCTGACACACCAGACACGAATGTGCTTACCTGCTTTCCTAGGTGGGCCTAGTCAGCTCTCTTTTAGCTGCAATTAAAGATAAGATTTGTTAGGACATTCTTGTGGGCAAAATTTATCATCATGCAAGCAATGGGCCTATCTATTGGTTGCTTGTAGTGCCTAAGGTAAAATCAACCGCGCTGCAAGAGGGTGCACTGGAAGTTTACCTTCGCTGTCAGCAAAGCATATCGGATCGTCGTTTGTCGACCCTTTCATGATGTGGTTGCTACCAGTTCTCTAGGAGAAACAAAGTTGCATTAATAGTAATCTGGCAAAACATACGTTGACTGGGAACAGTAGAGTTGAGATAATATAAAAGATCAAATTCAACTCATATATGTGATGATTGAAACTCTGTACATTAAGTGCGAATCTTGTTATCACTACTCCTCTATTTGCGAACAGATGGTAGTAAACATATTGTTAGTCCATATAAAAAGCAACTCTCTCTTTCACTTTATTCAGAAATAATATACACAAATAAAGGATAGCGTGCTTCTTTGTAGTTCCCATCATTTGTAGTTTCGGCTCCTAGAAAGAATTTTAATCACTATCCTATTTTTGTGTCTGTCGTGACACAACGAGTCCTATACTAATGCATTCTGTGGCCTTTACTAAGTCCTTGCCATGTTAATTGCAGAGTTATTGATTTCCATCAATGGGGTTGTAGTAGTTGAAGAATTGCATTATACAAAGCAAACAGGACACATACTATTACGTCATGACCAACTCCATCATCAAATGCTATACACTAGAGTTTTAGGGCTTTAACAGAAGCATGCTAAATGACCAAAATGATTTGCCAAAGGCTTTAAGTAAAGGTGGAGTTTGGCATAGTGAGAACAACTGTGCCTTTTCACTTTATATCATAAATCATATACACACAAATACAGGAAAGTATACTTCTACGTACTTCCCAGTTTATATTGCTTTAAAGAATGTGGTGTTGCATATACAGTAGCTAGCAGATAATATATTTTAACTAAAAACTAAAACTACAGTTGTTTGCTCTCTGATTATCTTGTTTTATGATTATACCAAAAGGATATGCACAGATGAAGGCAGCTGAACCAGAAACTAATAAAAAAGACAACACAATGCAAAATATAACACCACAATGGTACACTGATATCTCAAAAGGCCCTAAGGGTAAACGATATTTTGAGTTTCAGAAAGGGTGAAATGTTGAGATGCAATAAATGTATTCAACTTTATCATAGAAGGTATAGCAATATATAAGAGATGGGCAGTAGCAGATTAACAAAACAGCAATCATAAAGATACACCTTTTTAAAAGAGATAGAAGTATACCTGCCATATGGTCGTGGTGAACCTCAAAGATAAAGAATCGCTAACCAATTAGCCTTACAAGCTCGTGATCTGCAATCTCTTCGTCCTCCCCAATAACATGACCATGTGATCCATGTAAAACCAAAGGAGCAGATGAAGATCATGTTTATATTTTTATATCCAACATACAAACAAACATCCCTCTTACTTGGAACCTAGCTATACCACTAATTCCAAACAAGCCAGCCTTTCATACACAAAGGAACAAAGGGCATAGAGGTACACTCCACAAAACAAGCAACGAGAATAATACTCCTGCCTTTACCAGAATCAAGACAAGAAAGAAGGCCATCATTGGCCAGCCCGCGCACCAGTCATATCGCCATAAAACCGTGCACCTAACCCTGGAAACGAAGAGGAGTGGAAAGGAGGAGGAGAAAAGGGGTTGACCTGCAGAACCAAATCACACCCCTGTAGCTGCTGTGGTTGGTGATGGCCGCTACCGCCGTCCGAGGCTAGGGGTCGCTGCTGGACGCGTGCGTGCACCTGTGTACCAAAAGCAGCAGCAATATGAGGGGAGGGGAAGGGCCAAAAACAGCAGCATGAGGGGAGGGGAGGGGCCAAGAGCACCTTGACCAGCAGCATCAATGCTAGGGTTAGGGTTGAAGCAGGGGGAAGGACGGCGTCTCGAGCAGACATGGCGTGAGCACACTCAGAGGCCGAGGTCAGACGACGGGGCCGGCGGATCTGCGAGCCCTTGGCCGCCGCCGAACCTACTTGCTCTCCCTCTTCTCTTCCCTTCCTTTCTGATGACGGGAGGGGGGAGGTTGCAGGCGGCATGGCGCGAGGGAGACGAGGAGAAAGGTCCACCGCGGCGTGGTGTGAGGGGCGTCGGCGATGTGGGTGGGGCGGCGAGGTCTGAGGGAGAGGAGAGGGCGGGGCGAGCGGGGGCATGCAAACGGGGCGGGGCGGGGCGGGGCGGGGCGGCGAGGACCGAGGGAGGGAGAGGGAGAGGGCGGGGCGATGGGGGCTGGGCGGCGAGGACTGAGGGAGGGAGAGGGAGGGGAGAGGGCGGGGCAATGCGGGCGGGGCGGCGAGGAGGAGGGAGGGGGCGCGAGTGCGGGCTGGGGGGCGGCTAGGTCATCTCCACGCGGGCCGTCTCCTTTTATACCCCCTGTGAGCGAAATGACGAAAATGCCCCCGGCGGGGCAGGCTATTTACGCGCGGTGGCACAGCCGAGGTGAAACTGTTCATTTCAGCAGTAACTATTTTTTATCCGACGGACGAGGTCACTCCAGGGCTCGATCCGACGGCCCAAGACCCATCAAGCGGCCAGATCCGACGGCCAGGAATCCAAATCGCTGAGGAGGCTCGGTGATCCCTCCGGTTCTTATTTCTGGATGCTCGTGCTTTCACATTTGATGCATTTGTTAGCCTGCATAAGGCCCAGCCAGAACCGCTCGGGATATTTTCGGCCTGATTATTACTTGAGTCGCCTACAAAAGTTGTCCCGCACGAAATTGAAAGGACCTCTCAGCCTGCATGCATCCACGGGAACACTTAAATCGTCCGTTTCTACCAAGCCAGGCTGAGTCGATCCACCATCTAGCGCACATGGTGGGGCCCTCTTGCAGGAGAGGATGCGAGAGGTATACAACGTGTATGTTGTTTCTTCTTCCACTTCCATTAAGTTCCTTCTCTAATCTCGTTTCTCAAGTCCCTTCTAGTCTACACAATTGTGTTTCGATTTGAGATAAGCTCTACATGAAAAATATGAGCATCGATGTAGTGGTTCCATTTTTGTAATCGGTTCGTAGTATCGTCGACCATAAATGTTCAATTTCGTGTTCATGTTTGAAGCTATTTTGGACGGATTTTGTCAAATTCATCGCGCACGGTCGACCGTTTGAAATTTTTTATGACCAGTAGCTTCACCTTACAGTTTCAAACAACTTTTGTTTTGCACATTTTCTATTTCGACGATCGTAGACGAGTAGATCTACCTCTTCCTCATGAAGTGTTCTATGCATATGTGTGATCTGTTTTAATGACACTCCTTAATCTTCTTCACCTGGTTGTTCCTCTCGGCCACCTCCTCCACCAATGCGGGCGGCGACATCCTGGCCTTGGATAGATGCAACGCCGCCATAGGCGCCTCAGCGGCGGAGGCGGAGTGCCTGAGCAGCTCCCGCACCCGCAATAGTGCGACGAGGCCGAGCTCACACAGGAGAGCTTGACGCGATTAGCAGCTAAACTGGACATCCCATTCTAGTTCACCGTCGTCTCCTTCGATGCCTTGGGCCTAGTACATGCTAGCGACGGCCAATCCACTGCCCTCTTCTGCTGCTGGTTGTTCCCTTCCCCTGCTCGGTATCTTTTGACCATTGACGAGCTCCAGAGACTCTGCTCACCACGGTGGCGGGAGCAAGGTTGTCAGAATCGTGATTTTGAATCGGATCGGAGGTCCGATGGTAGGATCACAAATCGTAGAATCTTCAGTATTAGGATCGTAGAAACGTAGATTCTATGAACTAAAATCGTAGAATCAGAGGGGTTAGTTTGGATCGTAAAGTCGTAGAATCGTATAACAGAATCGCGATTCTGACAACCTTGGGCGGGAGGCTTGCTCGTTGGTCCGAAGAGGTCGGCGTTCCGCACGGGCGAGCCCGTGGCGGTGGATGATGGCCTCGATGCTGAGTCCGACGGCAACGCGTCGAACTAGTTTCTTGTGTCCTCGTCATCGTTCATAGCAATCGCCATGGCACTGTGTGTTATGGGTAGTAGTTATGTCTTAATCATATCCCGTGTGGACAACCAAACAACGTACACTAGTATGAGTACAACCAATGCGAGCAAGCAAACGCGGTGCATAGAGGCAACCAATCAACATGAAGATATTGATTTTTTGCCTGTATATGCTCAGTGAGGCCCAACTGGGACAAGTATGCAAAGTGGCAAAAAAATGATGCGGGTAACCAAACCCATCCATTGTGAGATGTACTGTTGCCTTTTCTCTAGGTTGGGTTTGATCGTGTTTCGACACTCCTGGGTTGTTGATCACTATGTCGTTTAGTTTGTCATTTTTTGGGTTGTGCCTTTCTAGTATTGTATGAGTCATACTTTTCTTTGGCATTGCCTAACTATTTCTTACTTTGTTTTCAAATAAGGTAAAGATTTGTCATTTTCATTCATTAAAAAGAAGAGAGTTGCCTGACTATTGCCAAAATATAGGCAAAAACCTAGATTACAAAGCTCACGCACCAATCAGATCATGATGTCCAAACATAGTGCACTTCCACATGACCTGGATACAAACAAGATCTTGTCATGAACGACAACGCAACCGAATCACTGGCTCCAATATAAAGTGTCATTGGCATCATCCATCATGCCTGGTCAGGTGACCCCAACTTCACTTCGAACCAGCACCAACTTACCAACAGTGGAGAGGTTACATCAAACAAGAAAGCATTGCCAAATAGTCGACCGAGCGTAGAGGATGAGACAACTTCAATTTTGAAGAAGAAAGTTACATGCCTCACATCACCAACTGAAACCCCCCCACACGGAGCCATCATTGCTACAATGTCACACAACCGCACACAGCTTGAACTTCCTTGTCAAAGTGAGAAACAAGCGTAGGTGCACCGAACTAGCACATTGAACCTTCAACATCAGAAGAATGATTCGCGATCCGACCATCATCATCGGCGCCACACAAGTCGCAACACCACATCTGGACAAGCCTCCAACAACTGGTCTCTTTAGTCGACATCAACTCAAAAGATGAAGCCTCCAAGGAGAAGACCGAAGCAAGGTGACATCATCATTTGATCCAAGGTAGATCTGAGGTTTCTCCCCTTAGAAAGCACTTTGAGAGAGGAGATGAGCACAACATGATGACTACACCATCTTAAAGGTGACGACGTCCTTAGATGTCCTTGTTGTCGACTCCGGCCAATGACCAGGGACGAAGTTTTGCTCCACATTGATGCACACTCCCCTTCCCGAAGCCACTTGACCACCAAATCTTCCGCAGCCACAGCTATGCACACCCAATGATGACACCACAGGGAGCCTGCCGACCTATACAAGATCACAACATGTAGATCAAGATTTCCTAGCTCTCACTATCCGAATCCGATCTGGGATGTCATAGGGGCGGATCGAGCACACCAACACCCTAGTGTCACTAGTGCAAGCCGCCACCCGCGAGCATATATAGAGTCGGACAGTTCGCCTCGCCTCCTGGATTTCACATTGAGGGGAAGCGGAACTGCGCTACAAGGGAAGCCCGTCACCACACAAGGAGTAGGAGAGTGAGTCCCTCCGTCACTATGGCAGCCGGCGACAGCGAGGGGCGTCTGGACGCCGGGAGGATCGGCGGCGCGTCAGGTTGGGTGTCTTCCTCCTTGGTTAAGAACACTACCTAGTTGGCGGGGCAAGTTCGCCATGGAAAATGCGTGGGTTGATATTCCTTCAAGTGCTTCAGATGATGTTGGTTGTGTTGTAGTTGTCGAAGCGGTGATGGATACTAAGGTGAACAACGAGATCGAGTCAAAATACTAACAATGGTAAAACTTGAACATATATAAAAAGAGCCCCGCTTCGGTACATCCGCCTTTAGCCCTCACTAAACGTATAAAGGACAATATCGACCTTTGGCAAATTGTATCCACTTACGTATGTATTGTGGTTCGTTCGTTCGTTTAGTTCCACTTCTTTTTCTTTTGTTGTCTACATTTCCGATTCAGGTTCTATGAGGTTTTTTGAGCGATTTTTCTTTTGTTTTTTTATGCACGGTTTTCTCTCGGTTTTCCCTTTTTTCTTTTTGTTTTATTTCCATTTTTATATTTTTCTTATTTTTTCATAAACTTTTTTCAGATTGTGAAATTTCTAAAACTTCGTGAAACATTTTTTCGAATGCAAAAACTTTTCCAAATTTGGGAACATTTCCCAAACTTGTGAACATATTTTGACTTCATGAACGTATTAAAATTATAAGTCATAAACAATTTTCAAGTTTGTAAAAAAATTAACCTTGCAAACTTTTTCAAAATACATGATCTTTTTCCAAATTCATAATCTTTTTAAAAATTTAAATCGTAACAATTTTGAAAGTCGCAAACTTCTTCCAATCCATGAAATTTTTAAAATTTAATTGATGAACAATTTTTAAATTCATGAACTGTTTTTCAAACTTGTCAACTTTTTTGAAAGCTAGAGGGCAAACCGAGCGAGGGTGCGAATCTGGCGAGCAAACAGGAGAAATATTGGGCTGCAGCCTGCTGACATGCTAGCTCGTGCTAACTTCCTAACAAACGCTTAAAGCGCTGACTAAGAGCTCCCCGGATAGACGGCGTCACCCACAGGAATTTGTTTGAAATTTCTAAAAATTTGGCCTTTTCAAATATTATTAAAAAAGATACAAATATTGGAATTTCAAAAAAAATGTACAGATTCTTTTTAGAAAAAAAGAATGTCTTCCAAAATTGCTCAGAATGTCAAAACATGAACTCTCTTTCAAAAGTGCGAAGATAGTTTTGAAGATTAACAATTTGTGATTTTTTCGAAAACAAAATTGGAATTTATAATTTTTACAAAAATACGAAAACTTTATGAATTTCTTGAACATTTTTTATTTGTGTAGAATTTTCTAGGAAATAAGAACATATTTGAATTTTCACGATTTTTTTTGTTTCTAAACAAGTTTGAAAAAAGGAAACATGTGTTGAATTAGTAAAGGAATTTTCAAAATACGGACTTTGTTTGAATCGATGATCATTGTTTTGAATCCTAGTTGGATCAAGGCCTAATCTAATTTATTTTCTTTCTATTTTGTTGTTTTTCTGATCTTTTTTCGTTAATTTATTTTCTCTTTCATGCACTTTATTATTCTTTGCGAAACCTGTTCCAAAAATTAAAATATTATTCAGAATATCAAAATAACAATTTTAAGTAACTATTTTAAATTATTATTTTAAATTCTTATTTCCTTCAAATTTTATTAAATTATATAAAAAATGCATTTACTGTTTTCACTTTTAGTGCTTTGGATTTATTAGTTATGTTAAATACTTAAAGAATAGTTTTGATTACATATTTAAATACTTTTTTTCTTGAAACCTAGCATAGACGCCTACAATGGCCATGCGCACTTGCTCGCAAAATTTGGGGTCATTTCAAGAATGTCTGGGTATGACCATCGTTTCTCGATATGCATCAATTGAGTCTAATTTTTTTTCACTGGCTTGTATAACCAATTCAAGGCACCACGCCAAGTTGTTTTGGTTTTCAACAAATTTTGTTGTTCTAGAGTTTGCTCGGTCAAAAAGGCCAATAAATGGCTGGATGTGTCGCAACTTGCAGGCAGTGTCGGAAACCGTTCAAACCTGACATGGATATCTACCATGGGCATGTCCACCTGGTTGCAAAAGTTAGGGTCATTTCAAGCATGTCTAAAAGTAGACCATGTTGAACAGAGGGTGTTCAGGTAGGGCAGAAGGCTCCGTCCGAGAGCATGTTGTTTCTCGACATCCTTGAAAGGACACCATTTTTCTTTTGTGGCCTTGTATGACCAATTCCGCACCATGCCAAGTTGTTTTGATTTTCAATAAATTTTAATTTTTTTGAAGTTTTCTCAGTAAAAAAAGACCGATAAATGGCCGGACGTGTCGCATACGGTGTCGGAAATCATTCAAATTGACATGGATATCTACCATGGGCATGTCCACCTTCTTGAAAAAATTGGGGTCATTTAGAAGATGTCCAAAAATAGACCATACTGAATGGAGGGTGTTCGGGTGCTAGAAGGCCCTGCCTGAGATCACGTTGTTTCTCGACATCTTTGAAATTACCCTAATTTTTTCCATGGCCTTCTACGAGCAATTAAAGGCACCATGCCATGTTATTCATGTTTTCGACAAATATTGCATTTTCTAGAGTTTTCTTGGTCAAAAAGGCCGCTAAATGGGCGGACATGTCGGAACTTGCATACGATGTTGGAAATTGATCAAACCTAACATAGGTGCCTACCATTGGCATTCCACCGGCTTGCAAAAGTAGGGGTCATATGAAAGATGTCCAAAAACAGAATATGTTGAATGGAGGGTGTTCAGGTAGGCAAGAAGGCTCGTTTGAGGGCACACTGTTTCTCTACATCCTTGAAATGACCCTAATTTTTTTCTATGGCCTCTATGATCAATTAAAAGGTATCATGCAAAGGTTTTTTGCTTTCGACAAATTTTGCATGTTTTAGACTTTTCACAGTCAAAAGGGCTGATAAATGGCTGGACGTGCCTCAACTTTCATACAATGTCGTGAATATCGCAAACCTAACATGGGTGCCTATCATGGGCATGCCCACCTTCTTGCAAAATTTGTGGACATTTTAAGAATGTACAAAAGTAGACCATGTTGGCTAGAATGCATGTTTGGACGATTACTGTATGCAAGTTATGATACATCCGACCATTTATCGGTCTTTTTTAACAGAGAAAACTCAAGAAAATACAAAATTTGTCAAAAACCAAAACAACTTGGTATGGGTCCTAGACTTGGTCGTACAAGTCCATGGAAAAAGTTGAGGTCATTTCAAGAATGTCGAGAAACAATGTGCTCTAAGACCGAGCCTTCTAGCCATTGAACCGAGGGCCAATTTTTGTACATCCTTAAAATGTCCACAAATTTTGCAAGAAGGCTTGGTCTTAGAGCACATTGTTCCTCGACATTCTTGAAACGAACCTAATTTTTCCATGGACTTGTACGATCAAGTCCAGGAACCATGCCAAGTTGTTTTGGTTTTCGATAATTTTTGCATTTTCTTGAGTTTTCTCGGTTAAAATAGACTTTCATACGGTGTCCAAAATCATTCAAACATGACATGTATGTCTACTATGGGCATGCGTACCTGCTTGCAAAATTTGGGGTTATTTCAAGAATGTCCAAAATAGATCATGTTTATCAGAGGGTGTTTGGGTAGGTAAAAGGCAGGCTCTGTATGAGAGCACGTTGTTTCATGAACATGCTTGAAATGGCCCCAATTCCCCCCAGCATTTTATGACCAATTCAAGGCATGACTCCAAGTTGTTTTGGTTTTTGACAAGTTCAACATTTTTTTGAGTTTTCCCGGTGAAAAAAGGCCAATAAATGACTAGACGTGTCGCAACGTGCAAATGGTGTCTAAATTAGTTCAAACATGACATGGATGCCTAACAGGGGCATGCCCACCTTCTAGCAAAAGTTGGGGTCATTTATCCACAGTTCAAAAACCAAGAGGAAAAAACCCAATAAAAACAAGAAAGAACCGAACAAAAGTAAAGAAAAAAACATCCCGGTGAAAATTGAGAGAAAAAAGAATACAAAGAAAAATATTAAGTGAAAACAGAGAAAGAAACAAAAAAAACCAGTGAAAAAGAAAAGAAAATAAAAAGGCCGCTAAAAAGACAGTGGAATAGCTGGCCCTTTTACCTTACACTCTGTTTGGTTCGGGGGAAGTTGGCCTACGGAATGGGAATTGAGAGGCTGGGAGACTAAAATCACATGTATGGCTGGGGGGGGGGGTATGGGAATTGAGAAAGGAAAGGGAAGAGGAGTTGAGGGGGGAAACTCCCCCTAATCTCTTCCCAGGGTAGGGCTGGCTGGTAATCCAGCCAAGGAATGGGAATTAGCAAAGAAAAAGCAGTTTGTTTGTTGCGCCAAACAAGGGTTGTATCAATTTTGTATATAAACAAATGTGCCGTTAGCATCTTCTGTTACTTTGACTCACGAACCAAACAGAGAAAATTATTATTATTTGGTTCCCACAAGCAATTCCCAACAAGCACCAAACATGGGACTAGGACTAATAGTCCACTTCCCAAGTCTAATCCCCCAACAAACTCTCTCTTATAAGCTCCAATTAACTTTCCTTTAAACTACCAAACAGGTTGTTAGGTTAGTTGCGCCCTACATTTTTATCATAGAGCCTATAGTGAGCTAGTGGTTTCTTGCTCAACCCTTGATCCAAGGAACCCGAGTTTGATCCCTGTCCTCTCCATTTTATCTATTTATTTTAAGTGTTCTCTAATGGGCCGAACTTTTAAATGTTTGCTAATGGGCTGGTCCGTTAAGAGATCTCATCTGTTGATGTGTTTAGGGGGTGGGGAGGGGGGACTAACCGAAATCACTAATTAAGGAGTACTCCTTCCAAAGATCACTCCCACCTCCTCAGGTTTACTGAAGTGAAGAGGCGTGCATGCAGTGCGCCACTAGTCGCAACCTGGGAGTTTTCCCTTTTCCGTACTTCCATTTATTCAAAACGTTTCACCTCTTAAATCATGCGTCCAAATCTCGAACCGTTTTCAACATTAGATTCCTCACGGTGAGATCTTCAAAACTGGGTCCCATGTTCATAGGTTTTGACGGAAAGCCCGAACCGGGAGCATGTTTTTTCCCTTTCCAAAAGAGGCACGACCGTGAATTTCACAAAAGCACAACCGTGCCTCTTGCGGAAGGAAAACCGTGCCTCTCGCGAAAGAAAAAAAACATGTTATTTTTTCCGTTTTCAAGAGGGACGGCCATGCCTCTCGTAAAAGCACAACCGTACCTCTCGAGCAAGCAAAAAAAAGCAGAAAACACTTTTTTTTTGTTTCCGAGAGGCACGGCCGTGTCTCTCACGAAAGCACAACCGTGCCTGTAGTGGAAGCAAAACCGTGCCTCTCGCAGAAGGAAAAAAAAGAAAACACGTTTTTTTTTCGTTTCCGAGAGGCATGGCTGTGCCTCTCGTGGAAGAAAAAAATAGAAAATGCATCTTTTTTCGTTTTCGATAGGCATAGTTGTGCCTCTCGTGAAAGCAAAACCATACCTCTCGCGAAAGCCAAAAAAGCATGTTTTTTCGTGCAATTTTTTCCGATTTTTTTATCCAAAAGCTAAGGAAGACCGGAAAACCAAAAAGTAAATAAATAAACATTTTAAAAGCCAAAACGCATGCGAAAAAATAAAAATATCGGGAGGGAGCGCCCAGAGCGCGACACGTGGCGACGCCTGAGAGCGCGTCAAGTGGCGTGCTCTCAGCCCACCCGAAGAAGCTCTCATCAACTAGTTGCTCTCAGGAGTAACTCATGAAAATCCCACCGATGCGCGATATATTTATTTTAAGTGTTTGCTAATGGGCCGGACTTTTAAATGTTCGCTAATGGGCTGGTCCATACCGGGTGACGTATTTTTAAAAAGACCATCATATTTTTTATTATGAAGGGGTATAGAGGGATCTTATCCGTTGATGTGTTTGGAGACCGAAGCAGAAGTCATATAAGAAACCAACTCATGAAAATCCCACTGATATCGCTAGAGAGGTCCCAGCAGAAACATAGATCCTCTACGTCCATTCATTCAAGGTACCAAATGTGTGGCACTAGTCATTGGAAATGATATGTTAGAATTATGATATTGGTTAGATGTATCTTTATGGGAAAGATAAATTGAACAACTCTCATGTGAACCGTTTAAAAACAAGTAGGCTAAGGCCCCGTTGTCTGGGCTTTTGCTTCTGCTTTTGCAGCTTTTTTTATTTTGGCCAAAAAGCCATAAAAGCTAATAAATATGTGCTTTTGTAGCTTGTTTGGCTTTTGATGAACCAATGTAACAATATTGAGCTCCAAAAGAGCTCCAAAAGCACCTATTTAGGAACTTCTATGGCTTTTTGGGCAAAGTGAAAAAGCTGCAAAAGCAAAAGCAAAAGCCCAAACAAACAGGGCCTAAGTAACATGTTTGCTTACTCTTTCCCTCAGACTTCTCAAGGGATATGTGGAGGGCACTTACCAGCTGGACTGGGAGCCTTTGTACTGCTGTACTGATATGATACGTATCTCACTGTCACGTACCACTATGGGCTAGTGAGCTGCAGCCCAGGCTGCCATGGCCATGCATGAATTTGCAATATCTTGTGATGAAGTAAACATATTTCTATGCCAAGAGTACCGAAGTGAAGGGGAATGCCAGTAAGATACAACTGACTATATATCACACTGTCTAATAAAAACAATATTTTATGCCATGTGATGCACTGGCAATGCACAATCTGCTACGTTCATAGAGGTGGAACCATGTCCACCATCTCCATTCACTGGTGGCAGCAAATGCTAAAATGCATTAGCATATGCAGGCCCATGGGAGTGATAGATTAGAGGCGGGATACTTGCCGGGTGCATCTTTATTAGAAAGGTAAGTCAAACAACTATCCTATGTATCGTTAAGAAACTGGCATTTGCTCAAAAGAAGATATTAGCAGGTGCAGCTTTAGATGGTCGGCTTGAACAACTCTTGTTCCGAAGCGCTTAAAAACAAGTATGTCAAACTATTAAAAGTGCAGATATCTTGGCAAAGGGAGTATGTAAACAAGTTTGCTCTGAGTCGTTTTCAAAAGAACAGCGTGGATCAAGATATTTGCGAAGGGAGATTTTTTGCATCTGTACCTTTATGACCTGGAAGATATTTGCTTGTGTATTCGAACAACTCTGAGGTTTAACTGCTTGGCGCAACTTTATGTGACAGATAACCCTAAACCATTCACTCCGTGTTTAACAAATTAGCGTCTCTCTAATCATTCGGCTAAAGTGGAGGCTGGAATACATTGCTAATCAGTCTACGATACCTACATGGCTGCATGCGCACTTGCTTCCAAAACCTTGGATGCAAGATACCTGGAAAGTGCGCGCAAAATAAACATAGCACTACTGCTATTAGCTATCAATCACTGTTGCTTTCGCTCGTGCGCCCATTAGCCGGTAACCTACTTGTTATCTTAAGCTCTCCCCGCCGCAAAGTGTGTACGATAATAAACTCCCCACATGGATGCCGACCATACCAAGAAAACAAGATCAACTTCAGTCACGGTGCCATGTACGATATCATGGCAGATCCTTTCGTATCCACGGAAACAAAGCTTGCGCTTTTGCTAAAAAAAAATTGGGACACGGTGAGGACGCGCACCATGTAACCCACACCCTTCCGATGTACAGTACGTAGATAAGAGCGAGAGCGGCGTTGCGGAGCTCGGCTGCATCTGCCCCCGAGATGCACCTGAGTGAATAGTGAATTTGAATAAATATTTAAAAATTCAAAAAAAAAACTGAAATTTTCACTTGTCAGAGTTGAAAGACTCTTCTAGGTGCTTATAATTTTTTTCTTAGAGATGACATCGGAGAAGCTCGTAACAAGAAAACAAAAATGGAGCTAAAAATGTCCAAAGCTGCAACAAAATCCGAGCTCCTTTTTTTTGTACAGTGCTCCTAGGATGTTATCGCAGTGTAAAAGTTTACAAGGACCTACGAGAGTGTTTCATCTTTGATTGAAGGGTTACCTTCTAATCTTCAGCTTTAATCCAAATTGAAATCCGTAAACTTCTCTAGGAAGGGGTGCATCGAAACAAAGTTTAAAACGTACTGTAATATGGGACGGAGGGAGTACTCATGACATTTTAATCTTGAATGTACTAAGAGAAGGTTCGCATATGCCCTCGCTCCTTTTTACTCCTTACCTCTTTTTTTGAGTTGGCATACTTGTCCATTTTTAACACGCTGTGGGGGCGCGCACCATGTATACCCACAGTCGTGCCACTAACGCTGAGCTTTCACCATCAGAGATAGGATCTTCAAGACTTATCTGATGCGTCATCATCCAATTATTTTTATGTTGTTACCAAGGTTGAGCACGGCTAGAAGCATGCAGTGTTGAAGGCATTGTTTTTGGGTGAATTTGGACTTTCTCCAGGGTGAAAACCCATGATCTTAGACCAGGCAATGATTATTCTTGTGCATTGTTTTTTTTAGGCGTTGCTTTTGAAGAACCTTTTTTGTATTTCAGGTGTTGTCTTTGGTGGTGGTTAGAGTGCTGCTGATGCTAGTGATTCATCACTTTGACGGGTCTTTTTTCTTGTGTCATTTTTCTTTTGTCTTCGTATATCCTTGATGCCCTTAGACATTTTGTTGGTATAAAGACCGGATGAAATCGGTATCTTTGTGATATTCATATATTCTCTTTGTCGAAAAGAAGCGATGCAGTGTGCTAATTACCATCGCGTGAACATAAAAGATAATCCGAAGAGCTTACGTTTTCCTCTAATCTTATCTCAGTATAAAGTTACGTTTTCCTAGTTCCACACTGTTGAGTATATGTGTTATGTGCATATTGTGTATTGGGCCAGCCTCCTAGTTCCTTGTATAGTTAAGGTCTGTGGCCCACCTTTGTACATCATATATACGTGCGTATGCACGAAGAGCAATACGTCGTGCAATTACAACATCATACATGGTATCAGTTTTTAGGTTCTAACCTAGCCTTCCGCTACCGCCGCCGCCGCCGCGCGCCCTGCCGCCGCCCATCCAATCTTCGGCCGCCGCAGTTTTTCCGCAAGCCATCTACAACCCCGCGCTTCTGCCGGCCCGCGCACTGCATGCCCCTCGCACGCGACCCCATGCGCTGCATGCCTCCTGCTGCCCGCCGCTAGCCGCGCCTAGATTTCCTGCATCGCGGCAGTCGCTAGCAGCCAAGCCGCCCTCCGCTCGCTAGCCTGCTCACTAGCCTGCTCGCTCGCCAGCCGCTTTTCCCGTTCCATCTCTACAGCATGCATACGGCCATGCATGCAGGTGCCCATGCCTACAGCATGTATACGGACGTGAAGGAAATATGCCCTAGAGGCAATAATATATTTATTATTTATTTCCTTATGTATCATGATAAATGTTTATTATTCATGCAAGAATTGTATTAACCGGAAACATAATATATGTGTGAATACATAGACAAACAGAGTGTCACTAGTATGCCTCTACTTGACTAGCTTGTTAATCAAAGATGGTTAAGTTTCCTAACCATAGACAAAGGAGTTGTCATTTGATTAACAAGGTCACATCATTAGTTGAATGATCTGATTGACATGACCCATTCCGTTAGCTTAGCCCCCGATCGTTTAGTATGTTGCTATTGCTTTCTCCATGACTTATACATGTTCCTATTACTATGAGATTATGCAACTCCCGTTTGCCGGAGGAACACTTTGTGTGCTACCAAACGTCACAACGTAACTGGGTGATTATAAAGGTGCTCTACAGGTGTCTCCGAAAGTATTTGTTGGGTTGGCGTATTTCGAGATTAGGATTTGTCACTCCGAATGTCGGAGAGGTATCTCAGGGCCTTCTCGGTAATGCACATCACATAAGCCTTGCAAGCATTGCAACCAATAAGTTAGTTGCGAGATGATGTATTACAGAACGAGTAAAGAGACTTGCTGGTAACGAGATTGAACTAGGTATTGGATACCGACGATCGAATCTCGGGCAAGTAACATACCGATGACAAAGGGAACAACGTATGTTGTTATGCGGTCTGACCGATAAAGATCTTCGTAGAATGTGTAGGAGCCAATATGGGCATCCAGGTCCCGCTGTTGGTTATTGACCAGAGATTTGTCTCAGTCATGTCTACACTGTTCTCGAACCGTAGGGTTCGCACGCTTAAGGTTACGATGACAGTTATTATGAGTTTATGCATTTTGATGTACCGAAGGTTGTTCGGAGTTCCGGATGTGATCAAGGACATGACGAGGAGTCTCGAAATGGTCGAGACATAAAGATTGATATATTGGACGGCTATATTCGGACACCGGAATTGTTCCAACTGGTTTCGGAGAAAACCGGAGTGCCGGAGGGGTTACCGGAACCCCCCGGGGAAGTATTGGGCCTTAGTGGGCCTGAGGGGAGAGAGAGGGCAGCAGCCCAGGAGGTGGCGCGCCCCCCCTCATGGGGAGTCCGAATAGGACTAGGGGGGCGCGGCCCCCCTTTCCCTCTCCCTCTCCCTCTCTTTCCTTCCCCCTCTCTCTTCCTAGTTGGACTAGGAAAGGGGAGTCCTACTCCCACTAGGAGGAGGACTCCCCCTCCCTTTGGCACGCCCCATAGGGCCGGCCGGCCTCCCCCCTCCCTCCTTTATATACGGGGGCAGGGGGGCACCCTAGAACACACAAGTTGATCTTCGTGATCGTTCCTTAGCCGTGTGCGGTGCCCCCCTCCACCATATTCCACCTCGGTCATATTGTTGCAGTGCTTAGGCGAAGCCCTGCGTCGGTAGTACATCAAGATCGTCACCACGCCGTCGTGCTGACGGAACTCGTCCCCGAAGCTTTGCTGGATCGGAGCCCGGGGAACGTCATCGAGCTGTACGTGTGTTAAGAACTCGGAGGCGCCGGAGTAACGGCGCTTGGATCGGTCGGATCGGGAAGACGTACGACTACTTCCTCTACGTTGCGTCAACGCTTCCGCTTTGGTCTACGAGGGTACGTAGACAATACTCTCCCCTCTCGTTGCTATGCATCACCATGATCTTGCGTGTGCGTAGGAATTTTTTTGAAATTACTACGTTCCCCAACAGTGGCATCCGAGCCTAGGTTTTTATGGTTTGATGTTTTGCACGAGTAGAACACAAGTGAGTTGTGGACGATACAAGTCATACTGCCTACCAGCATGTCATACTTTGGTTCAACGGTATTGTTGGATGAAGCGGCCCGGACCGACATTACGCATACGCTTACGCGAGACTGGTTCTACCGCCGTGCTTTGCACACAGGTGGCTGGCGGGTGTCAGTTTCTCCAACTTTAGTTGAACCGAGTATGGCTACGCCCGGTCCTTGAGAAGGTTAAAACGGAGTCTATTTGACAAACTATCGTTGTGGTTTTGATGCGTAGGTGAGATTGGTTCTTGCTTCAGCCCGTAGCAGCCACGTAAAACTTGCAACAAACAAAGTAGAGGACGTCTAACTTGTTTTTGCAGGGCATGTTATGATGTGATATGGTCAAGACATGATGCTAAATTTTATTGTATGAGATGATCATGTTTTGTAACCGAGTTATCGGCAACCGGCAGGAGCCGTATGGTTGTCGCTTTATTGTATGCAATGCAATCGCCCTGTAATGCTTTACTTTATCACTAAGCGGTAGCGATAGTCGTAGAAGCATAAGATTGGCGAGACGACAACGATGCTACGATGGAGATCAAGGTGTAGCGCCGGTGACGATGGTGATCATGACGGTGCTTTGGAGATGGAGATCACAAGCACAAGATGATGATGGCCATATCATATCACTTATATTTGCATGTGATGTTTATCTTTTTATGCATCTTATCTTGCTTTGATTGACGGTAGCATTATAAGATGATCTCTCACTAAATTATCAAGAAGTGTTCTCCCCGAGTATGCACCATTGCCAAAGGTCGTCATGCCCAGACACCACGTGATGATCGGGTGTGATAAGCTCTACGTCCATCTACAACGGGTGCAAGCCAGTTTTTGCACACGCAGAATACTCGGGTTATACTTGACGAGCCTAGCATATGCAGATATGGCCTCGGAACACGGAGACCGAAAGGTCGAGCGTGAATCATATGGTAGATATGATCAACATAATGATGTTCACCATTGAGAACTAATCCATTTCACGTGATGATCGGTTATGGTTTAGTTTGATTTGGATCACGTGATCACTTAGAAGATTAGAGGGATGTCTATCTAAGTGGGAGTTCTCAAGTAATATGATTAATTGAACTTAAATTTATCATGAACTTAGTCCCTGATAGTATCTTGCTTGTTTATGTTGATTGTAGATAGATGGCTCGTGCTGTTGTTCCGTTGAATTTTAATGCGTTCCTTGAGAAAGCAAAGTTGAAAGATGATGGTAGCAATTACACGGACTGGGTCCGTAACTTGAGGATTATCCTCATTGCTGCACAGAAGAGTTACGTCCTGGAAGCACCGCTGGGTGCCAGGCCTGCTGCTGGAGCAACGCCAGATGTTGTGAACGTCTGGAAGAGCAAAGCTGATGACTACTCGATAGTTCAGTGTGCCATGCTTTACGGCTTAGAACCGGGACTTCAACGACGTTTTAAACATCATGGAGCATATGAGATGTTCCAGGAGTTGAAGTTAATATTCCAACAGAATGCCCGGATTGAGAGATATGAAGTCTCCAATAAGTTCTATAGCTGCAAGATGGAGGAGAATGGTTCTGTCAGTGAACATATACTCAAAATGTCTGGGTATTATAATCACTTGATTCAACTGGGAGTTAATCTTCCGGATGATTGTGTCATTGACAGAATTCTCCAATCACTTCCACCAAGCTACAAAGGCTTCGTGATGAACTATAACATGCAAGGGATGGATAAGACAATTCCCGAGCTCTTCGCAATGCTAAAGGCTGCGGAGGTAGAAATCAAGAAGGAGCATCAAGTTTTGATGGTCAACAAGACCACTAGTTTCAAGAAAAGGGGCAAAGGGAAGAAGAAGGGGAACTTCAAGAAGAACAACAAACAAGTTGCTGCTCAAGAGAAGAAACCCAAGTCTGGACCTAAGCCTGAAATTGAGTGCTTCTACTTCAAGCAGACTGGTCACTGGAAGCGGAACTGCCCCAAGTATTTGGCGGATAAGAAGGATGGCAAGGTGAACAAAGGTATATGTGATATACATGTTATTGATGTGTACCTTACTAGAGCTCGCAGTAGCACCTGGGTATTTGATACTGGTTCTATTGCTAATATTTGCAACTCGAAACAGGGACTACAGATTAAGCGAACACTGGCAAAGGACGAGGTGACGATGCGCGTGGGAAATGGTTCCAAAGTCGATGTGATCGCGGTCGGCACGCTACCTCTACATCTACATTCGGGATTAGTACTAGACCTAAATAATTGTTATTTGGTGCCAGCTTTGAGCATGAACATTATATCTGGATCTTGTTTGATGCGAGACGGTTATTCATTTAAATCAGAGAATAACGGTTGTTCTATTTATATGAGTAATATCTTTTATGGTCATGCACCCTTGAAGAGTGGTCTATTTTTGATGAATCTCGATAGTAGTGATACACATATTCATAATGTTGAAGCCAAAAGATGCAGAGTTGATAATGATAGTGCAACTTATTTGTGGCACTGCCGTTTAGGTCATATCGGTATAAAGCGCATGAAGAAACTCCATACCGATGGACTTTTGGAACCACTTGATTATGAATCACTTGGTACTTGCGAACCGTGCCTCATGGGCAAGATGACTAAAACACCGTTCTCCGGTACTATGGAGAGAGCAACAGATTTGTTGGAAATCATACATACAGATGTACGTGGTCCAATGAATATTGAAGCTCGTGGCGGATATCGTTATTTTCTCACCTTCATAGATGACTTAAGCATATATGGGTATATCTACTTAATGAAACACAAGTATGAAACATTTGAAAAGTTCAAAGAATTTCAGAGTGAAGTTGAAAATCATCGTAACAAGAAAATAAAGTTTCTACGATCTGATCGTGGAGGAGAATATTTGAGTTACGAGTTTGGTCTACATTTGAAACAATACGGAATAGTTTCGCAACTCACGCCACCCGGAACACCACAATGCAATGGTGTGTCCGAACGTCGTAATCGTACTTTACTTGATATGGTGCGATCTATGATGTCTCTTACAGATTTACCGCTATCATTTTGGGGTTATGCTCTAGAGATGGCCGCATTCACGTTAAATAGGACGCCATCGAAATGCGTTGAGACGACGCCTTATGAACTATGGTTTAGCAAGAAACCAAAGTTGTCGTTTCTTAAAGTTTGGGGCTGCGATGCTTATGTGAAAAAGCTTCAACCTGATAAGCTCGAAACCAAATCGGAGAAATGTGTCTTCATAGGATACCCAAAGGAAACTGTTGGGTACACCTTCTATCACAGATCCTAAGGCAAGACATTTGTTGCTAAAATGGATCCTTTCTAGAGAAGGAGTTTCTCTCGAAAGAAGTGAGTGGGAGAAAAGTAGAACTTGATGAGGTAACTGTACCTGCTCCCTTATTGGAAAATAGTACGTCACAGAAATCTGTTTCTGTAGCACCTACACCAATTAGTGAGGAAGTTAATGATGATGATCATGCAACTTCAGATCAAGTTACTACAGAACCTCGTAGATCAACCAGAGTAAGATCCGCACCAGAGTGTACGGCAATCCTGTTCTGGAAATCATGCTGCTAGATCATGGTGAACCTACGAACTATGAAGAAGCGATGGTGAGCCCAGATTCCGCAAAATGGCTTGAAGCCATGAAATCTGAGATGGGATCCATTTATGAGAACAAAGTATGGACTTTGGTTGACTTGCCCGATGGTTGGCAAGCAATAGAGAATAAATGGATCTTCAAGAAGAAGACTGACGCTGATGGTAATGTTACTGTCTACAAAGCTCGACTTGTCGCAAAAGGTTTTCGACAAGTTCAAGGGATTGACTACGATGAGACCTTCTCACCCGTAGCGATGCTTAAGTCTGTCCGAATCATGTTAGCAATTGCTGCATTTTATGATTATGAAATTTGGCAAATGGATGTAAACACTGCATTCCTGAATGGATTTCTGGAAGAAGAGTTGTATATGATGCAACCGGAAGGTTTTATCGATCCAAAGGGAGCTAACAAAGTGTGCAAGCTCCAGCGATCCATTTATGGACTGGTGCAAGCCTCTCGGAGTTGGAATAAACGCTTTGATAGTGTGATCAAAGCATTTGGGTTTGTACAGACTTTTGGAGAAGCCTGTATTTACAAGAAAGTGAGTGGGAGCTCTGTAGCATTTCTGATATTATATGTAGATGACATATTACTGATCGGAAATGATATAGAATTTCTGGATGGCATAAAGGGATACTTGAATAAGAGTTTTTCAATGAAAGACCTCGGTGAAGCTGCTTACATATTGGGCATTAAGATCTATAGAGATAGATCAAGACGCTTAATTGGACTTTCACAAAGCACATACCTTGATAAAGTTTTGAAGAAGTTCAAAATGGATCAAGCAAAGAAAGGGTTCTTGCCTGTGTTACAAGGTGTGAAGTTGAGTAAGACTCAATGCCCGACCACTGCAGAAGATAGAGAAAAAAATGAAAGATGTTCCCTATGCATCAGCCATAGGCTCTATCATGTATGCAATGCTGTGTACCAGACCCGATGTGTGCCTTGCTATAAGTTTGGCAGGGAGGTACCAAAGTAATCCAGGAGTGGATCACTGGACAGCGGTCAAGAATATCCTGAAGTACCTGAAAAGGACTAAGGAGATGTTTCTCGTGTATGGAGGTGACAAAGAGCTCGTCGTAAACGGTTACGTTGATGCAAGCTTTGACACTGATCCGGACGATTCTAAATCGCAAACCGGATACGTATTTACATTAAACGGTGGAGCTGTCAGTTGGTGCAGTTCTTAACAAAGCGTCGTGGCAGGATCTACATGTGAAGCGGAGTACATAGCTGCTTCGGAAGCAGCGAATGAAGGAGTCCGGATGAAGGAGTTCATATCCGATCTAGGTGTCATACCTAGTGCATCGGGTCCAATGAAAATCTTTTGTGACAATACTGGTGCAATTGCCTTAGCAAAGGAATCCAGATTTCACAAGAGAACCAAGCACATCAAAAGACGCTTCAATTCCATCCGGAATTTAGTCCAGGTGGGAGACATAGAGATTTGCAAGATACATACGGATCTGAATGTAGCAGACCCGTTGACTAAGCCTCTTCCACGAGCAAAACATGATCAGCACCAAGACTCCATGGGTGTTAGATTCATTACTGTGTAATCTAGATTATTGACTCTAGTGCAAGTGGGAGACTGAAGGAAATATGCCCTAGAGGCAATAATATAGTTATTATTTATTTCCTTATATATCATGATAAATGTTTATTATTCATGCTAGAATTGTATTAACCGGAAACATAATACATGTGTGAATACATAGACAAACAGAGTGTCACTAGTATGCCTCTACTTGACTAGCTTGTTAATCAAAGATGGTTAAGTTTCCTAACCATAGACAAAGGAG
The DNA here is from genome assembly GCA_032464435.1 of Aegilops umbellulata. Lineage (NCBI taxonomy): Eukaryota > Viridiplantae > Streptophyta > Magnoliopsida > Poales > Poaceae > Aegilops > Aegilops umbellulata. The sequence continues at coordinate 451,450,487 of CP136054.1, forward strand.
TTGTCATTTGATTAACAAGGTCACATCATTAGTTGAATGATCTGATTGACATGACCCATTCCGTTAGCTGCACCCGATCGTTTAGTATGTTGCTATTGCTTTCTCCATGACTTATACATGTTCCTATGACTATGAGATTATGCAACTCCCGTTTGCCGGAGGAACACTTTGTGTGCTACCAAACGTCACAACGTAACTGGGTGATTATAAAGGTGCTCTACAGGTGTCTCCGAAAGTATTTGTTGGGTTGGCGTATTTCGAGATTAGGATTTGTCACTCCGAATGTCGGAGAGGTATCTCAGGGCCTTCTCGGTAATGCACATCACATAAGCCTTGCAAGCATTGCAACCAATAAGTTAGTTGCGAGATGATGTATTACAGAACGAGTAAAGAGACTTGCCGGTAACGAGATTGAACTAGGTATTGGATACCGACGATCGAATCTCGGGCAAGTAACATACCGATGACAAAGGGAACAACGTATGTTGTTATGCGGTCTGACCGATAAAGATCTTTGTAGAATGTGTAGGAGCCAATATGGGCATCCAGGTCCAGCTGTTGGTTATCGACCAGAGATCTGTCTCAGTCATGTCTACACTGTTCTCGAACCGTAGGGTCCGCACGCTTAAGGTTACGATGACAGTTATTATGAGTTTATGCATTTTGATGTACCGTAGGTTGTTCGGAGTCCCGGATGTGATCACGGACATGACGAGGAGTCTCGAAATGGTCGAGACATAAAGATTGATATATTGGACGGCTATATTCGGACACCGGAATTGTTCCAAGTGGTTTCGGAGAAAACGGAGTGCCGGAGGGGTTACCGGAACCCCCCGGGGAAGTATTGGGCCTTAGTGGGCCTGAGGGGAGAGAGAGGGCAGCAGCCCAGGAGGTGGCGCGGCCCCCTCATGGGGAGTCCGAATAGGACTAGGAGGGGGGGCCCTTTCCCTCTCCCTCTCCCTCTCTTTCCTTCCCCCTCTCTCTTCCTAGTTGGACTAGGAAAGGGGAGTCCTACTCCCACTAGGAGGAGGACTCCCCCTCCCTTTGGCGCGCCCCATAGGGCCGGCCGGCCTCCCCCCTCCCTCCTTTATATACGTGGGCAGGGGGGCACCCTAGAACACACAAGTTGATCTTCGTGATCGTTCCTTAGCCATGTGCGGTGCCCCCCTCCACCATATTCCACCTCGGTCATATTGTTGCAGTGCTTAGGCGAAGCCCTGCGTCAGTAGTACATCAAGATCGTCACCACGCCGTCGTGCTGACGGAACTCGTCCCCGAAGCTTTGCTGGATCGGAGCCCGGGGAACGTCATCGAGCTGTACGTGTGTTAAGAACTCGGAGGCGCCGGAGTAACGGCGCTTGGATCGGTCGGATCGGGAAGACGTACGACTACTTCCTCTACGTTGCGTCAACGCTTCCGCTTCGGTCTACGAGGGTACGTAGACAATACTCTCCCCTCCCGTTGCTATGCATCACCATGATCTTGCGTGTGCGTAGGAATTTTTTTGAAATTACTACGTTCCCCAACAGGACGTGCATGCTAGCTCCTTGGACTTCAACCTGCACGCGGCGCTGCCTCCTCCGATTGGCGGGTACCCCGCGCTGCCTCCTCCGCCTGCCAGTGGTGCCGGCTACCAGCAGCAGCAGTCGGCGTCCTCCCCATGGCGCGGCCAGTCCATCGTCGCCCCGCCGCCGGCGCCCTCGGACGCGGCCCCCCATGCGCCCGTTCCCATGTACGAGGCGTACGGGGCTCCGCCCGCGTATGGGCCACCCGCGCCTCATGCGTACTACGCGGCTCTGCAGCCGTATGGAGAGTACCCACCGCCGCAGCTGAGCGGCGGTTACGCCTTTCCCATGGCGTCTCCGTCCCCCTCACCGACCCTGCCGTCGGCACCCTGGGACCCGGTGCTCCTCACCGGGCTGCATGTCGCTCCTACACCGAACAACTACACCGGAGGTGACGATTGGTACATGGACACCGGGGCTACGGCTCACATGTTTGCTCATCCTGGTAATCTTGCCTCCTTCACTTTCGTCACCACCGACCGCCGCATCATTGTCGGCGGCGGTTCCACACTCCCTATCACACATGTCGGACACACTTCTTTTCCTTCTAATTCCATGCCTATTACTTTGTCTAACATACTTGTGTCACCTCATCTTATTAAGAACCTCGTTTCCATTCGTCGTTTAACTCGTGAAAATCCTGTTACTGTTGAATTTGACGAGCTTGGTTTTTGTGTCAAAGACGCTCGAACCAGGATGGTACTTCACCGATGTGACAGCCTCGACGAGCTCTATCCGGTGCACTCGCCTTCATCCACCACCACCACCGCACCGGTTGCTCTCTCCGCTGGCGTTGATCTCTGGCACGCTCGCTTGGGTCATCCCAACCCCGCCACACTTCCTCATATTCTTAGGAGTTTCAGTTTCAGTTGCAATAAGATCGAGGATCACACCTGTCATGTCTGTCGTGTCGGCAAACATGTTCGCCTTCCATTTAATAACTCCACCACCATTGCTTCTTTTCCTTTTCAGTTGATTCATAGCGATGTGTGGACTTCTCCGGTTCCCAGTAACTCGGGCTATTTATATTATCTGGTCATTCTTGATGATTATTCTCATTATGTGTGGACTTTTCCTTTGCGCAGAAAGTCAGATGCACTCTCTACCTTGACGGCATTTTACTCCTATGTCCGCACACAGTTTGGGCGTCCCATCCTTGCGCTTCAGACGGACAATGGAAAAGAGTTCGACAACCTCGCTTTCTGCACCTTTTTGTCGCATCACGGCACAGTTTTCCGCCTCACATGCCCGTACACTTCACAGCAGAACGGTCGAGCCGAACGCGTCCTTCGCACTCTCAATGACTGCGTTCGCACGCTCCTGTTTCATGCCAACGTGCCGCCTCGTTTCTGGCCGGACGCACTCGCCACTGCATCACTTCTTCTTAACATTAGACCCTGCCGCCCACGGTGGAACTACGCACCTCACCATCTTCTCTTTGGTACGCCCCCGTCTTATGACGACTTGCGTATTTTTGGGTGCCTTTTCTATCCCAGCATTGCCGACACTGCTCCTCACAAGCTTGCACCTCGATCTGTCGCTTGCATCTTCATCGGCTACCCCTCCAACTCCAAGGGATATCGGTGCTACGATCCCGTCTCCCACCGTGTGTTTACTTCCCGGCACGTTTACTTTGATGAGCATGTGTTTCCATTTCACCAGGTACCCCTGGCTGTTCCTCCCACCACTGGTGACGCGGGCTCCTCGACGCCTCTCCCAGGGCGCTCGCGCGCCCCTCTTGGCCCGCCCCCTGGCTTTGAGGTGTGCCCCCCACATGCGCCGCATCCTACACACGCGGCGCTGGCGCCCCCGGCAGCCCCGACATTGGCGCCCGCGGCCCCCCCGGCACACTCGACGTTGGCGCCCGCGGTCCCCGCGGCACCCCCGGTGCTCGCGGCCCCCGCGGCCCCCTCAGCGCCCCCGGTGCCCCCGACGTTGAGGCCCGCGGCCCCTGCGGCACCCCTAGTGCCCACGGCCCCCTCGGCGCCCCCGCCCCCTCGGTGCCTGCGGCCTCCCCGGCGCATGTGGCCGGTCCGGTCACCCGCGCCCGTACGGGCGTTCTTCGCCCGAGCTCGCGCTATGCCTCGGATGACTACGTCCATGCAGCGTCCACCTCTGAGCCGTCGCCGTTGCCATCTTCCGTTCTGGATGGCTGCGATGCAAGAGGAGTTTGACGCCTTGTTGCGCAACCGGACGTGGCAGCTTGTTCCCCGTCCCCGACACGCCAACGTGATTACCGGGAAGTGGGTCTTTAAACACAAGCTCCGTCCTGATGGTACCCTTGATCGCTACAAAGCGCGCCGGGTCGTTCGTGGCTTCCGACAGCGTGCTGGCATCGACTTCACCGACACCTTCGCTCCAGTCGTCAAGCCCGGCACGATACGCACGGTTCTCCACCTTGCGGTCTCCCGTGCTTGGCCGGTGCACCAGATGGACGTCTCCAACGCCTTCCTCCATGGTCACCTCGAGGAGCAGGTCTTCTGCCAGCAGCCCACCGGGTTTGTTAACCCGACGCTTCCCGATCACGTGTGCTTGCTCTCGCGGTCCTTGTACGGACTCAAGCAGGCTCCGCGCGCTTGGTACCAGCGCATCGCGGCGTTTCTCCACCAGCTTGGGTTCCGCTCCACCCGCTCGGACGCTTCGCTCTTCGTCTATCATCAGGGCTCTGACACGGCCTACTTGTTGCTCTATGTCGACGACATCATCCTGACGGCATGTACGGCTGGTCTCCTCAGTCAGCTCACGACTCGTCTTCGCGCTGAGTTCGCCATCAAGGACTTGGGTCCTTTGCACTACTTCCTCGGTGTCGAGGTGGTGCGCAGTCCAGATGGCTTCTTCCTTCATCAGCGGAAGTACGCTCACGAGCTCCTCGAGCGCGCCGGCATGCTTAACTGCAAGCCTGCCGCTACGCCTGTTGATACGAAGGCCAAGCTTTCTGCCACGGATGGTTCTCCTGCTTCGGATGCTGCTTTCTATCGGTCTATCGTTGGTGCTCTCCAGTACCTTATGTTGGAAATATGCCCTAGAGGCAATAATAAAAGCATTATTATTATATTTCCGTATTCATGATAATTGTCTTTATTCGTGCTATAATTGTGTTATCCGGAAATCGTAATACATGTGTGAATAACAGACAACAACATGTCCCTAGTAAGCCTCTAGTTGACTAGCTCGTTGATCGATAGATAGTCATGGTTTCCTGACTATGGACATTGGATGTCATTGATAACGAGATCACATCATTAGGAGAATGATGTGATGGACGAGACCCAATCCTAAACATAGCATAAGATCGCATAGTTCGTTTGCTAGAGTTTTCCAATGTCAAGTATCCTTTCCTTAGACCATGAGATCATGTAACTCCCGGATACCGTAGGAGTGCTTTGGGTGTGCCAAACGTCACAACGTAACTGGGTGACTATAAAGGTATACTACGGGTATCTCTGAAAGTGTCTGTTGGGTTGACACGGATCAAGACTGGGATTTGTCACTCCGCTTGACGGACAGGTATCACCGGGCCCTCTCGGTAATGCATCATCATAATGAGCTCAATGTGATCAAAGTGTTTGATCACGGGATCATGCATTACGGTACGAGAAAAGTGACTTGCCGATAACGAGATTGAACGAGGTATTGGGATACCGACGATCGAATCTCGGGCAAGTAAAATACCGATTGACAAAGGGAATCGTATACGGGATTAATTGAATCCTCGACATCGTGGTTCATCCGATGAGATCATCGTGGAGCATGTGGGAGCCAACATGGGTATCCAGATCCCGCTGTTGGTTATTGACCGAGAGCCGTCTCGGTCATGTCTGCATGTCTCCCGAACCCGTAGGGTCTACACACTTAAGGTTCGGTGACGCTAGGGTTGTGAAGATATGTATATGCAGTAACCCGAATGTTGTTCGGAGTCCCGGATGAGATCCCGGACGTCATGAGGAGTTTCGGAATGGTCCGGAGGTAAAGATTTATATATGGGAAGTTGTCATACGGACATCGGGAAGTTTCGGGGGCATATCGGTATTGTACCGGGGCCACTGGAGGTGTTCTGGGGGTCCACCGGGAGGGGCCACTTCTCTCGGAGGGCCTCATGGGCTGTATGAGGGAGGGAACCAGCCCAAAGTGGGCTGGTGCGCCTCCCCCCCAAGGGCCCATGCGCCTAGGGTTGGGGGAAACCCTAAGAGGGGCGCCCCCCCTTGCTTGGGGGGCAAGCCTCCTCCCCTAGGCCGCCGCCCCCCCTCTAGATCCCATCTAGAGGGGCCGGCCCCCCCTTGCCCCTTCCCCTATAAATAGAGGGGTGAAGGGAGGGCTGCGCACCCCTTGCCCTGGCGCCTCCCTCTCCCTCCCCAACACCTCCTCCTCCTCCATTGAGCACGGTGAAGCCCTGCCGGAGTACTGTAGTTCCACCATCACCACGCCGTCGTGCTGCTGCTGGAGCCTTCTTCCCAACCTCTCCTTTGCCTTGCTGGATCAAGAAGAAGGAGACGTTACGCTGACCGTACGTGTGTTGAACGCGGAGGTGCCGTGCTTTCGGTGCTAGGATCTCCGGTGATTTGGATCACGGTGTGTACGACTATTTCATCCCCGTTCATTGAACGCTTCCGCTCGCGATCTACAAAGTGGTATGTAGATGCAATCTCTCTCTCCCATGACTCGTTGCTAGATGAACTCATAGATGGATCTTGGTGAAACCGTAGGAAATTTTTTGTTTTCTGCAACGTTCCCCAACAGTGGCATCATGAGCCAGGTTTATGCGTAGTTCTCTATTGCACGAGTAGAACACAATTTGTTGTGGGCGTAGATGTTGTCAACTTTCTTGCCGCTACTAGTCTTATCTTGCTTCAGCGGTATTGTGGGATGAAGCGGCCCGGACCAACCTTACACGTACTCTTACGTGAGACCGGTTCCACCGACTAACATGCACTAGTTGCATAAGGTGGCTGGCGGGTGTCTGTCTCTCCCACTTTAGTTGGAGCGGATTCGATGAAAAGGGTCCTTATGAAGGGTAAATAGAAGTAGACAAATCACGTTGTGGCTTTCACGTAGGTAAGAAAACGTTCTTGCTAGAACCCTAATTCAGCCACGTAAAACTTGCAACAACAATTAGAGGACGTCTAACTTGTTTTTGCAGCAAGTGCTTTGTGATATGATATGGCCAAAGTTGTGATGAATGATGAATGATCTATATGTGATGTATGAGATGTTCATGCTATTGTAACAGGAATCACGACTTGCATGTCGATGAGTATGACAACCGGTAGGAGCCATAGGAGTTGTCTTTATTTTTTGTATGACCTGTGTGTCATTGAGAAACGCCATGTAAATTACTTTACTTTATTGCTAAACGCGTTAGCCATAGTAGTAGAAGTAATAATTGGCGAGCAACTTCATGGAGACACGATGATGGAGATCATGGTGTCAAGCCGGTGACAAGATGATCATGGAGCCCCAAGATGGAGATCAAAGGAGCTATGTGATATTGGCCATATCATGTCACGTTTATTATTTGATTGCATGTGATGTTTATCATGTTTTGCATCTTGTTTACTTAGAACGACCGTAGTAAATAAGATTATCCCTCATAATAATTTCAAGAAAGTGTTCCCCCTAACTGTGCACCGTTGCGACAGTTCGTTGTTTTGAAGCACCACGTGATGATCGGGTGTGATAGATTCTAACGTTCACATACAACGGGTGTAAGACAGATTTACACACGCAAAACACTTAGGTTGACTTGACGAGCCTAGCATGTACAGACATGGCCTCGGAACACAGAAGACCGAAAGGTCGAGAATGAGTCGTATAGAAGATACGATCAACATAAAGATGTTCACCGATGTTGACTAGTCCATCTCACGTGATGATCGGACACGGCCTAGTTGACTCGGATCATGTAATACTTAGATGACTAGAAGAGGGATGTCTATCTAAGTGGGAGTTCATTAAATAATTTGATTAAATGAACTTTATTATCATGAACTTAGTCTAAAATATTTACAATATGTCTTGCAGATCAAATGGCCAACGTAGTCCTCAACTTCAACGCGTTCCTAGAGAAAACCAAGCTGAAAGACGATGGCAGCAACTATACGGACTGGGTCCGGAACCTGAGGATCATCCTCATAGCTGCCAAGAAAGATTATGTCCTACGAGCACCGCTGGGTGACGCACCTATTCTCCCTGCAGAACAAGACGTTATGAACGCTTGTCAGTCACGCTGCGATGATTACTCCCTCGTTCAGTGCGGCATGCTTTACAGCTTAGAGCCGGGGCTCCAAAAGCATTTTGAGAGACATGGAGCATATGAGATGTTCGAAGAGCTGAAAATGGTTTTCCAAGCTCATGCCCGGGTCGAGAGATATGAAGTCTCCGACAAATTCTTTAGCTGTAAGATGGAGGAAAATAGCTCTGTCAGTGAACACATACTCAAAATGTCTGGGTTGCACAACCGCTTGACTCAACTGGAAGTTAATCTCCCGGATGAAGCGGTCATTGACAGAATCCTCCAGTCGCTTCCACCTAGCTACAAGAGCTTTGTGATGAACTACAATATGCAGGGGATGGTAAAGACCATTCCTGAGGTATATGCTATGCTGAAATTAGCAGAGGTAGAAATCAAGAAGGAGCATCAAGTGTTGATGGTGAATAAAACCACAAAGTTCAAGAAGGGCAAGGGTAAAAAGAACTTCAAGAAGGACGGCAAGGAAGTTGCCGCTGCCGGTAAGCAAGTTGCCGGGAAGAAGCCAAAGAATGGACCCAAGCCCGAGACTGAGTGGTTTTATTGCAAGGGAAGTGGTCACTGGAAGCGGAACTGCCCCAAATACTTAGCGGACAAGAAGGCCGGCAAAACAAAAGGTATATGTGATATACATGTAATTGATGTGTACCTTACGAGTACTCGTAGTAGCTCTTGGGTATTTGATACCGGTGCAGTTGCTCACATATGTAACTCAAAGCAGGAGCTGCTGAATAAATGGAGACTGGCGAAGGACGAGGTGATGATGCGCGTCGGGAATGGTTCCAAGGTCGATGTGATCGCCGTCGGCACGCTACCTCTACATTTACCTACGGGATTAGTTTTAAACCTCAATAATTGTTATTTAGTGCCAAGTTTGAGCATGAACATTGTGTCTGGATCTCGTTTAATTCGAGATGGCTACTCATTTAAATCCGAGAATAATGGTTGTTCTATTTATATGAGAGATATGTTTTATGGTCATGCTCCGATGGTTAATGGTTTATTCTTAATGAATCTCGTACGTGATGATACACATATTCATAGTGTGAATACCAAAAGAGTTAAAGTTGATAACAATAGTCCCACATATTTGTGGCACTGCCGCCTTGGTCACATAGGTGTCAAACGCATGCAGAAGCTCCATGCAGATGGACTTTTAGAGTCTCTTGATTACAAATCATTTGACACGTGCGAACCATGCCTCATGGGTAAAATGACCAAGACTCCGTTCTCAGGAACAATGGAGCGAGCAACCAACTTATTGGAAATCATACATACCGATGTGTGCGGTCCAATGAGTGTTGAGGCTCGCAGTGGCTATCGTTATGTTCTCACCCTCACTGATGACTTGAGTAGATATGGGTATATCTACTTGATGAAACACAAGTCTGAGACCTTTGAAAAGTTCAAGGAATTTCAGAGTGAGGTTGAAAATCAACGTGATAGAAAGATCAAGTTTCTACGATCAGATCGTGGAGGAGAATACTTGAGTCACGAATTTGGCACGCACTTAAGAAAATGTGGAATAGTTTCACAACTCACGCCGCCTGGAACACCTCAGCGTAACGATGTGTCCGAACATCGTAATCGCACTCTATTAGATATGGTGCGATCTATGTGTCTCTTACCGATTTACCGCTATCTTTTTGGGGCTATGCTTTAGAGACTGCCGCATTCACTTTAAATAGGGCTCCGTCGAAATCCGTTGAGACGACACCGTATGAATTATGGTTTGGGAAGAAACCTAAGCTGTCGTTTCTAAAAGTTTGGGGATGCGATGCTTATGTCAAGAAACTTCAACCTGAAAAGCTCGAACCCAAGTCGGGAAAATGCGTCTTCATAGGATACCCTAAAGAAACTGTGGGGTATACCTTCTACCTCAGATCCGAAGGCAAGATCTTTGTTGCCAAGAATGGATCCTTTCTAGAGAAAGAGTTTCTCTCGAAAGAAGTAAGTGGGAGGAAAGTAGAACTTGATGAAGTGTTACCTCTTGAACCGGAAAATGGCGAAACTCAAGAAAACGTTCCTGAGGTGCCTGCACCGACTAGAGAGGAAATTAATGATGATGATCAAGATACTTCTAATCAAGCTTCTACTGAAATTCGAAGGTCCACAAGGACACGTTCCGCACTAGAGTGGTATGGCAACCCTGTCTTGGAAATCATGTTGTTAGACAACGGTGAACCTTCGAACTATGAGGAAGCAATGGCGGGCCCGGATTCCAACAAATGGCTAGAAGCCATGAAATCCGAGATAGGATCCATGTATGAAAACGAAGTATGGACTTTGACTGACTTGCCCGTTGAGCGGCGAGCCATAGAAAATAAATGGATCTTTAAGAAGAAGACAGACGCGGATGGTAATGTGACCATCTATAAAGCTTGGCTTGTCGCTAAGGGATATCGACAAGTTCAAGGGGTTGACTACGATGAGACTTTCTCACCGGTAGCGAAGCTGAAGTCCGTCCGAATCATGTTAGCAATTGCCGCATTCTACGATTATGAAATAAGGCAAATGGACGTCAAAACGACATTCCTTAATGGTTTCCTTAAGGAAGAATTGTATATGATGCAACCGGAAGGTTTTGTCGATCCTAAGAATGCTGACAAGGTGTGCAAGCTCCAACGCTCGATTTATGGGCTGGTGCAAGCATCTCGGAGTTGGAACATTCGGTTTGATGAGATGATCAAAGCGTTTGGGTTTACGCAGACTTATGGAGAAGCCTGCGTTTACAAGAAAGTGAGTGGGAGCTCTGTAGCATTTCTCATATTATATGTAGACGACATACTTTTGATGGGAAATGATATAGAACTCTTGGACAGCATTAAGGCCTACTTGAATAAAAGTTTTTCAATGAAGGACCTTGGAGAAGCTGCTTATATATTAGGCATCAAGATCTATAGAGATAGATCGAGACGCCTCATAGGTCTTTCACAAAGCACATACCTTGGTAAGATATTGAAGAAATTCAATATGGATCAATCTAAGAAAGGGTTCTTACCTGTGTTACAAGGTGTGAAATTGAGCTCAGCTCAATGTCCGACCACGGCAGAAGATATAGAAGAGATGAGTGTCATCCCCTATGCCTCAGCCATAGGTTCTATTATGTATGCCATGCTGTGTACCATACCTGATGTAAACCTTGCCGTAAGTTTGGTAGGAAGGTACCAAAGTAATCCCGGCAAGGAACACTGGACAGCGGTCAAGAATATCCTGAAGTACCTGAAAAGGACTAAGGAAATGTTTCTCGTTTATGGAGGTGACGAAGAGCTCGTCGTAAAGGGTTACGTCGACGCTAGCTTCGACACAGATCTGGATGACTCTAAGTCACAAACCGGATACGTGTATATTTTGAATGGTGGGGCAGTAAGCTGGTACAGTTGCAAGCAGAGCGTCGTGGCGGGATCTACATGTGAAGCGGAGTACATGGCAGCCTCGGAGGTAGCACATGAAGCAATTTGGGTGAAGGAGTTCATCTCCGACCTCGGAGTCATACCCAATGCGTCGGGGCCAATCAAACTCTTCTGTGACAACACTGGAGCTATTGCACTTGCAAAGGAGCCCAGGTTTCACAAGAAGACCAGGCACATCAAGCGTCGCTTCAACTCCATTTGTGAAAATGTTCAAGATGGAGACATAGAAATTTGTAAAGTGCACACGGATCTGAATGTCGCAGATCCGTTGACTAAACCTCTCCCTAAGGCAAAACATGATCAACACCAGAACTCTATGGGTGTTCGATTCATCACAATGTAACTAGATTATTGACTCTAGTGCAAGTGGGAGACTGTTGGAAATATGCCCTAGAGGCAATAATAAAAGCATTATTATTATATTTCCTTATTCATGATAATTGTCTTTATTCGTGCTATAATTGTGTTATCCGGAAATCGTAATACATGTGTGAATAACAGACAACAACATGTCCCTAGTAAGCCTCTAGTTGACTAGCTCGTTGATCGATAGATAGTCATGGTTTCCTGACTATGGACATTGGATGTCATTGATAACGAGATCACATCATTAGGAGAATGATGTGATGGACGAGACCCAATCCTAAACATAGCATAAGATCGCATAGTTCGTTTGCTAGAGTTTTCCAATGTCAAGTATCCTTTCCTTAGACCATGAGATCGTGTAACTCCCGGATACCGTAGGAGTGCTTTGGGTGTGCCAAACGTCACAACGTAACTGGGTGACTATAAAGGTATACTACGGGTATCTCTGAAAGTGTCTGTTGGGTTGACACGGATCAAGACTGGGATTTGTCACTCCGCTTGACGGAGAGGTATCACCGGGCCCTCTCGGTAATGCATCATCATAATGAGCTCAATGTGATCAAAGTGTTTGATCACGGGATCATGCATGACGGTACGAGAAAAGTGACTTGCCGATAACGAGATTGAACGAGGTATTGGGATACCGACGATCGAATCTCGGGCAAGTAAAATACCGATTGACAAAGGGAATCGTATACGGGATTAATTGAATCCTCGACATCGTGGTTCATCCGATGAGATCATCGTGGAGCATGTGGGAGCCAACATGGGTATCCAGATCCCGCTGTTGGTTATTGACCGAGAGCCGTCTCGGTCATGTCTGCATGTCTCCCGAACCCGTAGGGTCTACACACTTAAGGTTCGGTGACGCTAGGGTTGTGAAGATATGTATATGCAGTAACCCGAATGTTGTTCGGAGTCCCGGATGAGATCTCGAACGTCACGAGGAGTTTCGCAATGGTCCGGAGGTAAAGATTTATATATGGGAAGTTGTCATACGGACATCGGGAAGTTTCGGGGGCATATCGGTATTGTACCGGGGCCACCGGAGGGGTTCTGGGGGTCCACCGGGAGGGGCCACTTCTCCCGGAGGGCCTCATGGGCTGTATGAGGGAGGGAACCAGCCCAAAGTGGGCTGGTGCGCCTCCCCCCCAAGGGCCCATGCGCCTAGGGTTGGGGGAAACCCTAAGGGGGGCGCCCCCCTTGCTTGGGGGGCAAGCCTCCTCCCCTAGGCCGCCGCCCCCTCCTCTAGATCCCATCTAGAGGGGCCGGCCCCCCCTTGCCCCTTCCCCTATAAATAGAGGGGTGAAGGGAGGGCTGCGCACCCCTTGCCCTGGCGCCTCCCTCTCCCTCCCCAACACCTCCTCCTCCTCCATTGAGCACGGCGAAGCCCTGCCGGAGTACTGTAGTTCCACCATCACCACGCCGTCGTGCTGCTGCTGGAGCCTTCTTCCCAACCTCTCATTTGCCTTGCTGGATCAAGAAGAAGGAGACGTTACGCCGACCATACGTGTGTTGAACGCGGAGGTGCCGTGCTTTCGGTGCTAGGATCTCCGGTGATTTGGATCACGGTGTGTACGACTACTTCATCCCCGTTCGTTGAACGCTTCCGCTCGCGATCTACAAAGTGGTATGTAGATGCAATCTCTCTCTCCCATGACTCGTTGCTAGATGAACTCATAGATGGATCTTGGTGAAACCGTAGGAAAATTTTTGTTTTCTGCAACGTTCCGCAACACCTTACTCTGACTCGACCGGAGATCCAGTATGCCGTGCAGCAGGTGTGTCTTCATATGCATGCTCCTCGAGACGTTCAATGGGCTGCCGTCAAGCGGATTCTCCGCTATATCTGTGGTACTATGGATCTTGGCGTCACGCTTCACGCCTCCGCCGTCACCGCCCTCACCGCCTACTCCGATGCAGACTGGGCGGGCTGCCCTGACACTCGTCGCTCCACCTCGGGCTATTGTGTCTATCTTGGACCCTCACTTATCTCGTGGTCGTCCAAGCGGCAGCCTACGGTCTCTCGTTCCAGTGCTGAGGCTGAGTATCGCGCGGTGGCCAACGCCGTCGCCGAGTGTTCGTGGCTTCGCCAGCTGCTTCAGGAGCTTTCTTGCCCGGTTGACCGTGCCACGGTGGTCTACTGCAACAATGTCTCGGCGGTCTACCTCTCCGCTAACCCCGTGCATCATCAACGGACCAAGCATATTGAGTTGGATATTCATTTTGTTCGGGAACAGGTGGCCCTTGGCCATATTCGTGTTTTACACGTCCCTACTTCCCAACAATTTGCAGATATCATGACCAAGGGCTTGCCTACGGCGTCATTTCAGGAGTTCCGGTCCAGTCTTTGCGTCAGCCGCGGTGCCGCTTCGACTGCGGGGGGTGTTGAGTATATGTGTTATGTGCATATTGTGTATTGGGCCAGCCTCCTAGTTCCTCGTATAGTTGAGGTCCGTGGCCCACATTTGTACATCATATATACGTGCCTATGCACGAAGAGCAATACGTCGTGCAATTACAACATCATACACACACTGCCACCTCATTTTTTTTTCTTATTTCAAGAAGGACGGCGCACACACCCGCCAAGACGGAAGCTTGCTAGTAGAGCGTCTGTTCGCCCGCGGACGGCAAGTTCGCCGTCCAAATATCTTGCTGCCCGCTTTGCCTCCAGAGCGACAAGAAGGTGTTCGTGCGTCCGCACTAGCCCTTCACCTGCGCGTGTCCCTATCCCTGCAACAAACAACTCAGCTGCCTAGCTGCAGGGTGCAACTTGGCTCGGCCGGGGAGCGCCTTTTTACAAAGTACACTCACGGAACACCACCCCACAAAACAATGGCGGACGCAGCGACCGCGCCCTCTTATATATACTCCCCGAACAGAGCAGAGAGTGACAGACGAACACGAATAGCAGCTTGCTTAGCACAGGCATAATTCGACTTCGAATAGTTTGAAACATCCAGCGTTGGGTGGACCGACGTCTCTCTCTGATTAATTTCATCAACAGTAGCATGGGTCGTCCTGACTCGGAGGCGCCGACGTCGAGCATCGCCGCGGGGCTGGCTGCTCTCCACGACCACGCCCACGGACACGGGGGAGGCGCGGCGGCGCCGACGAGTGCGGGCTCGGCCTTCGACACCAACGTGGTGATCATCCTTGCCGCGCTCTTCTTCGCGCTGCTCTTCGCCATCGGGCTCAACTCGCTAGCGCGGTGCGCGCTCCGGTACGTGGGGCGAGGAGCCGCGGTCGCCGTCGGCCAGGCCGGGGCGACGGCGCGGGTGGCCTGCAGCGGCGGCGGCATCAAGAGGCGCGTGCTCAGGAGCCTCCCCGTGGAGGTGTACGGCTCCGGGGAGGACATCGACGACGTGTGCGCCATATGCCTCGGCGAGTTCGTCGACGGCGAGAAGGTGCGCGTGCTGCCGCAGTGCGGGCACGGGTTCCACGTCCGGTGCGTCGACGCGTGGCTGGTGTCCCACAGCTCGTGTCCAACGTGCAGGCGGCCGGTGATCATGAGCGCGCCTGCGAAGGGCGGCGATGGCGGCATTGGCGGTAGCCAGTGCCCCGCAGAGAACAACACGATCACAGTGGTCATCGTGTGAGTTTTATCGTGCAACGAAGCATTGCCATTGCCGGTACCAGTTACCATGACAAGGGAGCACTGTTCTGCATGCGGAAGCTATTGTAGAATCATCCGGCGATAGTTGCAAATACTTCTAAGATGCTTGCATGTAGCTCGTGGTCGCATCGAGTATATGATCGAACATTCGAACTGCTCATTTGCTCACTGTAAATATTTGACGGCGAAAACACCATATAACATTTTTCTTTTGGAAAAGGGGAGGATATGCACACAGCCTTATATTATTTGGTTATTTGTTAAACCTATATTATTGGGTATTTAAGTATGTGAAGCCTAGGATCGATGCAGAACGAATCGGCTTCCATAAAAAGGAAAACCTGAGGCCACCTACTAAAAATATGACATGCTCTGAACTAAAAAAAACTATGGTACTCCTGGGCAAAGCCTTTAAGAAAAAATTAGTGTACATGCGTCGATGTTGACAGGTTTAACCAAGGTCTAACATGAGACTTTCATCACCGAAGTCAGGCTTCGAGCCAACACCTTTGACAAGAACATGTCGCTCGCACGCCAATAGTACTTGAAATAGCGAAAGGGAACATCGCGGGTTTTCACCAGGGGTACACACATACTTGTCGTCGACTTTGTCACTGACAGTAACCTCTATTGTCTAGCGATGTTTCACAAGTTCGATCTTCATGCTGAGAGAGCCCAAAAACTGGCCATACCAGTGGACAAGGACCTTTCCGCCTTACAGTCTTTGATACACCTCATTCGATCCTGGCCTATAGGAAAGAGAGGGACACTTGAACGCAATGTGGTTTTCATATCTGACCACCATTGCAACCACCTTGCAAATCACCATCGTTGCAACTACCTCATGGATCCACTCAGCTGATGCCTTCACCTTAGTGTCCTCCATCATGGCCCCTGCCAACGGGATCAGCCCCTACCAAAGCGTCCCTTCTAGGTCTAGCAAGCGCCCCCCCCCCCCGGCACACACACACACCCCACACCCAGGAATCGCCATAAGGATCTTCACACGCCAGCAGAGTCGGAACCACGCCTCCATGTCCTGGATCTTGCCACACAGATGACCTCATATTTCTAGAGGGCAAACATCTCCAGCGTGTCCTACAGGTTGGGAAACGCCACGTGCACCCCGCCCATGGGCTTCCTAGGCGAAGACATCCCCAGGTGGGTGCAACAACGGTCTTTGGCGAGTCGGCAGAGGCTGTAGCCGAGGTTGAGTGTCTCATCTATGGCATTGGCCATGAATAACATGGTGCGCTCTTACTCTTCATGTCGCTCTGCACTAGTCACCTACCTTGCTGCAACCAAAGCCATGTGGGGTCCTACCCCCGCTTCTCGGTAACTGCCACCATAACTCCTCTTGTTGAACCTCCTCCCGGTGTTGCGGATGCCGCTTCCTCTGAACCAACGTCTGGAGGCGGCACAACGGCGAGGCTACACGAGCTGGTAGCTCTCCTGCATGGTTCAAAAATAATGATTGTCAAGAGCATGAGCCTTACAACACCACTAAAACTAAGTCATTTTTTGTCGTATTAAAAGAACCCACAAGGTGAGAATGACGGCCGACGAAGGCACCAGGAAGACAAGAACGAAAAGGTGTTGCCACTGTAGCTCAAAGACCACCATTACTCGGAGGTTAAATTCCTCCCCGGTTAGGAATGTCATCTGATTGGCGGGACATGCTCACCATGGAAGATGCAATGGTTGCTATCCTTTGAAATGCTTCAGATGGTGTTGGTTGTGATGTTGTTGAAGAAGCAATAATGCAGAGTTGGAGACTAAGGTAAACATCGAGGTAGATTCGAAGTGTTATGGAAGGCACAACTAGAACATACATAAGAAACTATCTCATACAAATTCAATGATGCACAACCTGCCAGAGTCAACATATCAGAAGAAACATGTCCTTCGCCTCCATTCCTTTTAAGGCCGAATGCATGCCACTAGCCACTAGGAATGATATGTTAGAAGGACTATATTTGATAGGTGTATCTTTACGTAAATGATAAGTCAAACAACTCCCTTGTGAATGGTTTCAAAACAGGTAGCTATATGTGCTAAAGTCAGATATTTGCTTACAATTTCTTTGGGCTTCTCAGCGGATGTCTAGAGGTCACTACCACCTGGACTGTGAGCCTTTGTACCGCTGTACTGATAAGTATCACATTGTCAACTTCCACCTCGCCACCCCCAAGTGGGTTGCAGCCCAGGCTGCCATGGCCATGCATGGATTTCCATGCCTTTCTAGTTCTTGTGATGAAGAAAACATATTTATGTTTCGAGGATTACCAAAATATAGGGAACTTACAACAAGATACAACTAATTGTACATTGCATTGTCCAATCTTCCTTTTCTAAATTGCTACAACCTACTATCTATTTTTCCTAGTCATGCAACCATGCCACATAAGTAAATCATGCATGCTAGTAAGAACAATATCAAGCCAATCTGCTACGTACATAGAGATAGAACCATGTCGACCATCTCCATTCACTGGTTGCACCAAATGCTAAAATGCATTAACATATGTTGGCCAATGGGTGTGATAGTTTAGAAGGGTGATATTTATTGAAAAGTTGAGTCAAACAATCTCTCCTAAGTATCGTTAAGAACTGCTGCAGGTTTAGCAGAAGGTTAGCGTGAACAACTCTTCTTCCGAAGCGCTTAAAAACAAGTATGTTAAACTGTTAAAGTGAAGATATTTGACACATGAAGATATTAACTCAGTTCTGACTCTTTTTAAAAAGAACGGAATGTTTAGAGAAAGATATTTGCAAAAGGGAGATACTTGCTTGTGCAACTTTATGGCAAGGAAGATATTAGCGAGTGTGTGCATACCCGAACAACTCTGCTCTAAACTGCCAGTATTCAATATGTTAGAAATATTGTTGTTCAATACACTGAGGGCAACATACTATTTACTTTGGTGCACTTTTTTACTCGTCGCTCCGAGACTTAACAGCTTGGTGCAACTTTACATGGTGGATAACCTAAACAATTCACTTTTGTTGATGCTAGTTTACAAAACTAATTAGTATATTCCTAATCTCTCGGCTAAAGTGAATGATGGATGTGACACGGCCAATCACTCTACGATGCCTCCATGCCCACCGGCCTCCAAATCCTTGGATGCAAGACACCAAGAAAATGCATGTAAAATAAACAAAGCACTACCGCTACTAACTATCGATCACTGTCTTGCTTTGGCGCGTGCACGCACTAGCCACTTGCCATCTCAAGCACTCTCAGGTACAAAGTGTACGATTATAAAGTCCCCACATGCAGGCCGACCATACCAAGAAACTTATAAAGGGAAGTTCAGATCGGCGCCAGTCGCGATGCCGTGTAGGTTGCCGTGGCAGATCTTTCCGTAGCCACGGAAACAAAGCACGCCCTTTTACCATGGGGTTTCTCTAGAAAATGGCATTGTGGTGGAATGATCCCTTTTTCCCTCTTAAAACTAGTCAATGTACACGTTGATTTGGAAGTATGTAAGTGCATGCGGATATTAGGTAGGATATTATTTGCGTGTTATTATGTGATTAGCACTATATTTGGCATGAAATTAACTGCACGCTGAACGTGCTGAGCGCTTGACATTGAAGCAGTCTAGGTCGTTGGACTGGCATGATTTGATGCCGAAATTAATTGGATCTATCCCTTTAAATCTTTTTATACTGGTATAGATAAGATAAAACCTCACGGTCTTTGTATCTTCAGATGCACACAACAACAACAACACTATTGAAAATAATGTTTAGCATCGATAACGAAAAGAAAAATCCAAGGTCATTCACATAGTCACGTTGGCCTCATCACAACATTGGGTGATTAACATAAAGACAAACATACACGTATGTAGAAAACAGAAGATACAGAAGCCTGTTGGATGATCTTTTGGGTCCGAACTCCAGACAGTGTGATCCACACATACGTGGTGGGAGATATGAGGTGATTCATTGGAGTTGCCTTAGCACACATTTACCGAGTAAGACAATGCCTTGTACGTTTGGATCTTTAATGTGAGAGAAAAAGTGTGTTTATGAGCACTCCTATCTATAATACCTAAATAGTTGATCCCCATTATCTTATTTCTCTTAACATGCAGTCTATCCACATCATCACACATGCCCCCACATGCCACCTCACCTCATCTATAGCTAATACTTTTTTTTAATTGATCTACAGCCAAGACTTCATCTCTTCCGTACGCTACATGGGAGATCCCTTCCGTTCGCTTCTCCTTCCTAGACCCGCGGGAGCTGAAGAGAACCTTTCTCCAATCGAAACGTCTTCCCTGGAATCGCTCCTCATAACTTGGCCTCCCCGTCTCCGATCTCCCCATCTTTGCCTAAGCGACACAATCCCCAGGCGGTGGTAGACGCACTAGAACCCAACCTCCCTAGGGTTTGGGGCCACCATCAGGGATAGAACCGGCAGCGAGGCTTGCCAGGCCAGGGCAGGATCCCAAGACGATCAATTTGGAGGATGGGTGGACATGCAGAAGGGCATCAACATCCTCGAGCACAAGCAAGAGTGGCAGTACATGTTCGATGCGCTCTACATGTATGTAAGTCGCCTCTGTCCGACCATGCCTAGGTTATGCATGTCGATCTGTTCCGATGCTGACATGTGTGTTGTGTGTACAGATTATTCCCCTGTTTTGTGTCTGTATGTATGCCGGTGCTGTTGGTTTTCCAATCCAGTGAGTCAAGGCAAATCTGATTGTCCTTTTGTTTCCAACATGCACTGAGGGGTGTGCATTTGTGTATTTTTTGGATTCAGGTGAGCGTGAGGTTGGGTTGCCTTACTGGCTGCGAATTATTACATTCTCATCTTAGTATGTACTGCATGATCTGTTTCTGCATACCCCTTCTATAGCCATGTTGCATACGTGACCAGATTAACCAAGTTAACCAAAAAAGAAGAGATTATCAATTTATCATACTGCTATTGAGAACTACATGTACAAAATGTTGGGATGGATTTTATTAATGTGATATATATACGAGTGAGATTGCTTCTTACTCGATGTGTTTCAGGCCAGTTTATTTAGCTCCATCGGCCAAACAAACAGCATCAGGAAGCTGTAAAACTGAAACATTCATTCTGACAGCTTGGAGGAATGCTGGATCCAGCCCCCATCTTTGCCAGGTAGTAACTTTATATAGATCTGCTCTCACTTGGCGTATATGAGGTGAGTATTCAACGATCTCTGATCTTCTAGCATGGCAACGTTTGTGTTTTTAGCCCACCCGACTCTGCAGCTCAGCTAGGGAGGAAGTCATCTAGGTTGCTCTTTTCTATCAGTGATAAGCGTACAAGCGGGGACAACGACGATGTTTCTGAAATTCAAGGTGTTGTGGTCCTGTTCACATACTCCAAAAAAATAGCTCACGAAACAAAATGGCAGCACATGCATGGATCCAACATCCAAATTTATTCCTTTTACATTAAGCTATAGCTATGCTGATTTTGATGCACTCTTTTCATGTATCTAACAGACAAGTGATATTTGTTATCATTGAAAGGCTTCTTCGTTTCGAATTCTTTGTATTAACACTACTGTCTTGGTCTACGCAAGCAACTATATATGTACATCCTTTGAAACATATGTTTGCCGGAAATATTTGATGGACAGGAAGTCATTGTTTTATTATTTTTTTACATGGTTTATTTCTCGACACTAAAACACTTAGCAACAAACATATCCCGCAGCAACGCGCGGGAAGTCATCTAGTTTTAACAAGCAGTAAGGACGCGTACGACGTATACGCACACTTGTGCTATTTCTAACATGCAGTGGGGTCGCGTCCCGCGCAAACCCCTCAGTCGACGCGGCACTAACGATCGTGGACATGATCTTTCACAACCAGATAGAATCTTTGGGACTTTACCGATGCCTTATCATCAAATTATTTAGTTCTTAGTTGTCACCAAGGCTGGGCACGGCTATGCGAGCACGGTCTTTGCTCGCGTGTTTGTTTTTCGCGAATACCTAAATTTTGCGTATATTTTTATTGATGAATAAAATAAGTACAATAGAGAGTACAACACACGGTATGAACGTAGAAAGACATGAGCATGCAGTAGAGAGACAAAGATGCTGAGCCCGGAGCATATCGCAGGTTTGGATTAACGAGTACTCAACACGTTTTTTTTTTGCGAGGGCTCAACACACGTTCTTTAGCTGTCTGCGTGGCCCTAAGTTACTTACGAAAAAGGGTTTCCCCGCTTTGTATTCCAAAGCAACCAGCCGATACAACCAAGGGTAGGTGCTGGGGCGGAAGCAGCACAGTCACACCCAAAAGAAACGAAAGAGAAACAACAAGAGAAAAGAATGCCGACAATGGCGGTTGGATGGAAACGGAGAAGCTTCACGACCATTGCGCCCACCGAAGATCTCCCACCAAGCTCCAAGGCTCCGAAGCACCGGTACCAATCAGCACCTTCAAGAAGGACCGCGACGAGGACGACGCTGCTGCCAAGGGTTTCCCCCGGTACACGACGAGGCGAGAGGAAGGGTCGCCCCCGACGCCCTCCAGGAAGGTCCGGCGGCACCCACCGGCGTCGCCGCGTCGGTGTCGGACAGGCCGACAGGGGTTTCCCCCGATCCCAACCTTCACCTCGGGTGCTCCAGAGCCTGCCACCAAACTGACCACCATCTTGCGCCACCATGGTCAAGAAGCCTCCACGCCGTCTCACCACGGCACCACGAGGTGAGGTCTGCACGACAAGGGATAGGAGCCGGGACTAGGGGCCGCAGCACCGTCGGCATGCGGGAGGGCACAACCTCCGCCGTCAACGACGGTAGCCGACCGGACACACAAGCAGGAGCCTACCAGGCCCATGTGCCCACAGACCCGGCCGGGAATTCCATTCCCGGACAGCTCCCGCCATCGCGCTGCAGCTGGCACGCCATCGGCATCGCCGCCCCCCGTCCGAGCCGCTCCTCCTCCTCACCACACAGACGATGACGGAGCCACGCCAGGGACCGGCCCACTAGGACCCAGATGAGGCCGGGAAGGCCCAGATCTGGGCCGGGGACGCGCCGCCGGCCACCGCACGCCACCACGCCGCCCTGCTGTCAAGGGCAGCACCACCACCGCGCCTACCGCCGGCGACTGCGCCGGGCCGCCGCCAACCGAGCGACACCGCCGCCCCCCCCCCCCCCCCCCCCCGTCCCGGACCAGGGAGACGCGCGTGCGGGGAAAGGAGGTCCTGCCGCCGCCGGCACCCCCGGGCCGGAGCCAGGGGCGCGGTCGCTGGCGACGGCAGGGGAGAGGAGGGGCGGATAGACGCCGAGAGCAGCGGTGCGGGGCCGCCCCGGCCGCCTCCTGGGGAGGCGGCGCGGGGGCGGAAGGAGGGGGAGGGGAGGAAAGGCGGGGGGAGGAGGGGCCGGATCCGGGCCGCGCGCCGGCGAGGGAGGCCGGATCCCGCCGGCGACGGGCAGGGAAGGGCGGCGGCGGCTAGGGTTGCGGGGACGGGAGCGGGTCGGGAGCCCGCGTGGCCCTAAGGAGCTGTCTGCGTGGCCCTAAGGTGACCAAACGCCGTATCCGTGTATGTATTATGTGCGGCCGTAAGATGGCCGCATGAATTTGATGCAAATGCCGGAGTAATCCTTCTTTTCAAAGAAAAAAAGTCCGCATATAGTGTCCCTATCCCTGCAGCAGCTCAACTGAGCTGCCTCAATTGGTGAAACGCCCCGCGTCGCCTAGCCCTGGGCGACTCGGGCGCGACCGTTCTCGTACCGTCGCCGCCGCTCCTTTCTCGTCTCGCCGCCGCCGGGCAGAGCCCGCGCGGCCGACGGCGGCGGCGGGGCGCCTTCCCGCGGCGGCCTCCGGTCTGTAGGGCGGCAGCTCCGGACGGTACGTCGGCGTGCGTCGGGACTCGTCCGGGATCCCGACGACCGGTGGCTGTTCTCGGTGTCCTCACGTGGGGCGCAGCAGCGATCACCGGCGGCATGGCAGCGAGGCTGTGTCGAGGGCGTGAGGCATGTGCGACGTGATGATCAGATCTGTTTGCTTGTGTGGCGGCGGGGCTGCTACTTGGCATTGGGCCTGCCCACATCTCGATGGAGTTAGGCCAAGGAACTATGGGTGCTGCTGCCATGCGTGATGCAGCGCCGTGGTTCTTGGCTGAGGATTTCTCCTTTCTGATCTTGTGGTTGCCTTTGACCGTGAGATGTAATCTATGAACGACGGCTTGACGCAGAGGATAAGGTGGTGCAGTGGCGGAGGTCGGCTTTCTTGCCCAACACATGCAGCTGCTTGGATCGTGGAAAAGTGGTGACGACAACATATGATTGACTCAAATGATGATGCTTCTCAAGTACCTGGTCTTGAGCTCCGGGGTGAAAACCTAGGTCTGGCACGAGTTGGTCATACATGGCAATGGCGATGCTCTGTGTCATTACCTTGTTGAAGACATTGCTCGGATTTGCTCAGACTAGTTCTTCAGGGTGAAAACCTAGAATCTGGCTTTTGATGGCTGGATTCGGTGACGGCGGCGTAGAGCGTCGCTTCCTTTGTGAAGGCGTTGCTGTTGAAGAACCTCATTGTCATTATGGTGTCATAAGAAGGTTGGTGCGGATACGGTTGTTGTTGTATTTTGTCGATCGCAGATTTGTTCGATTTGATTTTTTTTTTCTTGTTTAGGCATAGCTTTGGTCTTACATGACTTTTGTCAGCAGGTTTTTCTGTATGTGTTGGTGTTGGCTGTGTGCATCTTAGCTATGCAGAGACCGAATGTGTGCTCACTGTATTTGTACCTACTTGATGCTTTATCTTGAGTCAATAAAATCCACCTTTTGCCGGAAAAAAAATGCTGCATGATGCAACTTGGCCGGGGAACACCACCCCCATACTCGCACAACACCACCCCCATAACAATGGTGCGCACTCTCTTATATATACTCCACGACCAGAACAGGGAGTGACAGACACGAATAGCAGCTACCACAGGTCCATTGAAACAGCGGCCGGACGAACTCATCTCTGATCGACAGAACTGGGTGGGCATCATCTCTCTCTCATTTACTTCATCAACCATGGGTCGTCCTGATTCGGAGGCGCCGACGTCGAGCATCGCCGCGCGGCTGGCTGCTCTCCACGACCACGCCCACGGACACGGGGGAGGCGCGGCGCCGGACTCGCCCTTCGACACCAACGTGGTGATCATCCTTGCCGCGCTCTTCTTCGCGCTGCTGTTCGCCATCGGGCTCAACTCCCTTGCGCGGTGCGCGCTCCGGTACGTGGGGCGCGGTGCCGCGGTCGCCGCCGGCGAGGGCGGGGCGACGGCTCGGGTGGCCTGCAGCGGCAGCGGCATCAAGAGGCGCGTGCTGAGGAGCCTCCCCGTTGAGGTGTACGGATCCGGGGAAGTCATCGACGATGTGTGCGCCATATGCCTCGGCGAGTTCGTGGACGGCGAGAAGGTGCGCGTGCTGCCGCAGTGCGGCCACGGGTTCCACGTCCGGTGCGTCGACGCATGGCTGGTGTCCCACAGCTCGTGCCCGACGTGCAGGCGGCCGGTGATCACGGGCGCACCCCCGAAGGGCGGCGACGGCGGCATTGACCATAACCAGTGTCCCGCGGAGACCAGCATGATCACCGTGGCCATCGTGTGAGTTCCTGCGACGGTTTCAATGCTCGTGCTGCATGTAGCTTGTTGCCGCATCGAGTATATGATCGAACATTCCAAGTGCTCATTTGCTCGCCGTAAACATTTGACAGCGAAAATGCTATACTAACATATTTATTTTCGGAAAGGAAGATAACACTTGGCGTACGCATCAAATATGCACACATCCATATATTTCGGAAAGGAAGATAACACTTGGCGAGGCCTAGGAATCTTGGCTTATGGAAAAACAAGGCCATTCAATATGATTGGCCTCACGACATGATCTCTACAATCCTACCACAAACCCAATTCAAGAAGGGATTTTGGTATATGCACCGACATTGACGAGTTCAATTAAAGGTCTAACATGTGATTTTCATCCTTGAAGTCAAGCTAGAGCCAACACTTTCAACAAGGGTGTTTCGCTCACACAACAACAGTACCTGATCTAGCGAACGAGAAGATCATGGGTTCACCCTGAGTACACACGTGTCGTCGAGTTCATCACTGTCAGCAACCATTCTGCCATCTAACGACATCTCACAAGCCAAATCTTTGTGCTGAGAGAGCCCAAAACCCGGCCACACCACCGGAGAAGACGCCGAATGCAAATTTAGGACTGTGTCGTTCTGCTTCTGGTCTGTGCCGCACCTCCTTCGATCCTCATCGATAGAAGAGAAAGGGACGCTTGGACGTAAGGTGGTTTTCATATCCAACCGTTGTTGCTGCCACAAAAATCATTGCCGTTGTAGCAACCTTGCGGATCCACTCACATGTCCCCGGTGCCATCACCTCGGTGTCCTCCACCAAGGCCCCTATTGCCGGGATCAGCCCCCTAGGCCAGGCCGCGCCGCAATGCCACAGATGTCATTTTGTCACAAAACTTCGAACATGAGTAGAATGAACAACTAGGTCTGATACCTCGACATTTCAGACTTTTTTAATTGCTCCTAGTTTTTTTTACTCTTCATATAGGGTCCATGGCACCCGAGAGTTCTTATGCATTTTCACCCCTATCTCCTCTTGTGTACGTGGACGAGGGGTAGGGTTATATGGGCCTGACTCGGTTTACATGGCTTGTAGACCAAATACATTATGTCTAAAGTACATGTCCTGTAGTACAAGTTGTCAGGTCCTGGGTCTAAGCCGATATACAGACTGGTGGACCGACTTCCGGTAAGCTGATGCACCCTTCGTACATGGGACCGTCAAGGAACCTTACTACACCATTAAAATAATGTTACATTTTTTTCTACTTAAAAGGACCCACAAGGTGAGAATGACGGGTGACCAAGGCACCAAGAAAGCAAGAACAAAAAACTACAATAGCTTAAGGTTAAATTTCTTCTCGATTAGGAATGACATCAGGTGGGCAGGGCAAGTTCATCATGGAAGATGTGTTGGTTGCTATGCTTTCAAATGATATGGGTTGTGATGTTGTTGAAGAAGCAGCAATAGTGAGTTGGATATTAAGGGAATCATCAAGGTAGATTCATTATATTAAGAATGCTACAAATGGAACATGTATAAGAAACTATCACATACAAATTCACTGATGCACAATCCAAAGAAACATGTCCTTCGCATGCGTTCATTTTAAGACGCCAAATGCATGACACTAGCCAGTAGGAATGATATGTTAGAAGGACGATATTTGTTCGCTGTATCTTTACAAAAATGGTAATTCAAACAACTCTCTTGTGAATCATTTAAAAACAAGTAAGTATGCTAAAGGAAGATATTTGCTTACACTTTTCTTCTGGCTTCTCAACGCATGTGTGAAGTCCACAGCCACCTCGACGGGGAGCCTTTGTACTGCTGCACTGATAAGTATTCCACTGTCACCTTCCACCCTGCCACCCTCTAATGGGCTGCAGCCCAGGCGGCCATGGTCATGCATGGATTTTCCATGCCTTTGTAGGATTTCCACCTAGGAGCCATTGCCAATTTCCGTGAAGGGACACAGTGTTTTGGCTCCTAGGTGCATATGCACCCACTGTCTAAATACACATTTTGAAAAGTTGAAAAATTCGAAATAAAAATTCCACGGGTATATCCGGACATTCTATATGCATGCACAAAGTTTCGGTGAAAGGCAACATTTTTTGTGGCTTGTGTGAAGCATTAGAAATTGTCTTTTTTACACAAGCCACAAAAAACCTCGTTTTTACCGAAAACTTTGTGCACGGATATAGAATGTCTGGATATACACGCGGGATTTTTGTTCGTAATTTTTCAACTTTTCAAAATGTGTATTTAGACAATAGGTGCATATGCACCTAGGAGCCATTGCCAATTTCCGTGAAGAAAACATATTTATGTGCCAAGGATTACAGAAGTACACGGAACTACTCGGTTAAAAAAAGCACATGGAACTTATGACAAGATACACTAATTATACATCACATTGTCCAATAAATATAATATATCAAGCCAATCTGCTATGTACTCCCTTCATTTTTATTTATTCCACATATTAGATTTGTCTAAAGTCAAACCCTATATACTTTCAACAAGTTTGTAGAAAAATATATTAACATATACACCACCAAATCAATACCATTGGATTCACCATTGCATATATTTTCATAACATATAAATTGGTTAC
This sequence comes from Aegilops umbellulata, assembly GCA_032464435.1. NCBI lineage: Eukaryota > Viridiplantae > Streptophyta > Magnoliopsida > Poales > Poaceae > Aegilops > Aegilops umbellulata. The sequence continues at coordinate 451,477,921 of CP136054.1, forward strand.
TGTAAATGTTCATGTTGTTTTCTACAAACTTGGTCAAATTATAAAGTTTCACTTCATTCAAAGCTAATATGAGGAGTAAATAAAAACGGAAGGAGTACATAGAGGTAGAACCATGTCCACCATCCCCATTCACCTGAAGCGCCAAATGCTAAAATACATTAGCATATGTTGGCCAATGGGTGTGATAGCTTAGAAGGGTGGTATTCATTGAAAAGGTAAGTCAAACACTCTCCTAAGTATCGTTAAGAACTAGTACTTGCTCGAAAGAAGATATTTGCACAAGGAAGACATTAGCTGGTGCAACTTTAACAGAAGGTTAGCGTGAATGACTCTTCTTCTAAAGCGCCCAACAACAAGTATGTTAAACTGTTAAAGGGCTGATATTTGAGGCATGAAGATACTAACTCTGTTCTGTCTCGTTTCAAAAAGAACGGAATGTTTAGAGCAAGATATTTGCAAAAGGGAGATATTTGCTTGTGCACCTTTATGACATGGAAGATATTAGCGAGTGTGTGCATACCCGAACAACTTCTACTCAGAGTATTTCCATACTAACTTGCTATTTAATACTCTGAGGTCGACAGACTATATGTTTTGGTGCACTTTTTTCTCGTCGCTCTGAGGCTTAACAGCTTGGCCCAAATTTACGAAGCCGATAACCTAAAGAATTCCATCTGCTCTCAATTTTTTACAAAACTAGTTACAAGTATCTTACTAATCTCTCGGCTAAAGCGAATGCTGAAAGTGACACTGCCAATCAGTCTTCGATACCTCCATGCCCACTTGCTTCCAAAACCTTGGATGCAATATACCTAGAAAGGGCACGTAAAATAAACAGGGCACTACCGCTACTAACTATCTATCACTGTCTTGCTTTAGCGCGCGCACCGTGCACGCACTAGCCACTTCCCATCTTAAGCACTATGAGGTACGAAGTGTACGATAATAAACTACCCACATGCATGGATGCCGACTTGCCGACCATACCAGGAGACTCAAAGGGAAATTTAGATCGATGCTAGTCATGATGCCAGGTAGGATGTCGTGGCAGATCCTTCTGTAGCCATGAAAACAAAGCGCACACTTTTGGTCTATTTTTCTCTAGCATATGGTGAGGACTCGCACGACATGTACACCCACTTTCTCGTTGTATTGTAGATAAGAGCGCGCTTTTACTCCGTTGTTGACGACACGGTAGGGACGCTTACCATGTATTCGCACACTTGTGTCACTAGGGCTCGCAGTCGTGAACTTTCACTACGATAGTTGATTTTTCTCGAGCTCGAAGAAGTGATTTCCGTGAAATCGGATTTGTTTATGTTATCACCAAGAATCTAACCTGGTTACAGGTGAGTTAGTCGAGGAGGAGGAGTATTTTTTTTTGCAGGCGGTTTCCTGTATCAAAATTTAACAATTCCAGAGCCAATTTATCTTTTCTGCGTTGTAGATCATCAAAATAAGAAAAGTGGTATTTATAACTAGTATTTATAACTAAACACCCATAAAGCAGATTTCAATCAAAATTCCTAAACATGATACTAGTTTTTTCTCTGTAGTGGAATGTTTTTTATCTTCTTAAAATAAGATGAAACGCTCGGCCTTTTGTATCTTCAGATGCAGACAATGACAACACTATTGAAAATACTGTTAGGCATGGATAGTGAAAAGAAAAATTCGAGGTCTATATAAGTTGTTATGTTATGCTCCAAATTAAAGTATAAAGAGAAAGGCTAACTTCTGACGAGTGGGCGGAGCGAGGCCCGTTGCAGGGATCGGTATTGACTAGGTCACCTATGGTATATATACCTCTTGTAAGCCGCCACACGGGATAAGTTGATCAGTTGTAAATCCCCGGCGTTTGTAACCTCCCACGATATACTGAAGTTTGGCTGGCTGGCGCCCGTAGTTTTTTCCCCTTCATATTGGAGGGGTTTTTCACGTTAAATCTCGTGTCTCCGACTTGTTTTTGTTCTTTGTCGTGTTTATTTGCGTGTCGTATATCTAACACAAGCTATGGTACAATAGAAAATACATAAGCCCATTGGATGATATTTTGTTGCCAGAGTCTACAGAGTCTGATCCAGACATATATGGGAGATAGGGGAAGCTCATTAGAGCAATACCTTCGGCATTTATATCTTTTTTTCAATCTTGACATTTTGGTCTTTAATTTGAGGAAAAAGTTGTGGTTTTCAGCGCGTTCCATTTTAACGGCAGTAGGAACGCTTACAACGTATATGAACACTTGTGCTATTTCTACTATGCAGCGGGCTCGCGCCCCACGGTCACTGCGCCACTAACGCGGCGGGGGGGGGGTGATCTTTTGCTATCAGATAGGATCTTTCGGGGTTACCCAATGCCTTGTCATCAAATTAATTACTATCTTCGATACAAAATAAGTGGTGTCGTCTTAGTGCAGGGAGTAGTTATTACTACCAAAGGCCGGGCACGGCTAGTAGTAATGCATTGGTTTTTGTTTTCTGGAATGGCCCAAGGCCATATACTAAGATTCACGTGACCTTACAAACACACTCCCACAGAAAAATAAAATTATAGTGAAAGCTTTGAGGGTGTTGAAATTTTCTTTCTTCTACATCCACCAGTTGCGCGGCATGAGCATAGCTCTACTGTGTCGCCTCTGGGCCTCTACCTTGACGGAACAAAAATTTTGAAACCCAGAAGCTAGTAAAAGCAGTGGTTGTGAAGTTGTTGATGCAAAAACGTCGGCGGCTACTATCTGTGAAGCTCGCGGTTCTGGAGAAGAGGACACTGAGAAGATTTGTAGAAACTTTGAAGACCACAAAAGCCGGCTAAATCTAGACGGATGCACTGGAATCTTATAGCGGCCAAATCCTGGAAGATTGGAGACACAAAACAACACGCCCTCCTTCGGTGATAAGCACACCATCGGAATAGCGATAGTGCGGGGAAGAGATTATTCCTAGATTGGGAAAGTGCTGCCACCACACCGTCCCAAACTTAACATGAAGATCCCCTGAAGAAAATGTGAGACAAATTATCCACGCTGGTATACGCCAAGTCCAGGGCCATGCGCCGACACCATCTTCTTCGGTGGGCTAGCAAGGCCGGGCCACCATAGAATCTCATCGTGCTAGATTCGTCTGGCCGCCACCGGCTGCACCACAGCCTCAGTCGACCATCGTCTGACGAAGACCTTCACTCGAGCCTTCATCTCCTTCTCCAACCACAACAACCAACCAAGACCTCCAAACAATCCACCAATAAGCCGCCCTTGAACCGGGCCTCCCTGTTGGCGCCGGCGCTGGCGCCATGCAGGCCTTGCCCGACGACGTGCCATGGCGGTGGTGAGAGAAGAAGGCAGCTAGGGTATGGCGACCACCTTAGCACCCTCACGAAGCGTTGCTTCCTTTTTTTTGTCTAGCAAACAGTTCAATAGTGATGTATGTATTATTTCGTCGTCTTGTTGTGCGCGTTTCGATAGGCTCTCTGATGCGATAGCCGACCAAGTTGCATCTACCAGTTCAAACCCGTTATTTAAAACTAGAACCCGAGTGTCTAATGAACATCAAATTTTTATACATGACAAATTGAATGTTTTTCATAAAAATTATGTTCGTCGAGGATGGCAAGTTTAGTTGGTAAGCATGGCAAATTTGCCTCGGTTCATTTTTTACCAGAAAATCGCCCGTACTTACAAACTGAATTTGCCATCGTCGCCACAATATAAGTCACCCCTGAAAAAGCTTCAAGGTGACGAACGGGCGGTTGCGACGCCCTCTTCGCCTCATTTAAACCGCAGTACAGCGTTTGTTTTCCGGCGCACGGCGAGTTTGTTGTCCAGAGATACCCCCCAACCCCAGGTTCGTTCGTTCGTTCCATGCACGCAAGGAAAGCCCACGCGAAGGAGATCCTTCCTTGGGTAGCCCCGCTTTGCCCTTTTTCAAAGAGTCAATTACAGTGGTGGTGTTAGAACTTGGCGCAAACGGTCACTTTAGTGCTACAAGTTGTGGCATACATTGAAGTGGTGTAAAAACTTGGCTTCGACGTGCAAATACAGTGCTTGTCTCACTTGTACAAGGAATCAGCACTGACTAGGCTCATGAGGCCCGCTGTCAGCCACTAGACAGGTAGAAGGGGTGTGTGACTTATTTTTTCCAGAAACACCCTCGAAATATTTAGAAAAAAAAGCCTGTTGATGTGGGATTTATTTTTAAAAATCTAAGACCAGTGGGTCCCATCTGTCGGGAGGGAGTGAAAATTAAACTAAAATGTTTTGCCGCACAGAATCGAACCAGCAACCAGCACCCATCACGCTACCTTGTTAACTTGGATAAGGACGTTATATGCACTTAATTTGTATGCATGTGGTATTTAAATGGGTTGCGATACTGCAGCCCAATTTTCACCGGTTTGTTTTGCATTTATTTTTCTACAACGTAAGTAATAAAAATTACTTTCAATAATTATTTGTTATAAATATTAGACGTACAAACAATGATTGTTTAATAAAAGCAAAAAATATACGTCCGTGCATTATACAAAAATATGTATTTAATATGTAAAAAATTAATCAATTAAAAATATCATACACTCGCGGCTTATATTTAAATTAATCAAAATTAATATCAATATCAACAGTTTAAATTATGAATAACTTTAATTATACAAACATTAAACTATACAAACATGCGAATGATTGAAATGATTGTATAACTAAAATACTTTTCTGAATTGTAATTTTAATAATATTTGTTATTATTTTAAAATATACAATCTTTTTGTAACTCACAAATATTATATTAAATATATGATTATTTTCTAAATAATACGTGAACAATTAGTAAAAATTAGTTATTTCATTCGTGTGTATATTTGTGCACACAAATATTCAAACTCTATTTTTGTACTGAGATTATAATTTAAATTTTGTTTTGAGGGAAGAGATTATAATTTACATACTTTCTACAAATAGAATAGAAAAAAATGGAACTGGTGTAAAATAGGTCGCAGTATCTGCAGCCCAAATTCCACATGCTTTGTGTTTAAATAAGAGTCAATTACACCACCGGTGCCACAACTTGGCGTGAAAAGTCAGTTTAGTGCTAAAATTTGCGGCATACATTAAACTGATGCCATAACTTGGCTTTGACGTGCATATACGGTGCAAATAATGTTCCTATACAAACATGGTGTTGATTAGGCACGCAGACGTGGCATCGAACCCTGCTGGGCGACAAAGAGTACGTGTTCCTGCTGGCCAACAATCTGACCCGAGTGCTTTTCACGTTATAATCAGAAACTGCCGCAATATATTCTTTTAGCTCTAAGCGGGGTACAGTCCCTACAGCCTATTTTGTACTCTTTTTTCTTAGAAATTTATATAATGTATGTAAATAATAATCATGTGTTACAAATAATGTACATTTTAAATAAGTAAATTACATTTAAAAATAATCACGTACTCCCTCCGTCCCAAAATATAAGAACGTTTTTTATACTATGCTAGTGTCAAAAACGTTCTTATATTTTGGGACGGAGGGAGTATTAATTTAACATTTAACAATATAATTAAATTATAAATTACTAAAATTTTCATGTAATAATTCGTATCTTGATTAAAAACATATATTCAATAAATGCTTATATAATTTTAAAATTGTTCACTGTTTGAAGATATATTAATGTAAATTATAAAAGTATTTATGTTTTAAGAATGTGTATATTTTTCATATATTTTAATAAACGCTTTTGTAACTTAAAAAATGTTCGCAGTTTAAAAAATATATTCATGTAATATATAAAAGTGTTCATGCCTTAAGGAAGTTTTTGTTTTTTTATATATTTTCATAAATTATTATTTATATTTTAAAGTATTCACAGTTTTAACAAAATATTCATGTAGTATATGGAAGTGTTCATGCTTTAGGAAACATATATTCATATAATGTAAGAAGAGTTGGCTCGGATTCAAAGCAGCTGCATGTAGTCATCAGGTGCGAGTGGCCACTACACGACCTAGCAGCGTTACTTTTTGGGAATTTATAAAATATATGTAAATTATTTTCTTATTTTATAAATAATAATAATACAGATTAATATTATATTATAAAAATATTCAAGTATTATTTCAAAAAATATCTAAATAGTTAAAAATATTTATGTAATCTATAAAAGTGTTCATTGTTATTTTGAAATTTATTTATTTACAACACACAGTTACAATTTACATGTATTTTATAAAGTTTTTTTTTCAAAATAACAGTGCAAAATGGGCTGCTGGGACTCCCACCTGCTAAGACAGAAAGGTTATCTCAAAGAATGTATAGGATGGGCATCCAAACTAATCGGAATATGATCATGTTCTAGGTGGTTAGCAGGGCGCAGCTGCTAGCTATAGGTAAGCTGTTTGAATCACTGCTGCCGCTATTTTTAATTTATTTCTGTGGCGCTGACAAGTTGACCCTTGTGGCCGTTGCAGGGGCTTTTTCCTGAGAAAATAATTGAGTACTTTTTTTTTGTAAAATAGCAGGCCACATATCTGTCCAATCGCTGAAAGCGGGCGCCATGCCATGTTGGCACACCCTCGTTCGTATAAAAACGTGATCTGCACCGTATATGCATGTCATAGCCAAGTTTTGACACCACTTCAATGTACACCGCGAGTTTTAGCACTAAACTGACTTTTCATGCCAACTTATGGCACCAGTGGTGTAATTGACTCTTTAAATAAATGTAAATTTATTATCCATTGCGTACACAGGAGCGTGAATGGTGGAGTGGTTTAGCACGCTTGCTACTAACGTCTCGGTTTAGTGGCTGTTAGCGGGCCCCATGCGTCTAGTCAGCGCGGGTTTCTTATGCAAAAATGAAATAAGCAATGTATTTGCACGTCAAAGCTAAGTTTTTGCACCATTTTAATGTATGCCACAATTTCTAACACCAAAGTGACCGTTTGCGTCAAGTTCTAGCACCACCGATATAATTGACTCTTTTTCAAAGTAGACATCCGCGCAACGGGGGCTACCACAGGCATCAATCCAGTTCCAATACCTTGCAACGGGGGCCGGGCGAACTCATCGCTCTTCTACGTGCTGCTCTTCGCCATCGGGCTCAACTCGCTGGCGCGGCGTGCGCTCCGGTACGTGGGCCGCGGTGCCGCGGCAGCCGCCGCCGGCAAGGGCGGGGCGACGGCGCGGGGTACCAGCCACGGAGGCACCGGCATCAATAGGCGCGTGCTGAGGAGCCTCCCCGTGGAGTGTACGGGGCCGGGGAGGTCATCGACGACGTGTGCGCCATCTGCCTCGGCGAGTTGGACGGCGAGAAGGTGAGCGTGCTGCCGCGGTGCGCGAACGGGTTTCACGTCCGGTGCGTCGACGCCTGGCTGGTCTCCCACGGCTCCTGCCCCACCTGCCGGCAGCCGGCCATCGAGGGCGCGCCCGCCAAGGGCGGCATTGGCCATAACCAGTGTCCCGCGGAGACCGACATGATCACCGTGGTCATCGTGTGAGTTCATCGCGCAACGAAGCATGCCATTGCCGGTACCGCACCACAAGGGAGCAGAATTCTGCATGCTCAAGCTCCTGAAGAATCATCCCGCAACGGTTTCAGTGCTCGTGCTGCATGTAGCTTGTTGCCGCATCGAGTATATGATCAAACATATCAAGTGCTCATTTGCTCACCGTAAATATTTGACGGCGAAAATGCTACACTAACATATTTATTTTCGGAAAGGAAGATAACACTTGGCTTACGCTATCAAATATGCACACATCCATATATTTTTAGTTATTTAACTATATTATATGCCGAGCCTAGGAATCTCGGCAGTATGAAAAAACAAGGCCATTCAAAATGATCGGCCTCACGACAGGATCTCTACAATCCTACCACAAACCCAATTCAAGAAGAGATTTCGGTATATGCACCAACGTTGACGAGTTCAACTAAAGGTCTAACATGCGATTTTCATCCTTGAAGTCAAGCTTGGAGCCAACACTTTCAATAAGGGTGCTTCGCTCGCACGACAACATTACCTGATCTAGTGAATGAGAAGATCATGGGTTCATCCCGATCACACACATACTTGTTGTCGAATTCATCACCGCCAACAACTTTTCTGCTGTCTGACGACATCTCACAAGCCAAATCTTTGTGCTGAGAGAGCCCAAAACCCGGCCACACCACCGGAGAAGACGCATAATGCAAATTTAGGACTGCGTCGTTCTGCTTCCGGTTTGTGCCGCACCTCCTTCGATCCTCATCGACAGAAGAGAACGGGACGCTTGGACATAAGGCGGTTTTCATATCCAACCGATGTTGTAGGCACAAAAATCATTGTCCTTGTAGCTACCTTGCGGATCCACTCACATGTCTGTTGACGTATAATGTTTGCTAGTTTCTTCCATTAGATCGGTCTTTTGGTTGCATTGGCTAGAGCATGCACTTTTATATGGTATCAGAGCCAAGAGGTCTTCAGTTCAAGACCCGGCTGGCATAATTAAATTGCAGCCCACTTTCGGTCCATGTTTAGGCCTGAGAGAGCCACACGTGAGGGGGAGTGTTGACGTATAATGTGTTGCCTAGTCTTTTCCATCAGATCGGTCTTTTGGTTGCATTTGCTAGAGCATGCACTTCTACAATGTCCCCGGTGCCATCACCTCTGTGCCCTCCACCATGGCCACTATCTGCCGGATCAGGCCCCAAGGCCAGGCCACGCCGCAATGCCACATATTTCATTTCTTCACAAAACTACGTACATGAGTAGAATGAACAACCAGGTTTGATACCCCAAAATTTCAGAATTTTTTAATTTCTCCTAGTATTTTTTTCGATTTTACTATTCATATAGGGTCCATGGCACCCAAGAGTTCTTATGCATTTTCGCCCCTACCTCCTGTTATGTACGTGGATGATGGGCAGGGTTATATGGGCCTGACTCGGTTTACAGTCATGTAGTACAAGTTGTCAGGTCGCGGGCCTAAGCCGATGTACAGACTGGTGGCCGGCTTTCGGTAAGCTGATGTACCCTTGGTACATGGGACCGTCAAGGAACCTTACTACACAATTAAAATGACGCCACATTTTTTTCTAATTAAAAGGACCCACAAGGTGAGAATGGCGGGTGACCAAGGCACCAAGAAAGCAAAAAACTACAATAGCTCGAAGGCACTATAACATTGAGGTTAAATTCCTTCTCGGTTAGGAATGTCATTAGGTTGGCAGGGCAAGTTCATCATGGAAGATGTGTCGGTTGCTATGTTTTCACATGCTTCAAATAATTTTGGTTGTGATGTTGTTGAAGAAGCAACAATAGAGAGTTGGATATTAAGGGAATAATCAAGGCAGATTCAGTATATTTAGAATGGTACAAATGGAACATGTATAAGAAACTATCTCATACAAATTCACTGATGCACAATCCAAAGAAACATGTCCTTCGCCTGCGTTCATTTTAAGACGCCAAATGCATGACACTAGCCACTAGGAATGATATGTTAGAAGGATGATATTTGTTAGGTATATCTTTACAAAAAATGGTAATTCAAACAACTCTCTTGTGAATCATTTAAAAACAAGTAAGTATGTTAAAGTCAGATATTTGCTTACACTTTTCTTCTGGCTTCTCAACGCATGTGTGGAGTCCACAGCCACCTCGACTGGGAGCCTTTGTACTGCTGCACTGATAAGTATTCCACTGTCACCTTCCACCCTGCCACCCTCTAGTGGGCTGCAGCCCGGACTGCCATGGTCATGCATGGATTTTCCATGCCTTTGTAGGATTTCTTGTGATGAAGAAAACATATTTATGTGCCAAGGATTACCGAGGGAATTACTCGGTTCAAAGAAAAGTACATGGAACTTATGACAAGATACATCAATTATACATCACATGGTCCAATAAAAATAATATATCAAGCCAATCTGCTATGTACTCCCTCCCTTTTTATTTACTTCGCATATTAGGTTTGTCTAAAGTCACACTTTATATACTTTCAACAAGTTTGTAGAAAGATATATTAACATATACACAACCAAATCAATACCGTTGAATTCATCATTGCATATATTTTTCACATCATATAAACTGGTTACTGTAAATGTTCATGTTGTTTTCTACAAACTTGGTCAAACTTTATAAAGTTTGATTTCTTTCAAAGCTAACATGAGTAAATAAAAACAGAAGGAGTACATAAAGGTAGAACCATGTCCACCGTCCCCATTCACCTGCAGCACCAAATGATAAAATACATTAGCATATGTTGGCCAATGGGTGTGATAGCTTAGAAGGGTGATATTTATTGAAAAGGTAAGTCAAACAACTCTCCTAATTATCGTTAAGAACTAGTATTTACTCAAAACAAGATATTTGCGCAGGGAAGACATTAGCTGGTGCAGCTTTAGCAGAAGGTTGGCGTGAACAACTCTTCTTCTGAAGCGCCTGAAAACAAGTGTGTTAAACTGTTAAAGGTATGATATTTGAGGCATGAAGATACATGAAGATACTAACTCCGTTCTGACTCAGTTTAAAAAAACGACATGTTTAGAGCAAGATATTTGCAAAGGGGAGATATTTGCTTGTGCACCTTTATGACATGGAGGATATTAGCGAGTGTGTGGATACCCGAACAACTTCTACTTAGGCTGGTTGTAATGGAGAGTATCATATACTAGTATCATGCATATGATACTAGTATATGATACTACCTCCCTAATGCATAGTATCATATATTAGTATCATGTAGTACTTTATTTATTGACATGCATGACACAAGGTAGCTTAACATTTAATACGATACTGTATCATGATATGATACTACACCCTCTTTTTTTTCATTTAATGCTATTACACCTCATCAAAATTGCCTAGTTGGCATGCATGATACTACCTATGATACTACCATTATGACCAGCCTTAGAGTATTTCCATACAAACTTGCTACTATTTAATACTACTCCGAGGGCGACAGACTATTTGCTTTGGTGCACTTTTTTTCTCCTCGCTCTGATTCTTAATAGCTTGGCCCAAATTTACGAAGCGGATAACCTAAAAAAATTCCCTCTGCTCTCAATTGTTTACAGAACTAATTACAAGTATCTTACTAATCTCTCGGCTAAAGCGAATGCTGGAAGTGACACTGCCAATCAGTCTCTCATACCTCCATGCCCACTTCCTTCCAAAACCTTGGATGCAAGACACCTAGAAAGTGCACATAAAATAAACAGGCCACTACCGCTACTAACTATCTATCACTGTCTTGCTTTAACGCGTGCACCGTGCACGCACTAGCCACTTCCCATCTTAAGCACTCTGAGGTACGAAGTGTACGATAATAAACTCCCCACATGGATGCCGACCATACCAAGAAACTCAAAGGGAAATTCAGATGGATGCCAGTCACGATGCCAGGTAGGATGTCGTGGCAGATCCTTCTGTAGCCACGAAAACAAAGCGCACACTTTTGTTCTATTTTTCTCTAGCATATGGTAAGGACTCGCGCAACACGTAAACCCGCACTTTCATGTTGTGTCGTAGATAAGAGCGCGCTTTTGCTCCGTTGTTGACGACGCGGTAGGGACGCGTACCATGTGTACGCACACTTGTGCCACTAGGGTTCGCAGTACGTGAACTTTCACTACGATAGTTGATTTTTCTCGAGTTTGAAGAAGTGATTTCCTTGCAATCGGATTTGTTTATGTTATCACCAAGAATCTAACCTAGGTACAGGTGAGTAGAAGTGGAGTAGTACGTGTAGTATTTCTTTGCAGGCGGTTTCCTGTATCAAAATTTAACAATTCCTAAGTCAATTTATCTTTGCGTTGTAGATCATCAAAATAAGAAAAGTAATATTTTTCTAACTAAAGCACCCATAAAACGGATTTCAATCAAAATTCCTAAACATGACATTAGTTTTTTCTCTCGTTCTCGATGACAGTGTAGTGGAATGTTTTTTGTTTCTTAAAGTAAGATGAAACACCCTGCATTTTGTATCTTCAGATGCAGACAACTACAACAATATTGAAAATAATGTTTGGCAACTGAAAAGAAAAATTCGAGGTCATTCACGTTCCCCACAACAACATTAGGTGATGAACACAAATACCATGCACACACCTATATAAGCCATGGTACAGTAGAAAATACAAAAGCCCGTCGGATGATCTTTTGTGTCCAGAGTCTACACAGTTTGATCCAGACATATGTGGGAGACATGGGGGAGTTCATTAGAACAATACCTTCGACATTTAAATCTTTTTTTATCTTGACATGAAGATCTTTAATGTGATGAAAAGGTTGCGGTTTTCGGTACCTCTATTTTAACGGGCAGTAGGGAAGCGTACAACGTATATGAACACTTGTGCTATTTCTAATATGCAGTGGGGTTGTGCCTCACAGTCGCTGCGCCACTAGCACTAGTGGACGTGATCTTTCGCTACCGGATAGGATCTTCGGGGGTTACCCAAATGTATTTTCACGGTGCACAAACAAGCTCAGGAGATGTGGCTCTCTCCTCTCCTCTCCTTCCCCTGGCGGCGCCTCCCTCCCCCTCCTCTCCTCTGGCGGCACCGTCGCCACGTGCGGCCTCCCCCCCATCTTACTCGTCGACTCCTCCTCGTTTCCCCCTGGCGGCGCTCCCTGCCTCCTCTTTTGACCTGCGTCGTCGCCGCTTCCCCATCCGCTTCTTCTCCAGATCTACTCCTCCCCCTCCCCTCTCCTGCTCGTTTGTTGCGGTGGTCGCGATGGACCGTTCGCGTGGGTCCTCTAGCAAGGCCGTCTCCGGCCATAAGCGGGGGCGTGATAGATCTGGCGAGGCGGCGACTGATCTAGAGTATGAGTCCGCGCTGCGCGCTAAGCTCCAAGCGTCGCGCGCTCCAGAGGCGGGGTCGGCGGCGGCGGCGGCCGGCTCGTCCCCGCGTGCCTCCGGTTCTGGGCCGGCGGATCCCTCGCTGCCTCTGCCTGGATCTGCTCCAGCTGCTGCTACCCTTGGGAGCTGGCGGCTGCGGGTAGTCGGGCTGGTTCATCTGGCCCGGTTCCGCCGCCTCCTCCGCATGGTGTTGCGCCCCAGGGAGGCGGTCCGCTGCGGGCTCCGGCGGTGGCTGGTGGTGGTCCGTCGCGCTTCGTCCCGCGGGGTGCGTCGGGGGTGCCGGTCCGCCGTCCCGTTGGGGCTGCTGCTGGGCGGGGCGTCGGATCTGGGCCCGGCGCGGCTGGTGATGGAATTCTCCCTCCTCCCCCTTGTGGATCTGGCCGCGTTCCTCCTCAGTCTCAGGTCGCCAATCCTACTCTCACCTGCTTCGCATGTCACCGTCGTGGTCATTTCCAGTCCCGATGCCAAAACCCACCTTCTGCCTCATCTGTAGGGAAGATGGTCACCTTACTGTGGACTGCTAGAACCGTACCAAGCCTCCTGCCTTTGTCCACTATGGTCTTGCCCTCCGTGGGTGCTCCTTCTTTGCCTTAGATAGGGAGGTCCCTGTTGTTGCTCCTATTCCAGCGCTCTCCAACGTCGGCATCATCTCTGTCCAGTCCAAACGCATCACATCCCAGGTCCTTATCGATGAGCTCCAGCTGTGGGAAGAGGGGGTGGGATTGGCAAATTCGTCGGCTTTCAGATTTTGAGTTTGTTGCAACTTTCCCCTCCAAGGAAAGCCTCCGGATGATTTCCTCATGTACTAGCTTTACGCTGCCTCTGAATCAATTGGTTGTCTCTGTTAAGGCTGCGTCTAATGGCTCCAAGGCTATTTCTTCCCTGTCTGATGTATGGGTGCTAGTTGATGATGTCTCTCCTGTGTTGCGTTCCACGACTTTCCTGATGGCTTTCGGAGTGCTCATCGGCAAACCTATTGAGGTTGATCAAGAAGCATTGGCTATTCTCGCGCCGATCCGTCTGCGGGTGTGGTGTGTTGATCCCCTTTGTATCTGTGGCTCCATCGATGTCTTCCCCTCGGCTGGAGGCTTCCGGCTCAGGGTCCGGGTGGAGGGTGACTCGGGCCCGGTGTCACCTCCGCCCCTCCCCCGCCTCCTGCTTCCGGCAACGATGACAAGAGCAAGGATGTTGACGGCTTTCCGGAGGACTCTATGCATGGCAATGATCAGCACTTTACCCAGTCGGAGTGGGACGGGCTCTCTCCAGAAGACCAGGACCTGCTGAAGGAGAATGCTCCGGCTGGTAGGGGGCTAATGATTCGTTGCCGGACTCGGTTGGAGGGGCCACGGCTTCTGGTGAGGCGAAGGGAACACCATTTTCGGCGGTTTGCTCTAACCTTCCAGCTCGCCCTGCCTCTACTTCCCTCTCGGGCATTGAAGACTTGCCCCCGGCCGGCCCCTTGGCCTCCTAGAAGAAGAAGAAGTCGTCGGTCAAGAAATACTCCGCTAAAAGCAGGGTGTCTAGTGACTCAAGGCAGTCTGCAGCTGGGCTCTGTCGTAGGCTGGATGCTGACATGGGTACGACCTCAGGCCTGTCTTCTGCTGCGGCGTCTCCCTGCCGTGCTCGCCCCGCGTTGTTGCGCTCGCCGGCGTCCACGGCCCGCAAGAGCGGTCGCGTCTCCAACAGCGGCGAGCGGGTGGTGTCGTGGTTCTAAGTCTGACAGTGATGTAGGGGGGTAAGTATGGAGAGGCTAGATCTTAGCTATGCAGGAGTTGTAAGCACACGAAGATGTACGAGTTCAGGCCCTTCTCGGAGGAAGTAAAAGCCCTACGTCTCGGTGCCCGGAGGCGGTCGACTGGATTATATGTGTGAGAATGACAGGGGTGCGAACCCTTGATACTGAGGAGGGGGTGGCTTATATAGAGTTCGCCAGCCCTCTCCTGCCCTCAGTAATGCAGGGTTTAAGGTACATTAAGGTTGGGCGTTACTGGTAACGCCCCTAATAAAGTGCTATGATGACCATAAAGACTACTTAATGACCGACTGTTTGCCTGTGGAGTGACTTTAGATCTCCTGGCAGTCGAGTGGTTGGCTTCGTGGTCGAGTGATAGCTTCTTGGTCGAGTGTCTTGAACCCGTCGAGTGGGTACCTTCAAGTCGATTGAAAGGTGACTTCTTCTTTGGATGTCCTTGGGTAGGGCTCTTAGGACAGGTGCATGCCCCTACCCTAGGTACATAGCTTCATCATTAGCCTCCGAATGGATCAAGGTTAGAGTGGGGAAAGAGTTGGGGATCTTTCCGACTGGTTCTTTGCGTTGCATGAGTGTTTCGTTTTGGATCGATCGTCACGGATGACGTCATCAACTTTTTTCAGTCGCCTTGATCCATTCCAAGTCTTTCGTCGAGCGGATTTCCTTGCTCGTGGAGTTCCGAATGACGATGTGAAAGGGATCTTCTGCCTGATGAATTGTTCTGCAACCCGCGAATTTCGCAGGATTTGAATTTCGGGAAGCGCGCGGGACGGGGGCGGCCGCGGTAATCGGATGTGATAAGACGGAAGCTCCTCGATTTCCGCGCCACCTTTTTCACCACGTACTGCGCGCGCGTCTGCTGCAGGATTTGACGGGATAGCCTGGGCCTACCAGTCAGCCACTCGGAAGCGACCTCTTATAAGTCGCCGGCTCGGGTTTCCGAACAGTGTGCTCTCTCCTTTCCTTCTCCCTTCGCAAGGCCTTTCGCCACCTCCGTTCCCATCCTAGCGCCGCAGGCCCGTTCGAGATTTGCCGGTGACGATGGGGAAGGACAAGACCTCCGCTCTAGAGCGTGCGAAGAAGGCGGCGGCCCAGGGGAAAGGGAAGAAGTCCGCTCGGGGTGGATCTTCCTCAAGGACTGCTCTGCCCAGAGGCTGGATCCAGGGCGACTGGATGCCGACGGTGATTCGGCAGGAAGATCTCGATGATATGGTTGAGGGAGGAGTCATTCCCCACGAAGCAGCGCGTCTCCCGGGGAAGGAAGTCGAGCCCCAACCTCTTGATGGTGAGTGTGTCCTCCTCGCCACCCACATCGGTCGCGGGTTTTCTCTGCTGCCTCATCCTTTTTTCCGGAGCTTTCTGAACTTCTTCGGAGCGCAGCTCCACCACTTCACTCCCAATTCTATCGTGTATCTTACTGCTTTCATTTCCTTGTGTGAGGGTTTCCTGGGTTGCCGCCCCCATTGGGGACTCTTTAAGCATATCTTCACCTGTCGTTCTCAATCGGTTAAGAAGGCCAAGTCGAGTGATGAAAGAACGCAGGTGATCCACCTGTGCGGAGGCCTGGCGATCCAGACGAGGGGAAAAAGTTCTTTTCCATCCATCACTTTCCCCGAGTCGGTCCGTGGTTGGCAGGCGACCTGGTTTTACTGTAAAGACCAGGCGACCCCAGGACAGTCGACTGGGCTTCCCCCTTTCTCCCTGGAACGAGCCCAAAAGCCTGCTTCTCTGAAAGTGACGCCGGAAGAAAAGGCCCAAGTCAAAGTGCTGGTTGGTCGAGTGGTTCAGCTTGTCCGCGACGGCGTGACTGGCATGGACTTGCTAGAGGTCTTCCTTAGGAGGCGCATCCAGCCGCTCCAGGCTCGCGATCATCCGATGTGGCTGTATTCGGGTCTTGAAGACACCACTCGGATCCACCCGGAGGAGGTCACTGATGAGATGCTAGAAGGATGGCTGTCGAGCATCACATGAAACAAAGACAATCCCCGAGGAGCCAGGAGGGTTCCTCCAGTCGACAACACATACGAAGTGGACCAGGTCTGACCTTATGCACCTGACTGAGATCTTGCTTTCTTCATTGGTCTTCTTTGAATTGGTCGATTGATTTTCATCTTGTCTGTTGTTTTCCAGGCAACTACCGAGATGTACTCGACACCCAACGGTGCGCAGGAGTCGACTGCGGAAGGGGAGGCGGGCGGCGGTGAGAGCGGGGATGAACCAGCCGAGTGGGAATCCGACGGCGAAGGAGAGGGAGATGACGACGACGTCGACTCCAGCGAAGAGGAGGAGGAGGAAGTTGAACCTCCTCGCTCGGAGAGGCGATCCAAGCTTACGCACGATCCGGCGCGGGAACGTGGTAAGTCGACTGCTCCTGTTGGGCAGTCGTCGAAACACCCTCGGACCTCTTCTCCTACGCCGACCGAAAAGGCTCCCAAGCACCCACGCGCGACGCCATCCAAGCCGCCCAAGGCTCTGCCCGAGATGAAGATGACTGTCCCCACCATTTCTGGGTAACAACAGAACTTGTTCTCCTTTGTTGACCATGGACAGATCCTTGGTCTATTCATAGAGCTAACTGACTGACTTTTGAAATTTGCAGTGCTGCTACTTCTGAGGTCTCCACCAAGGGCGATGACCAGGAGATGGAGGATGCTGTTACTTCCAACCCTGGTACGATCACTTATGTTCTGCCTTTAGTTGACTGGATATTATTTGTAACTCTGGTCGATTGACTTTTGCTTGTAGCTCCTCCTAATGTTATTAACCTCCCGGATGACGACGACGTGCCGCTGAGGGTGAGAAGGAACAAGAAGGTGTTGGCTAGCAAGACCCCCCAAACTGCTCCGGCGTCTGAAGCTGTGGCTCGGGATGGTGGCGATACCACTCGGGCTTCCGTGACTTTCGCTGCCCCTCTGACAAGTGTGCGGCCTTCGGCGTCGACTGCGAATCCGCCATCACTTTTCGCCACATATCCTGTCCCTGAGGACCAAGTGGGTGCCGCAAAAGAGGCTATAAGTCAGGCGGGGATCATGATGGAACAAGTGAAGGTGGCTCGGGAGGCCAGCCAAGCAGCTTATGACGC
Organism: Aegilops umbellulata; assembly: GCA_032464435.1. NCBI lineage: Eukaryota > Viridiplantae > Streptophyta > Magnoliopsida > Poales > Poaceae > Aegilops > Aegilops umbellulata. Next base: position 451,495,598 of record CP136054.1, read on the forward strand.
GAGTTCGGCTCTTCAGAGCAACGTCCAGGTCAGTCGACTGAACACTTGGTCTGTTGCAATATGTTGTCTGAAGAATCTCTTTTCTGAAGATCTTTATATCTGTACACCCGCTGGGTGTGTCTGTCAACTTTCAGGCGAGTGGGGGCACGCTACGTGCACCCACTGGGTGTAGTCCCCGAGACTACGGTGGACTGCTGGCAGTCGACTGTAGTCTTTATATTGCGTTGCTGTATTTGTACTTCTTCACTCGGTCTGGTCGGGCCATGTCGAATGGAACTGTATCCGGTCGACTGCGGGCAGTCGACTTTTTTTTTTGGTTGAATCAGTGGGGGCACGCTGAGTGCACCCACTGGGTGTAGTCCCCGAGACTGCTATCGAATGTTTTGATTCGGCTGTAGTCTTAGAAACGCTGCTATTGTCTCTTGGTTACTCGGAAGCAACCTATCCTTGACGTTTGTCGACTGGTTTTTTCGCAGAAATCCTGTGAACTTGTGGCTCGCTTCACTGAGTTGAAGGACCAACAGATCCAGCTCAACCTTGACTTAAAACTTGCTCAAGAGAACTTGCAGAAGGCTCGAGAAGAGGCAAAAGGTATGGCTGGTGAGGTCTACCATTCTTGACGAGTGACTTTTTCCTTTTTGCCAATCCTTGATGTTGATCGCACTCGACGTGCCGCAGATCAACTGGAGGAAGCTCTGAAGAAGAAGGATCAAGATCTTGCCAAAGCGCAGAAGGAGGCCTTGAACAAAACAAAGCTTGCTGAAGAAAAGCTGGCTTCAGTCTCTACTCTTGAACAGGAGAACTCTAGACTGAAAGCTGCTCTTGACGCAGCTAATAAGGAGGTCAGCCGACTGAAGAACGACAAGATTGCTCTGAATGACAAGGCAGGCGAACTGGCGGGGAAGAAGAACGATCTTGAGGTTTATCTCGGGGGACTTGCCAAGAAGTTGTTCATCGTGCTCGAAGGTAACAATTTTCACCCGACTGGCTTGCAGTAACCGAACTCGTGTAGAGCCGCTGCCTTATACTTGAACTGTTATTTGTAGAATTCTGCCAGAACTTTGAAGAGGAGACCAATCGACTAGAGCCAAGCTTGGACCCTGCCAACTCACTCGTGAAGGACGAGGCTGCTATGAATGTGCTCCGCCTGGAGTCCCGCATTGCCAGCGTGGTTGATTATCTGGCTCGACTGAAGGTTGCAGTGTCGCGGATCGACACGTCTCTCTGGCCAGGGCGACGCTTTCGAATGATCTCGAGTCCCTGATGACTCGACTGAATGACGTCCCTGGTCGAGTGACGGAATGGAAGAAGTCCTCTGCAAGGTGTGGTGCTGATGCTGCCCTGTCTCTGGTTCGCGTCCACTGCAAGGAGGTGCGAGAGGAGAAGTTGGCTGCCATTCAGGTTGCCAATACCAGGAAGCTCAGCTTTCAAGACTTCATGGAGACTTCCATTGCGGCTACCACTCGTATTGCAGACGGGATCGACTTGGATGAGTTTGTTTCCCCTTCCAGTCCTCCGCGGGAGGAGTAAAAAACTTTTATGCTTCACTTTAAATTTGCCTCGGAATGCCGAGTGGATTCTGTAATCGTTAAACTCTATCGAGCCGAGGGCTCGAGTACTTTGATCTGAGGTCTGGGACCTTTGGGTCTTATCCGAACTTGATTTACCGTTGAATATCTTCATAAATTATCCGTCGAGTGGAACTTGATCTTCACTCGAAATAACTTTGTATTTGTGGTACAGCGCCGAAGGGAAAGGTAACGGTCGATTCGCATCCTGCCGTCCTTGCGGGTCGGGACGTGACCCGTACTTAGGCGAGCGCTGGGCTGCAGCTAAGCCCCCGAGTGAGAGGTTTGCTCTCTACTCGATAGGATTTTATACACTTAGGCGAGCACTAGGCTGCAGCTAAGCCCCTGAGTGGGAGGTTTGCTCTCCACTCGGTAGGATTTTATACACTTAGGCGAGCACTGGGTTGCAGCTAAGCCCCCGAGTGGGAGGTTTGCTCTCCACTCGGTAGGATTTTTATACACTTAGGCGAGCACTGGGCTGCAGCTAAGCCCCCGAGTGGGGGGTTTGCTCTCCACTCGGTAGGATTTTAAACACTTAGGCGAGCACTGGGCTGCAGCTAAGCCCCCGAGTGGGAGGTTTGCTCTCCACTCGGTAGGATTTTTATATACTTAAGCGAGTGCTTGGACTGCAGCTAAGCCTCCGAGTGGGAGGTTTGCTCTCCACTCGGTAGGATTTTAAACACTTAGGCGAGCACTGGGCTGCAGCTAAGCCCCCGAGTGGGTGGTTTGCTCTCCACTCGGTAGGATTTTTATATTCTTAGGCGAGCACTGGGCTGCAGCTAAGCCCCCGAGTGGGAGGTTTGCTCTCCACTCGGTAGGATTTTTATATTCTTAGGCGAGTGCTTGGACTACAGCTATGCCTCCGAGTGGGATGTTTGCTCTCCACTCAGTAGGATTTTAAACACTTAGGCGAGCACTGTGCTGCAGCTAAGCCCCCGAGTGGGAGGTTTGCTCTCCACTCGGTAGGATTTTTATATTCTTAGGCGAGCACTGGGCTGCAGCTAAGCCCCCGAGTGGGAGGTTTGCTCTCCACTCGGTAGGATTTTTATATTCTTAGGTGAGCACTGGGCTGCAGCTAAGCCCCCGAGTGGGAGTCTGGCTCACCACTCGGTAGGATTTCAAACACTTAGGCGAGCACTGGGCTGCAGCTAAGCCCCCGAGTGGAAGGTTTACTCTCCACTCGGTAGGATTTTTATATACTTAGGCGAGTGCTTGGACTGCAACTAAGCCCTCGAGTGGGAGTCTGGCTCGCCACTCGGTAGGATTTCAAACACTTAGGCGAGCACTGGGCTGCAGCTAAGCCCCCGCGTAGGAGTCTGGCTCACCACTCGGTAGGATTTCAGACACTTAGGCGAGCACTGGGCTGCAGCTAAGCCCCCCGAGTGGGAGTCTGGCTCGCCACTCGGTAGGATTTTTTTTGCAAACTTAGGCGAAACGGATTCGCAGCTAAGCCACCCACTGGGGGATTTCGTACGCAAACAAAAATGACAGCAAATACAGGAAGAACTGGAACACTCTTGCCTTTGATAAACATAAACTACAGAAGTTTTTCTTATTACATCTCATCCGAGTGAGAATTCAAGTGTAAAATGGGCGGAGTAGTTCCGCATTCCAAGCTCGTGGCTCGTCAATCCGGCGATCAACGTTGTAGAGATGATATGCTCCATTGTGGAGGACTCTGGTGACGATGAAGGGACCTTCCCAAGTAGGAGCAAGTTTGTGTGGTTTCTGTTGATCCACTCGGAGGACCAAATCTCCTTCTTGGAAGGCTCGACTCTTTACATTTCTGGCATGGAATCGACGCAAGTCTTGCTGATAGATGGTCGATCTGATCATAGCCATTTCCCTTTCCTCCTCTAGGAGGTCGACTGCGTCTTGCCGGGCTTGCTCTGCTTCGTCTTCGTTATAAAGCTCGACTCTAGGTGCATTGTGAAGTAGATCACTCGGCAGGACGGCTTAGGCTCCGTAAACCAGGAAGAACGGCGTTCTCCCAGTCGACCGGTTCGGGGTGGTCCTCAGCCCCCACAAAACTGACGGAAGCTCGTCGACCCAAGCGCCTGCTGCGTGCTTGAGATCACGCATCAATCGAGGCTTCAGTCCTTTGAGAATCAGACCATTTGCTCTTTCAACTTGTCCATTCGACTGGGGATGCGCGACCGACGCGTAGTCGACTCGCGTGCCTTGAGAGGCGCAAAAAGCTCTGAACTTGTCTGAATCGAAGTTTGACCCATTGTCAGTGATGATGCTATGTGGGACTCCATATCTGAATATTAACTCCCTGATGAAACTGATCGCAGTGCAAGCATCAAGATTCTTGATAGGTTTGGCCTCAATCCATTTGGTAAACTTGTCGACTGCCACAAGCACATGTGTGAATCCACACCTGCCTGTTCTCAGTGGTCCAACCATGTCCAGTCCCCAAACAACGAAGGGCCAGACGAGTGGAATGGTCTTGAGGGCTGATGCTGGCTTGTGCGATATGTTGGAGTAGAACTGGCAGCCTTCACACTTGTCAACTATCTCCTTCGCCATTTCATTTGCTCTGGGCCAGTAAAAACCCGCTCGGTATGCTTTAGCCACAATGGTCTGAGAGGACGCATGGTGACCACAGGATATCATCAAGGATTATCTGACCTTCTTCTGGCGTTATGCACTTCTGGCCGATTCTAATTGCGCTTTCTCTATACAACTGCCCCTTTATGACTGTGAAGGCTTTGGATCGACGGACGATCTGTCGAGCCTCTTCCTCGTCTTCTGGGATTTCTTTCCTCAAGATATAAGCAATGTATGGTACTGTCCAGTCGGGAGTGATTGCTAAGACTTCCATGATTAGGTCGACCACGGCGGGAATTTTGACTTCAGTCGGATCTGTGGCACTTTTCGACTGCGGGGGTTCCTCTGTAAAAGGATCCTCCTGGACTGATGGCGAGTGGATGTGCTCTAAAAACACATTACTGGGAATGGCTTCTATTTTGGATCCTATCTTTGCCAAATCATCAGCCGCTTGGTTTTTCAGTCGGGGGATGTGATGAAGCTCTAACCCCTCGAATTTCTTTTCCAACTTTCTTACTGCATTGCAATAACCAGTCATAGCTGGGCTTGTGACATCCCACTCCTTCATCACTTGATTAACCACCAAATCTGAGTCGCCATAGACCATGAGGCGACGGACGCCGAGTGAAATGGCCATGCACAACCCATACAAAAGTGCTTCATATTCTGCTTCATTATTGGAGGAATCAAAGTGAATCTGGAGAGCGTATCTGAGCTTATCTCCTCGGGGGGAGACCAATACTACCCCAGCACCAGAACCATTCAGCATCTTAGATCCATCGAAGAACATGGTCCAGTGCTCTGAGTGAACTTGAGTCAGAAGTTTCTGTTCAATCCACTCGGCAACGAAATCTGCGATAGCTTGGGACTTGATAGCCTTCTTTGCTTCGAACTTGATATCTAAGGGAAGGAGTTCAATCGCCCACTTAGCCACTCGACCAGTTGCATCTCTGTTGTGCAAAATCTCTGACAGTGGAGCGTCGCTGACGACTGTAATGGAATGGTCAGAGAAGTAGTGTGCAACCTTCTTCGTGGTCATGTAAATCCCATATACAAGCTTCTGGTAATGGGGATATCTTTGCTTCGAAGGAGTCAAAACTTCAGACACATAATATACTGGGCGCTGAACTCTGAAGGCCTTTCCTTCTTCTTCCCGCTCGACCATAAGTACTGTACTGACAACTTGTCCTGTGGCCGCAATGTAAAGCAGCAGAGGCTCTTTACTAATTGGGGCAGCAAGCACCGGCTGGGTGGAGAGCAGAGCTTTGATGTCTGCAAACGCTGCATCAGCTTCTGGAGTCCACTCGAACTTGTCAGATTTCTTCATCAGTCGGTAAAGAGGCAACGCCTTTTCACCGAGACGAGAAATGAATCGACTTAAAGCGGCCAAGCAACCTGTAAGCTTCTGGACATCGTGCACACGCTCAGGGCGCTTCATCCGGAGTATGGTGCCAACTTTTTCAGGATTGGCGTCGATTCCTCGTTCGGAAACGAGAAAATTGAGTAACTTTCCACCTGGAACTCCGAATGTACACTTTCGGCAAGGTCAGTCAGTAGGTCGGAACCTTTCCGTGACTTGACCACAATATCATCCATGTATGCTTCCACATTCCGACTGATCTGAGTGAGTAAACACTTCTGAATCATCCTCATGAACGTGGCTCCAGCATTCTAGAGGCCGAAGGGCATGGTGACATAGCAAAAGCACCCGAATGGAGTGATGAAAGCTGTTTTGATCTCGTCGGGTCCATACAGACGGATCTGATGGTACCCTGAATAGGCGTCTAGAAAAGACAAACGCTCACACCCCGCGGTCGAGTCGACTATCTGGTCGATGCGGGGGAGAGGGAAATGATCTTTCGGGCAGGCCCGATTGATATGTTTGAAGTCAATGCACATGCGAAGTGACTTGTCCTTCTTGGGGACCATGCCAACATTGGCGAGCCACTCGGAGTGGTAAATCTCTCTGATGAACTCCGCCGCTAAAGCCGAGCCACTTCCTCGCCAATAGCTTTCCTCTTCTTGACGGCGGACCGTTGAAGATGTTCTTTCACAGGCTTAAATTTCGGGTCGACTCGCAGACGGTGCTCAGCCAGTCCCCTGGGAACTCCAGGCATGTCAGAAGGTTTCCATGCGAAGATGTCCCAGTTCTCACGGAGGAACTGGATGAGCGCTTCTTCCTATTTGGAGTCGAGCATCGTTGAGATGTGAGTCGGAGCTGCACTGGGATCGGACGTGTGAATGTGAATCGGCTTCGTCTCGCCGGACGACTGAAATGCTGAATCTGAAGCAGGCTTCTTGGCTCGTAGCAATTCACTCGGATCTGCAGTTTTCTGGTACTCCTGCAACTCGACCACTGCCATCTGGGCGTCAGCGATCTTTGAACCCTTCTGAAAACACTCTTCTGCTTTCTTCCGGTTGCCCGTAACAGTGATCACACCTCTAGGGCCAGGCATCTTCAATTTGAGATACACGTAGCATGGTCGAGCCATGAAGCGTGCATAGGCTAGTCTGCCCAAAATTGCATGATAAGCACTCTGGAAGTCCACAACCTCGAATGTCAACTTTTCCTTGCGGTAATTCTTCGAATCACCGAAAACCACATCAAGGGCAATCTGGCCGAGTGACTCGGCTTTCTTTCCGGGAATGACTCCATGGAAGCTCATGTTACTGGTACTGAGCCTGGACATCGGAATGCCCATCCCCTTCAACATTTCTGCATACAGTACGTTCAGGCCGCTGCCACCATCCATCAGGACTTTGGTCAGTCGAGTGCCTTCAACGACTGGGTCGACCACCAGCGCTTGCCTCCCGGGGGTGGCAATGTGCATGGGGTGATCAGACTGGTCGAACGTGATGGCAGTCTGAGACCACTTCAGGTAGCTGGGTGTTGCCGGGGCAACCATATTCACTTCACGGTTAATGACTTTCAGTCGACTTTTGCTCTCGACATCAGCAAAAATCATCAAGGTGGAATTGACTTGGGGGTATCCGTCGTCACTATCTTCCTTATCCTCAACTTTGGCTGACTCTTTTTCCTTGTCCTTGGACTGCTTGCCCTGGAACTGCTGAATCAGGAGCCGACACTGTCGAGTGGTATGCTTGGGGTAAATGAGTTTACGCTCTTCATCTTTCTTGGTGTGAATGTGACACGGCAGATCCAAAACATTGTTTCCGTCTTGATCTTTTACTTTCTTGGGGTTCCAGGGCCCCTTAGGTTTCCCCTTGAATTTTCCCTGGGTTACGGCCAGGGCCTCCCCAAGAGCGGCTGGCTCGGCCTTCCGCTTCTGCTTCCGACTGGAATTGCCTCCGGTTTCCTGGGCGACTGCTTTCTGCTTGCCACTCCGGAGTCGATCTTCATCTTCACCATTAGCGTATTTGGTGGCAATTTCCATCATCCGATTCAGAGACATTTCTCCGGTCCGACCGAACTTCAGGTTCAACTCTCTGTTCTTGACGCCTTCTTTAAAGGCATAAAGTGCTTGATGATCTGGTACATTCTCAACTGTGTGATGCAGAGTGATCCACCTCTGGATGTAATCTCTCAGTGTTTCACTCGGCTTCTGCACGCAAGACCGCAATTCTATAAGGCCTGCCGGTCGTTTGTGTCGGATCACGGGTTCTGGCAGACCCTTAAGGTTCGAACTCTGGGGTGCGCGCGGAGATTATGCCCTCTACCTCTCCGTCTCGCAAGGATCTAAACTACAGAACGAACATCACAAGAGACACAGGGTTTATACTAGTTCGGGCCACCATTGTGGTGTAATACCCTACTCTAGTTTGTGGTGGATGGATTGCCTCTTGGGCTGATGAGGATGAACAGTACAAGGAAGAACAGCCTCGCGAGGGTCTGTTCTTGGCTAGGGGATGAACTGCTGGGGGAGTTCAATCGCCCTTCTCACTCTCTGGGTGTGTTGCTAGTTCTGTTCCTCGATCTCTAGATGTCAAGATATCAGATGCCTCTACCCTGGGGGTGGCTAGTCCTATTTATAGACAAAGGCCCTGGGCCTCTTCCCAAATATTTGAGTGGGAAGGGCGCCAACAATTGGCCAATTCGAAGGGGAACATCTGGTACACTTATCCTGACTAAAGTTGGTCTTCGCCTGCCAAAGGCCCTGTGGTGACGCCATTCTGGGCTCCATGGTGACCTCCTTCCCACCGTTGGACTGGTCTTGGTCTTGTTGCACCGAAATGGGTGCCTTTGCTTGATCCTCTCGCTTGCGCTTGCCCCCTTTGCACCAAAGAGGAAAGGGGAACGATGCGCGGGCTGGCGCCCGCCTGGCACCCTCGATCGTCATGGCTTGCGTCATGGGCACCTCGCGAGGTACCCCGCCTTGATCTCTCCGCCTCCTCGCGAGCCAGCCTGAGGAGGCCGCGCCTGAGGAAGCGCCATGTCGTCCGCCCCGCGAGGCTTGGCCCCTCGCGAGGGTCTTGAGTCTTGTGTTGATGAAGATAGGCCACGCTGGGCCCCCATTTGAGCCATGCCGCAGGCCGCAGGCAGGCAAGTCTGGGGACCCCCATTCCCAGAACGCCGACAGTAGCCCCCGGGCCCAAGGCGCGCATGGACTTGGCCGTGCCGAGATGCGAAAGGGCAAGGGCGAAGCGCCGCGGGCCCTAACAGCCTGCGGCCTTGGGCGCCACATGGCGGTTGATTGGACGTGGGTGCTTTTGCAACTGCGCGGGTTATTAAAGGCGTGGCATCCGCTCCGGCCTTGCTCTTCTCCTTCTTCAGCCGCTGCTCAGATCCCCTTTCTTGCGCCTCTCCTTTTTCTCTCCAAGTTTCCAGATCTGCTCCAACCAGTTGACCTAGGTAGCTATGGCGCCTCGCCAGCCCCCAGCCGAAGCTTGGTTCTCGCCTGCCCTGGACTCGCCCAACGTGTCGGAGGAGAGCCTCGCCCGACTGCACCGGATGGCGGCGGCGCAGGGCATCAACGGGGCGCAGGTGTTCAAGGTCGGCTCCGCCACCCTTGAGGGCCGAGGGAGCACCTTCTATCCTCTTTTCGTAAGCTCCATTACTGCGGGCTTGGTGCCTCCTTTCTCTGACTTCTTCCTCTCCGTCCTCCGCCAACTTCCAAGCTCTGCACCTCCACCCCAACTCCATCCTTCTTCTGGCGATCTTCGCCTACTACTGCGAGGCTCATGTGGGGGTGCAGCCTTCAGCGGCCTTGCTGCGCCACTACTTCTACCTCCGGACTTCCCGTGGTTCCCCTTCTGCGTGCGCGAGCTTCATCTCATGCGGCAGTGCCATGGCCATTTCGAATCTGGGGAAGAGGATCGAGGGCTTCTGGAGCAAGTGGGTTTTGGTAGACGCCGGGCGCATCCATTCTCGGTTGATCCTTCCCAAGGAGCCGCCCGTGAGTTCTAGCGACTGGTGTCGAGCGGAGCTCACGAATCCCCGCGCGAAGTCGATGTTGGCGAAGATGGACGCCGACTTGAAGCCGGCCAGCATGGCGGCGGCGAAGCTGACTGGGGCGTCGGTGCTGAGGGAGTTCCTGGAGCACCAATTGGCTCCGCTTCGGCAGTACTCTCCCCCAATGTGGAGGCCTCATCCGAGCCCCGCAGCTGTGGGCGAAGAGGATGTGACCGCGGTTCTCCAATCCCTGGTCGGGGGCGAGGTAGCAAGGTTGGAGGGCGCACCCTCGCCCCTGTTCCTTCGCGACGATTGGGAGCAAGTGGTGGAGTCCATGCCCGTCTTCAACGGGGTCGGGCCCGTGCCCGTGGTGGCCCCCAAGGGACCTGTGGACGTGTCTTCCGGCGACTCCAGCGAAGAGGGGGGCGAAGAGGAGCGGGGGGAAGGTCTTGACTCCGAGGCAACCGACGGAGAGTCCAGGGCTCCCCCTCCCCAGCGCAAGCCCCGCACTATCCGCCTCTCGCCGAGCGATGATGATGATGACGACGATGACGTGCTGGGCAGCGGGAGCTCGCCCCCGGTCCCAAAGAAGGGCAGGACCGGGTTGATTCCCCGCGGGTCCGTCCTGACTCCGGGGCGAGCCGCGGATGAGCCTTCTGCTCCCGAGGTCGACCCCTCCATCCGGCTCTCAGGCTTCAAGTATGGCCGGAGGCAGCTAGAGCTTTCTGGCGACGACCCGTAAGTGCTTGATCCTTGATCCTTGGTTTCTCGTTCCGCCGTCGAGGCTTGATGATTGCTTCTCTTGAGTAGGCCGGCTCCCATGGCGAAGAAGCCGAAGGGAGCTCGCGAGGCCCCATATACGGCGGCGCCTCCGCCTGCAGGGGAGGGTGACCGTGACGCGCGAGCCTCTCCTGCCCGCTCGTCCTTGCGGGGCTTGGCTGATCTGGCTGGGGCGACAGCCCCCATGGCTCAAGTGACCCCCCAGGTGCCCTTGTCTGGCGCCGCTGCTACGGCTGGGGAGGCGCAGCGGACTCCGCCCCGGAACACTGCGGCCTCGCCGCCGCTATCTTCTCCTCCCGTTCCACCGACCGCTGCTTCCCCAACTCCTCCTGTTGTCTTGGAGCGCACCGATGTTTCTCCGCCTTCTTCTTCCATCCTGGAGCGCGCCGTTGCTGAACTGGACCGGCTGCGGCAGGATCTTCTCGGCACCGACCCTCGCCTGGTGGCCGGGCGCCTGGAACTGGCTTCGGGGTGGATTCGCTCTGATGCCTCGATTCGGGCGGCATTGGTTCAGGCCTCAACGGCCTGTGACGAAGAGAGGGAGGCCACCCTCGAGGTGATGGCTGCCCGTGACGCGGCCCTGGGATAGGTGGTTGGAGTCCGTGGTCGCTGCAAGGAGTTGGAGGACGAGCTGCAAGGCTTGCTAGGCCAGCTTGCGGAGGAGGTCCGCCTTCGCCAGGAGCAGGAGAAGGGGGCGAAGGCTCGCGAGGCGGTGCTCGAGGACCGGGAGGCCAAGCTCAAGAGGCGCCGCGGCCACCTAAGCGCATTGAAGAAGGAACTGGAGGTGACGAAGGCCGAGCTGGACGCCAAGGCCCGGGTCCTCGCCGAGGATCGCGTGGCCTTCGCGGACATGGAGAAAGATGCCCGCGCTTCGCTGAAGATGCTTTTTACGAGAGCGGCCTGGATAGCCCGCTAGCCGGTGACGGGGACGGCCCCGCCAAGCTGCTTCCCTTCCTGGTTAAAGCCCTTGGGGATGTCGCCCTTGGACTCGCCCCCACGGCTGAGGCCGAGGCGCGTGTCCTGTCTTCTGCTGCGCTGACGCGGGTCTTCGCCCACGTCTACCTTCGCGATCCCAGCGCCGACCTCGACAGCCTGCTGGAGCCGGCGAGCGGCGAGGGTGCTGCCACTGCTGTCGAAGTCGTGAAGGGGCGCGCGGAGGCACTGCTAGGGAAGTTCCGGGCCTTCAGCACCAGGCCAAAGCAAGGAGCTGCCGGCCCTGATGCTCCACGAGGCGAAGCCACTCCATGCAGCTCCACCGCCGACAAGTGACTTCGCTATCGTTCCTGTTCTTCTTTAGTTCCTGCACATGCACCACGCCTCGGGGAGGCATTTAAACTTGCGCTTGGTACTGAGACGACAGTATGGACTGTAATATTTGCTTTTAAGTTCCTTGAATGTTCCTTGAATTTTATGTTCTTCTTCCCTACTTGCTTGTGTTCTACGCCGACGGAGCCCGGCCCCGCGCATGCCTCACCCAGCATTAGCCCCGACCGAAAACCAGGACGGGACCAAAGGAGTGAGGGGCTACGTGACAAGTTAGGCTCCTGAGTCGCGATGCTCAGGAGTCCCCCTTGGCGCACGAACAACAAGTAGGGAAGCGTGATGTAGGTGTATCTTCCGTTCTACGTCTGCAGAGCCCGACTTCGCGCGTACCTCACCCAACATAACCTTTCGGAACTAAGGAGTGAGGGGCTACGGAGCCAGTTAGGCTCCTGAGTCGCGATGCTCAGGAGTCCCCCTTGACGCGCGAACAGCGGGTGATGAGGCGACATGTAAGCGGGGCTACCATTCTACGTCTGCAGAGCCCGGCCCCGCGCGTACCTCACCCAGCATAGCCTTTCGGAACTAAGGAGTGACGGGCTACGGGACCAGTTAGGCCCCTGAGTCGCGATGCTCAGGGGTCCCCCTTGACGCTCAAACGGCCTTCATACCTTGGCTCCGCTCGGGGAGAGACGCGCGACGAACTAGGCCCGAGGGGCCTGGCTGGGCGGCGTACGTCTGGGCGTGACCCAGTCGTAGCCCCCGTGCCTAGCCCCCTCGCGCGGCGCTCCCGAGGGGAGGCGTTGCGATGAGGCCAGCCACTGAGCTCTGGGCTCCCTGAGGTTGACGCGGCCCGAAGGCCACCCTCAGTTGTTTATCACCAGCGCGGAGCATAGCGCTTCCGTATGTGTACGGGCATAGCCTCTCCTCGGCAGTGTCGTCAGCCAGCGCGGAGCATGGTGCTTCCACTGGTACGTGGGAGGGGGCTCCCCTCCGGGAGGAGCCCCCGGGGCGTGTACAGCCCCGCCCTGACACGTGGCCGGCACGGTAGGGCTAGGTGAGGTGTATCTGGGCACCCGTGAGCCAGCGCGGGACTCACGAGGCCCTACCTCTAGGCGGGTTGGGCCTGGCACTGGGCCGTATCTTGAGATGTGTTCCTGCAAAATTTGGTTAGATGCCGGCACTCTACGTCCTCGGGTCCCGGCCCTCGAGCTTGTCTCAGCCGTCGCTGGTATGCCAGGTCGCGATGCCGTGGACAAGGCCAGAGGGTGAGGGCTGGAGAGCCAGTAAGAGCCCTGAGTCGCGATGCTCAGGCACCCCCCCTTTAACGTGCAAGTGGTCTACATGGAGAAGAAGAGGTGCCGTGGACGGCATCAAGTAATCAAGCATGATAGGCGAATGCATAATTGGAAATAAACGCAGGGGAGATACACGCCGCTGGGCCTAGCCCAAGCGGCTTGGGGATGATGCAGCCCGAGGGGCGCCCCCAGCAAAGCAAGCTAACGACTGAAGGAAATAAAAAGGGATGCATGCCACGGGGACGGACCCACGCGGCCTGGGAGTGACGCAACCCTGGGAGGGCGCTCCCAGCTAGGAATGAAACTTGAAAGATGTCACCTGAAGATGTCGTCGGTGAAGTGGCGTTGGTGCAGCAGACTCGATGGGCTGCGGAAGCCGATCCTCACGAGCCCCCAGGACCTGGGGCCTCGGGAGGCTCCGGAGGCACTGATGGCTCCTCGCGGGCTGTCTCCATCTCCGCCAGAGCCGCAGAACGCCTGTCTTCCTGAGCCTCCAAGATGCCCGTCATGAGGCGCTGGTACGCCGCAGCCATGCTCGGCAGGCCGTAAGGCATGCGAACATAGCTGTGGGGCGGTCCTCCACAGCGCCCCACTTGGGAGGGCCAGAGGCGCTCCGTCGTGGCGATCTGATTGAGCCCTGGTACGTCGACGCAGACGCGCAGCCCACCATCCTCGCCTGGATGTGGAGCCATAGCTGCTGGATGACGGCAACCTCTCATGATCCTTGACTCCTGTAGTTCTTGAATGGCCTTGTTAACGAACTCCTGCCGGTATGACCTTCCTCGCCCAGCTCCTTCTCGAGGGAATCGCGCTTCAAAGCACGACTCCACATGGTGCCCAAGCGCCTCCCTCGTGACCCTGGCAAGGTCGGTGGCCCTTCAGGTGAGAGCCCCCGAGCCCTGCCTAAGGAGGGCGTCAGGCGTGCTTTCCTATGCGATGGAAGGTGGGTCCCCCTGGGCAGACACGGGCCCTGAAGGGCCTACCTCTTGAGGGACTGAGCCTGGCGACGTCTTCTTCTTCTTGGGGGTGGTCTCAGGAAGCCTCCTGCTTCCGCGATCTGGGTCTTCTAGCGACGCGGCCTGAAAGGCTCGCTCCAGGGAACACACTGCGTCCTTCTCTTCACAGGGCACCGTGATGACGCCGCCACTTCCTGGCATCTTGAGGACGTTGTAGCCGTGGTGGGTCACATCCATGAACTTGGCCAGCGCTGGTACCCGAGGATGGCATTGTACGGCAGGCGAATGTGGGCGACGTCGAAGTCGATGAGCTCGGTGCGGTAGTTGCTGCGGGCCCCGAAGGTGACAGGGAGGCGGACCTGCCCGATTGGGACCGTGTAACCGTCGGTGACTCCGGAGAAAGGCTTGGTTGGCTGAAGCTGGTCATAGGGCACTTGGAGGTTGTTGAATGTTTCCACGGACAAGACGTTGAGCCCTGCCCCGCCATCGATGAGGGTCCTGGTGACCATAACATTGCTGATGACTGGGGAACAAAGCATCGGGAGGACTCCGGCTGTGGCCGCGCACTTGAGCTGGTCTGCCGAGATGAACGTGATGGCGCACGCTGACCACCTGAGGGGACGCATTGCTTCGAGCTTGGGGAGGACTGCGTTCACTTTGCGGGCAAACTGCTTGGAGATACGTTGAGAGGCTGGGGCTTGAGCTCCGCCCAGGATGCAGGCGATTGCGCGCGGCTCTTGGAAGCCCCTAGCCCCCTCATCTTGGTGGCGGTCTTCGTTCCTCCTTGGCTGAGGCGGCAGCGGCGGCAGGCCTGGATTGTCGTGAGGGCGACCCTCACGAGGCTGATCCCTCCGGTCCCCCTCGCGAGGCGGGTCTCGCCAGCGGTCCTCGCGAGGTTGGTCATGCCACCCTTGGCGCGGGCACCTATCTTCCCAGCGTCCTGGGTTTCTTCCTCCTCCTCGGCCGTAGCCCCGATCAGCACGGTCAGGGTGACGGCCGATTCTTCCTTCTCGCATGGCGCGGAGTTCTTGGCATTCGTTGGTGTTGCGGGTGTGGAGGTCGTGGTACACACAGTACCGGCTGCCCCTGGAGGATTCGGGCAGATCCTTGCCCCGCTTGGTGTCTGGTTCCGCCGCGAGTACGGCAGCCCCCTTGCGCTTCACGTCCTTGGCCTTGGGCTTCTTCTCTTCTGGGTCTGCGGCAGGCAGCTCGAGGAGGGAGAGACGTCCCTCCTCAGCCCTGGCGCACTTGGTCGCCAAGTTGAACAGCTCCAGGGAGGTGCAGAGGTCTTCATGCATCGCCAGCTCCTCCTTCATCTTGACGTCGCGCACGTCATCAGAGAAGGCCAAAATGATGGCTTCATCGGACACCCTGAGGATCTTGAGGCGCGCGCTGTTGAAGCACTGGATGTACTTCTGTAGGGTCTCCCCAGGTTGCTGCTTGATGCGGCGCATGTCGCTCACGGCGGGAGGCCGGTCGCGGGTACCTTGAAAGTTGGCGATGAAGCGAGTACGCATCTGGTCCCAGGAGGAGATCGTGCCTGGGGCCAGGTTCAGGAGCCAAGTGCGAGCACCTTCCTTCAGCGCCATGGGGAACCAGTTCGCCATGACCTTTTCGTCCCCGCTGGCAACTTCGATTCCCAGCTCATAGAGCTGGAGAAACTCCGCGGGATCAGTTGTGCCGTCGTAGCGAGGGGGCAGGTCCGGCTTGAACTTGCCGGGCCATGCGACACTGCGCAGCTCGGTGGTGTAGGCGCGGCAGCCTGCGGTGGCCACGGGAGGCTTCGGTTGAGGGAGAGCTTGGCCTTGCGGGTCCCCTTGCGCTGCTGCTGGGAGCAGCGCGGGGTCTTGACGCGCCGGAGCTGGAGCGGGGTCTCGGCGGGCCGGAGCTGGGAGCGCCCGGGCAGCCTCTTGCGGTCGAGGGACTTCTTGGCAGCTCCGTTCCTGCTGGGCTGGCGCCTGACGGAGCGGGTTCCGCCCAGGGGCCGCGCGCCTTGGAGCCATGGCGTCTTCTTGGAGAGGAGGCGGCTAGTATGCCCCCGGAGCTTCATTGCCCACGCAGGGCGGAGTGCGGCGCAGCGGTGTGGATGGCGCGGGAGAGCCCCCTACGGCACGGACGAGCTCGGCGACGTGGTCGAGCCACTCCTCGTAGATGTTGTCGACGGGGCGGTAGCGCAGGAGCTCGTTCGCCGCGATGAGCGCAACTCGAGCCTCCAAGGGTGCGCGGAGCGCGCGGGACGAAGAGCCGGCCGGGGTGAGTGACGGAGTAGCGGTGCGGCCGTCCTGCCGCACGGACGGGTGCTGAGACGATGCTTGGCTCGTTCCCCGCCGGGCCGGTGGCGGCGTTGACGGCGGGCGACGGAGAACGACGAGGACGCCCACCGACGGGGGCCGTCTGGGCGACACGGGAAGCGATGGCGGCTCGGCGCTCGGCGCTGGCTCGACGAGCGTCATACATGGATGCGACGGTCGGAGGAGAGCGGAGCGGTGGAAGACAGATTCCGGCGCACCCCTACCTGGCGCACCAATTGTCGGATCACGGGTTCCGGCAGACCCTTAAGGTTCGAACTCTGGGGTGCGCGCGGAGATTATGCCCTCTACCTCTCCGTCTCGCAAGGATCTAAACTACAGAACGAACAACACAAGAGACACAGGGTTTATACTAGTTCGGGCCACCATTATGGTGTAATACCCTACTCTAGTTTGTGGTGGATGGATTGCCTCTTGGGCTGATGAGGATGAACAGTACAAGGAAGAACAGCCTCGCGAGGGCCTGTTCTTGGCTAGGGGATGAACTGCTGGGGGAGTTCAATCGCCCTTCTCACTCTCTGGGTGTGTTGCTAGCTCTGTTCCTCGATCTCTAGATGTCAAGATATCAGATGCCTCTACCCTGGGGGTGGCTAGTCCTATTTATAGGCAAAGGCCCTGGGCCTCTTCCCAAATATTTGAGCGGGAAGGGCGCCAACAATTGGCCAATTTGAAGGGGAACATCTGGTACACTTATCCTGACTAAAGTTGGTCTTCGCCTGCCAAATGCCCTGTGGTGACGCCGTTCTGGGCTCCATGGTGACCTCCTTCCCACTGTTGGACTGGTCTTGGTCTTGTTGCACCGAAATGGGTGCCTTTGCTTGATCCTCTCGCCTGCGCTTGCCCCCTTTGCACCAAAGAGGAAAGGGGAACGCTGCGGGGGCTGGCGCCCGCCTGGCACCCTCGATCGTCATGGCTTGCGTCATGGGCACCTCGCGAGGTACCCCGCCTTGATCTCTCCGCCTCCTCGCGAGCCAGCCTGAGGAGGCCGCGCCTGAGGAAGCGCCATGTCGTCCGCCCCGCGAGGCTTGGCCCCTCGCGAGGGTCTTGAGTCTTGTGTTGATGAAGATAGGCCACGCTGGGGCCCCATTTGAGCCACGCCGCTGGCCGCAGGTAGGCAAGTCTGGGGACCCCCGTTCCCAGAACGCCGATAGTTTGCATGTTCCTTCGAAAGTCGTGACAAGCACTCGGGAGAGGTCCTCCCAAGTATAGATGCTACTGGGTGCTAGCTGATTCAGCCAAGCTCTGGCTGAGCCCTCTAACAAGAGAGGCAAATGCTTCATAGCCACCTCATCATTGCCGCCACCAATCTGGACAGCCACTCGGTAATCTTCGAGCCAAGTGCCAGGCTTAGACTCAGCAGTGAACTTGCTGACTCCAGTCGCCAACCTGAAGTTGGGAGGAATCACTGCGGCCCTGATGGCTCGACTGAAACACTCTGGCCCTGAAACATGTACTCTGCTGCTGGTAGGCGCATCTCTGTCATGGCCTTCTCGGTGAGCCCTGTTCCTGTCGACCAAACTTTGAACGAGGATGGATCTCGCATCAAAGCCTGGTTCCCTGGGGTCGACTGGAATCCTCCGCCCAACACTATGAGGGCGTCTATCATCCTGCTGTCGAGGCGCATATGACCCACTCCTCGGGGAAGGGGTTGGCACTCGACGCCGATCATCGCGATCGAGTCGGTGATCATACTGCTCATTTCTTCTGTATAGATCGTGTCGGTCTCCACGTCCCTCACGCCTCGGGGGCGGTCTTGGGCTGTGAGCCAACTGCACTGTATCCGCTGCGATAGACCGACTGTGGATCCTATTCCGCGACTGAGAAACAGCGGAATTCTGGTTTCCTGCTGCCCGGAGCAACGCTCTGATCTGCAACAGGCCCCTGCCAGCCTCTGACTGGGAGGGCTGAATTGATTCTGCTATTCGGGCCGCGGCTGCCAAATTCTGAACGGGAGTTCGATATACCTGCGTAGGCGGGAAGAGCTGACGTCGACTGGACTCGGGAGCCCGCTGACGCGCTCTCTCATCGAGTACTCGCTGGAGATTCTCCAGTCGAGTGCGCTCGGCCAAGTTCGCCAAGCGCGCGTCCTCCAAGGCTCGAGCCTCGGGGGTTTCTCCAACAATAGGAGTGTGGAGTGCATCCATGTTCCGGCGGCGAAGCTCCTCTCGCTGCAGCGACGTGAGAGGCTCGGGGAGATATTCTTCGTGGGGATGCGCCGAGTCGCCCCCACCCGCGCCTCCGTCGGTACGGGGAAAACCGGGAGGGCTGCGCGGCCCGTCAATTGCCAGAACCTCCGCCGCAGGGTCACTGCTGTCGCATTCGGATGCGGTCTCTGCGGAGCCAGTCGACAGGTCGAACAGGCCGTAGAGAGATTCGTCGGGCTCGATTATCGCGACTTGTGGGGTGGCCGACTGGCGAGCCACCGCATGCCTCACCCACCTCTGAAGCCTCGATCGACCAGAGCGCTTGCGCTGGCGAGAAATGAGGCAGGGAGATGAAACGGGAGCCGACTGATACTGGGTCGACGGCTGCCGCAGGAGGACGCCGCAAACACATGCATGAAAGTGCGTCGCCCCGCGGACGGGGAGCGCGTCGACGTCGAGTGGAGCCTCCTGAAGCCAGGCGGAGTCGTCAGCGATGAACGTGAGCGCGCCGAGACGGATCTCGCGGCCCTCCACCAAAACTCCGCATGAAACCATGATCAAGGAGATCGGAAAAATCGTAACTCCTACAATCAAGCGCTAAGATTCCTGCCCCACGGTGGGCGCCAACTGTCGTGGTTCTAAGTCTGACAGTGATGTAGGGGGGTAAGTATGGAGAGGCTAGATCTTACCTGTGCAGGAGCTGTAAGCACACGAAGATGTACGAGTTCAGCCCCTTCTCGGAGGAAGTAAAAGCCCTACGTCTCGGTGCCCGGAGGCGGTCGACTGGATTATATGTGTGAGAATGACAGGGGTGCGAACCCTTGATACTGAGGAGGGGGGTGGCTTATATAGAGTTCGCCAGCCCTCTCCT
Source organism: Aegilops umbellulata (assembly GCA_032464435.1). NCBI lineage: Eukaryota > Viridiplantae > Streptophyta > Magnoliopsida > Poales > Poaceae > Aegilops > Aegilops umbellulata. The sequence goes on from CP136054.1 coordinate 451,514,687, forward strand.
GCCCTCAGTAATGCAGGGTTTAAGGTACATTAAGGTTGGGCGTTACTGGTAACGCCCCTAATAAAGTGCTATGATGACCATAAAGACTACTTAATGACCGACCGTTTGCCTGTGGAGTGACTTTAGATCTCCTGGTAGTCGAGTGGTTGGCTTCGTGGTCGAGTGATAGCTTCTTGATCGAGTGTCTTGAACCCGTCGAGTGGGTACCTTCAAGTCGATTGAAAGGTGACTTCTTCTTTGGATGTCCTTGGGTAGGGCTCTTAGGACAGGTGCGTGCCCCTACCCTAGGTACATAGCTTCATCAGGTGGCTGATCGGGTTGCTCGGCGCGTTGCGGCTCGGGATCTGCCTCCTTCAGGTTCGCGTCCATGCCCCCCCCCCCTCTCCTAACCCCGCTGTTCTTTCTCCAGTTCGTTTAGTGCTTCTGTCTGAATCCAATGATCATTTGCTTCGTATTTTAGAAGATGTTGGTATTTCTTATGATGCTAGTTTGGGTTCTCCTTCTTCCTTGATTGGCATGATTAGGGCTAATGAAATAGCTCAGCCTGACATCCCTAAAGCCAAGGAGGCTGGGCTGGGATCTACTTCCCCATTGGTTGTGGCCGGTGGGGATGAGGGGGGATCTGATAGGAGTCAGGCTCCCCCGGCTGTTTCTAAATGTGGGGCTGGGAAACGTGCTAAACCCTGCAAGGCTCCTAGCAGGTCGAGCCTTCGCATTAAAAACCTCTCATTTAGATGAAGGCACTATTCTAGAATATTAGGGGTTTCGGCGCTAGGGGGCGCAGGGACCAGCTAAAAGACTTGGTTCGTTCTGAAAATGTTGATATCATTGGACTTGTCGAGACTCTCAAACCTTCCTTCTCCTCAAATGAGCTCTCAGCCGTTGCTGGGACCGATAGATTCGATTGGAATTTTGTAGCCCCTGTTGGTCATTCGGGTGGTATCCTCCTTGGCACAAAGAGAGATTTGTTTGATTTTGTCGCTTTTGACCATGGTATTTTTTGGGCTAGCACGGTGGTTTCTCATTGAACTCTTAACTCTTTACTAGAAATCATGGTGGTATATGGTCCGGCTGACCATTCCATGTCCTATATTTTTCTGGATGAACTTCGAAACAAAATAGAATATTGTGAGCTGCCGCTACTTATTGGGGGAGACTTTAATCTAGTGCGCTACCCTTCGGATAAGAGCTCCTCTAACTTTTCGTGGCCACTAGCTGACGCGTTCAATGCTTTCATCAGAGACATGGCGATCCATGAAATTCCTAGGGTCGGGGCCTGTTTCACTTGGACGAATCGACAAACATCTCCTATACGCTCTGTCCTTGATCGGGTTTTCTTGTGTCCTAGATGGGACTCGTTGTTTCCCCATGTCATTCTCAGAGCCCTGGCTATAGTGGGTTCGGACCATTCCCCTCTGATTCTTGATGATGGTACTCGTTTGTTTTCCTTTCCAAGGTTTCAGTTCGATGCCTCCTGGCTCCTAGGTGAGGGTTTTGCTAACTTGATTGCGCAAAAGATCTCGTTTTTCCTGTCTTCTAACCGCCGATCCTTTGGTCCGATGGATGACTGGCACCAGTGCTCCTAGTTTCTACATAGATTCCTTCGGGGTTGGTCTAAAAATCACTTTGCTGAGTCAAGGCATGATAAAGTTAGGTTGGCTTCTCGAATTGGTTTGCTTGATGCTCGCGCGGATGGCATGGGTCTCTCCCCGGCAGAGTGGCAGATCCGGTACGGCCTCGAAGAGGCCCTTTTGGATATCCATCGTCAAGAGGAAGTGTATTGGAAGCAAAGAGGCACTATTAACTGGATATTAAAGGGTGACTCGCCCATGGCCTATTTCTTCGCCATCGTGAATGGTAGACGTCGGCGATGTCTGATCGATAGCCTCCTTATCGATGGTGTCAGGGTTTCTGATCAACCTGTGATTATGCAACATGTGGTTCATTTCTTCTCTACTCTCTTATCTGCTAAACCCGAGGTGGGTTTTAGGTTGGCTCCTACCTTTTGGTCTCCCTTTGAGCAGATTTCGAGCGATGTAAACGAGGGATTGATGATTCCCCCTTCTGAAGAGGAGATCTTCGATGCGATCCGATCTGCCAATTTTAATGCGTCCTCTGGGCCTGATGGCTTCTCCGTCCCTTTCTTTAGGCAGTTCTGGTCACAGCTAAAGGGCCTCATTCAGGCAATTATTCAAGGTTTTTGGCTGGGAACTGTTGACATCTCTAGATTGAATTACGCGGTGCTCACTCTCATTCCTAAGGTCAAAGGGGCTGAATGTATTTCCCAGTTTAGGCCCACTGCCTTAATTAACAATTTTGCGAAGATACAGGCTAAGGGTCTGGCTACAAGGCTATCTCCGATCGCACACCGCGCCATTAGCCCCTTTCAATCTGCTTTTATAAAGGGCAGATTCATTCTGGATGGTGTTCCATGCTTGCATGAGATTGTCCATGACTTGCGAACCAAGGGCACTAAGGCAGTGGTTCTTTAACTTGACTTCGAGAAGGCTTACGACTTGATGAGCTGGAATTTTCTTCGCCAAGTCCTTCTTGCTAAAGGTTTCGAGGGTGTGGTGGTTCACCGTCTTATGCAGTTGGTCTCGGGAGGCCACACGGCTATGGCGGTTAATGGGTAGATTACTAATTTCTTTGCCAATGGTAGGGGCCTTAGACAAGGAGACCCGGCGTCCCCCCTTCTCTTTAATTTCGTTGCGGATGCTCTCTCTCATATCCTTTCTCGTGCAGCTCGTGCTGGTCACATTACGCCTGTTAGTTCTCATTTGATCCCCAATGGCATCACTCACCTTAAATACGCGGACGACACCATTATTATGGTTGAACTCAATGAGGCTAGTCTCACGCACCTGAATTTCCTTCTTCTATGCTTTGAAGCGCTATCGGGTCTTAAAATCAACTTTTCGAAGAGAGAAGTAATTGTGACTAGGGTAACTGACTCTAAAGCTCAAAGAGTGGCGCATCTTCTGAACTGCTCCCTTGGGTCTTTCCCTCTCAGATACCTGGGCCTCCCAATCTCCCCTCACAAGCTATTAGCAAAAGACTTTGCCCCGACAGTGACCAAAGTAGGGAACAGGGTCCTGCCGTGGAGAGGCCGTTATAATTCCCAGGCGGGCAAGGTTGCCCTCACTAATGCTTGCCTCTCCTCCCTTCTGATGTTTCTAATGGGCTTTTATCTCCTGTCCGGAGGGATTCACGCTGGCTTCAACAAGCATAGGGGTGTTTTTTAATGGAACTCCTCTGACAATAAGCGCAAATATAGGATGGTTAGATGGGACCTCATCTGTAGGCCTAAGAACATGGGGGGCTTAGGTATCATTAACACGGTGGTCATGAACAAGTGCCTCATCATAAAATGGTGGTGGAAAATTATGTTCCTCGAGGAGCGCCCCCTCTGGCTATCTCTTCTCAAAGCTAAATATTTCTCCTCCTTGAGCCCCATGTTCGCTCCTTCCTCAAGTGGCTCTCAATTTTGGCATCAGCTTGTTAAAGTTCGCCTGATTTTTCGGTCCCTTGTTAAGTTTGTATTTAGGAATGGTAAGTCCACTCACTTTTAGTTAGACTGGTGGGTTGGTGATACCACTCTCGCGGTGGCCTTCTCGACCCTGTTCTTGTATTGCTCTGCTCCTGAGATCTCTATCTTTGAGCTCTCAGTTCACAATTGGGACCTTGACTTCCGGCGATCCCTTTCTCCCGCGGAGTTGGATGATTGGCAACGTCTTACTGCCTGCTTCCCCTTGCTCTCGGAGGAAGATGACTCGGTTGTCTGGCCTCACTCTTCTTCGGGTCGTTTCTCAGTTAAGTCTGCGTACGCCAAGATCATCTCGGGTAGACATACAGTGAAATTCAAGGATATTTGGTCGGCCCGTATTCCTCCTAAGATCAAAATTTTCATGTGGCAAGCCTTCCGGCGTAAACTCCCTGCGGCTGATCAAATTAGGAAGAGGAACGGTCCGGGCACAGATAGATGCGCTTTATGTGGGGCTTTTGAAAACACCGAGCACATATTTTTTCATTGTTCGTTGGCTAAATTCCTTTGAAGTTGCATTAGACATTGGCTTCATGTTAATTGGAATCCATCTTCCTTTGAGGACCTGCGGCTCTGTGTCAATACTTTATCCGGACGGTCTAAGAGGTTATTCTGGGTTGGGTGGGCAGCGATCTGTTGGTCGCTGTGGACTACTAGAAACAAGTTCACTATCGAGCACATCTTTCCGGCTAACCCTGTGAATTGCTTATTTAAAGCCAATGTCTTTTTGCACCAGTGGAGATTATTGACTAAGGAGGTGGACCTAGAGGCGTTCGAAGACATGTTATCTAAGATGAGGTCTACGGCTTCTTCCCTGCTGGGGCGATCTAGGAGGATGGATTAATCTCCTATTCTTTTGAACTCAAGGCTGGCCTGCGTGCCATGATTGGCTGGTTGCCATGTATCAGTACTTCTTAAACTATGCTCTGCTTCTGTGCTGTTTGGATGGTTGTGTTGTGACTCTGTCTGGTGGCTTTACTATAAAATCGGGTGTATGCCTTTTCTTTAAAAAACAATGTATTTTTATCAAATTACTTTGCTACCTACAATCCAAATAAGTGTCGTCGTTTTAGGTCAGGGAGTAGTTGTTAATACCAAGTTTGGGCATGGCTAGTAGTGATGCATTGTTTCTTTTTTCGGAATGGCCCGTGGCCATATACTAAGATTCACGTGGCCTTACAAACACACTCCCACAGAAAAACAAAATTATAACGAAAAGCTTTGAGGGTGTTGAAATCTTCTTTCTTCTGCATCCACCTGCGGCGCACCATGAGCATAGGTTTGTGCCGCCTCTGGGCCTCTACCTTGCCAGAGCAAACTTTTTGAAAGCCTGAAGCTTGTAAGAGAAGCAGATGGGAAGTTGTCGGCGGCTATGATCTACGAAGCAAATCGCGGTTCTGGAGAAGAGGACGCCGATAAGGTCTGCAGAAACTCTGAAGACCACGAAAGTCGTCTAAATCTTGACGGATCCACCGTAAACCTAACCCGGGCGGATCCTGGAAAACTCGTGGGAGACACAAAACAGCATGCCCTCCAAGCGGAACAGTGATAGCGCGGGGAAGAGATTATTCCTAAAGGGGGGAAGTGCCACAACAACACCCTCCAAACAAAACAAGAAGATTCCCTCAAGAAAATCCGAGACAAACTACGCACGCTGGTGTATGCCAAGTACAGGGCTATGCGCCGATACCGTCTTCTCCGGTGGCCTAGCAAGGGCCGGGCCGCCGTAGAAGCTCACCACGCTAGACTCGTCTGGTCGCCACCGGCTTCACCATAGGTGTTGCCGAGGATCGCCTGACGAAGACCTCCACTCGAGCCTTCATCTCCTTCTCCAACGAAAATAACCCTTCATGGCCTCCAAATCATCCCCAATAAGACACCCTGAACCAGGCCTTCCCGCTGACGCCAGTGTCGCGTGGGCTTTGTCCGGCGATGTGCCCTGCTGGCAGTGAGAGAAGAAGGCGGCTAGGGTACGGCGATCGCCTTAACCCCCTCGTGAAGTGTTACTTCCTTTCTTTTGTCCAGCAAGCAGTTCAGTAGTGATGTATAGTATTACTTCATTGTTTTGTTGTGTGCGTTCCCCTGGGCTCTCCGATGAAGCAATAGCCGACGTGCAAGCTGCATTTTCCGGTTCAAAGCAAAGTTTGATGGCTCCATTATAGCATCATTATTGCTTTTGGAGGGTCCTCCCGCTAAAATATGCAATTTTACGGTATCTGAAAACATAGCTATTTCCCGCTATAGTGTTACTCCCTCCGTTCGAAATTACTTGTCGCAGAAATGGATGTATCTAGACGTATTTTAGTTCTAGATACATCCATTCCTGAGACAAGTAATTCCGAACGGAGGAAGTATATTTAAAGTCCTTTTGCTCCGCAAGTTTCAACAGGGCCAACATTTTCTGAGCTTTTCGAAATTATGTCATAGCGGCCCAAATTTCTGCCATATTATTTCTTCTTTTTTATATAATATCATGCACGGATATAAATCTTGGCTATTGAATTAGGATGCTTCATCAGTACCTTATCCTTTTTATGCTGGACATGTATTTGTCAATTAGATGCCATATGCCATTATATGAAGCCTAATTGTGCGCTTATTTTGTCTTTTTCAGTATCTTAGTAAAAATGCTAAATGGACTTAGAGTCGCTATAACTTTTCATAGCTTCTAGATGAGGCACAGCTAAATGGCATAGCCCACTATTTAAAACTAGAACCTGAATATCCAGCGGATGTTTGACTTTTATGCAAGCATGACAAGTTCGCCTTAGTTTATTTTTTATCAAAAAATTGCCGCAATTGCAAATTAATTTTGCCACCATCGCGACAATATAGATCACCATAAAAACGTTCAAAGTGACGAACGGACGGTTGCGACGCCCTCTTCGCCCCACTAAAATGGCAAAAGTTCGGCGTTTGTTCGCCGGCGCACGGCGAGTACGCTGTCCAGTCCAGAGATACCCCCAACCCCAGGTTCGCTCGTTGTATGCACGCAAGGAAAGCCCACGCTGTCCAGTCCTGTCCAGAGATACCCCCACCCAACCCGAGGTTCTTTCCTTCCTTCCTTTCCTAGCCCCGCTTTGCCTCCAGCTCCAAGGCGACCAAAAGGCGAGTGTACGTGCGGGCGCGGCCGCACTCACGCGCGTGTCCCTATCCCTGCAGCAGCTCAGCTGCCTAGCTGCAGCCTGCAGGGCGCAACTTGGCCGGGGAGCGCCCTTTTTCAAAAGTACACGCTCCCCCAAGAACGGTGGTGCGCAGCGCGCACCGGGAGCGCGCCCTCTTATATATACCCCACGACCAGAGCAGAGTGTGACAGACACGAATAGCAGCTACCACAGGCATCAATCATCCAGTTCGAATACCTTGCAACGGCGGCCGGGCGAACTCGTCTTTGATCGATCGAGCTGGGTGGCATCATCATCGATCTCCCTCTCTCTGATCAACTTCTTTAACCATGGGTCGTCCTGATTCGGAGGCGCCGACGTCGAGCATCGCCGCCGCGGGGCTGGCTGCTCTCCGCGACCACGCCCACGGACACGACGGAGGGGCGGCCCCGCCGGCCGCGCCAGACTCGCCCTTCGACACCAACGTGGTGATCATCCTCGCCGCGCTCTTCTTCGCGCTGCTCTTCGCCATCGGGCTCAACTCGCTGGCGCGGTGCGCGCTCCGGTACGTGGGCCGCGGGGCCGCGGCAGCCGCCGCCGGCGAGGGCGGGGCCGCGGCGCGGGGTGCCAGCCGCGGAGGCAGCGGCATCAAGAGGCGCGTGCTGAGGAGCCTCCCCGTGGAGGTGTACGGGTCCGGGGAGGTCATCGACGACGTGTGCGCCATCTGCCTCGGCGAGTTCGTGGACGGCGAGAAGGTGCGCGTGCTGCCGCGGTGCGCGCACGGGTTCCACGTCCGGTGCGTCGACGCCTGGCTGGTGTCCCACGGCTCCTGCCCCACCTGCCGGCAGCCGGTCATCGAGGGCGCGCCCGCCAAGGGCGGCAGCGGCGGCCGAAGCCAGCAGCCGGCGGGCACCGAAATGATCGCCGTGGTCATCGTGTGAGTTCATCCGTCGCGCAACGAAAGCATGCCATTGCCTGCCGGCGCAGCACGACAAGGCAGCACAGCTCTGCATGCCCAAGCTCTTGTGGCACCATTTTCCGGCATCGATTGCCATGCTTGCCTGCCACGCGCTGCTTGCTAATGGATCAACGTATGATCGAAGTGCTCAACCGCACATGTAAATATTCGACGGCGCAGAACACTGTACTGGCAATCTGACAGACCATGAGTGAAAAGTTTTGCTGGATCAATTTGCCCCCGTGTCCCCCTTTCCGCCGCCGCCGTCGGCATGGGCGCCCGTCCCCTTTTCGGCGCGCCGGGGACGCAGACGTCGGCCGTTTGCCCGGCGCCAGGACGCGACACGTCGACGCGTGACCATGTGCCGACCTGCTGATCCGCGCGCGAACCAACCACCTGCGCAATCGCAACGTGCGTGCGTGCGTCCCAACGGCGTGCCTTAGCCCGCACGCGACGGCGATCGATCGGCGCGCGCAACCGCCGGGATAGCTCCGTCGCGCCCACCTCACCCCCGCGATCGCCACGTCCAGCGGCACGGACGCCAGCTCCGTCGTCCTCGTCACCCGGCGCGCACGCGACTCAGGCATCCTCGCCCGGGCTAGTGGGGGTGGCCCCTGACGCCGACGGGTCGAGGACGACTGACGTTCAGTTCAACCACCTGGACGCTACGCGGGTTAGCTGAATAAGTTCCCCGTCAGTTTCACCCGTCCCGCTCTGCTCTGCCTTTGCCGACTAGAACTATCTGAGTTACCACTTCCGTGGCCAAAGGAGAAAAAAGAGGCCACCTCCGTGGCAAACATATGCACATGTGCATGCGTGATTGGTGGCTCGATTACTCTATCTGACCGCCCAACCATGAATCATCACGTATACATGCTGTTGATTGGACGGTCTAGCTCGATCGGGTAAGATAAGATCCTCACTCGAGCATATGTGGCACCATCTAGTAGGAGTTACCGAGAGTCCGAGATAGGACGAGCAAATGATGGAGCTCTTTACAGTTGCCGGCTTATAATTTACAGATCAAACAAAGTTCATCCAACGACAACGACAACGAAAAACATTCAGAAGAAGAACGGAGTAGCAACTAATTTAGCATAGGTAGTCGAGCAATTGCACCCGTGGCAGCGTGGCGGGCGGGCCTCGTGGCGCGCCCCGCTCCTTCCACCGGCGCCGCTCCAGCACGCTCCAGAGCCAGCAGAACACCGGCTTCAACGACCCGAGCCACCGGGCCACCGCCTCGTGGAGTCGCCACGACCTCCTGCCTGCCGCCGGGTCCTCCCGCGGCCCCTCTCCGTCGGTCCTCAGAGCCGGCGCCGGCGTGGCGCCGTCGGCCGGGTCTACGAACCTGGCGGGGCTCGGCTCGGAGTAGCACCGGCGCAGGATGGCGCTCTTGAGCTGCGCCTCGAACGCCAGCCGCTCGTACTCGTCCAGCAGCGTGCTGCGCCGGCCGCCGCAGCCGGCGCTCACGTCCAGGCTGTACCGCGCCAGGACGGCCCCGACGTCGTCGCCGTCGCCGTGGCCGACGAATTCTATGGAGCTATCCATGGCCGTACTATACCAGTATTATGGCGCGCAATGCCACTCGCTGTATTTAGGGAGGCACGCGCCGATGCTCGTAGGCCGGTGTGGTCCTCGCATGCAGCGCATTATTCTGAGCCAAAGTTGGCCCGAGCCTGGCGTCGGAGCGACGGCAAGGATCGTCGCCGGACCCGGAAGGGCTTCTTGCTCCGTACGGCTCGTGTAAATCAAAGGGCGCATCGGCATCGCAATGTCTACGGCCTCCGATGAAGAGCACGTCACTGTTGATACACTCGCTGCCGCCTTCACTGTGTGCTTCGGGGACCTGTGCTATACGCAAGGAACAACACAACCGAACAACACGTTGCCTTATTCACAAAGGGAACGGAACTTTGCACTGTGCTTCACCACAATTGCGTTGTAGTACGAGATTCCAGCTCTGTCGCTTTAGTTACCCAACAGAGAAAATTCCTTCTGTTTGCTTTTGTTTTTGCAAACGCATCATGTAAACTTGCGGTTGCAAACGGCCGCTGCAAGCAATCTGCTCGAACAAACAGTCAACAGTCCTTTTTTTTTCGCGACTGAACAGTCCTTTTTGTTGCGATCCAACGATGGTCAACAAAAATGGTTAGGATCGTTCCAAATCCCACAAACCGAAATCAAACTAGAGGCATTTTGTGCACGTCCACCACATGAGCATCCAACAACACGGACCCATCCAAACCATGACAGCGCCTGTGCATTTGGACATTTTCGCCACTATTTCCGCTGCAACAACAAAATTATTCGCGTCAAGTCTTTCTTTGAAGAAAACTCATGCCCCGTGGATGAGAGCAGCCACGACAAGCACGCTGCCTCGAACATGATTGGCAAGTATGCCGCGAACATCTCATACTTCCATGGCGGGCAGGCCGCTGGGACTTGTCCATACGCACACCTCGCAATCTACAAGGTCGGTAATTGCTATGGGTGCCCTTACTCAACCATACTCAAAGGGTTTCTGGCGACGGTGAGTGGCGGTGTCGATGTCATCTCCGCCTCCATCAACCATCAAAATTTTCCATCACCATTGTAATACGAGGACCGATGATGTTGTGACCATCGCCGCGCTCTGCACCATGGCCAAGGGCGTCCTAGTCGTTTCCTCTGCCAGCAACAAGGGCCCGGACCTATCGTCCGTCACCAACGACGCGCCATGGTGTTGGAGAATGGAGACCTCGTGGACGCCATCTTTAACGACCCATTCATCATCAAGCCGGACATCCTCGCGCTGGGATTGAACAACCTGGCGCAGTGGTGGAGCTTGCCAAAGGGGGCCAATGCCCCCCCCCCCCAACAAATAAACACATACTCCCTCTGTCACATACTACCACCTAGATGTATCATGTGAGCTCGATGTTTGTGCAATTGCAAACTACACAAGGTATTATGTTGATTGTCAATTCAATGCTACTGCAATTAGTGTTTATGTTGCTATAGTTTTGATTGTTTATTGTCAATTCAATGCTACTACATTAGTGTTTATGGTCCTATTGTTTTCAAGCGCAATATCTCTAAGCATATATACTACTTAAGAAGCTGACTGCAAATTTAAATACAAACAATTTACACTTTATTATTTGAACCCGAGTGATGTTTATGGTCACCGTCTATCGCCACCATGTTCTTCTCCTGCAACAACTCCTCTTCCGAAGCCAACCACATTTGTTCTCATGACGGAGTCAAACGAGGAGCTCGTCAGCCGCATAACCCTCGCTCAGTCGTCATCCGCGCCCTCCCCGGTGGCCCGTCGGGACTCCTCTAGCCCTACGCCTGACCATGCCAGCTCGTCGCATCGCAGGTGGCCGAACGGGAATCTTCTAACTCCAGGTCATCACCTTCGACCCCTGTTCCTCCCGACAGACGATGGGTGCTGGTCCCAATAACTCTATTCTTGTGATGGCTTCCTAAGAGCAACTACAATAGGATGACATGGCGGGCTATAAGAGATGCCACATCATATTTTAGAGCATCTCCAACAGGCGCCGGTCGCGCTGCATGCAAAAAAAAGATATGCCGCGCGCGCATCGTCTGATTTGGCGCGGCGCGCAGCGCTGGCTCCAGCAGCCGCGCTAAAATGCAGAGCGCGCGACTCGCACAAACAACATATGCATTCGAAAACAAAAGCAAAAAAATAAAAAACAAACAAAAATAAATAGTTCAATTTCGTTTATTACAACTCAAACAAACAGTTTATCGTTCAATACAACAAATAGTGCAAATGATCACAACAAATAGTTCAACAATACAATAATGAACGCACAAATCATGCTCTTTGTCGTCCATTCCATGCCCACCACTCCTCAATGAGATCCTTCTGAAGATCATTATGCGCTGCAGGACGTCAAATGGCATGATAGGAGGCAACAAAACGGGCCACCCTTTCATCCCTCCGTCGCACTCGCACGGGATATCCCAAGAGCTCATACTGAGAGTAGTCTACATCTTGGCCACGCTCATTCTCGATGATCAGGTTGTGCATGATTACACAAACGTGCATTATGTACCAAAGCATATTTTGATCCCAAAATCTAGCCGGTCCTCTCACAATAGCAAATTGGGCTTGCAAAATCCCAAAAGCTCTCTCCACATCTTTTCTAGCCGCCGCCTGAGCATTGTGGAAATCAAGATTTTTCTTACCTTCAGGCTTTTTCAACGGCTTGACAAAGGTTTGCCACTTTGGATAGATGCCATCCGCTAGATAATAGCCATAGTTGTATGTACGGCCATTTGCTACAAACTGCACCGGTGGAAACTCCCCATTTGCAATCTTACTCATCAGTGGTGACCGGTTGACAACATTAATGTCACTCAAAGATCCAGGCATTCCAAAGAATGCATGCCAAATCCAAGTCTCTTGATCGGCCACCGCTTCAAGGATTATAGTAGAACCCTTTTTTTGGCCGTGGAATTGCCCATGCCATGTCTTTGGACAATTCTTCCAAGTCTAATGCATGCAATCTATTGAGCCAAGCATGCCAGGAAAACCACGAGCTTTGTTCATCGCTAAAAGCCTTGCGACGTCTTCAGCGTTGGGAGATCTCAAATACTCCTCGCCAAAGACTTGCACAATTCATACTGCGAAGCGCTTGACACACAAGATGGCTTGGCTCTCACCCATGGCCAAGTGATCATCAACTAGATCAGCCGGTATACCGTATGCCAACATACGCAAAGTGGTTGTCACCTTCTGAAAGGTGCTATGCCCGAGCTCTCTGGCGGCATTCCTCCTGTGCTGAAAAAAGCGGTCATGGCTCGCTAGTTTCTCTGCAATGCGCTTGAACAACTCGGTGCTCATCCTAAACCGGCGATGAAAATACGACTCGGGGTATGTGGGATTCTCCGCAAAATAATGCCTGATCAATCTGTTGTGGGCATCGATCCTATCCCTCCAAAAATTTTGCCGACCCATAACCGAACCACCGTGCTTCGGTTTTTTATTAATATGCATAGCTAGGATCATTGCAAGATCCTCCTCCTTTTCCATATCAAATTCTTCTTCGGAAGAATCATACGACGAACTCATCTACAATGTTGAATACTATGCTATAAATAAAAAACTACAATCAACATGCACGAAATTCATGGCTTTTGGGCAATACATACCTTCTAGGCGTTTTGTCGAACACCTTGCGGGCGCCGAGCGGCAGCGAGCGCGCGGGCGCTGTTCGTCGGCGGACTAGCACGCGCGCGGAGATGAGAGGAGAGATAAGTAAAGCAGGCCACAGACTTGCAGCCGGCTATAGCACGAGCTCCAACACTCCTTGTGAGAGAAAGATGTTGGCTACATATTAATACCATAACACCGCTATCGTCTGAGTGGGCTATTAGATTGGCTATAGGTGACATGGCAAAAACATATAGCCGGATGTTGACTATACTATTAACCATGCTTTAAGTCGAAGGCGCTGGCAGCCAGCCTCGCTCATCGTGGGTTGTAGCCTGTGGCACCTTGGCCTTTTAGAAAATCGGCAAGTAGCTTATAGCTCCAGTGGCCCCCGAGCCACGACGTAGGAGGATGCAGACGGGCACGGCAACAACGAACGCGAGGTAGGGCATGCGAGCATGGTAGGAGAGGATAGAGGAGCTAGACATTGTGATTTCCGAAGGAGAAGATGTGTGATGAGCCGTTGGGAGAAGTGGCGAAGCCAGGATTAAACCAAACCCCGGTACAATTTTGCTTGATGTATAATTTCAATGTTTAACGATCCAACAAAATAGATAAACCATGATAAAACTAAAGATAATAATTCGAGATACAAGATAGTACAAAATCAATTGTTTACTTTTTCCCATAACCTGATCAACGACGGAAGTGCATCAAACATTTATTTCATAAAAAAAGGCTGAGGAGAGAATAACTTGTTTTTTCACAACACAAATAGAGAGGAGAGGATAGCTTGCTTTCCTAGAAGTAGGATCAATTCAATTCAACCAAGACAAGACCGAATCAAGCCACCCAATAATTCTTAGGCTCCCAACCTCTCTCTCACGTAAGAAAAATACCTAACCTGTTTGCTGAAATTACCTAGGAGTAGTCTTAGCAGAGTAGATGTGGCAGGGCATGCTGTCATGGGCGGGAGAGGCCGGAGCAGGGTCGCCAACCACAACATCCAATTGGAGTAGCAATTTAGCACGACCCTGCAGAAGTGAGAAACATGGCAGTCGCCGACTGGGGCCCGGGGCCAGGCAGAATTGCAGGCAAAAGCTGGGCGGGGAAAGGTAAGGGAGCGGGTGCACAACAATGGAGCGGGGCAAAGTCGCCAGTTGCAAATTGTCTGCTGTGCTTCGCCTTCGTGCATCAGCCTTTGACGGCGCGTGCGTGCGGACAAGCTTGATTAGGTCGTGGCCTAGGCGTTGTTAGGAGTAGTGGAGCTGGCTTGGACTGTGTGTGAGAGCATCCACAATGTAGTCCTTTTTAGCCTCTAAGGATTTTTAGCCGCCTCCATAAACGTCCGCCTCTAAAGCTTTTGCGCTTAGCATTGTCGCTAGCCTTGGAGGCAGCCTCCAAGTAATAAAGAACTCATGTGATCCCACATGTTTGTATTTGGTTGTGGCTTGATCTCTCTCAGAAGCATCAACAACAACAGGTTTATTTGTTTATTCAGCTGTAGGGCCGATCTTTAGAGGCAACAACTAATGCTATATATTGCACGATTTTGGGCTTTATTTAGAGGCAGGGTGTGAGGCCTAGGTTAGAGGCAGCTGAGCCTCCATACGCTGCTGATGCCTTGATGGGCTAACCCTAGGGCTCATATAGGAATATAGGCATGTGATAGCTAGAAAGAAAAGCCACGCCCCGCCGGGCCGGGCCTGGGCCATGGATGCTCGGGGCCCAGCTCCGCCTCTGGTTGGGAGAAGACAGAGGGTAACAACAAAGCTATCACGAGAGGATAAACGCGACGCACCGCGGCGGGCTCGACTTGGCAAGAAAACCGGGGCCAAAAAAATCCCGCTTTGACGGGACGTCGCACGCGTGATCGGTCACCCAAACCGAATTGTCTTCAAGTTTTAAAAAAAAGAACGGATCGTCTTCCTTTCAAAATTTCATCAACAACAAAAAACTCGAGGCAAAGTTTCAGCAAGTTGCCCCATTTTGCATGTGTATAAATGGGTTCGTCCTATTTCCATTCTCAAGAAAAAGGGTTCGTCCTATTTTGAGAAAAAAAATCTCTGGCGAAACCTCCCCATACCGGTCCAAATTCACCACCGAATCTCGAGTCAACCGCGACCAGAGCACCTGCGCGCGAGCGGGTGCGCAGCCGCCTGCCCAAGCCTCCTCCTCCGGGTCCCGTTTCCGACCTGCGAAACTTCCAATTCCTCCATCTCCTCCTCGTCCCCCCCGCGCCGGTCCTGCATCGACGGAAGCGCCCGAACTCCCACAGAGATCTCGACCGACGCGCGGCCCCCAGATCCCGACCCCCCGGACCCCCCGCCGCGGCCGATGCGATCCGCGCTGGCCCCGCGCCGCCGGACTCGACAGCGGACCGGCTGACGCGCGCCCCCCTCTGCCCCCGCGCCGCGCCTGAATTTCGCCCGCTCGAATTTCGATGGGATCCTTCCGACTCGCCGCGCTCGCGGCGCTCCTCCTGGCCTTCGCCCTGCTCCCGGACCCCGCGGTGGCTAGGGTTTTGCAGGGCAAGAAGCCCGGCTCCGGCGAGGTGAGGATCGCTGATTGCACCTGTTTGAGTTAGCTAGCTTGTGTTGTCTTGTCGAATGGGCTGACGTTCTTCGGAGGATATCGGAAAGCTTTGATTTAGTGCTTGTCTTGATCTCTTCTCCAGGGAGCGCCTGTACCTAACGTAGCTACAGGTGGATCTGAGAAGAGCGCCGCCTCGAAAGAACCGGGGCAACCATCGACTCCGGTGGGGAATCCTGAGACTGGTAAACAGCACCAGAAAACACCGCCGGCGGAAACAACGCGAACACCGCCACCGCCAGAAACAACGCAAACACCACCGCCGCCGGAAGCGACACAAACACCAAAGCATTCTCCATCGCCACCATCAGGTGTGCCGGAGAGTAAGGGGCAGAAAGGGGCTGAAGCGGAGGTCTCTGCACAGCCGGTGCCAGCAAAGAATGGGCACAACGAGAGCCCCCCTCCCGGAAGCCCTAAATCAACTGGAGGAGGTTCGGAAAACAAGAAGCCCGCAACTGAATCAAAAGAGGTGGCTGAGGAGTGTAAGGATCCAGTAGACACATGTTCAATTGAAGGATTGTCTGCTTGCCTTCAGGTGTCTAAGACAGGTAACATTACTAGTCATGTTGAAACTTGAAGCTTCAAGTCACTGACTTACTTATTCCTAAATATATGTCCATGATATAGTTGTTTCCGGTTCCAATCTCCATGTCACCTAGTGTGATGAATGCTGATGCATAAAGGTTTCTTGTAACTTGGACAATGATGCTTCGGTCATTCTTATGAGCGTTGGCTTGAGCTGTAGCTAGTGCTTAAGATTAACCCTGGACATTGGCCTTCAAGTGCAAAGACAGAGGGAGCCTCTGCAAATCAAATTTTACTGAGAATATAGAAAGTTGTTGAGACTCATTTCGTGTGCTTTTATTTAGAACAGATAACTACTTTGATACTGCAGTCTATGGTATCTATATTTACAGCACAAGCACAAGTAATACTGACATATCTTCATACTAAATCCTATCATGAATTACCCAATCAAGAAAGTCATAAGCTTGTCTTCAGAACTACATATCTTAAGTTGAAGTCTTCGAAATTTTCAAGTTTTTACTCCATTTATATATAAAACAATGGTTCAACCCACCATCAACCGAGGTCCACAAGATGGTCTTGTCCTTTGTAAATGCATTAATTGTAGTACAGTTTCTATCTTCTATGTGGATTGTCCAATTGAATCTTAAGTGGTATGGCCTTCCTTGTTATGATTCTTTAACCATGGTCCATTTGGAGATACAGGCCCTGTTTGTTTGGGCTTTTGCTTCTGCTTTTGCAGCTTTTCTAATTTTTTTGCAGCTTTTCTACTTTGGCCAAAACCCACAAAAGCTCCTAAATAGGTGCTTTTGGAGCTTTGATGGTTTTTGACGAATCAATATAACAATATTTAGCTCCAAAAGCCAGAAAAGCTCTAAAAGCACCTATTTAGGAGCTTTTGTGGCTTTTTGGCCAAAGTGCAAAAGCTGCAAAAGCAGAAGCAAAAGCCCAAACAAACAGGGCCATAGTGAGATGGTGAAGTACTGACATGGTATATTGTTCTTGAAGGAACTAATATTTTTCCTGCATAAAAATTTCAGAGGGCTTTGTTTAATAGTACCAAGTAACTATGTACATGAGTACATCAGTTGCTGGCTTAGTGCCTTAGTGGACAGTCGCTTCAGGGCATACTGGTGAATGCAATATTTATGTACAGGTTAAGAATCTCCAGAGAGTAACATGCTGGTAATTTGACAAACAATTAGGTTTGCGCGTGGTAGCATTTCTCCTAGCTAAAATCATAGCATGGTCTATCTAGCTTGCCTTTCACTTTAATGAATCTGAAAAAGCATTATGCTTGTTTTCTTTCACTGTTATAATATGGACTATCTGGAATGACCTTCAATTCCTTGTGCCTTGAGAAAGCTTCATGTTCGTCTCTTCTTGCAGCTTCAATTGGACAATTTTTTATAGTCAAGAATACTGGCCAGAAAACCGTAACCGTTGACGTCAAAGCAACATCGGATATAAGTATCAAGCAGACGTTGCCACCTCTCAAGAAGGGTGAATCTAAAAGGGTATACACCTTTAATTTGTTTTAACAAGCAATATGTGTATCTTCTTGGCATGCTGGTGGTTCAGTCAATCTAACTGTTACTTTTTATTTGTATGGCCTTTCTAAACTTATTATCAATTCATATTGCTAGGTTAACATAAACTATAGCAGTCCAAATGGTGGAGAGGTTACGCTAAATGTTGGGACTGAGCATTGTGTCTTGCGCATCAGGCAGCCAGTTTATGATTGGCAACAACAATTTCAGCAGCTCACATCTTATGCAACGACTGTGAAGCCAATCTATGGAGCCTATTTTGGTGTTTTCACGCTTGTCTTGGTTGGGGCCGTGTTTGCTTGTTGCAAGTTTGCAGGGACAAAGCGCGATGGTGGGGTCCCATATCAGCAGCTTGAGATGGGATCTCAGGCTCCTGACCCATCAGGTGCAAACAACACTACAAGCACAGGAGATGGCTGGGAAGATGGATGGGATGATGACTGGGATGACGAGGAAGCACCCGCAAAACCTTCAGAAAAAGGGCCCTCTGGAAGCATCTCGGCAAATGGCCTTTCTCTGAGATCTCCAACCAGTAGATCTCCAACCGATAGCAAAGACGGATGGGATGTAGATTGGGATGACTAAGCTACAACATAATGTTGAAGGACCTGTCCTTTCTTGTGAAACGGGAGAAGATAAGTTCATCTGAATGGCTCGCAGCAAATACAGTATCCAACCTTAACCTGAAACTCGATGGATCCATGCTTGACAAGGTGACCCTTATCCTGGAATATCAAAGGCTTGCTTGTATTAGTATGGTTTGTACAATAGCGTTCCACTAGTAATTTTGTTTACGAGCTGAACGAGCTGATCCACGAACTAGTGGTACAAATTGCGCTTTTTTGGCTGTAAGACCATAGCTCTAGTTACATGACCAAACACACCCTCGCTATTCTTTCGGAGAGTATATCATTCTTTTTTCCCCATGGCAGTTTTCGTGTTGAATACTACTCTCCTGAGTCCACAGCGTGCTATGGGTTCTATTACTCACTAATTCTGTGCAGTGTAGTTCAAGTGTGTACGTTGGGGCAGCCAAGTTGAAACCCTTATTGGCTGCCATTAACGCGCTTCACACATGCTTGATTGACCTCTGTGATGAAAATAGTTTCAAGAGGGAGGTGTGCTGAAGCAGTGGTTAGTGCCGGCTGCCGAGTCACCATCTCCATAGGGCATGTTCCCTTCCTCATGCATCTGTGCTTCACTTGTATTCATTTCATGTTATTTTGACTAGCTGTGAATCGTCATGTTCCCTTCCTCATGCATCTGTGCTTCACATGTATTTATTCATGTTATTTTGACCGCTATGAATCGGATCTGTTAGGGACCGGGGTTGGCTCTTCTCTTAACTGACTGATGTCTCGTGAGTTCTTTGATGACTTTGGGTCTTTTTCACACAAAAATGAGCCAGAACTTTTCAAATTTAAACCACATCTGCCCACTTCCTGTCGGCGCCGCACATCATGGCGTCGACCATCTCTATTTTTGACTCCACCATCCATGGTGTCAACCCTGGCTTAGCGTTGCACTGTCGCGCTGAGCTGCAAACCCCCGGTGTAGTCCATGACGCTCTGCTTTGCGCCGAGTGCGCTTCGGGCTCTAGCCAACTACGCTGAGCACTAGTGCAGATATTTGGCCGGCTGTCACTAGCACTCGGCAACCCAGCGAGGATCTGCGCTGCTCAATTTTCACCAGCCGGCAGCCGTGACTGGTTCTCCGCCGCAGAAGCGCCATGCCATGAGAGGTGTCTTCGGATGTGCAGAGATGGCACGCGGCGTCCGCAGTCGACGCCCCAAAGGGAGGAGTACTGATTTGGGTACGTCTTTTTTTCCCTGTACGTTACACCTTGAATACGGTCGATATTCACCCGAAAAAAAAGGAATACGGTCGATATAGCCCCGGTCTAAACGAAAGTGCCTTTCTACACCCAGGAGCAGATGCTCCTGGCTCCTGGTATGAACAGTAAAATAAAAAAAAGTTCAAAAAATTCTGATTTTTTTTGTGACATACTTTTGCAAATGTTTGTCGTGCACGCAAAATTTCATCGTGAAATCACATTGGTGGAAGTCGTGCAAAAAAAAAAAAATCAGAGCTCTAAAATGCTTTTGTAAGTAACATTTTCAGAGTATCGATTTTATTTTTTTAACACACCTTCCACCAATGTGATTTTGCGATGAAATTTTACATGGACAACTAACATTTGTGAAAGTATGCCACGAAAAAAATCAGATTTTTTTGATTTTGTTTTGAATTTTTTTGATTTTACTGTTCACACCAGGAGCATTTGCTCCTAGGTGTAGAAACTCCACGTCCCGGTTTAAAAGCTCCCCCATATCAGGCCGACGTGCTCATCTTTTTTTTGGGAGGCCGACGTGCTATTGTTCTACATGGGCTACCAGGGAGAAAAGTCCGCCCATTCCTGATTTCCCGATTCCCTGTTCTCTCGCCGCTCGCTCACGCGGCTACTTGGCGGCGAACCAAACGCTGGGCTGGGAGCCCGTAAGTAATGGGAGCCCAACTCCAAGCGCCACTTCATTTCGCGCGGGACGTTTTTTTTTTCAAAACGGGGGCAAAAGATTTGCCTCATCGATTAATTAAGCAGAAGAGAATTGCCTAGTTAATTAACGGAAAACCAGGCGAAAACCGATACAAACCAACCACAGGTGGACTACTCACAGAGTGACCACCATACCCAACACCTAACGTCCATCAACCCGCACACTGCTACAACACGAAGACACCCCAACGAGAGTAACTCGGCCGAAGACCACGGGCACCACCAAATCCACGAAGACAAGCCAGACCAAAAGGACAACCCAAGAGACTGGTAACCATCCATCAAGCAGTTGCGGACGCCTTTCCTGTGGCGTCACTCTTCTTTTCTTTGCTCCTGAGAGCCTCCTCCACAATCGCCTTGCCAGATCCAGGGTTCACCCTCTCCAAACGTTTGACCAAGCTGTGAAGCTCTATCTCGAAGAGAATCTCATTAAACTTGTCACGCACAGAAACCTGCCCAACGGTCACATGCGAGTGGGTAACTGCAACATCGGAACCTCCACACAGAGGCGAGCGGCTAGTTGGGCTCCGAAGGATCAGGAGCCAATGCACCAACCGCCTCAACATCATCAGCCACAGGTACCACTGGCATGATGGACTCAGGCGTCTCCAATTGCTCACATGATAGAGCCTCAGAGTTAGGTGCCAACACACCTATCTCACCAACCTCGCCACTCAAAGACGCCACATGCACAATGCCCATAGATGAGGCATTGACAGAACCAACCAAGTCTCCACAGCCCGGAATGGCGGGCGGCTGACAGGACTCTGACTGTGGTAGTGAAGGTGGCATGGCCACCACCAAGGATTCCAATGCGCTCAACTCCATCGGTAACACCATAGATGATTCCCCACAAAGCTCCTGCAACTCAGGCATAATCTGCAGAACTGGAGCTACGACCTCCATGATAACCGCACTCCCACGAACAAGCGGCGTCACATGCAGAGCACGAGGAGAAAAATCTCCAAAGCAACATTCAACATCCTCATCAATGGAACCAACCTGGAGCTCAGGCAGAAAAGGCACAACCGACGCAACCTCAATCTTGGCTAGAGCGTCGCGAAGCTCAGTGCGGAGCAGCTCAACCTTCTGAAGTAGCTCTGTGCGCAGCAGGGCAAGCTGCGACTCCAAAGCAGAGACCAAAGAGGTGCAGTCACTGGAATCCTTGCAACACCCAAATTGAGACCTTGGTGGCACCGACACACATAACGATGAGTGGCCCACAACCTCAGCCCAACTCCTGGCCAGCGAAGGACAAGGCTGGACGGACGGGAAGCGGCTTCGCTGACGAGGAGCACAAGTGACCGGAGAGCCACCGCGAGCGATCGTAAGCAACCGGAGAGCAAGCATGACAAAACCTCTCCCGATGACCAGGACGATGACAGCGAATGCATATGAATGGCTCACGGCATGCACTGACTTGGTGGCCACGCTCGAGGCAACGAAAGCACCTTCCTCGAGCCCAACGCTTGAAGGCGAGGCTACGCTTGAGACCTTCCCTCGACGGCTCGGGGGGAGCGCGTGGGCCGGAACGTCGCCCCCGACCCACATGCACCCAGCCCGCCCCGGCTACAACATCGGCGGTGGCAGCAGAGAGGCTGTTGCATGCCGACACTGAAGATGGACCAAGAAGAGGAGAGCCCAACTTCTCTGGTGCCTCTGCCAGAGCATTGGGAGCTCCCTGTACTCCTGCTGCCTCATCTGTCACAAGCGCCGGCACAACCGGCGTTGAGGGCAGCAACAACGTCTGAGGAGCCAACCCCCATCCATCTGGGCAGGGGCACGCAGCTGCCCGTAGGAGGGGCACAACAGAGCTTCTGTTTCCAGATCCGTCTGAACAGGGGCCGACGATGGGAGCGGCAGCAGCAAGCCGGCGAAGGCGCCAGCAGAGGGAACCGCGGCCAGGGCAGCAAGGGCGGCGGCCGGTGGTGCCGGAGTGACCGCCGACGGTGCCACAGCAACAGTCGGGGTTGACGGTGCGGCGCTGGCAGGAGCAGCGTCAGCAGAGGCCGGGGACGGAAGACACCCAAGCCCTCCATCCAGCAGGCCAGACGTTTGGAGCACACACAGAAACCTGTTGACAGGTCACCGGCAACTCCAAGGGCTCGCCCTACTGCTTGGCAACCACCACCGAATGATCATGTTAAGATTAATGTCAATGCGGCTGTGCCGCGTGCTGGTGGAAGGGGGCTGTGGGAGCCGTTTGCCGCGATGCATCGGGTGTGTATTTGGGGGCCTCGGCAGTTGTCTTCAACAACATAGAGGACCCGGAGGTGCTTGAAGTTCTAGCTACCAGGGAAGCGCTGGCGCTTGCCGAGGACTTGTACGAGCAGAAAGTTTTCATCGCCTCAGACTGTATGACAGCGGTGGAGGCGATCAAAGGAGGAATGACAGCAGCATATGGAGCAGTGGTACATGAAATAGCGGATAGAGCTCGTTTTTTCTCATCTTGTTCTTTTAGTCATGTGTTTAGATCCTCGAACTTTAAGGCTCACAACCTCGCGAAGCATGCATTAACGTTGGGGACCGGCCGCCATGTCTGGTTAGGCCACCCCGACGATCTTTTGTTCATCCCTGTAAACATTATGATGGTTGAATAAAAGTTTCGCGAGTTTGTCTAAAAAAAAATCACGCGGGACGTTTCAAAGACGTAGTAGGATCACAACCTCTAAAAAGAGTGGTTTTTCTACATTCTAGCTCGGTGCTCCCATGCAGAAAAATATAGCAAAACATTTAAAAACATTCCTAAACTTTGTGAGAATATTCATCAACAAATGTTATGAGCGCTTGCTAAGTTTGATGGTCAAATAACATTCGAGGAGCTCTGTATAAAAAAGACAAAATCACTGAAAATTAGTCAACATGTGAGTGCACTGTTTGAGCAGATTTTGTAATTTTGTCTTTTTCGTACAGAGCTTCTCGAATCTTATTTGACCACCAAACTTTGCAAGCATCCATAACATTTGTTGATGAACATTCCCACAAAGTTTTAAAATTCCCCCCTCTAAAAAAGGTAATTTTTTCTGCATTTTTCTTAATTTTGTTGCTGCATCTTCAAGCCCCTAAAAAACGCCTGCAAGTTAGGAATTGTGCAGCCTGTGCTTGATTTTGGAGGTATCGGGACCATATACTTCCTTCGTTCCTAAATATTTTTTTTTAAAGATTTTAATGGACTATCACATACGGATGTATATAGACATATAGATTCACTCATTTTGCTCTATATGTAGTCACTTGTTAAAATCTGTAGAAAGATAAATATTTAGGAACAAAGGAAGTATATGCCAAGACTTTCATGTGCCTAATTGCAGGTCGACTGCACGTACTCCTTTCGGTTTGATTACTCCATGTAGTAGTAACCTAAAGCGTCATGCAAGCATTCACATGCTGCATGGTTTCCATCTCATAGTCGCATGCATGCCGTCGCCTAACCTCATGGGTTGCAAGGAGGGCGTTGACGTGAACACTTACACATAAGCATCGCTATCTATACTCCATTGTCTATCTTTCCATCACAATAACATAATGGCCATGAATTTATTAGCGCGTCCTCCGTTGCCGCGAGGTAAGCATTAGGCTGGTCGTAATGGTAGTACCATAGCTAGTATCATGCATGCCAACTAGGCAATTTTGATGAGGTGTCATAGCATTAAATGAAGAAAGAAAGAGTGTAGTATCATACTCCCTCCTTTCTGGTTTATAAGGCTCAGTTCAGAAATCTCACCAACCAAGGTAGATGGTGAGTGGTGGAATACTTTTTGTAGTTTGAAAAAGCATCCAATTAATGCTCTTGTTTTCCTCCAAAAAGTATGTTTACCAATGCATTAATTGCAATGCATGCATGCATAAGTTACATGCATTGGTCAATTTTCTCTTAATACTTGCATGCGATGATTTAATGCACCTTCGAATCTAAACATGTGATGGGAAACAACCAAATTGAGCCTTATAAAATGGAAAAACTAAAATTTTGAAAGAAGCCCTATAAACCGGAAAGGAGGGAGTATCATGATACCGTATCATATTAAATGCTATGCTACTTTGTGTCATGCATGTCAATAAATAAATTCCCTACAGGGCTGTATCCAGGGCTTCACTGGGTGAGGTTGGTTCTAATCTCTAGGACAACAATCATATTAAACACCCCTGAAAAACGATCATGATCTGGCCACAGATGCAGATGTGGATTATATATTAATTCTCAAGTAGTGGGTTTGACCAAAGTTGATATGAACACCTTTGGATCTCTTTGCCCATAGGAGTTAAATTATTGGATGTTCGGGGGGTTGTGCAAAATTGCACCAAAGATAAGATAGACCTATTTAGTTGCCTCAAATCGGAAGGGGTTCTGGTTATAGTAATAATGGGGAATCGTTCTGTTTCTTGAGAAATTATGGACCAACCTGTTTAGTTGTCTCAAATCTTACTATTTTGCTATTCCCTTCGTCTCATAATGTAAGAGCGTTTTTGACATTATTACTATACATTTATTTGTGGGTATGCCCCTCATGCAAGCATTCCCATGCATGGTTCAAGTTCAGCTTTTTGATCTCATAGTCGTATGCGCATGCCGTCACCTCACGGTCCTCACCTCATAGGTTGCACGGAGGGTGTTGATGTGAACACTTACACATAAGTATCGATATCTATACTCCATTGTCCATCTCTCTATCACAATAACATAATAGTCATGATTTTTTCTAAAATCATAGTCATGAATTTATTAGTTCTTCCTTGATGCAGCTGGCCCCGAAACTCCAGGACAATGACCATACTTAATACCCCCCAAAACGATCATAATATAGTAGTGGCAACTTGTCTTATGCATGATCTGTCCATAGATGTCGATCGGGATTATATAATGTAGTACTAGTGGATATGAATGGCCTTTGGATCGCTTGATATCATTGGAGTTTAATTATTTGTTGTTCCGTGGATCACCGTGGCAACACAATTGAGTGAAGCCATAGAAAGTTTCAGGCAGCTGAAAAAATAAAGGTGAATAAAAAAACAAAAAAAATAAAAAAATGCAACAACACTTGCTTTCATGCTCATGTTGATCACAACAAACATCATAGTATAGAAGAAATACACCCCTCACAAAATTACGTCGGGCATCTATGATGCATCAGGAGAATTAACCATGATATTGGTACAAATCAATGCCATCACAATTGATGAATTCACCAACGAAATCGAATGAGCTCTCAACGAATTGATCCCACTCCAAGCAGCTGGATAAAGGATCCCATGCTGGGGAAGCACAGGAAACGTCGGGTGACGAGCTCAGCTCTGCCGCCGCCGGGCCCGCTGGCTGCGAATCGAACGAAGTTGTCTCAACTTTGGTCACCTTCAGTCGTAGGTCGTCTGCTTCTCCTCCCTCCGGCAAGCATACGGGGTGCGGCGAGCGTGAGATGTCGCTCCGGCCATCACCGTCGTCAGAGTTTTGCCAAGGCGAACCGCTGGTGCTGCTCGCTGTGGCCGACCCGAAGTTGATGACGAACGGCTGCATCTTGACGTCCTCTTCCTCTGCGGCGGCGACGACTCCGTCGCCTTGGCAGCAGGTGTGGTCGCCGAAGTAGGTGATGACGTAGAGGGAGAGGTCGTCGTCCGATTGCTGGACCTGCCTCGTCGCCGGGCAGCCGATGTCGTGCTTGTAGGAGCACCTGAAATAGAGCCTCGGGTGGTTGCTGTGCGTGATCTCCTTCTGCCCGTACTTCCTCCATATGAAGCCGTCCTCCGCCGTCCCCCGCTTCTCGACCCTCATCGCCGTCGATCCGCTGCTCGCGCGCATCCTGGAAAACACGAACCGATCTTGTTAAGTCGTTGCTCGCCTGAATTGAAACCGTAACGCCGGCGCAAGACTACATCATTGCTACAGCTAGGTTACCTTCTTTTCGGCCTCGTCTGAGCGGCTGCGCCGTCGGGCTCCGACGACTTGCGCTTCCTGCTGGCGAACGCGACCGCGTGTACGCCGTCACGGCCGTGGAGCGCGGCGAGGGCGCGGTCGCAGCAGAGAAGGATCTCCGCGGCGAGCTCCCGGATCCCGCCGTGCTCCTGCGGCGAGCCCCCCTGGAGCAAGGCCTCGAGGAGGGCGGCGGACTCCCGGCCCCGCACCACCAGCCCGGACACCACTGAAGCAGCCGGAGTGACAAGTGCCGCCATGTCCTCTAGAATAATCTGGACTATCACTACTCCCCGTTTGCAGCTGAGATCTTTCTACTTCTATATCTCTCTCCGTGACTCTGGATCTGCCTTGCCTCGATGGAAGGAAGCCTCGATCTAGCTAATTGCTTTGCCCGAGGTGGAAAGGTGGCCATTTATACGCGCGGCTGAGCTCGGTTGGATCGATCGAGCTCGATGGCGAAGTGAGAGCAATGACCGCACGTGCCACGCGCGATGGCTTCGATCACGCGCCGCGTTGCATGGCGCGTCGCTGAGTTAAACTAACGAGAGTCTATGCAGGGGACCAACACGAGAGTTCACACTCACCCAGCACATCGATACAAATTGCACGGGAATTTAGGTGCTTACCGTGATTTGATACATGTTTTACTAGCAAATTATAAGAAAGCACGGGTGCAAACCTTGACTGGTCAATTGGGAACTTCACAAAAGACAAGACGAGCTACGTGCATCTCTATGGCACACCCACCCATCAGCATCAGGCTGGTCATAGTGGGAGTAACATAAGTAGTAACATAGTTGCCACATAAGCAAAAATGGTGAGGTGGCAAGTAGTTAATGAGGAGAGAGACAAATAGAGTAACATAATATGTTACCATCACATACCGCTTCCCGATGCAAAATGAGTCTACAAAGTAATAAATGTATCCATCTATGTTACCACACATATGACACTACCCACTATGAAGGTAGTAACATAAACTAGTAACATATGTATGTTACTAGTCTAAGTTACTCTCGACTATGACCAGCCTCAGGTGGCATGTTTCTTTCGGAAGCACCCCATACTGGCCATTTCATGCAACTGAAGGAGCCAACCATCGTCCAGAACAGAAGTTGACTTTGCCCCATTCAGCTGAAACACAGTTGGCAACTTGTTGGCATTAGCAACATTAAGCTGATGCAAATTCTCCTTTACTCAGTCCAAAGTAAACTTGAGTGCTATTTTTTATATTAAATTTAACACTTGTGGTTTATATTTTGGCGTGATGTAACAGTTTTATTTTATGGGCAAAATCTAGCTCTAGATCTCCTAGAAATGTGGCTAATATTTTTTGAATATGAAAAAAAGGAGCGGCAACACACTGACCTCCCTCTCAGTGGCGGAGCGTAGTGGGGACAATTCCGGGCCCTGGCCCCCCCTTGGTAGAGGAAATTTTGTCAAATATGCTTATTTTTTTTACTAATTGCTCTACTAATCCTCCGGCATCTCTGATCACCCTAGTCTTTTTCATGTCATACACTCATTTGGCCCCACCTAGTATTTCGTTCATGCTCCGCCACTGCTCCCTCTGTATCGAAGGATCAACTTTGAGTTTTTCCTGATGATGAACGATGACAACTTGACAGCCTAGCTAGCACGTCAAGACTCAAGACACACCTCAAGGAGTATCTAATGTGCGCGACGCAGTTGTCTAAAAACGTGTCCGTTACATCATTTGCGGTGATTTTAAAAGCACCGAATTTTATCTCAATGCAGTCTTGGATGGACCATCAACAACTTGCAGTTGTGAATTCAGCTGGTGCCATAGCTGGCTGGCTAGTATGTGCTGTGTGCACATGACTTATGACTAGATGTTGGTAAGACTACACGGAAAGCACCGTTCGGGCATCATTTTATTTATTTATTTATTGTGGAAGCCATTAATTATGTCATGTCGCGACACAATGCTCAAAACACCGTTTATGACATCAACATTACCTAAGGATAAGCATGTACTTTAGCTAATCATTGTCCATGCCGACTAGTATGGTTGTTCTATTTTTATATTTTTTTACGGGGAGTTCATTTATATTGTTGCTCCTTGCAAGATGCTCTTCATGCTAACAGATCCAAGTTAGCTTGCAAATGAATTGTTCTGTTGCATTTTTTCAAATAAAGTAAATTGCAACCACTTGTGTCTATCAATTTCTTTGCAAACACTTCTTCGATGGAATTATTATATGATTTGTTAGACCAACTCTAGCAGAGTTGTCATATCTGCGATCACCATAATGCATATGCCGCGTGCTCGATATGCATTTGGGGGCTGAGCAGGCAACACACAAACTCAAAGTCGTCCTATCTCAACCTCCATTTTTTCTGTTTTCTCAGTCAAACACTTCGATTCCCTCCAAATTTAAACGTTCAACACATCAAGCAAACATGTACATAGTTCTTTAAAAGTTGCATGAACAAAAGCATTAGACCAACAACATACACAAATCACATGTTCCAACCATTTGCCTCGTCCCCTTCTCCTCTTATGTTCTCGTTGTCCCCTCCTCCTCTGGCATGTGCATTGTCCCGGGAATATATCCGGTGCACCTGCACTTGTGGTGCTACCGGTGCACCGGATGCCATAAAATATTTTCAAAAATCAGAAAAAATTCTAGCATGTTAACACAACATCAATGTATGGTGTCACAAAATTTCGTATAAAAATTTGAAATATTATTTGAGATATAAAAATGAAAATTTTGACATCAGTGTGATAATGGGCCAAATCTAAAGCCCAATTTATGTTATGTACTATTCAGTGTAGAATTTGTCATTTTTGTTTTCAGTTATGTTTTGAATTTTGACTTGAAATTTTATGACAACCTACATCGATGTTGTGTGAGTGTGTTCAATTTTTTTTCAGAATCTTTTTGAACGTTTTAAAAGCACAATATGAGTTCGGTGCACCGGTAGCACCACAAGCTTCGGTGCACCAGATATTTTCCCGCATTGTCCCCTCCTTCAAGGTTGCTGAAACGTATGATCACCATGCACAACTTCTTCCAAAATTCGTGCGCCACCGAATCCATTTGGCTCGGATCCAACATGATGAGTTGATTCAGCTCTACAATTCGTTCACTTGTCGTCTGATCCTCCTGAACTTAAGTTGAACTTACACGCCTCCATGTCCATATGCATTTCAAGCATATGCGCCTCGATCTGTTCCTGTTCTTGATGCCGCTGAGGGAGTCCTGGATTAAGGGGTCCTTGGGTGCCGGCCCGTTGCTTATGGGCCAGACTGATGGGCCATAACGGAGTCGAGCTAGGGCGTGGACCTGTAACCGGATAGGAGAGCTTCGGAGCCGTGGTGTGCCCTCCAAGTCAGGATTTAGCATGATCTTTCCTTTATTATAACCGGCCATATGTAACCCTAACCCTACTGGTGTCTATATAAACCAGAGGATTTTAGTCTCTAGGGCTAGGGCAACGTCCAATCCCTCATCAACCTAGGGTTTAGTTCGTCTGATCGCGTGGTAGACCGACTCTGTAATCATACCATACACATCAAATATAATCAAGCAAGACGCAGGGTTTTACCTCTTAGAGAGGGCCCGAACCTGGGTAAACACCGTGTTCCTTGTCCCTTGTTCCCCATCGATCCTACATCCACAGCTCGGGTCCCCTACCCAAGATCCGCCGGTTTTGACACCGACAGCCGCCTTCTCTGTGGCATAGCATACCATCTTGCCTTCTTCTCTTGGTTCTTCCATTTCTCTGTCTCTAGGTTCTCTTGCTTCCTCTTTTCAGCTAAGTCATTTCTTGCTCGCATCACTCGTCGATATTTTTCTTCATCTCCACCACCTCTCCTTCTCCCTTGACCTTCTCCTTTCCTCTCTTCCTCCCATCGGGCTGACTATTCTATACGCCGGATTGGGACTTCTAGACACCTTCACGATTCCTCTCTAGGACCATCGTCATCTCCATCATCGTCCATATCCGGAGAGGAATTGTTGCACTTCCCAGTTTGTAGACTATCGTCTTCATTTCCCGACTTCCACTTCTTGCTGCCTTCCAAAAAATTCCAACAATGTTGGAGGCCAAACGATTTCCCTTAAAACTTGGCCATTTGTTTGGACCTTTCTTGAGATATGTTATACTAGAACAAACAAATGCTCAAATTAATGAGAATGCTCAAAGTAATGAAAACCTGGAATAAAAAAACAACAAGGTTGCTTACATACTTGTCAATGATGCAAGCACTAGGAGGAGTGTGCTTCACTTGCTCCAAGCAACCCGACCAACGGTTACAAATCTCTTGGGTCTTACCCTATCAGTTCGTGAGAGATTTGAGGGGAAGATCCGTCCTCGATGTGCTTCCAATAATTTGCGCTCGACAGATCTTTCCTGGCGACCGCGTTGAGAGCATGGTTTTCACTTTCAGTGAGATTTCAATGAAATTTACTGAATTTCATTAATTTCAGTATACACTGAAATATTACATTTCGGCCAAAATATTTCAGCAATTTCATTAGTGCACATGAATTCAAATATTTTTCAAAATCTTTTTAAAATTTTCCAAATATTTAATCAAATTGAAGTGAATATTTCAGCCCTTTGGCCGAAATGCAAACTGAAATCACTGAATTTCACTGAATTTCAATGATTTCGGTTGGTGCTGAATTTCTTTTGAAACTGAAATTGAAAACCATGGTTGAGAGAGATATCTAATGTATGTGATGCAGTTGTCTAAAAACGTGTCCATTACATCATTTGTAGTGATTTTAAAAGCAACAAGTTTTATCTCAATGCAGCTTTCGTTGGAGCACCAACTACTTGCAGTTGCGAATTCAGCTGGTGCCATAGCTGGCTAGCTAGTGTGTGCTGTGTACACATGACTTATGATTAGATGTTGGTAAGGCTACATGGAAAGCACCGTTCAGGCATTATTTTATTTATTTTGTGTGGAAGCCATTAATTATGTCATGTCGTGACACAATGCTCAAAATACCGTTTATGACATCAACTTTAGCTCAAGATAAGCACGTTGTTTAGCTAATCATTGTCCATGCTGACTTGTATGGCTGTTATAGTATATTTGTATTGTTGTTCCTTGCAAGATAGTCTTAATTTCCTATTAACAGATCCAAGTTAGCTTGCAAATTGAATTGTCCTATTGCATTTTTTTTTCAAATTAAGTTAATTGCAACCAGTTGTGTTTATCTATTTATTTACAAACACTTCTTCTATGGAATTATAATATGGCCTGTTAGACCAACTCTAGCAGAGTTGTCATATCTGCGACCACCATAATGCATATGCCGCACGCTCCATATGCATTTGGAGACTAAGCAGGTGAGCACAAACTCAGAGTTGTCCTATCTCAACCTCCATTTTTTTGGTTTTCTCAGTGAAACACTTCGATTCCCTTCAAATTTAAACATTTAGCACATCAAGCAAACATGTACATAGTTCTTTAAAAGTTGCATGAACAAACACATTAAACCAACAACACGTACAAATCACATGTTCCAAGCGTTTGCATCACGTCCTTTTCCTCAAATGTTCTCATTGTCCCCTCCTCATCCGGCTTGTGCATTATCCCCTCCTTCAAGGTTCCTGAAACATGTGATCACCATTCACGCCTTCTCCCAAAATTCGCGCGCCACCGCATCCATTTGGCTCAGATCCAACATGATGAATTGATTCTGCTCGGCCATTTATCCAATTGTCATCCGATCCTCCTGGCCTTTGAGCTTACACGCCTCCATGTCCATATGAATTTCAAGCATATGTGCCTCGATCTCTTCCTGACGCCGTATTCTCTCTTTCATAGCATCCCATCTCGCCTTCTTCTCTTTGTTCTTCTTTTTCTATGTCTCTAGTTTTTCTTGCTTTCTCTTTTTGGCTAAGTTGTTTCTTGTTCGCATCACTCGTCAATATTTTCTTCATCGCCACTGAGGGAGTCCTGGATTAGGGGGTGTCCGGGTAGCCGGACTATAACCTTTTGCCGGACTCCTGGACTATGAAGATACAAGATTGAAGACTTTGTCCCGTGTCCGGATAGGACTTTCCTTGGCGTGGAAGGCAAGCTTGGCGACACGGATATGTAGATCTCCTACCATTGTAACCGACTCTGTGTAACCCTAGCCCTCTCCGGTGTCTATATAAACCGGAGGGTTTTAGTCCATAGGGGGAACAACAATCATACCATAGGCTAGCTTCTAGGGTTTAGCCTCTCTGATCTCGTGGTAGATCTACTTTTGTACTACCCATATCATCAATATTAATCAAGCAGGAGTAGGGTTTTACCTCCATCGAGAGGGCCCGAACCTGGGTAAAAACATCGTGTCCCTTGTCTCCTGTTACCATCCGCCTAGACGCACAGTTCGGGAGCCCCTACCCGAGATCCGCCGGTTTTGACACCGACATTGGTGCTTTCATTGAGAGTTCCTCTGTGTCGTCGCCTTTAGGCCCGATGGCTCCTCCGATCATCAACAGCGATGCGGTCCAGGGTGAGACTTTTCTCCCCGGACAGATCTTCGTATTCGGCTGCTTTGCACTGCGGGCCAATTCGCTTGGCCATCTGGAGCATATCGAAAGCTACGCCCCTGGCCATCAGGTCAGATTTGGAAGTCTTAACTACACAGATCGAAAGCTACGCCCCTGGTGCTCTGCTCGTGGGGTCCGTCATAGCTCTCATCGCAGAGCGAGCATCCTTGGCCTCGGTAATGGCCTTTTCCAGATCCGTCCGTTCTGTTTGATCTTATTTTTCAAGAACCTTGCAGCGGTCGGCATCGCTCTTCAACTTTACAGCCATCTCGGCTATTTCCTTCTTGCTTCGGCAGTGAGCAGCCTGTTCGGCTTTCAGCTCCTCAATTGCCTTTCCGTTAGCCGCATCACTTTTCCTGGCTTGCTCCTTGCCTCGGGCAAGTTCCACCCGAAGATTCTCCACGACAGCGGCACCATCTGCATCAAGCACACACGTTGTAAGATACTGGCATCAAGCTCCTCTTACCAAGTGCCGTCGAAGAAATAACATACCTTGTGCCTCGTCAAGCCGCGTGTTGACAAGCGTGATGTCGGCATCTGCCATGTCAAGTTGCCGCTTTAGTTCGGCAAATTCATCAGTCCGGCTGGCCACCGGACACTTCGCCACCTGTATAGGAAAGGTGACATATTATACCTGGGATTATGATCCTCTACGTGCCGTCATTCTTGACAACGCGCAGAGTCTCAGGGGCTACTATCTATACAGGACGCATCTTATATATGCGATACTGTCAGAAGGTACATCATTTTGCGTACCTCAAAACCTGTCAGCAAACTCCTAACAGCCTCGTGCAACCCATCCTCTGCGGATGCAATCCTTTCAATCACCGTACCCATCAACGCACGGTGTTCTTCTGAGATAGACGCTCGCCCGAGCAGATCCTTCAACGCCTCCGACCGTGCACCAGACTATGCCGAACTCGCCCGATGGCCTTTTTCGAAGGCCGGACACGGAGGGCTTCGAGGGGCCATACGGCTGCCCTCCGGCCCTGCCGGATTCGGAGAAACCCTCCGTGATGACACCTCAGGGTCGTCCTCCTCACAAGGCAGTACGGTAGGGGGAGGCGTGCCGCTCTCCATCATCTCCGGAAGAAGATCCCCTGAAGATGAGCTCTGCTGAGAAGGGCTGAGATCCGAACTACAAGGTAAAATTTCGGTTATATTCCTCAGAAATAGAACAGGGATGTTTCTAATTTTAAACTCCCCTCTCTACTTACGGCTCGGTGGAGAGCTGATCCCCATGGGGGCACAATGCGGCTGAGGCATCCTCTGGCGCAGGACCCTCTGATGAAGATTTCTTCCCCCGCTTTGAGACCGTGGTCTCCGGGTCTTCAGAGGCCGTCCTCTTCTTCTCCTGGGTAGAGGAATTCTCGGTTTCCCCTTTTCTGACGGCCTCCTTCGGGGAGGCGGTAGCTTCCTTGTTCCCCTCTTCGCCTTCTTCCAAAGGCGCGACCTCCAGCATTTGGGTTAACAAGGGATCCGGCGTGGTCTCCGGGAGGGGGGCCGGACACCTGATTAGCTTCGCTTTCGCTATCCACTCCTGCTTAAGGGACAGTTCTTTTAAGAACAATTTTATGATAAAAATACGGATAGGGTGTCCGGGTACGGGGCTACTTACTTGAGTATCCGGGCGATTGCAGCTCAGACCTGCGTCCTCGGTCGAGTCCGGACACATTGCTTGTGATCCGAAGAACAATTTGTACATCTCCATGGGCGTCGCGCCCATAAAATGTTGGAGAGCTCATGGTCCCTCCGGATTGAATTCCCACAGGCGGAGGGGGCGACGTTTGCAGAGCAGGGTCCGGCGAATCAGCATGACCTGCGCTACTATGACCAGACTGATGTCTCTTTCTAGGAGATCTCGAATACGGCCCTGCATTGGAGGCACGTCCTTGGATGGCCCCCAGTCCAGTCCTTTATTGACCCATGACTCTAGCTGTGGTGGGGGACCCGAGCGAAAGGCGGGTGGCGCCACCCACTTGGTGCCCCTGGGAGCGGTAATGTAAAACCACTCTCGTTCCCATAAGCTGGACTCCTCTTGAAAAGAGCCCTCGGGCCATGGAGCACCAGCATTTTTGCTTATAAAAGCACCTCCGCACTCCGTGTGCCGCCCCTCGATCATCTTTGGCTCTACTTTAAAAGTCTTGAGCCACAATCCGAAGTGAGGAGAAGTGTGGAGGAAGGCTTCGCACACGACGATGAACGATGAGATGTGGAGGATGGACTCCGGAGCCAAGTCGTGAAATTCCAGCCCATAATAAAACATGAGCCCCCTTACGAAGGGGTCCATAGGGAAGCCTAGCCCCCGAAGGAAGTGAGACACAAACACCACGCTCTCACCGGGCTTGGGAGTGGGAATGACATGCCCTTGAGCAGGCAGCCTATGCGAGATTTCGCCGGTCAAGAACCTGGCCTCTCTCAACTTCAGCACGTCCTCCTCCGTGACGGAGGAGGGCATCCATCGGCCTTGAAGGTAGGAACCGGACATTGTCGGAGGTTCGAAGCGCCTGAAATCTGGAGCCTTGGGTGTTGGAACTCGAGGCGAAGGGCGAACTAGTTTGAGATTGAAAGAAAGGAGTAAGGCCCTTGTCTCTTCATAAGAGGTTGAATACCAAGGGCCCTCCCCGTGACCGTTTGAGGCTCGCCTTTGATCGAGAAAACATACCAACGGGCACGACTGGGTTACCCACGTCTGTATTGATGAGAATCCTGCAAATTAAGGGGACATGATCTCTGCTTTGACAAGACGTGCCAAGGAAACCGCCTCGCATAACACGCTGAGGTGGGACAATAAAACGATTCGAATAAAGGCTTGGCCGTGGTGTGCTGTCACGTTACGGAATACGTCAGCAGATTAGATTGGTGTAAATATTATTCTCTCTATGGCAATATGTGGAAACTTATTTTGTAGAACCGGACACTATCCTTGTGTTCGAAATCTTCTATCAAGTACTTTGAGGAGGAACCCGCCTTGCAATGCCGAAGACAATCTGCGCACCGGACTCGTCGTCATTGTAGCCTGGTTCAGGGGCTACTGAGGGTGTCCTGGATTAGCGGGTGTTCAGATAGCCGGACTATACCTTCAGCCGGACTCCTGGACTATGAAGATACAAGATTGAAGACTTCGTCCCGTGTCCAGAAGGGACTTTCCTTGGCGTGGAAGGCAAGCTTAGCAATACGGATATGTAGATCTCCTACCATTGTAACCGACTCTGTGTAACCCTAGCCCTCTCCGGTGTCTATATAAACCGGAGTGTTTTAGTCCGTAGGACGAACAACAGAACAACAATCATACCATAGGCTAGCTTTTAGGGTTTAGCCTCCTTGATCTCGTGGTAGATCTACTCTTGTACTACCCATATCACCAATATTAATCAAGCAGGAGTAGGGTTTTACCTCCATCAAGAGGGCCCGAACCTGGGTAAAAACATCGTGTCCCTTGTCTCCTGTTACCATCCACCTAGACGCGCAGTTCGGGACCCCCTACCCGAGATCCGCCGGTTTTGACACCAACATTGGTGCTTTCATTGAGAGTTCCTCTGTGTCGTCACTTTTAGGCCCGATGGCTTCTCCGATCATCAGCATCGATGCGGTACAGGGTGAGACTTTTCTCCCCAGACAGATCTTCGTATTCGGCGGCTTTGTGCTGCGGGCCAATTCGCTTGGCCATCTGGAGCAGATCGAAAGCTACGCCCTTGGTCATCAGGTCAGATTTGGAAGTCTTAACTACACGGCTGATATCCGCAGAGACTTGATCTTCGACGGATTCGAACCACAGCCGAGCGCGCCGCACTGTCACGAAGGGCATGATTTAGCTCTGCCGCCGAACAGTGCTTTGGAGGTCACGCCCGCGTCGGCCCCGACCCTTAGTTCGGAGCCGATCGCGCCAATCGAGGACGGGTGGTTGGACGCCGCCTCAAAGGCTGAAATCTCTGCGGCGATCGAGCCGAACACCAGCTTTGTCCTTTGCGAAGCCTGTGACTCCAAGGTGCCGGACTCCCCTCCGGACTCCGAGCCTCCTGTGCCCCTGCCGATCGAATCCGATTGGGCGCCGATTATGGAGTTCACCGCCGCGGACATCTTTCAGCACTCACCTTTTGGCGATATTCTGAATTCACTAAAGTATCTCTCTTTTTATCAGGAGAGCCCTGGCCGGACTACAGTCAGCAAGGTTGGGATGCGGACGATGAAGAAATTCAAAACCCACCCACCACCCACTTTGTAGCCACCGTCGATGATTTAACCGACGTGCTCGACTACGACTCCGAAGACATCGACGGTATGGACGCCGATGCAGGAGACCATCAGGAATCAGCGCCTATAGGGCACTGGAAAGCCACCTCGTCATATGACATATACATGGTGGATACCCCAAAAGAGGGCGATGGCGATGGAACAGCGGAGGATGACCCCTCCAAGAAACAACCTAAGCGCCGATGTCAGCGGCGCCGCTCTAAATCCCGCCAAAGCAAAGACGGTGATTCCGGCACGGGAGATAATAACACTCCGGACAGTGCCGAAGAAAACCGCCTCCAGCAAAACTCAGCACAGGAGGACGGAGAAGCCAGCCCTCATGAGAGAGCGGCAGACAGAGAGGTCGAGGATGATAATTACATGCCTCCCTCCGAAGATGAGGCAAGCCTCGACGACGACGAATTTGTCGTGCCTGAGGATCCCGTCGAACAAGAGCGCTTCAAACGCAGGCTTATAGCCACGGCGAGCAGCCTCAAGAAAAAATAGCTACAACTTAGAGCTGATCAAGACTTGCTAGCCGACAAATGGACGAAAGTCCTAGCGGCCGAAGAGTATGAACTCGAACACCCCTCCAAGAGCTACCCAAAGCGCAGGTTGCTACCCCGATTAGAGGAAGAAGCACCTACATCACCAGCGCATGATGCGGCCGACCGGCCACCACGTGACCGTGACAAAGAGGCCTCTCGGCCCTCCACTCTAGCCGCACCCCGGCGTCGCTTTAAAAATACCAAGGCACGGGGGAATGCGCCAGACCTGCGAGATATATTGGAGGACAAGGCAAAGAAAACAAGGTCGAATCTATGGATCGCGTGAGCGCCCCACAGTACGCGACGGTAATCGTCACACCGAATACAGTAAATCTGGCCGGGCCGAACACAGTACACAAAGCTCGCTTGAGTTACGTCGTGATATAGCTCAATACAAAGGTGCCACACACCCACTATGCTTCACATATGAAGTAATGGATCATCAAATCCCAGAGGGTTTCAAACCCGTAAACATCGAATCATATGATGGCACAATAGACCCTGCGGTATGGATCGAGGACTATCTCCTCCATATCCACATGGCCCGGGCGATGATCTACACGCCATCAAATACCTCTTAAAGGACCAGCTCGGCATTGGCTTAATAGCTTGCCAGCAGAATCAATTGGTTGTTGGGAGGACCTGGAAGCCGCATTCCTCGACAATTTCCAGGGCACTTATGTGCGACCACCAGACGCCGATGACCTAAGCCACATAATTCAGTAGCCAGAGGAATCGGCCAGGCAATTCTGGACACGGTTCCTAACCAAGAAAAATCAAATCATCGACTGTCCGGACGCAGAGGCCCTAGCGGCCTTCAAGCATAATATCCGCAACGAGTGGCTTGCCCGGCACCTTGGACAGGAGAAGCCAAAATCTATGGCAGCCCTCACGACGCTCATGACCCGCTTTTGTGCGGGAGAAGACAATTGGCTGGCTCGTAGCAATAACATAACCAAGTACCCTGGTAATTCGGATACCAAGGACAACAGTGCCAGGTCGCGTCGCAACAAGCACAAGCGCCGCATTAACGGCGACAATGCTGATGATACGGCAGTTAACGCCGGATTCAGAGGCTCTAAACCCGGTCAGCGGAAAAAGTCATTCAAAAGAAATACTCCGGGCCCGTCTAGTTTGGACCGAATACTCGACCGCTCGTGCCAGATACATGGCACCCCCAAAAAGCCAGCCAATCACACCAACAGGGATTGTTGGGTGTTCAAGCAGGCAGGCAAGTTACACGCCAAAAAACAGAGATCAGGGGCTACATAGCGACGACGAGGAGGAGCCCTGGCCGCCGAACAGTAGTGGACAGAAGGGATTCCCCCCGCAAGTGCGGACGATGAACATGATATACGCAACCCACATCCCCACGAGGGAGCGGAAGCGTGCGTTAAGGGACGTATATGCGATGGAGCCAGTCGCCCCGAAGTTCAACCCATGGTCCTCCTGCCCGATCACTTTTGATCGAAGGGACCACCCCACTAGCATCCGTCACGGCAGATTCGCCGCATTGGTTCTCGACCCAATCATTGATGGATTTCACCTCACTCGAGTCCTCATGGACGGCGGCAGCAGCCTGAAACTACTTTATCAGGATACAGTGCGGAAAATGGGCATCGATCCTTCGAGGATTAAACCCACTAAAACGACCTTTAAAGGCGTCATACCAGGTGTAGAGGCCAATTGTACAGGCTCAGTCACACTTGAAGTGGTCTTCGAATCTCCGGATAACTTCCGAAGCGAGGAATTAATCTTCGACATAGTCCCGTTCCGCAGTGGCTATCACGCACTGCTCGGGCGAACCGCATTTGCCAAGTTCAATGCGGTACCGCATTACGCATACCTCAAGCTCAAGATGCCAGGCCCTCGAGGAGTCATTACGGTCAATGGAAACACCGAACGCTCTCTCCGTACGGAGGAGCATACGGCGGCTCTCGCAACGGAAGTACAAAGCAGCCTCTTAAGGCAATTTTCCAGTCCGGTCACTAAACGTCTGGACACCGTCAAGCGCGCCCGGAGTAACCTACATCAAGACCGCCTGGCACGTTGTGAGCAGGCGTAGCAATACGGCCCCAACCCCAGCCCTCACGAAATTGCGAAACCAGTACCGCGCGTACATAATTACGCTCTGGAAATACCATGGGGACAGGGGGAGTGGCACCATCACGGCACGCCCAAAACACGGCTTAAACCGCACTAGGGGCTGCCGATTTCTTACTTTTATCTTACTTTCAGGACTCCATTCTTCGGAAGGCCTAAGCTGGTAGTACAATTGCCGCACAAACGATGCAAGAACCAGGGAAGAAGAAAACCGCGCCGCACTATGGAACTCTAAGGTGGTCTCTATAACGAGCAGTATACCTGTTTTG
Source organism: Aegilops umbellulata (assembly GCA_032464435.1). Taxonomy (NCBI): domain Eukaryota; kingdom Viridiplantae; phylum Streptophyta; class Magnoliopsida; order Poales; family Poaceae; genus Aegilops; species Aegilops umbellulata. The sequence goes on from CP136054.1 coordinate 451,554,273, forward strand.
CATATCATTCCACAGTCCGCCCCTGGATTGGACATGTCAAATAGTCCCACATTTTGCTTATCGCACAATTTGTATCGTTCTGCTTTGATCGCAACTTCTTCAAATAAACAATGCATAGCTTTTGTCTATTACTGTATTACTCTTTTTTAAGAATACATGTTCATTAATGACATGTCGCACCGTACACTTTGGTACGACCAATACACCAGGGGCTTAAGTACCCCACAACACGGTGTGAGAAGTCCAAACACTTTCACAAGTACGGCACCCCGAACTTATAATATTATATGCATCGGCTCCGAATCATGTCTTGGATCAAATGTTGGGTTTGCCCGGCTCCTATGTTTTGGTACCTTACGTTCCGTTGTATTGGCTAAGGTAGCGCTAGGAGAACTACTGCGATTGTGCCCCAGTTGAGCTGGGCTAAAGCACCTCAGTAGAAAAAGCTAAAACTGACCGTCATGATAAGGAGAGAGCTGGTCGCTGTTCGAGACGTTTTCGAGTCCCTAAAGACTTATGCCGCTTAGAGCGAAGAGTCGGCTTTGTCCGGCCCAGGCGTGGATAGCGCCCCGAACTCGGTCTTCCGAACACTAGGGGCTTCGCCGAAATTTAAAATTATAGAATTCTATGGCTAAGTGAGAGTGTTCAAGTATTATAATCCGATTGCCTTGTTCGTTGTGTTGAGCACCTCCCTTGAAGGACCCAAGAATGGGAAAAAGAGCGCTCAAGTTTATCCTGAACACCCCAGCACTCGTGGCATGGGGGCAGAAGCTGACAACTGGCCATCTCTCAAAATTTGATAAACGGCCGCACAGAAGGTAATATTTTAAATTAAAAAAGCATTGCTTAGCGCACATGAACAAGTTTTCAGCGCACAGGACAAAATAAACAAGTTTTACTCAAAAATCACGTCCTTCGAGCATTCATCCGCCATAAGGCGGGCGTCTTCCAGAACGCCCTTATAGTACATCTCGGGGTGGCGATGCTCCTTGCCCGGCGGCGGCCCGTCCTTCACAAACTTCTCTGCATCCAGCTTGCCCTAGTGCACCTTAGCACGGGCAAGCGCCCTACGGGCACCTTCGATGCAGACGGAGCGCTTGATGACTTCGAGCCTTGGACAGGCCTCCACCAGCCGCCTCACCAGCCCGAAGTAGCTCCTAGGCAGAGCCTCCCCAGGCCACAGCCAAACTATGAGGCCGTTCATGGCCTGTTCGCCCACCTTGTGGAGCTCGACCAGTTGCTTTAGCTGGTCGCTCAAGGGCACAGGGAGTCCGGCCTCAGCATACTGAGACCAGAACACCTTCTCTGTCGAGCTGCCCTCCTCGGCTCGGTAGAATGCGGCGGCATCGGACACACTGCGGGGCAAATCTGCGAATGCTCCTGGAGAGCTCCTGATTCGGGTAAGTAACAAGTAATTGACTTTCACATGGAGAGATCATCTTCAGGGGATCTTCTACCAAGCTTGGCGATACGGATATGTAGATCTCCTACCATTGTAATTGACTCTGTGTAACCCTAGCCCTCTCCGGTGTCTATATAAATTGGAGGGTTTTAGTCCGTAGGACGAACAACAGAACAACAATCATACCATAGGCTAGCTTTTAGGGTTTAGCCTCCTTGATCTCGTGGCAGATCTACTCTTGTACTACCCATATCATCAATATTAATCAAGCAGGAGTAGGGTTTTACCTCCACCGAGAGGGCCCGAACCTGGGTAAAAACATCGTGTCCCTTGTCTCCTGTTACCATCCGCCTAGACGCACAGTTCGGGACCCCCTACCCGAGATCCGCCGGTTTTGACACCGACATTGGTGCTTTCATTGAGAGTTCTTCTGTGTCGTCACTTTTAGGCCCGAAGAATTCTCCGATCATCAGCAGTGATGCGGTCCAGGGTGAGACTTTTCTCCCCGGACAGATCTTCGTATTCGGCGGCTTTGCACTGCGGGCCAATTAGCTTGGTCCTCTGGAGCAGATCGAAAGCTACGCCCCTGGCCATCAGGTCAGATTTGGAAGTCTTAACTACACAGATTGAAAGCTATGCCCCTGGTGCTCTGCTCGTGGGGTCCGTCATAGCTCTCATCGCAGAGTGAGCATCCTTGGCCTCAGTAATGACCTTTTCTAGGTCCGTCCGTTCCGTTTGATCTTCTTTTTCAAGAACCTTGCAGCGGTCGGCAGCGCTCTTCAACTTTACAGCCATCTCAGCTATTTCCTTCTTGCTTCGGCAGTGAGTAGCCTGTTCGGCTTTCAGCTCCTCAATTGCCTTTCCGGCAGCCGCATCACTTTTCGTGGCTTGCTCCTTGGCTCGGGCAAGTTCCGCCCGAAGATTCTCCACGACAGCGGCACCATCGGCATCAAGCGCACACATTGTAAGATACTGGCATCAAGCTCCTCTTATCAAGTGCCGTCGGAGAAATAACATACCTTGTGCCTCGTCAAGCCGCTTGTTGACAAGCATGATGTCGGCATCTGCCACGTCAAGTTGCCTCTTTAGTTCGGCAAATTTATCAGTCCGGCTGGCCACCGGACACTTCGCCACCTGTATAGGAAAGGCGACATATTATACCTGGGATTATGATCCTCTGGGCGGCGTCATTCTTGACAACGCGCAGAGTCTCAGGGGATACTATCTATACAGGACACATCTTATTTATGCGATACTGTCAGAAGGTACATCATTTTGCGTACCTCAAACCCTGTCAGCAAACTCCTGACGGCCTCGTGCAACCCATTCTCCGCGGATGCAATCCTCTCAATCACCGTACCCATCAACGCACGGTGTTCTTTTGAGATAGACGCTCGCCCAAGCAGATCCTTCAGCGCCTCCGACCGTGCACCAGACTGTGCTGGACTCGCTCGATGGCCTTTTTCGAAGGCCGGACACGGAGGGCTTCGGGGGCCATACGGCTGCCCTCCGGCCCTGCCGGATTCGGAGAAACCCTCCATGATGACACCTCAGGGTCGCCCGCCTCACAAGGCGGTACGATAGGGGGAGGCGTGCCGCTCTCCATCATCTTCGAAAGAAGACCCCCTGAAGATGAGCTCTGCTGAGAAGGGTGAGATCCGAACTACAAGGTAAAATTTTGGTTATATTCCTCAGAAATAGAACATGGATGTTTCTCATTTTAAACTCACCTCTCTACTTACGGCTCGGTGGATGGCTGATCCCCATGGGGGCACAGTGCGGCCGAGGCATCCACCGGCGCAGGACCCTCCGATGAAGATTTCTTCCCCCGCTTTGAGACCGTGGTCTCCGGGTCTTCAGAGGCCGTCCTCTTCTTCCCCTGGGTAGAGGAATTCACGATTCCCCCTTTTTTGACGGCCTCCTTCAGGGAGGCGGTAGCTTCCTTGTTCCCCCCTTCGCCTTCTTCCAAAGGCGCGACCTCCAGCATTCTGGTTAACAAGGGATCCGGCGTGGTCTCCAGGAGGGGGGCCGGACACCTGATTAGCTTCGCTTTCGCTATCCACTACTGCTTAAGGGACAGTTCTATTAATAACAATTTTATGATAAAAATACGGATAGGGTGTCCGGGTACAAGGCTAGTTACTTGAGTATCCGGGCGATGGCAGCTGAGACCTGCATCCTCGGTCGAGTCCGGACACATTGCTTGTGATCCGAAGAACAATTTGTACATCTCCATGGGCGTCGTGCCCATAAAATGTTTGAGAGCTCATGGTCCCTCCGGATTGAATTCCCACAGGCGGAGGGGGCAACGTTTGCAGGGCAGGGTCCGGCGAATCAGCATGACCTGCGCTACTACGACCAGACTGATGTATCTTTCTAGGAGATCTTGAATACGGCCCTGCAACGGAGGCACGTCCCTGGATGGCCCCCAGTCCAGTCCTTTATTGACCCATGACGCTAGCTGTGGTGGGGGACCCGAGCGAAAGGCGGGTGGCGCCACCCACTTGGTGCCCCTGGGAGCGGTAATGTAAAACCACTCTCGTTGCCATAAGCTGGACTCCTCGGGCCATGGAGCACCAGCATTTTTGCTTATAAAAGCACCTCCGCATTCCGCGCACCGCCCCTCGATCATCTTCGGCTCTACTTAAAAAGCCTTGAGCCACAACCCGAAGTGAGGAGAAGTGCGGAGGAAGGCTTCGCACACGACGATGAACGATGAGATGTGGAGGATGGACTCCGGAACCAAGTCGTGAAATTCCAGCCCATAATAAAACATGAGCCCCCTTACAAAGGGGTCCATAGGGAAGCCTAGCCCCCGAAGGAAGTGAGACACAAACACCATGCTCTCACCGGGCTTGGGAGTGGGAATGACCTGCCCTTGAGCAGGCAGCCTATGCGAGATTTCGCCGGTCAAGAACCTGGCCTCTGTCAACTTCAGCACGTCCTCCTCCGTGACGGAGGAGGGCATCCATCGGCCTTGAAAGTCGGAACCGAACATTGTCGGAGGTTCGAAGCGCCTGAAATCTGGAGCCTTGGGTGTTGGAACTCGAGGCGAAGGGTGAACTCGTTTGAGACTGAAAGAAAGGAGTAAGGCCCTGGTCTCTTTATAAGAGGTCGAATACCAAGGGCCCTCCCCGTATTGATGAGAATCCTGCAAATTAAGGGGGCACGATCTCTGCTTTGACAAGACGTGCCAAGGAAACCACCTCGCATAACATGCTGAGGTGGGACAATAAAACGATTCGAATAAAGGCTTGGTCGTGGTGTGATGTCACGCTACGGAATACGTCAGCAGATTATATTGGTGTAAATATTATTCTCTCTATGGCAATATGTGGAAACTTATTTTGCAGAACCGCACACTATCCTTGTGTTTGAAATCTTCTATGAAGTACTTGGAGGAGGAGCCCGCCTTGCAATGCCGAAGACAATCTGCGCGCCGGACTCGTCGTCATTGAAGCCTGGTTCAGGGGCTACTGAGGGAGTCCTGGATTAGGGGGTGTTCGGATAGCCGGACTATACCTTCAGCCGGACTCCTGGACTATGAAGATACAGGATTGAAGACTTCGTCCCGTGTCCGGAAGGGACTTTCCTTGGCGTGGAAGGCAAGCTTGGCGATACGGATATGTAGATCTCCTACCATTGTAACCGACTCTGTGTAACCCTAGCCCTCTCCGGTGTCTATATAAACCGGAGGGTTTTAGTCCGTAGGACGAACAACAGAACAACAATCATACCATAGGCTAGCTTTTAGGGTTTAGCCTCCTTGATCTCGTGGTAGATCTACTCTTGTACTAACCATATCATAAATATTAGTCAAGCAAGAGTAGGGTTTTACCTCCATCGAGAGGGCCCGAACCTGGGTAAAAACATCGTGTCCCTTGTCTCCTGTTACCATCCGCCTAGACGCGCAGTTCGGGACCCCCTACCTGAGATCCGCCGGTTTTGACACCGACACCATCCCTATTCTCTGCGAGGCCCGTGGCTCCAAGGTGCCGGACTCCTCTCTGGACTCCGAGCCCCCCGCGCCCTTGCCAATCGAATTCGATTGGGCGCCGGTCATGGAATTCACCGCCGCGGATATCTTTCAGCACTCGCCCTTCGGCGATATTCTAAACTCACTAAAGTCTCTCTGTTTATCAGGAGAGTCCTGGCCGGACTACGGTCAGCAAGGTTGGGATGCGGATGACGAAGAAATTCAAAGCCCACCCACCACCCACTTCGTAGCCACTGTCGATGATTTAACCGACATGCTCGACTTCGACTCCGAAGACATCGATGGTATGGACGACGATGTAGGAGACGAACAGGAACCAACGCCTATAGGGCACTGGAAAGCCACCTCGTCGTATGATATATACATGGTGGACACCCCAAAAGAAGGCAATGGCAATGGAACAGCGGAGGATGACCCCTCCAAGAAGCAGCCTAAGCGCCAGCGTTAGCGGCGCCGCTCTAAATCCTGCCAAAGCAAAAACGGTGATTCCGGCACGGGAGATAATAACACCCCGGACAGTGCCGAAGACAACCCCCTCCAGCAGGATTCAGCACAGGAGGATGAAGAAGCCAGCCCTCATGAGAGAGCGGCAGGCAGAGAGGTCGAGGACGATAATTATATGCCTCCCTCTGAAGACGAGGCAAGCCTCGACGATGACGAATTTGTCGTGCCGGAGGATCCCGTCGAACAAGAGCGTTTGAAACGCATGCTTATGGCCACGGCGAGCAGCCTCAAGAAAAAACAGCAACAACTTAGAGCTGATCAAGATTTGCTAGCCGACAGATGGACTGAAGTCCTTGCGGCCGAAGAGTATGAACTTGAAAGCCCCTCCAAGAGCTACCCAAAGCGCAGGTTGCTACCCCGATTAGAGGAGGAAGCACCTAAACCTACATCACCAGCGCATGATGCGTCCGACCGGCCACCTCGTGGCTGCGATAGAGAGGCCTCTCGGCCCTCCACTCAAGCCGCACCCCGACGCCGCTCAAAAAATACCAAGGCATGGGAAAATGCGCCAGACCTGCGTGATATATTGGAGGACAAGGCAAGGCAAACAAGATCGATCTACGGATCGCGTGGGCGCCCCACGACACGAGACGGTAATCGTCACGCCGGATACAGTAAATCCGGCCGGGCCGAACACAGCAGACAAAGCTCGTTCGAGCTGCGTCGTGATATAGCCCAATACAGAGGCGCCGCACACCCACTATGCTTCACAGATGAAGTAATGGATCACCAAATACCCAAGGGTTTCAAACCCGTAAACATCGAGTCATACGATGGCACAACAGATCTTGTGGTATGGATCGAGGATTATCTCCTTCATATCCACATGGGCCGCGGCGATGATCTACACGCCATCAAATACCTCCCACTTAAACTTAAAGGACCAGCTCGGCATTGGCTTAACAGCTTGCCAGCAGAATCAATTGGTTGTTGGGAGGACCTGGAAGCTGCATTCCTCGACAATTTCCAGGGCAACTATATGCGACCACCAGACGCCGAGAACCTAAGCCACATAATTCAGCAACCAGAGGAATCGGCCAGACAATTCTGGACACGGCTCCTAACAAAGAAAAATCAAATCGTCGACTGTTCGGACACAGAGGCCCTAGCAGCCTTCAAGCATAACATCCATGACGAGTGGCTTGCCCGGCACCTAGGTCAGGAAAAGCCGAAATCTATGGCAGCCCTCACGACACTTATGACCCGCTTTTGCGTGGGAGAAGACAGCTGGCTAGCTCGCAGCAATAACATGACCAAGAACCCTGGTAATTCTGATACGAAGGACAGCAGTGGCAGGTCGCGTCGCAACAAGCAAAAGCGCCGCATTAACGACGACAATGCTGAGGATACGCCAGTTAATGCCGGATTCAGAGGCCCTAAACCCGGTCAGCGGAAAAAGCCATTCAAAAGAAATACCCCGGGCTCATGCCAGTTTGGACCGAATACTCGACCGCTCATGCCAGATACATGGCACCCCCAAGAATCCAGCCAATCACACCAATCCAGGCAAGTTAAATGCCGAAAGCAGAGACAGGGGGCTGCATAGCGACGACGAGGAAAAAGAGCCCCGGCCGCCGAACAATAGTGGACAAAAGGGCTTTCCCCCACAAGTGCGGACGGTGAACATGATATACGCAACCCACATTCCCAAGAGGGAGCGGAAGCGTGCGCTAAGGGACGTATACGCGATGGAGCCAGTCGCCCCAAAGTTCAACCCATGGTCCTCTTGCCCGATCACTTTTGATCGAAGGGACCACCCCACTAGCATCCGTCATGGTGGATTCGCCGCATTGGTTCTAGACCCAATTATTGACGGATTTCACCTCACTAGAGTCCTTATGGACGGCGGCAGCAGCCTGAACCTGCTTCACCAGGATACAGTGCGAAAAATGGGCATCGATCCCTCGAGGATTGAACCCACTAAAACGACCTTTAAAGGCGTCATACCAGGTGTAGAGGCCAACTGTACAGGCTCAGTTACACTTGAAGTGGTCTTCGGATCTCCAGATAACTTCCGAAGCGAGGAGTTAATCTTCGACATAACCCCGTTCCGCAGTGGCTATCACGCACTGCTCGGGCGAACTGCATTCGCAAAGTTCAATGTAGTGCCGCACTACGCATACCTCAAGCTCAAGATGCCAGGCCCTCGAGGAGTCATCACGGTCAATGGAAACACCGAACGCTCTCTCCGAACGGAGGAGCATACGCTGGCTCTCGCAGCGGAAGTACAAAGCAGCCTCTCAAGGTAATTCTCCAGTCCGGCCATTAAACGTCCGGACACCCTCAAGCGCGCCCGGAGTAACCTACAACAAGACCGCCCGGCACATTCCGAGCAAGCGTAGCAATGCGGCCCCAACCCCAGCCCTCGCGAATTTGCGTAACCAGTGTTGCGCGTACATAACTACGCTCTGGAACTACCATGGGCAAAGGGGGAGGGGCACCATCACGGCACGCCCGAAATACGGCCTAAACCGCACTAGGGGCTGCCAACTTCTTCATTTTCTCTTACTTTCAGGACTCCATTCTTCGGAAGGTCTGTCTGGCAGTACAATTGCCGCACAAACGATACAACAACCAGGGAAGCAGAAAGCTACGCTGAATTCTCAGGTGGTCTCTATAACGAGCAACATACCTGTCTTACATATCATCTTGCAGCTCGCCCCTCGAGGGGGACATGTCAAATAGTCCCATCCCTTGCACTATTTGTATCGTTCTGCTTTTACAGCAGCACTTTAAAATAAACAATGCTTAGCTTCAGCTTATTACTGCATTCTCTATTCATTTCTTTTTTAATATATATGTTCAGTTATGACATTTAGCACCCGTACACTTTGGTACGGCCAATACGCCAGGGGCTCAAGCACCCCATAACACGGCGTGAAAAGTTCGAACACTTTCACAGGTGCGGCCCTTCGATATTATAGAATTATATGCATCAGCTCCGAATCATGTCTTTGGTCAATAGTTGGGTTTGCCCGGCTCCCATGCTTTGGTACCTTACGTTCCGCTATATCGGCTAAGGTAGCGCTGGGAGAACTACTGCGATTGTGCCCCAGTTGAGCTGGGCCTAAGCACCTCAGTAGAGAAAGCTAAAACTGACTGTCATGATAGGGCGAGAGCTGGTCGCTGTTCGGGAAGGTTTCGAGTCCTTAAAGACTTATGCCGCTTAGAGCGAGGAGCCGACTTTGTCCGGCCTAGGCGTGTATCGCGCCCCAAACTCGGTCTTCCGAATACTAGGGGCTTCGCCGAAATTTAAAATTATAGAATTCTATGGCTAAGTGAGAGTGATAACGCATTATAGTCCGATTGCCTTGTTCGTTGTGCTGAACGCCTCCCTCGAAGGACCCAAGAATGGGAAAAAGAGTGCTTAGGTTTATCCCGAACACCCCAGCACTCGTGGCATGGGGGCAGAAGCCGACGACTCGCCATCTCTCAAATTTGATAAACGGCCGCATAGAAGGCAATATTTTAAATTAAACAAGCGTTGCATAGCGCATATGAACAAGTTTTCAGCGCACAGGATAAAACGAGCAAGTTTCACTCAAATATTACATCTTTTGAACATTCGTCCGCCATAAGGCGGGCGCCCTTCAAGACGCCCTCATAGTACATCTTGGGGTGGCGATGCTCCTTGCCCGGCGGCGGCCCGTCCTTCACAAGCTTCACCGCATCCAGCTTGCCCCAATGCACCTTAGCACGGGCAAGCGCCGTACGGGCACCTTCGATGCAGACGGAGTGCTTGATAACTTCAAGCCTTGGACAGGCCTCCACCAGCCGCCTCACCAGCCCGAAGTAGCTCCCAGGCAGAGCCTCTCCAGGCCACAACCGAACTATGAGGCCCTTCATGGCCTGTTCGGCCACCTTTTGGAGCTCGACCAGTTGCTTCAGCTGGTCGCTCAAGGGCACAGGGTGTCTGGCCTCAGCATACTGAGACCAGAACACTTTCTTCGTCAAGCTTCCCTCCTTGGCTCAGTAGAAGGCGGCGGCATCTGACACAATGCGGGGAAAATCTGCGAATGCTCCTGGAGAGCTCCGGATTCGGGTAAGTAACGAGTAACTCACTTTCACGTGCTTGCTTTGCATAAAGAATGCCTTACCCGCCGCTATCTTCTTCATCGCCTCCACTTCCTGGAGGGCCTTCTGGGCTTCGGCCTTGGCATTTTCAATGGCCGCCGCGATCTTGGACTCTCGCGTGTTCGAGTCAAGCTCCAAACTCTCATGTTTTTTCATGAGTGCCTCGAGGTCTCACCGCACCTCGCCAACCTGCGCCTCATGCTTCTCCCGCTCGGTGCGCTCCGTGGCTGCCTTCTTTTCGGCCTCGGACAGCGGACAACGCCTCAGACGGTGATTCCGGCACGGGAGATAATAACACCCCGGACAGTGCCGAAGACAACCCCCTCCAGCAGGATTCAACACAGGAGGATGAAGAAGCCAGCCCTCATGAGAGAGTGGCAGACAGAGAGGTCGAGGACGATAATTATATGCCTCCCTCCGAAGATGAGGCAAGCCTCGACGGCGATGAATTTGTGGTGCCGAAGGATCCCGTCGAACAAGAGCGTTTCAAACGCAGGCTTATGGGCACGGCGAGTAGCCTCAAGAAAAAACAGCAACAGCTTAGAGCTGATCAAGATTTGCTAGCCGACAGATGGACCGAAGTCCTTGCGGCCGAAGAGTATGAACTCGAACGCCCCTCCAAGATCTACCCAAAGCGCAGGTTGCTACCCCGATTAGAGGAGGAAGCACCTAAACCTGCATCACCAGCGCATGATGCGGCCGACCGACCACCTCGTGGCTGCGACAGAGAGGCCTCTCGGCCCTCCACTCAAGCCGCACCCCGGCGCCGCTCAAAAAATGCCAAGGCACGGGAAAATGTGCCAGACCTGCGAGATATATTGGAGGACAAGGCAAGGCAAACAAGATTGATCTACGGATCGTGTGGGCGCCCCACGGCACGAGACGGTAATCATCACGCCGGATACAGTAAATCCGGCCGGGCCGAACACAGCAGACAAAGCTCGTTCGAGCGGTGTCGTGATATAGCCCAATACAGAGGCGCCGCACACCCACTATGCTTCACAAATGAAGTAATGGATCATCAAATCCCCGAGGGTTTCAAACCCGTAAACATCGAGTCATACGATGGCACAACAGATCCTGTTGTATGGATCAAGGATTATCTCCTTCATATCCACATGGCCCGCGGCGATGATCTACACGCCATCAAATACCTCCCACTTAAACTTAAAGGACCAGCTCGGCATTGGCTTAACAGCTTGCCAGCAGAATCAATTGGTTGTTGGGAGGACCTGGAAGCCGCATTCCTCGACAATTTCCAGGGCACCTATGTGCGACCACCAGACGCCGATGACCTAAGCCACATAATTCAGCAGCCAGAGGAATCGGCCAGACAATTCTGGACACGGTTCCTAACAAAGAAAAATCAAATCGTCGACTGTCCGGACGCAGAGGCCCTAGCAGCCTTCAAGCATAACATCCGTGATGAGTGGCTTGCCCGACACCTAGGTCAGGAAAAGCCGAAATCTATGGCAGCCCTCACGACACTTATGACCCGCTTTTGCGCAGGAGAGGACAGCTGGCTAGCTCACAGCAATAACATGACCAAGAGCCCTGGTAATTCGGATACCAAGGACATCAGTGGCAGGTCGCGTCGCAACAAGCAAAAGCACCGCATTAATGGCGACAATGCTGAGGATACGCCAGTTAATGCTGGATTCAGAGGCCCTAAACCCGGTCAGCGGAAAAAGCCATTCAAAAGAAATACCCCGGGCCCGTCCAGTTTGGACCGAATACTCGACCGCTCATGTCACATACATGGCACCCCCAAAAAACCAGCCAATGACACCAACAGGGATTGTTGGGTGTTCAAGCAGGCAGGCAAGTTAAATGCCGAAAGCAGAGACAAGGGGCTGGATAACGACGACGAGGAAGAGCCCCGGCCGCCGAACAATAGTGGACAGAAGGGCTTTCCCCCACAAGTGCGGACGGTGAACATGATATACGCAACCCACATTCCCAAGAGGGAGCGGAAGCGTGCGCTAAGGGACGTATACGCGATGGAGCCAGTCGCCCCAAGGTTCAACCCATGGTCCTCCTGCCCGATCACTTTTGATCGAAGGGACCACCCCACTAGCATCCGTCATGGTGGATTCGCCGCATTGGTTCTAGACCCAATTATTGATGGATTTCACCTCACTAGAGTCCTTATGGACGGCGTCAGCAGCCTGAACCTGCTTTACCAGGATACAGTGCGAAAAATGGGCATCGATCCCTTGAGGATTGAACCCACTAAAACGACCTTTAAAGGCGTCATACCAGGTGTAGAGGCCAACTGTACAGGCTCAGTTACACTTGAAGTGGTCTTCGGATCTCCAGATAATTTTCGAAGCGAGGAGTTAATCTTCGACATAGTCCCGTTCTGCAGTGGCTATCACGCACTGCTCGGGCGAACCGCATTCGCAAAGTTCAATGCAGTGCCGCACTATGCATACCTCAAGCTCAAGATGCCAGGCCCTCGAGGAGTCATCACAGTCAATGGAAACACCGAACGCTCTCTCCGAACAGAGGAGCATACGCCAGCTCTCGGAGCGGAAGTAGAAAGCAGCCTCTCAAGGCAATTCTCCAGTCCGGCCATTATACGTCCGGACACCGTGAAGCGCGCCGAGAGTAACCTACAACAAGACCGCCCGACACGTTCCGAGCAAGCGTAGCAATGCGGCCCCAACCCCAGCCCTTGCGAATTTGCGAAACCAGTGTTGCGCGTACATAACTACGCTCTGGAAATACCATGGGCAAAGGGGGAGGGGCACCATCACGGCATGCCCGAAATACGGCCTAAACCGCACTAGGGGCTGCCGACTTCTTCATTTTCTCTTACTTTCAGGACTCCATTCTTTGGAAGGTCTGTCCGGCAGTACAATTGCCGCACAAACGATACAACAACCAGGGAAGCAGAAAGCTACGCCGAATTCTCAGGTGGTCTCTATAACGAGCAACATACCTGTCTTACATATCATCTCGCAGCTCGCCCCTGGAGGGGGACATGTCAAATAGTCCCATCCCTTGCACTATTTGCATCGTTCTGCTTTTACAGCAGCACTTTAAAATAAACAATGCTTAGCTTCAGCTTATTACTGCATTCTCTATTCATTTCTTTTTTAATATATATGTTCAGTTATGACATTTAGCACCCGTACACTTTGGTACGGCCAATACGCCAGGGACTCAAGCACCCCATAACACGGCGTGAAAAGTCCGAACACTTTCACAGGTGCGGCCCTCCGATCTTATAGCATTATATGCATCAACTCCGAATCATGTCTTTGGTCAATAGTTGGGTTTGCCCGGCTCCCATGCTTTGGTACCTTACATTCCGCTATATCGGCTAAGGTAGCGCTGGGAGAACTACTGTGATTGTGCCCCAGTTGAGCTGGGCCTAAGCACCTCAGTAGAGAAAGCTAAAACTGACTGTCATGATAGGGTGAGAGCTGGTCGCTGTCGGGAAGGTTTCGAGTCCTTAAAGACTTATGCCGCTTAGAGCGAGGAGCCGGCTTTGTCCGGCCTAGGCGTGTATCGCGCCCCGAACTCGGTCTTTCGAATACTAGGGGCTTCGCCGAAATTTAAAATTATAGAATTCTATGGCTAAGTGAGAGTGATAATGCATTATAGTCCGATTGCCTTGTTCGTTGTGCTGAGCGCCTCCCTCGAAGGACCCAAGAATGGGAAAAAGAGTGCTCAGGTTTATCCCGAACATCCCAGCACTCATGGCATGGGGGCAGAAGCCGACGACTCGCCATCTCTCAAATTTGATAAGCGGCCGCATAGAAGGTAACATTTTAAATTAAACAAGCGTTGCATAGCGCATATGAACAAGTTTTCAGCGCACAGGACAAAACGAGCAAGTTTCACTCAAATGTTACATCTTTTGAACATTCGTCCGCCATAAGGCGGGCGCCCTTCAAGATGCCCTCATAGTACATCTCGGGGTGGCGATGCTCCTTGCCCGGCGGCGGCCCGTCCTTCACAAGCTTCACCGCATCCAGCTTGCCCTAGTGCACCTTAGCACGAGCAAGCGCCCTACGGGCACCTCCGATGCAGACGGAGCGCTTGATAACTTCGAGCCTTGGACAGGTCTCCACCAGCCGCCTCACCAGCCCGAAGTAGCTCCCAGGCAGAGCCTCTCCAGGCCACAGCCGAACTATGAGGCCCTTCATGGCCTGTTCGGCCACCTTGTGGAGCTCAACCAGTTGCTTCAGCTCGTCGCTCAAGGGCACAGGGTGTCCAGCCTCAGCATACTGAGACCAGGACACCTTCTCCGTCGAGCTTCCCTCCTTGGCTCGGTAGAAGGCGGCGGCATCTGACACGCTGCGGGGAAAATCTGCGAATGCTCCTGGAGAGCTCCAGATTCGGGTAAGTAACAAGTAACTCACTTTCACGTGCTTGCTTTGCATAAAGAATGCCTTACCCGCCGCTATCTTCTTCATCGCCTCCACCTCCTGGAGGCCCTTCTGGGCTTCGGCCTTGGCAGACTGGGCATTTTTAATGGCCGCTGCGAGCTCGGACTCTCGTGTCTTCGAGTCAAGCTCCAAACTCTCATGTTTTTTCATGAGATCTTGGAGCTCTCACCGCACCTCGCCAACCTGCGCCTCATGCTTCTCCCGCTCGGTGCGCTCCGTGGTCGCCTTCTTTTCGGCCTCGGACATCGCCTGCTTAAGGGTTGCCACCTCAGTTGTGGCCCCTACAATAGCCACATTAATCCTATCATTTTCTTGCAGTTGCACCTTATATATATATTAGAAAAAAGGTATCTCTTACCTTCTTTGTCCTCGAGCTGCTTCTTGGCAAGGCTGAGCTCTTGCTCGGACCGCTCGAGGTTCTACTTCAGCGTGTCCACCTCCGCAGTCAGTGCGGCGGACGCCAGCAGTGAAGCCTACATACGCATACTGACTTATTTTTGTTAGACTCCTGCGAATGTTGTTAGATCCTCTATTCGGCTTTTCTTTCCGAACGCCAAACAGAGCATCAGGGGCTACTGTCTATGCGGTAATATTTTTACATATTTTTTACATACCTCAAAGCCTGTCAACAGGCTGGCACAGGCTTCGGTCAGCCCGCTCTTAGCGGACTGAACCTTCTGAATCACCGCACTCATAATGGTGCGGTGCTCCTCGTCGATGGAGGCGCCGTTAAGCACCTCCAGCAAGCTATCCGGTGCTTCTGGTTGGGCGGAGGTCACCGGCGTCGTAGGCTTACCCTTCTTCTTGGAGGGCCGCCTGCCGGATTCCAGAACCTTTGAAGGTTCCGGTGCGGTGTCCGGCCTAGGGCCGGACTTGGAGCCCTCGGGGGTTTTGTCCCCTGGGCGCCTGGAGTCCGGGAGGTCGCCTTGCGGCACCTCGAGGACCACCTCCTCCTGGTTTGGAACCTCCTGAAAAAACACTTCGGCGTCGTCCGTAGGGCGGGGGGAGGTAGCGGTCGGAAGTGAATTCACATCCGACGAGTCCAGGGAGCCACTCGACGACACGTCGAGCCGGTCTTTGGGCGGACTGCATAATTATATGCGGCGTCAGGAAAAACTATTCAATAAAGAAAAGCCATGAGTCATTCTGGTATCCGACTACTTATGATTTCCCCAGGGGCTTGGCCCTGTGCGGCCACTCCTCTTCGCCGTCGTCGGCGTTGGTGGAGTAGTCCGGAAGAAGGGTTTTCCCCTTCTTGGACCCTCCGGCCTCCCCAGCTGGGGTGGCCTTCCTTTTCTTTCCTCCCCCCGCTAGAGGGGGAGAGGCCTCTTCTTCCTCCTCCTCGTCTTCATGGGAGGAGTGCGTCTCGGAGTCGTCAGACGATGAATCCGACACCACCATACGCGACACTCTTTCGAGTCCCCGTGGCCTTATTCTTGGCCTTCTTCTCCGGCACCACGTAGGGTGCCGGAACCAGTAGCCCTGTCAAACAGGCGTCCGCTGGGTCTTCGGGCAAAGGAGCCGGACAGCTGATCTGTCCAGACGTCTCCTGCCAATCCCGCCAAAGGTAAGGGACTTTAGATCCCGCATAGAGTCAAACTATGAAAGAAAAGAACCTGTAAAAGGTAAAAGCAGCTTACCGCGCCGGCTTGACGCTGCGCGCAGATCCTCGGAAGCGGATGCGAGAGCCTCGGCGCCCTTGAACAGCACCTTCCAGGCGTCTTCGTACGTAGTGTCGAAGAGCCTGCTCAGTGTTCGGTGTTGTGCCGGATTGAACTCCCACAAGCTGAAAGCCTGTTGTTGGCACAGGAGGATCCGGCGGATGAGCATGACCTGGACTACGTTGACGAGTTTGAGCTTCTTGTTCACCAGGTTTTGGACGCATGTCTGGAGTCCGGTCAGCTCTCCTTTCTTGCCCCACGACAGGCCCGTCTCCTTCCAGGAGGTGAGCCGCGTAGGGGCTCCGGATCGGAACTCGGGGGCTGCGACCCATTCAGGGTCACGCGGCTCGGTGATGTAGAACCACCCCGATTGCCACCCCTTTAGGGTCTCCACGAAAGAGTCCTCGAGCCATAGGACGTTGGGCACCTTGCCCACCATGGCCCCTCCGCACTCCGCCTGGCAGCCGCGCACTACCTTCGGCTTGAAGTTAAAGGTCTTCAGCCATAAACCGAAGTGGGGCGGGATGCGGAGGAAGGCCTCGCACACGACGATGAACACCGAGATGTTGAGGATGAAATTTGGGGCCAGATCATGGAAATCTAGGCCGTAGTAGAACATGAGACCCCGGACAAATGGGTGGAGAGGAAAACCTAGTCCGCGGAGGAAATGGGTGAGGAACACCACCCTCTCATGGGGCCTTGGGGTGGGGATGAGCTGCCCCTCTTCGGGAAGCCGGTGCGCGATGTCGTCAGACAAGTATCCGGCCTTCCTCAGCTTTTTGATGTGTCCCTCCGTGATGGAGGAGACCATCCACTTGCCTCCCGCTCCAGACATGGCTGGAGAAGGTTGAGGCGGGGAGTGTGAACTTGGGCGCTGGAGCTCGAGTGCGCGAAAATGGATGAGCAAAGGAGGAAGAAGGCGTAGGTGAAAAGCTGGATCCTTATCCCCTTATATGGGCGGACGAAACTGCATGTCCCCACCCGCCTGGTAAAACTCGCTTATCTCCCAAGCGCCGTAATCAATGGCGCGATTGGGTTACCCACGCCCGTATTGATGAGAATCCCGGAATAAGGGGACACGATCTCTGCTTTGACAAGACGTGCCAAGGAAACCGCCTCGCTAAACGCGCTGAGGTGGGATAGTAAAACAATTCGAATAAAGACTTGGCCGTGGTGTGATGTCGCACTACGGAGTACGCCAGCAGATTAGATTTGTGTAAATATTATTCTCTCTATGGCAATATGTGGAACTTATTTTGCAGAGCCGGACACTATCCTTGTGTTCAAAATCTTCTACGAAGTATTCAGAGGAGGAACCCACCTTGCAATGCCGAAGACAATTTGCGCGCCGGACTCGTCGTCATTGAAGCCTGGTTCAGGGGCTAATGAGGGAGTCCTGAATTAGGGGGTGTCCGGGTAGCCGGACTATAACCTTTGGCCGGACTCCTGGACTATGAAGATACAAGATTGAAGACTTCGTCCCATGTCCGGATAGGACTTTCCTTGGCGTGGAAGGCAAGCTTGGCGATACGGATATGTAGATCTCCTACCATTGTAACCGACTCTGTGTAACCCTAGCCCACTCCGGTGTCTATATAAACCGGAGGGTTTTAGTCCGTAGGGGAAACAACAATGATACCATAGGCTAGCTTCTAGGGTTTAGCCTCTCTGATCTCGTGGTAGATCTACTCTTGTACTACCCATATCATCATTATTAATCAAGCAGGAGTAGGGTTTTACCTCCATCGAGAGGGCCCGAACCTAGGTAAAAACATCGTGTCGCTTGTCTCCTGTTACCATCCGCCTAGACGCACAGTTCGGGACCCCCTACCCGAGATCCACCAGTTTTGACACCGACAGCCACCACCTCTCCTTCTCTCTTGAGCTTCTCCTTTCCTCTCTTCCTCCCATCAGGCCAACCATTCTAGACGCCGGAGTGGGAGTTTTGGGCACCTTTTACGATTCCTCTCTAGGACCATCTCCATCTTCATCATCGTCCATATCCAAAGAGGAATTTCTGCATTTCCTAGTTTCTAGGCTACCATCTTCATTTCTCGACTTCCACTTCTTGTGGCCTTCCAACAAATTCCAACAATGTTGCAGGCCAAACGATTTTCCTTTCGACTTGGACATTTGTTTGCACCTCTCTTGGGGTATGTTATACTAAAACAAACGAATGCTCAAATTGATGAGAATGCTCAAAGTAATGAAAACATGGCAGCAAAAAACAACAAGGTTGCTTACATATTGGTCAGTGATGCAACCGGTAGGAGGAGTGTGCTTCACTTCCTCCAAGCAAACCGACCAACAGTTACAAATCTCTTGAGTCTTACCCCATCGGTTTGTGAGAGGTTTGAGGGGGAAGATCTATTCTTGATGCGCTTCCAATGTTTTGCGATTGGTAGATCTTTCCCGACGACCCCGTTGAGAGAGATATCTTCCCATGCCATGATAAGCACAATATCCTCACCGCCTTAATGTTGCTTCCCCGAGCTGCCATCTTCTTCGATGAGCCAAAGATCTCTCAAGATTTGGCCTTTGGATTAGAGAAGTAGCAGTGGAAAGCAAAGAGGAAGATTAGATCTCAAAGAGGTGGCTTGATGGTTGGAGTAGAAAGCGCTTTGAAATCAACACAACGAGTGGAGTTCTCTATCACAACATAGGATATGAGTGGAGTTTGCTTTGACTGGACATGTGGGTTAGGTGGTGATCTTACCTTGGAGGCTCCGACCTGTACAAAAAATGGTAACTTTCAGATAGCTCAGTCAATCTAATTGGATAGCCTTCGGAGGCTTAGAGGCAAATACCTTGGCAGTGGCACACTCTCCATAGCCTCTTCCGAAATTTCGAGCGAGGGGTGTCAGGAAATTCTAAGTGGATAACAGAAGGTTTTCCAAATGCGTTGGTTGTTCCGAGTGGAATGGTTAGTAGCTCCAAAATGTTAGGGTTTGCAACTTCTATATCTGGATGAACTACTTGCGGTTCTAACTAGAAGAGCATGGCAGCTCAGAATGTACGAAAGTTAGGTAGATATAGTTGAGGAGTTAAAGGCTTTTCAGGAAATTTAGAGTTCGGTCTTAAAACACATAGAGAAGAAAACTCATCATAACTTTCGCATCCCCTTTTGATAGTATCGATATGTCTATGAACTCAGTGTGATCTTGGATCACTAAAATGAAAATGGAGAATCTAGATTTGGCCAACACTTGTCTTCATGGTAATTTTTTTTTTTTGTGTGTGTGTGTGGGGGGGGGGGGGGGTGGGGGGGGTCACCTTTCATTTCCTTTGTTTCACCCACAAGGAACTTCCTTGAGATAAGCTTGATAAAATCGTTAGTTCATTGAAATATGTTGACATTAATTAGCAAAACGCACAAACGTTACCATGATGGCTGTCAGTATGCCGACTGCGCCGATATGGCGGCTCTGCTAGCATTCTTCTTTGTACACTTCTGATACATTTGTGTTCCTTCGGAATAAAGGGGGCAGCTTCTAGCTAATATTCAACATAGAAGGCCGGACGGACACAACAAGCTAATTAATTATAATTACATTTAGCATGAGAAGATAGGCAACTCACCATATGGCCGCAGGCCTGTTGCACTTCAAAGGTTATTAAGCGCAAGTCTGTTATATGTCTCAGAGAAACATTTCTTGTACTTGTGCTGTCATACCACTAGCACTACAACACTAGAGCGTGTACATAAACCCTCACGCGCATCCATGCAATTATTCAGGTTCAGGTAGTTATTTGGACGCAACAAAGTGATCTAGCTAGTGAAAAGCAATAAGTTTCACCGAATAACTAGCTAGCTAAGTACCACCTCCCGAGTGATGGCTAAAAAGTGACTTGATCTCCATCTCCATCTCCCACTCCTTCGGTGAGAGCAACGGCAGCGAGGAATAAGAAGCCAGCTCATCATACGTGTAGCTAGGCACGGTCACCGACATTCCTGCATCTTCCTCTTTCTTCAACCTCGAGACACCAACAGCTGAAGAGAGCGATGCTTTGGTGAAGTCAAGCACTTGTGAGTTAGCTGTAGCACTGTTTGAGCTGCTGAGTGGTTGATCATTAGCAGGGAACAAACTGCTGCATGTGTGGTCGTTCATCAGGGTGACCATGAACACGGGAGGGTCGTTGTTGTTTTGCTGCTGCACGAGTTTCTTTGCCGGGCACCTGTGCTCGTCGCTGTATCCGCATCTGTAGTATGACCTGCAAATAATTAACCAAGCGTATGCTCATATATAACACTTCTTTTTATTTTGTGTGTTTTGACTAGAACAAAATGGACTACACTTTTGAAGAAAACATAGTACTCGACTAATTGTGTGAACTTCGACTAGATTTCAGTTATACATATAGAAATACAGATGAGAGACTTAATGCTTTTGCTAGCTAGATCCCTATATATAGAAATAACAATGAGACAGTACTGTATATATAACACCAATTTCTGGGAATGCAAAGAGTGCACACACTTGCGTTTAGAAAAGATGCAAGTAATTTTACCATGTTGACATGACATGGCGTTAACTTCAAGCTCAGTGAGGAACAAACTAAAATAAATATCAATGCAAATTCATGTTACTCTTGTACCGGTGCCTAAGTCATCTCCTGCTGTGCACTGTGACATCCCTCCGTACGGTGCAAAAGTCATCTCATGTTGCGCACCACGACATCCCTCCGTACCGCGCCTACGTGTTTTAGGATTATTAGGTTTTTGTAAGATGACTTATGCGAGTACCACAATTACCATATACGCCTTTTACTATATCACCTTTGATGTCATACGCTCATATAGTACTACTATATACTAGTCCCTGGAGTATGTATGGTCATGATCGAAGTACGGTTTATTCCATTTAGCAATCTTCATATCTCAAAAGTTATAATTCAACGTTTATTATAGAGCTTTGCATGAAGCCCACAGAACCTTTTTAAGCCGTCCAAATAAATGCAGATAAATGAGCTTAAACATGTTCATAACCGATTTGTGTACAGCTAGGTAGATTGTTTTATGTTCCACACACACGCGAAAAAACCCTGAATTATCTATAATATAAGTTTTCCATTTGATAGTACAACCTTTAATATGGTGTTATATATATACATCACATATATACTAGTCCGTCTAAGCTTTGATTGAAAAAGGATTAATTGGAGGCCTAAGCTACTGCTCACAAGATGTGTCTTCTCTGGCTTTCGTATGCCATGAAAAAAACAGCGTGCTACAGAAAATAGCGTGACCCCTGAAAATATGCTATTGCGCGCTATAGCGTGCTATTAGTGAGGCATTGTACATTGATTTATTTAGCGAGACAATTCTCTATATGCTATAGCGTGCTATTAGCGGCGCTATAGCACGCTATTTTTTTTCAATGGTATGGATACTGAGGACTAACTGTATGTACTAATATTTTTAGAAAAATTAAGGAGTGTATGTGATATGCCCCAAATTGGCCCTATATCGACGCAAAAAAGAAAAACCAACCATGTGTTTTTGAAAGCAACTAATTAATATGAGGTGATGATCCATGCAGACCACACATATGCTTAATTTAGCATGCAATTGCTTTAGTGTTTTCATGGCGCTTTTAGATAAAGATAGAACTCTGGATTCAAAGATGCATATAGCCTAAAATTAGTTCAGAACCTACACTACATATCCATAAGATAATGTCAAATCTATGGATAAATAATTAGAGAGAGCTTCTTCAGCCTTCAATGATGAAAACTCTGTCAGATTAAAGAATCATACCTCGGAAAAACAGCATTCAGGATCTTCTTCTCGCCATATTTCCTCCAGTGGAACCCATCATTTTCTGGTGTCTCAGTTAGTGTCACCTTGCTGAATAACAAGATGGAAGAAATAAAATTAATTGAACTCAACTTTAGTGCATACTTAATTTCCTAACTAAGCTAACAATGAAATGTAAATCATGGTACACAAAGGAATAAGTATATGCTACATCGCCATGCCTCACCAGATGAACTGTCATAAAGCAAAGATCTACACTTCTGAAAGTTGGATCTAGTAAACCGTCGGCATAAACTAATCCATGCATGGTTTCCATTTTTTGCTCAGGGTTCGAGCTACGAAATGAAGCAAGAAGTTGAACCTGAGTGGTAACAGTGTCATGGGGTAGGTCGTTAGATCCACACTGAAACCCAAACGTAAACGTACGTGCTAGCATGGATCTGCCAGTAACGATTCCTCCCTAGCACAGATCCCCACAGATACGTAGTATATGCTACAATAGTATTCCTTGAAGCATTAGCAAACACAAAATCACTCACAATGGAAGCTCCTCGCCATGGATGCCTCGCCGGTGCCTCGCTTTTCTGGTGCGGGCAATGGCTCCACTTCGTGCCCCGCCGCCGCCTCTGCCAC
This sequence comes from Aegilops umbellulata, assembly GCA_032464435.1. Taxonomy (NCBI): domain Eukaryota; kingdom Viridiplantae; phylum Streptophyta; class Magnoliopsida; order Poales; family Poaceae; genus Aegilops; species Aegilops umbellulata. The sequence continues at coordinate 451,576,702 of CP136054.1, forward strand.
CGGCACCGGAGGCACCAGCAGCATAGGACGCCGCCCTGGCGTCGGAGGAGCAGCTGTACTGCTCTCTGTCGGACTGCAGCATGGAGACGGACGACACTAGGGCCGCGGAGATGTTGCTCGCGTTGGCCAGTGCGGCGTTGCGGCGACCGAGCTCCGGGATGAGCTCCAGCTGTTGCCGGAGGCATTCAGCCAGCTGGGCGCCCTTCCTCAACTCCTCGATGACGGCGGTCCTCTGGTCGGAGGGCGGAGGCGACATCTCGGACTTGGGCCGCATCGCCATGAGGGGATATTGCTCTAGTCTCTACACTGTCTTCAGGAGGCGGATGTGAGAGCTCTGTGGATTTGGATCAGGTGTTGGATTCTTAATTGGAGGAAATGGCCTAGCTGAGAGACATGAGTTGTTAAGTGTATGTACATATATAAAAGAATACAGTAGTATTTTACCATTTAAAAGAGTATCTAATTATTGCGTGTTTAGGTGCAAAGGAGAAATGTCTAATCTGTGTGAAGCTCAAGTAATGCCTAGCTTGATGTGTAATTGAACGTGTATTGGAGAATGAGTAGCCAGGTGAAAGGCGATGACCAAAAGAGAACACTAGAATTCGAAAACCTAAATCCAATTAAAGTTATGTGTGCAGTTACTGTCACTTTAGCCGTCTGCATGCAGGATCTTGTCTCAATTTTTTTATGTGATTGGGTTATGTGTTTAGGTGAAAACCCAAAATCACTAATTAAGGAGTACTCGTTGCAAAGAACATCCCACTTTCCCAGGTCGCAGCGCGCCACTTGTCGCAACCTGAGAGTTTTCCCTTTTTTCGTAGATCCGTTTATTAAAACGTTTTATCTCTTAAACCGTGCGTCCAAATCTCGAACCGTTTTCACCATTAGATTCCTCGCGTTGAGATCTTCAAACTAGATCCCATGTTGATAGATTTTGACGAACTTTTTTTTTCACGAAAAAAACCGGGCGAAAAAACCGAACCAGGAGCACGGTTTTTTTCCCTTTCCGAAAGAGGCACGCCCGTGCCTCTCGCGAAATCACAACCGTGCCTCTCGTGGAAGCAAAATCGTGACTCTCGTGGAAGGAAAAAAACAGAAAACACGTTTTTTTTTTCGTTTCCGAGAGGCACAGCCGTGACTCTCGCGAAAGCACAACAGCGCCTCTCGCGAAAGCAAAACCGTGACTCTCGCGAAAGAAAAAAAAGAAAACGCGTATTTTTCCCTTTCGGAGGCACGGCCGTGACTTTCGCGTAAGCACAACCGTGCCTCTTGCGGAAGCAAAACCGTGACTCTCACGAAAGAAAAAAAACAGAAAACGCGTTTTGTTTTTCCCTTTCCGAGAGGCACGGTCGTGACTCTCGCGGAAGCAAAACCGTGACTCTCACAAAAGTAAAAAAAACAGAAAACGCGTTTTTTTCATTTTCGAAAGGCACGGTCGTGGCTCTCGCTAAAGCACAACCGTACCTCTCGCGGAAGAAAACCCGTGACTTTCGCGAAAGGGGAAAAAAAGAAAACGCATTTTTTCGCGCAAAAATTTTTTTTTTGAATTTTTTTTGATCGAAAAGCTAAGAAAGACCGGGGGAAAACCAAAACGTCGAAAAAACCCAGAAAAAATCGTTTAAAAAGCCGAAAACGCGTGCGGAAAAATTAAAAAAAAATCCGAAGGGAGCGTCTAGAGCGCGACACGTGGCGAATGGCTGAGAGCGCGTCAAGTGGCGCTGATCGTTGTGAGGCTCCCGAAGGAGCGCTCGTTAACTAGTTGTTCCCGTGAAAACCATATGTTCGGAGCAAGATTTCAGGTTAGTGTTGATTTCTGCGAACAGAAAAGAAAAACCCAAGCCACTGCTGCCGATGGCGACTCGGGGGGCGACCTTTCCAACCCTAGCACCGCCGCTACTTTCTCGCCTCTCCCCCCACCGGATGATGCCACCGGGCGAAGCCCACACGGCTGACGACAGCGACAGGGCTTTCTCCTATGGCGCGCTTCCAGGTCATGGGCGGTGGCTCTCGCAGAGCGTGCCTTAGCAACGGCTTGGAGACCGGCTTGCGCGGTGAGGCGCCTACGCGGAGCATGGTGGTGGATCTCCGGGAGCTGTGACGTGGCCGGGCGGGCTCGCGGGGTGTTGGGGCGCTCATCTCCTCGTGGGTGGTGGATAGTTGGTCGCTGTTGTGCTAGGAGGCGGCGCAGTCACGAGGGGCAGGCGGCGGCGGTGGTTAAAATAATCCATGGCAGACGCGCCCGAAATTTCTTCCTGCCGGCGGCGGTCCCTTTGGTTGGCTCAGGTTGGATGGATTTGGGTCGGCCTAATCTCCCAAGGCTGACACGACCATGCCTTCCGTGTTGGTGGGTGTCTCCAACGAGCGCCTACGACTCTAGATCTCCTGGTTAGATGGACTACCACCCGGGAGAAATATTTTTCCTAGATCAGCCGCCGCGGAGGACGCGGCGACGCTTGAGGACGCCGCTAACCTCCTTGGCGGGCATCATCGTCAAAGTGGTGTTTCGGTCGAGTTCTGGGGGCGACTTAAGGTTTAGCTTGTCGGATCAGACAGTGGTGGCGTACAGCAATGTCTACGTCCTTGAAGGCACTGTTCTAGAGCTCAGATCTACTGGTGTGATATCAGAGGCGTAGCAGCCTTGGACCGCCACGTAGACTCAGCTGGAAGGGTCATTTGCTTCATGAGAAACCCTTGATCATGTTTTCCAGATCGGGCGATGGTGGTGTCTAGAGCGACATAGCCTCCTGGGGCATCGTCTTTGGAGCAAGTGTTGGCTAATGGGGTCCACGGGTGGAGCGTCGTTGTTTCTACCATGTCGATGACCACGGGTCTCGGTGGGATGGCACAACAGAGTCTCAACAGCGGATGCGTTATGATGGACGAGTGCAGCGGTGTAGCATTGTTTAGCGCCGTGGCGGCGTCAATGACTGGCCTAACATCTACGATGCAGATCTCTACCAAGAAGATGGGTCGATGGTGGCGGCGGCTTCTGGAGCTTCTGCAAGCGGTGCACGTTTAGGGTCTGCCTATACCGGATGTGAGCTCCCGATACACCATGCAGGTGGCTCGGTGATGCTCCCAGATCTAGCTGGTGGGGCGTTGTGATTGCATGCCCCATCATCAAGTTTGCAGGTGTGGCATGGTGGCTTCGGGCGTTGTGATGGTACATTGATGATAACATCTCTACCACTGTTACACCCATAGCCCTTGCAACTACACATATTGGGACAATTACTACTCCATTTCGTGGAAATATTTCGGATAGTCATGAGAATATGATGCTGCCTAAGGCAGATATGCTTTTATTAATTAGGAATGAAGGTCCTACCAGGGACAAGAGGGATGGACATTGTAGCATGATCAAGCTTGGAGAACAAGGCAAGCACATAGGGGATGACAAGGGCGTCTCGGGTGAAGATTCCACAACTTTGAGGTTGTCGTCATGACGTGAGGAAGCACAAACAAAATATACAAAGACCATACTTCATACTTTCGTCTGTAGACATATATAGGTGTTGCGCCACCTCATTTTTTAGCCAGACCCATGTAATTTTGAAATACCAGATCATAGGCCGTTTTTAGAGTTTGTATTGATAGGGAAAACAACTTAGGATGGAATTTAGTCCCACTTTGTCAAGAGTGGACAAACTTCTCTATCTCCCAATAAATACAACCCATAGGGCATCATTTTGATTTGGGGTTTGTTTAGATAAAAGTTTGCGATAGGTGCAACTCGCGTAATTCGTTTGTGTCCAACAATCAGGTCAATGACCAGATTGAAAATCTTAGTTCTTACTTGTTCTTTGTTTGCGTGTACAAATTAGACCTTCGTGGCGAGGTTGGTCGTGCTCCGGCGTGGTCAATGATCTCTAGGAGTTGTTTTAGAGATTGCTAAGGCACGACGTCCTCGCACGTTCGTAGTCGGATCGTCAAAGTTTAATCCACCAAAAATGATAGTTCCCCTCATTGAAAGATCGGAACATGATGGCCTCTATCATACATACTCCCTCCAGTTCCTTACACAATGCCACAAACTAAAATTACAAGTAGCAAGGTAAAAATTAACGTCTGCTTTGCAAGTCAGTTTGTATTCTGATTTACTGGGTTAATTAGTAGGGCACATGCAAATTGGAGGAAATTGAGTGGACATGAGGGAGGAAGTAGTTGAGAGTGTCATTATAATTCACTGCATGCAAGCGAGTAGTTAAATCATGGGTTGCTAGTACGAGGCAACGTTGTATAAAAAATTGAGGAAGTACTATTGATTCTTTTTTGATGAAGATCCTATTGCCTCCAATCCATCTTAATTGCCGCTGATTTAATATAAAGTTACTAAATCAGCAGCAATTAATATGGATGGGAGCAAGTACTATTAATCACTTACTTCGTACTCTACTTTTTGAACAATGAAATATTTTAGTACTGCAAACACAAATCTTGTAAGTAAATTGTAAAGGTTGTTCTCCCACATAAGGCATGTACAATGGTTGATAAGATAGTTTTATTTTAAGTCTTGCATGTAATTTAGAGTTGACAAATAAATGTCTACAATTGGTCATCTCCTAGTATTGTATTTAATAACTAGCTATTTCTAAAAACATGGTGACACATATTGTGCTAAGTGATCGGCTCTTAAATAAGAGAAGACAAACCTTTTCTTGTGATTTATCTCTCCTCCACCTCATCATTTATTCTACGCGACACTTCTAAGATAACATCATTGTACATGCCCTAATAGAACGAGGCCATCAATGCCACTAAAAATCTTTGAAAAAATATTGTTCTCTAGAATATATGTCTAACTCAGCAAATCCAGCTCTAGATTTAGAGGTGTTTGTAGAATAATCAAATTAGCCGATCAACATCCACATCTCACTAAGGTCAAATATAACATAGAAAACATTGATTGGTGTCTTTTAGTGGAATTATATATCCTTCTTCAGCCCTCCTCTCGAAATATTTGTCGTTGGACTCGGAAAACTCTTTTCGGTGTATGTATATGCTGAGAAAATCTAGCATAATTATTGGATTATTAATTAGATGTAGTACTTCTTTAGCCCGTGCATATGGTGGGTCCTGGACTGATATATAGTGAAACACAAGGAGGAGTAAATTTGTCCATGGTCTTACGTTCAGGTTTTTCGCTCCCTCGTTCACAATAAATAAATAAATCCCCTAAATTTGTCAGAAGTCAAATTTCTTATTTTGACCAAAATCATAGAGAAGATATCAGCATTTATAACAAAAAAAAGAAGCATATCAATTGATTCACTGTGGAATATATATTGATGTACTTATCCGGTATAGTAGTAAATTTTAACATTTCTCTATAATATTTGTCAAAACATAAAGAAAGTTTTGGGAAGGAGGGAGCACAAATAATTGTGCATGCCGATAATAGGTTCAACCAGGGTATTCGAAATGTAAGCTAGAATGAGATCAAGTTGACGACGCTTACCGACCGTGATAGACGGATAGCGTGATGATTCCATGTTCAATTGTTCATGCAACTGTTTGCGAGGTCGAATTAGATACTAGCAGCGGGTGGCTTTCGCTTCACGTGATTTGGCGCTGATGAATCGAAGGTCTTCTCAGCCTGACGTACCTCGTGTGACACCCGGTGTCTGAGCACTGAGCTGATCCGGCCGGCCACTAGGAGTATTAAGATTAGCTGAATTGCTGCATTTGGCCAGGGTGTGCCGGAGGGCTGTGGATTCTCTGCCCTGCTGTGGCGAAGTATATGCTCACGATCAATCAGTGACGATCTGAAAACGTGTAGTAAAGGCATGGGGCCTGCACCAATCGAGACGTTGTCTGCCACCCACGTTCGTATCCACCAGTCGCATCAAGCATCGCGTACATATGTGCCCAGGTTCATGCATCCACCTGCAACTTGCAAGTAACGTATGTACGTACGTCAGGCCCCGCACGTCACCACCGTGACGCCCCAATTGTTACGTCGGCACCTGCATATTTTTTGTATCGTTGTAAATATAATTCTATATGATTCCAGTGTCTTGAGAAAGGGGCAAATAATTGTGTTTGTCAGCTGGCTTTTGGAGACAAATCGATCCTCCTTGTATCGGGTGCTGCTATTCTATTCAGGTGAGACTTTTGACCAGGTGAACGGGTGCGTGTGCTTTACTAGGGGAAACGATATGATCGATGCGAGTGGGATCAGGGTCGTCGGCATGGATGGATGTACCACATGGTTTCACACCGCCCACCTCCAAGTCCCCTAGACAGCAAGGCCGTCGCTGCCTCGCTGGCACTTTTCCATCTCGTCCTTGCTCTGTCTTCAAGACAATAGACACGAGCTGCCGGCGCGGATTCGCCGGATCATGCTGGGCAGATGGATCATCGTGAGGGGCGCCCAAGCAGCAGCGGTGAGAAAGGCGCAAGCGCTGAAATTTAGGGCATGTTTGGTTCATGACTAACTTTGTTACAACTAAGCTTAGGGCATGTTACAACTAAGCAGGAGTCGGTTCATACAATCCTCCTGTTTTGGAGGAAGGGTTTCTCTGTTCAATGTCTTCGAGACCAAGAGTAACCTGTTCAGGTTATTGGCTTCCTCCATCGTTGTGGGGTTTATTTATTTATTTATTTTAGAAAAGGAGGATGACCCCCGGCCTCTGCATCTGGACGATGCATACGGTCACTTTATTAATTATTCTCACAAGATCTCACAAAGTGATATAATAGCAAGATTAAAGCCACTGTCTAAGCAACAACTGTCGCTACACCTATCCAATTGATGAAGGGACGCTGATAGCCTAGGCTTAATAACAAAAGACATCGCAGCCAAACCTAAACATCTAAGACCTGAGGTCCCAACCAGGACACCTGCCTGTTATGGGGCACCTATCAGTCCGGCGCACTCCTCAACCAGGACGCCTGCCAGGTATGAGGCCGCCGCAGGCACATGCCACGAGTCCGTCTTCAGAGCTGTACTGTTGCATCTACCGTGCAAGGTCTCTCTGCCATCGACGCCACCACGACGCCAGACAGCGCCATCCTCCTGCGCGAGTCCATCCTCCCACATCGAACTCTGAATCTGCGCTGCACCATGCCGTCAAGATCTGTCGCCATCAATGTGTAGGATGAAGCACCGCTCCACCAAAGAAGCCGTCTGCTGGTCCCGCGAAGCCGAGTGCACCTCCAAGAACGCCGCCCCAAAGGGGGTTACGACACATGAATGCCGCCAACATCCGATCAGCTGATGTAGGGTTTTCCCCGGATGTATTGAGTGGAGTTGGGAGCTTCACCTCGATGATGCCTTCATGAAGGAAATGATGATAAGGGCATCGTCATCACCGGCTCCGGCCATCAACCGAAGACTAGGTTTTCACCCGGATCCATCCCATGAAATCCACCCAACAACCTGTGCACCGTCTAGACCGCCTTCAAAGCCCCAAATCCAGCCGCCTAGATCCGGCGACCAACCACAGGAACAGTGCCATCGTGGGATCCCTGGCGCACCGGCCACTGCCTGAGTGTGCCACCACTGGAGCCTAGGAGGAGGGCTCCCACCCCGCCTCGCCAAGCCGTGAGAGCCGTCGAGAAGGATCCCGCGCGCTCGTCACCGTCTCTGATCCGAACCAATCCAAAGCCGATCGCCGTCACAGATCGTTGTGGGGTTTATGATCTACAATGGTGGTAATATTTCCACATTTGCATGCAGCTTGGGTTTTCTCCTCTTGGGCCCTGGTGGTGCCAAGCCCACAAAGGTGATTAATCAGTCGGTTCATGAGAAAGAAGAAGGGTGGACTCTTGTTACCCGATCAAGAAAGTCAAATTCTTATGCTGATGCGTTAAGATGCCCAACGATTTATGATCGTAACCTTTCCAATTCCAATAGATTTTCTCTAAATTCGACTAACAATCTTGAAGTTGGATAGCATTCTCTGACAAACAGGGCAATTACTTCTGTATTCAATCACATTAGATTCCTCAATAGCATTCCGCTTGATGACGTATGGTCATCTAACATTCAAAATAATGCTAATGGGTCTGCTATGTGCTCCTCTGTGGCTTTTATCACGCTTTGGGCCCAATTCTAGAACTAGCCTTTTGTGATTGTTGCCTCCTTTCAGGCCACTTTCGACTTGCTTGCACTAATAGAATCTAGTGTCGATCTTGTAATTGATGGGGCCACATTGCCATTGGTCGTCAACTCGGTTTCAATAGACAATCTGCAGCTAATAGTGGAGCTAATTTGGTGTCCACTTACTCGTTTGCTTTTGTTGCTATTCGGGAGATTACTGCTTCCTCCTCTGAGCCGATAGCTCGGGCAATCAATTCTATCACTGCTCCCCCACCCACCTCAGAACATAACAGATCTCCATCACCATCGTCTTCACATGCGATGTTTGCCTCTGACCTACAACCACCATCGGTCGATCAAGACTTCTGTTGGTTCTCTGCAAGCAATTGGAAACTTCCCTTTTGATCTGGCAACATTTTTGACCCCACAACATTAGAGCATTCAAGTAGCCCATCATTTGACTAGGGTTAGGGTTCCTTCCGCTCCTATTTAGCATGCGCATGAGGAGGGGGTGATTGCTACTATGGTCGCAATGCCTATTCTTCAAGTTCATTTCACCATTGCCAAGGAAAATTTTGAATTTGCATGATGTGAGCCAGATAGGGTTTTCTGAAATCAGTCCCTTCCCCTTTGGACAAGCATATTTGAGGATTAACATTGTTCTTAATAGATAATATCTGGTTAATCATAGTCCTCATAATTATGGAGATGTTCACATTGATACGTCTCCAACATATGTATACTTCTGATTGTTTCATGCTATTATATTATCAATCTTGTATGCTTTATATGTAATTATATACTTATCATTCTTAGGAACTAACCTATTAACTCAGTGCCCGGTGTCAGTTCTTTTTTTTGCCTATTTTATTGTTTTGCAGGAAACCATATCAAACAAAGTCCAAACACAATGAAACTTTAAGGTGATTTTTCTCGACCGGAAGAGACCCTAGAAGCTTCGGGGGGAGGCTAGAAGATGTACGAGAAAGGCACAAGCTCACACGGCGCGCCCCCAGGGTGGTACCACCTAAGCTTGTGGCCCCCTCGCAACTCCTTTTGACCTAATTCCAAGCCTATACATTCCCTAAAATCCAGAAACCACCAGCGCAAGCCCCAAAACAATTATTCCATCGCCGCAAGGCTCTGTTCTTCCGTGATCTCATCTGGAGGCCTCCGCCAGTACTCTACCGGAGGGTGAACCGATCATGGAGAGCCTTTACATCAACCTTACTACCTCCCTGATGATGCGTGAGGAGTTCCCCGCAGGACCTACAGGTCCATAGCAACAGCTAGATCTCTCTCTCTCTCTCTCTCTCTCTCTCTCCCCCTCTCCCTCGCCCTCTCTCTATGATCTTCAATACAACGTTCTCTTCGGAGATCAGTTCGATTTAATACTTTCTTCGGTGCATTTGTTGGGATCCGATAAATTGTGGGTTTATGATCATATTATTCATTGAAAGTAATTGAGTCTTTTCTGAACTTTATTATGTGTGATTGTTATAGCTATGTAATGCTTTCAAAATCTATGATTTTTTTTGGCCAAGTTGATGAGTAGATCTTTATTGGAAGTGGCGCATAGTAGTAGGTTCAATCTCGAGGTGTCCTCACATCATGGCAGAAGGGGTAGAAATACATGTATTTGTATTGTTGCTACTAAGGGTAAAACGACAAGGTTAGATCATATTGATTGGTCTTCATTTGTCTACATTATGTCATCATGCTCCAAGCATTACTCTATTTTTTTATGAACTTAATACCTTAAGATGCATGCTGGATAGCGGTTGAGGTGTGGAGTAATAGTTGTAGAGGCAGAATCATTCCGGTCTACTAGTCACGGACGTAATGCCTATGTATTGATCATGCCAATAATAACATCATAACTATGCGCTTTTCTATCAATCTCCCAACAGTAAATTGTGCACCCACCATTACTACGCACATGGGAGAGATGCCTCTAGTGAAAGCTATGGCCCCCGGGTCCATTCATATTATAAAACCCTAAATATCTTGCTGCAATTTATTTACTTTTGTTTTGTTCTGTAATTTATCTATCCACCATTACCAGAATTAATCCTTGCAATTAACGAGTACAAGGGGATTGACAACCCTCTTGCCCGCGTTGGGTGCAAGTATTGTGTGTGTGTGTGTGTGTGTGTGTGTGTGTGTGTGTGTGTGTGTGTGTATGCATATACTATTTATCTTTGTTTGCGTGAATATCCTACTAGTTCGATAAACCTTGGTTCTTAATCGAGGTAAATACTTTTTGCTACTATACTACATCACCCTTCCTCTTCGAGGAAATTCCAACGCCTATCACAAGTAGCACACATCATTTTTCGAAAGCATAATCAGGGGCTAAACTGGAGAAATTTTACCTTCAATAGGGAAATTTTAGCCCTGCTTGTGGGTTTTCCTTTTGACAAAAGGAATCTGCTAGAAATTGCTAATTTTGTTAGGATTTTTTGGTAAGCTTCTTGTGTGGATCAGAGTCAAAAGTACTAGAACATGCTTAGTGGTAAAAATTAGAGTCAAAGATCTCTCTGATATTCCCATTAGTCTGGTCTCGGTTGAAACCAACGTCTTCTAGACTGAACTTTCAACTATTCATGTTGCTATGGTTGAGGAAAACATTTTTGGATGGTGGTCCCCTAGATGAAGATCAAATTCCCATTGATGGTAACCCCGCACCCTCTCCCCAAATAGCTGAAATTTCATCCTAATCAGCATAACCATTTCCTAGGCCCTCTTCAACAACATGAAGCACCTAATCAGATTAACCAACAACAAAGGGGGCAACCTGGTCCTATGGAGGAAGATGAAATGCATGGTTGGGGTCATTTGGCTATGCCTGCTCATAAGGATTTCGTGTATCAGGAACTGCATAATGGTGAGTTTTTAGAGCTTAGTGATTTAATAGCACCTCTAGATGGACCACTGCCTTTGTCCTTCTCTATTCAGTAACATGCTAGTTCTAATAATAGTTTGTGTTGTGGGAATGCTATTTTTAAATCAGATGGGATGCTCTTGGAGCAATGTAATATTGTCCTCCCTGACTTGAATTTGCGTCTTGGGCCACCTGCACCTCTTGGTATTCAGGCCCACTAGCCCATGCTACATGATGTTCACAATCTACAGATACCATATGAAAATCATGCTCATCTTCACGTGGTCAATATGAAGCCTCCTTTTGACATTAATGCCTTAGAATTCCTCCTATTTGTACCCTCAACCAGCCGCTGCCAGTTGAGTTACCAGCTAAATATTTTAATCTGAATATGGTTGCTCCTCCTTTTGTGGAGAATGAACTTGTGGATCCCCATGAAGTTCTTCTTATACAACTTGACCCTAAAATTCAGCAAGAGAAGAGTTTGCTCCCGACAATATGCTTGACCATGTGATTAGGTTGGCAGGTGGTAATGAGTTGGTCCTACCTACAAGTCTACAACACATAATCCTAAATACAATACTTCTGTTTATGGATATTTCAAAATTAGGGACATTGAGCATGAAGTTCAAGCTATTGTGGACCCTGTGTCAGCTAATGCATTGCAATATGATGATATTTCTGGCCCATCTGACAACTTAATTTGTTGGTCCTTCTGTAAATGTAGTGGCACTAGTTGATCTACCCCTAAATGATTTTCCATAGCAGAGCTCTCTGCCGACTCTGAAACTTCTAGCATGGCTTTCCCTAACTTTTCCAAGAAAGGTAAATTCCACACTCAAATGGATTTTTACCACAAGGGAAGTTAATATGATTGGTCTTGAAGGGTTGATGGCCGCGATAGAGCATTTTGCACCATAAAAAAACTCTTCTCAGCTTGTTTTAGTCCTTCTAATCTCTGATAAGTTTGATTGGGTCATGACTTTCTTGAAATATAAAATGTGGAAAATCATCATTTCAAGTTGAGATGGACACGGTGCATTGACTTTTCTATTAATCATGTCCTCTATCACATGATCTCGTGTGTTTTTAGAGCACCTAAGAGGTTGATTTATGCTAAAAAAAGGAATCACCTTCTCTACCCCTCAGGGTAAAGCTCATGCGCACAAAGAAAATGTGCTGAATGTACAAGCCTCTTCCACCAGTGCCCTTCACATGAATGGAATGAGAAAGGACAAAGTTCCATTGCTTAAATGTAAGGTAAGAAGAAGCCTTCGATTGAAGTGAAGGAAATATGCCCTAGAGGAAATAATAAAGTTATTGTTTATTTCCTTATATCATGATAAATGTTTATTATTCTGCTAGAATTGTATTAACCGGAAACATGATACATGTGTGAATACATAGACAAACAGAGTGTCACTAGTATGCCTCTACTTGACTAGCTCGTTAATCAAAGATGGTTATGTTTCCTGACCATAGACATGAGTTATCATTTGATTAACGGGATCACATCATTAGGAGAATGATGTGATTGACTTGACCCATTCCGTTAGCTTAGCACTTGATGTTTAGTATGTTGATATTGCTTTCTTCATGACTTATACATGTTCCTATTACTATGAGATTATGCAACTCCCATTTACCGGAGGAACACTTTGTGTGCTACTTGATGTCTACTACGTAACCTTCTCCTTGTAGACATTGTTGGGCCTCCAAGTGCAGAGGTTTGTAGGACAATAGCAAATTTCCCTCAACTGGATGACCTAAGGATTATCAATCCGTGGGAGGCGTAGGATGAAGATGGTCTCTCTCAAGCAACCCTGCAACCAAATAACAAAGAGTCTCTTGTGTCCCCAACACACCCAATACAATGGTAAATTGTATAGGTGCACTAGTTCGGCGAAGATATGGTGATACAAGTGCAATATGGATGGTAGATATAGGTTTTTGTAATCTGAAAATATAAAAACAGCAAGGTAACAAGTGGTAAAAGTGAGCGTAAATGGTATTGCAATGCTAGGAAACAAGGCCTAGGGTTCATACTTTCACTAGTGCAAGTTATCTCAACAATAATAACATAATTGGATCATATAACTATCCCTCAACATGCAACAAAGAGTCACTCCAAAGTCACTAATGGCAGAGAACAAACGAAGAGATTATGGTAGGGTACGAAACCACCTCAAAGTTATTCTTTCCAATCAATCCGTTGGGCTATTCCTATAAGTGTCACAAACAGCCCTAGAGTTCGTACTAGAATAACACCTTAAGAGACAAATCAACCAAAACCCTAATGTCACCTAGATACTCCAATGTCACCTCAAGTATCCATGGGTATGATTATACGATATGTATCACACAATCTCAGATTCATCTATTTAAACCGACACAAAGTACTTCAAAGAGTTCCCCAAAGTTTCTACCGGAGAATCAAGACGAAAACGTGTGCCAACCCCTATGCATAGGTTCATGGGCGGAACCCGCAAGTTGATCACCAAAACATACATCAAGTTAATCACGTGATATCCCATTGTCACCACAGATACACATGGCAAGACATACATCAAGTGTTCTCAAGTCATTAAAGACTCAGTCCAATAAGATAACTTCAAAGGGGAAACTCAATCCATTACAAGAGAGTAGAGGGGGAGAAGAAACATAAGATCCAACTATAATAGCAAAGCTCGCGATACATCAAGATCATGCCAAATCAAGAACACGAGAGAGAGATCAAACACATAGCTACTGGTACATACCCTCAGCCCCAAGGGTGAACTACTCCCTCCTCGTCATGGAGAGCGCCGGGATGATGAAGATGGCCACCGGTGAGGGTTCCCCCCTCCGCCAGGGTGCCGGAACGGGTCCCGAGAGGTTTTTGGTGGCTACAGAGGCTTGCGGCGGCGGAACTCCCGATCTATTCTCGTCTTCGGAAGTTTTAGGATATGTGGGTATATATGGGTGAAAGGAGTACGTCGGTGGAGCTTCGGGGGGCCCACGAGGCAGGGGGCGCCCCCACCCTCGTGGCCACCACTCTTCTTTCCTGATGTGCACTCCAAGCTTTTCCGATGGATTTCCTTCCAAAAATAACTTCTCCAGTTGATTTCGTTCCGTTTCGACTCCGTTTGATATTCCGTTTCTTCGAAACACTGAAATAGGCAAAAAACATCAATTCTGGGCTGGGCCTCCAGTTAATAGGTTAGTCCCAAAAATAATATAAAAGTGGATAATAAAGCCCAATATTGTCCAAAACAGTAGATAATATAGCATGGAGCAATCAAAAATTATAGATACGTTGGAGACGTATCAAGCATCCCCAAGCTTAATTCCTGCTCGTCCTCGAGTAGGTAAATGATAAAACAGAATTTTTGATGCGGAGTGCTACTTGGCATAATTTCAATGTAATTCTTCTTAATTGTGGTATGAATATTCAGATTCGAAAGATTCAAGACAAAAGTTCATATTGACAAAAAAATAATAATACTTCAAGCATACTAACAAAGCAATCATGTCTTCTCAAAATATCATGGCCAAAGAAAGTTACCCCTACAAAATAATATAGTCTGGCTATGCTCTATCTTCACCACACAAAGTATTTAAATCATGCACAACCCCGATGACAAGCCAAGCAATTGTTTCATACTTTTGACATTTTCAAAACTTTTTCGATCTTCCCGCAATACATGAGCGTGAGCCATGGATATAGCACTATATGTGGAATAGAATGGTGGTTGTGGAGAAGACAAAAAGAGGGGAAGATAGTCTCACATCAACTAGGCATATCAACGGGCTATTTAGATGCCCATCAATAGATATCAATGTGAGTGAGTAGGGATTGCCATGCAACTGATGCACTAGAGCTATAAGTGTATGAAAGCTCAAAAAGAAACTAAGTGGGTGTGCATCCAACTCGCTTGCTCACGAAGACCTAGGGCATTTTGAGGAAGCCCATCATTGGAATATACAAGCCAAGTTCTATAATGTAAAATTCCCACTAGTATATGAAGGTGATAACATAGGAGACTCTCTATCATGAAGATCATGGTGCTACTTTGAAGCACAAGTGTGGTAAAAGGATAGTAGCATTGTCCCTTCTCTCTTTTTCTCTCATTTTTTGGGCCTTTTATCTTTTTTTATGGCCTCTTTTTCTTAATTTTTTTATTTTTCGTCCGGAGTCTCATCCCGACTTGTGGGGGAATCATAGTCTCCATCATCCTTTCCTCACTGGGACAATGCTCTAATAATGATGATCATCACACTTTTATTTACTTACAACTCATGAATTGCAACTCGATACTTAGAACAAAATATGACTCTATGTGAATGCCTCCAGCGGTGTACCGGGATATGCAATGACTCATGAGTGACATGTATGAAAAAATTATGAACGGTGGCTTTGCCACAAATACGATGTCAACTACATGATCATGCTAGCAATATGACAATGATGGAGCGTGTCATAATAAACGGAACGGTGGAAAGTTGCATGGCAATATATCTCGGAATGGCTATGGAAATGCCATGATAGGTACGTATGGTGGCTGTTTTGAGGACGATATATGGTGGGTGTATGATACCGGTGAAAGGTGCGCGGTATTAGAGAGGCTAGCAATGGTGGAAGGAAGAAAAGTGTGTATAATCCATGGACTCAACATTAGTCATAAAGAACTCATATACTTATTGCAAAAATCTACAAGTTACCAAAGCAAAGTATTACGCGTATGCTCCTAGGGGGATAGATTGGTAGGAAAAGACCATCGCTCGTCCCCGACCGCCACTCATAAGGAAAACAATAAATAAATAAATCATGCTCCGACTTCATCACATAACGGTTCACCATACGTGCATGCTACGGGAATCACAAACTTTAACACAAGTATTTCTCAAATTCACAACTACTCAACTAGCATGACTCTAATATCACCATCTTCATATCTCAAAACAATTATCAAGCATCAAACTTTTCTTAGTATTCAGTGCACTCAAAAGAAAGTTTTACAAATCTTGAATACCAAGCATATTAAGATTTTTAAGCAAATTACCATGCTATTTAAGACTCTCAAAATAATCGAAGTGAAGCATGAGAGATCAATAGTATCTATAAAACAAATCCACCACCGTGCTCTAAAAGATATAAGTGAAGCACTAGAGCAAACAACAAACTACTCCAAAAGATATGAGTGAAGATCAATGAGTAGTTTAATAATTATTTAACTATGTGAAGACTCTCTAACATTTGAGAATTTCAGATCTTGATACTTTATTCAAACAGCAAGAAAAATAAAACATGATGACATGACTCTCCAAGAAAAATACATATCATGTGGTGAATAAAAATATAGCTCCAAGTAAAGTTACCGATGAACGAAGACGAAAGAGGGGATGCCTTCCGGGGCATCCCCAAGCTTAGACGCTTGGTTATCCTTGAATATTACCTTGGAGTGCCTTGGGCATCCCCAAGCTTAGGCTCTTGCCACTCCTTATTCCATAGTCCATCAAATCTTTACCCAAAACTTGGAAACTTCACAACACAAAACTTAACAGAAAACTCGTGAGCGCCGTTAGTGAAAGAAAACAAAACACCACTTCATGGTACTGTAATGAACTCATTCTTTATTTATATTGGTGTTAAATCTACTATATTTCAAATTCTCTATGGTTTATAAACTATTTTACTAGCCATAGAGTCATCAAAATAAGCAAACAACACACGAAAAACAGAATCTGTCAAAAACAGAACAGTCTGTAGTAATTTGTAAATAATGCAAACTTCTGGAACTCCAAAAATTCTAAAATAACTTGGTGGACCTGAGTAATTTGTCCAGTTATCATCTGCAAAAATAATCAACTAAATATCACTCTCCAGTAAAAACTTTTAGCTAATCTCGTGAGCGCTAAAGTTTCTGTTTTTTTACAGCATGATCATAAAGACTTTACCCAAGTCTTCCCAAAGGTTCTACTTGGCACAAGCACTAATTAAAACATAAAACCACATATAAACAGAAGATAGATGGATTATTTATTACTAAACAGAACCAAAAAGCAAGAAACTAAAATGAAATTGGGTTGCCTCCCAACAAGCGCTATCGTTTAATGCCCCTAGCTAGGCATGATGATTTCAATGATGCTCACATAAAAGATAATAATTGAAACATAAAGAGAGCATCATGAAGCATATGACTAGCACATTTAAGTCTAACCCACTTCCTATGCATAGGGATTTTGTGAGCAAACAACTTATGGGAACAATAATCAACTAGCATAGGAAGGTAAAACAAGCATAACTTCAAAACTTTAAGCACATAGAGAGGAAACTTGATATTATTGCAATTCCTACAAGCATATGTTCCTCCCTCATAATAATTTTCAGTAGCATCATGAATGAATTCAACAATATAACCAGCACCTAAAGCATTCTTTTCATGATCTACTTGCATAGAAATTTTACTACTCTCCACATAAGCAAAACTCTTCTCATTTGGAATACTGGGAGTATCATAAGAGATACTTGAATACTATAAATTTTTTCCACATTAAAAGAGTAATGTTCAGAGAAAGGGTACTCATAATCATGACAAGTTTTATAAATATAATCATCACTACTCTTTATAGCATAAGTATTATCACAATAATCATCATAAGTAGCAACTTTGTTTTTTTTTACACTTGAAACAGCACGAGCGGGCTTGTGGCTTGTTGGTTTGAGAGTAGCAACTTTGTTCTCATCATAATCGATTAAGTTTCAATCCAAATCCACTTTCATGACCTCTACAAATCCACTTTCATAAATATTATAAGATTCAACATCCTCCAAAATAGTGGGATCACTACTTCCTAAAGTTGACACTCTTCCAAACACACTTTCATCAATATAATCATCATAGGTAGAAGGCATGCTATCATCATAACAACTTTGCATATCAAAACTTGAGAGGCTAAAAATATCATCTTCATTAAACATAGCATCCCCAAGCTTGGGCTTTTTCATATGATAAGCATAATCACCATCATCATTAATAGTATGGATATCACCAATAGTATAGCAAACATTATTATCATATTCTTCCAAGCAAGTGCCAAAAAGATTTTCAAGATCATAACAAGTATCATTATCTTCCCAATCATAATCATCACAACAAGCAATAGGCATAACGAGATCATCATCAAGTGCATCATCTTCAACAATTATTTTTGATTCATTTTCATGGGGCACAACAATAATAGGAGCAACATTATTTGGGGGAGATATCTTTTTACCTCTCTTCCTTTTTCTTTTCTTCTTCTTCACCTCATGTGTGGGTTCAATCCTCTTTTTGGAGCTCCTTATTGATGACATTGGTTGAATAGAAGGCTCCTCCTCGTTACCTGATTCATCATAAGAAATAATAGGAGGATATTGGGAGGTCTCTTCCCTTTTGTTAGCATTCTCTTCATCTTCTATTTGTTTTCTTTTCTTTATGTAGTTGGCAATATAAGGATTTTCAATGCAATTCACCGCATAATACATATAAATTTCCTCTAGATCAAAATGAAGAACTCTATCAAGGGCAATTTTTGGAATATCCTTAGTTATACGTTTCATTTCTTCATAACCCAAGAGCAAACTAAGTTCATTATGATGTGCAAGGGAAATCAATCATCAAATTTTTTGGACACGATACGATCATGAAACAATTTGCATTGGGTATTGAAATGATCATGTTCATTGCAAAGTTCACAAGTACGGCTAATAAAATTTAAATTTTCAGCACAAGCATCTAGCCTTTCTTGCAACCATTTAGTTTCCAAGTACTTATGCCTCTTGCAATATCTATCTTCCCTATTTGGTGTGTACTTGAAAACCCCATATATTCCACAAAAATTGACATGTTTATAGGAGACATTTTCATCATAACTAGTGCAATCATCATTAGTACTATGGATATTTAAGGAGTCCATACTAACAACATTGCAATCATGCTCATCATACAAAGATTTAGCACCAAACATTTTAATGCATTCTTCTTCTAACACTTTGGCACAATTTCCCTTTCCATCATACTCACGAAAGATATTAAAAAGATGAAGCGTATGAGTCAAACTCAATTCCATTTTTTTGTAGTTTTCTTTTATAGACTAAACTAGTGCTAAAACAAGAAACAAAAAGAATCGATTGCAAGATCTAAAGATATACCTTCAAGCACTCATGTCCCCGGCAACGGTGCCAGAAAAGAGCTTGATGTCTACTACGCAACCTTCTCCTTGTAGACGTTGTTGGGCCTCCAAGTGCAGAGGTTTGTAGGACAGTAGAAAATTTCCCTCAAGTGGATGACTGTGACGCCCCCGATTCAATCGTACACTAATCATGCACGCAAATGTGTACGATCAAGATCAGGGACTCACGGGAAGATATCACAACACAACTCTACAAATAAAATAAGTCATACAAGTATCATAATACAAGCCAAGGGCCTTGAGGGCTCGAATACAAGTGCTCGATCATAGACGAGTCAGCGGAAGCAACAATATCTGAGTACAGACATAAGTTAAACAAGGTGCCATAAGATGGCTAGCACAAACTGGGATACAGATCGAAAGAGGCGCAGGCCTCCTACCTGGGATCCTCCTAAACTACTCCTGGTCGTCGTCAGCGGGATGCACGTAGTAGTAGGCACCTCCAGAGTAGTAGGAGTCGTCGTCGAAGGTGGCGTCTGGATCCTGGGCTCCATCATCTGGTCGCAGCAATCGGGTAGAAGGGAAAGGGGAAATGAGGGAGAAAAGCAACCGTGAGTACTCATCCAAAGTACTCGCAAGCAAGGAGCTACACTACATATGCATGGATATATGTGTAAAGGGCCATATCGGTGGACTGAACTGCAGAATGCCAGAATAAGAGGGGGATAGCTAATCCTGTCGAAGACTATGCTTCTGGCAGCCTCCGTCTTTCAGCATGTAGAAGAGAGTAGACTGAAGTCCTCCAAGTAGCATCGCATAGCATAATCCTACCCGGCGATCCCCTCCTCGTTGCCCTGTTAGAGAGCGATCACCGGGTTATATCTGGCACTTGGAAGGTGTGTTTTATTAAGTATCCAGTTCTAGTTGTCATAAGGTCAAGGTACAACTCCAAGTCGTCCTGTTACCGAAGATCACGGCTATTCGAATAGATTAACTTCCCTGCAGGGGTGCACCACATAACCCAACACGCTTGATCCCATTTGGCCGGACACACTTTCCGGGGTCATAACCGGCCGCGGAAGATCAACACGTCGCAACCCCACCTAGACCAACAGAGAGGTCAGCACGCCGGTCTAAACCTAAGCGCCCAGGGGTCTGGGCCCATCGCCCTTAGCACACCTGCACGTTGCGAACGCGGCGGGAAGCAGATCTAGCCCCCTTAATACAAGAGCGAGCTTACGATCCAATGCGGCGCGCGCCACTCAGTCGCTGACGTCACAAAGGCTTCGGCTGATACCACGACGCCGGGATACCCATAACTACTCCCGCGTAGATGGTTAGTGCGTATAGGCCAAATGGCCAGACTCAGATCAAATACCCAGATCTCGTTAAGCGTGTTAAGTATCCGCGAACGCCGACCAGGGCCAGGCCCACCTCTCTCCTAGGTGGTCTGAATCTGCCCTGTCGCTCCGCCACAAAGTAACAGACGGGGGCCGTCGGGAACCCAGGCCCACCACTACCTGGGTGGAACCACCTGCCCCTTCAGCCCCCAACTCCGAACAGTATCACAGGTAATGTAACAGTGTAAAGTATAAAGTATATGCCCGCGATCACTTCCCGAAGTGATCACGGCCCAGTAGTATAGCATGGCAGACGGACAAGAGTGTAGGGCCACTGATGGAACACTAGCATCCTATACTAAGCAAGTAGGATTGCAGGTAAAGGTATCAAGAGCAGTATCAAAGATAGGCTATGCATCAGGATAGGAATAACGAAAGCAGTAACATGCTACACTACTCTAATGCAAGCAGTATAGAGGAGAGTAGGCGATATCTGGTGATCAAGGGGGGGGGGGCTTGCCTGGTTGCTCAGACAAGAAGGAGAGGTCGTCGATGTAGTCGATCACAGGGGTACCGGCATCGGCCTCAGGGTCTACCGAAAAGAAGTAACGGAGGGGGAACACAATAAATAACACAGCAATCAAAAGTAACAAAAAGCAAGAAGCGGCAATGCGTTGTGCTAGAGGTGACCTAACGTGGTAGAAGGTGATATCGGTTAAGGGGGGAAACATCCGGGGAGGTATCCCCGGGGTTCAGTGTTTTCGGGCAAAGGAGCCGGAGGGAGAAAAGTTGCGAGTTTGATATGTTAGGAATGTGTGGCGGACGAACGGGATGCGTATCCGGGTTCATCTCGTCGTTCTGAGCAACTTTCATATACAAAGTTTTTTCATCCGAACTACGGTTTATTTTCTATAATTTTTCGAAGTTTAAACAATATTATGGAATTATTAAATTTGAATAATAAACAGTGAAATACTTCTGTCACCTAGTGATGTGCCAGCCACAGTCAATGACATGTGGGTCCAAGTCAAAGTCAACAACACAGTCAACTGTTGACTGGGTCAACCAGTGAATAGTGCATGGGTCCCACGTGTCATTGACTCACATTAACTAAGCAACCTTAATTAGTTTTATCTAAATGACGATTAGGTTAATTTATTCTAATTAGTTTAGTTAATAAGGATCAATTAATTTCATTAATTAATTTTATTTTTATTTTTTTAAATCCTTTTTATTTTGGGTGTGGGGCCCACTGCCATAGGCCAGAGGGCCTATCGAGCGCGCGGGCGTGCAAGCACTAGCGGGCGCCCGGGCGCTACGGGCACCGGAGGCAGGCGCCGCCCGGCTGGCCCCGGGCACTGGCCGGGGCGGAGGAGAGCGCTGGTGAGGCTGTGGCGGAGGCGATGTGCGCGGGAAGGGGAGCGGTAGGCGGCGGAGGCAGCGGCGGTGCGGTCAGGGGAGTAGCAAAGCGATGCAGGTGGCGACGGCCGCAGCGGGCGCCGGAGCGCTTGCGGTGAGGGGCACAGGTCGCAACCACGACGACGCGGTGCGCGGGTGCGGGACGGCGCGGTTGGCGCATGGAGCGGCAAGACGACGGGCAAGTCGGCGCGGTGGTGCTCGTGCGGGGACAGAGGGGAGAGGGAACCGGCACGTGAGTGAGGCAACGGTGCGGGGCAAGGCCACGGTGAGCGCAGGCCGTGGTGAGCGTGGCCGGGGCTCGTCCTGAGGCCGGACGGGGCAGGCACAGGCGGAGGCGTCGGGGGCGCGCGCTGGAGCAGCCGCAAGCAGCGGCGGCCGGAGCTGCAGACGACGCGGGAGCGCGGGGGGAGGAGGGGGGAAGGGCGCGGCCACGGCGGAGCAGCCGCGCGGCACGGCAGAGAGAGGAGGGAGGGTAGCTCACGGGGCCGGTAGGGAAATGGGCAGCGAGGGTCGAGGTGGTCGATGGGGACGACTGCGTCGTGGTCCGGCGTGTCGAGGCAGGGGGGGCGTCCAGCGAGGCGACACCGTGGAGGAGGACGAAGGCGCGACGGGGCGGCGTCGGGCGGCGGCGAGCACTGGGCGTCGGGATCGACGGGATCGGGGCCGATCCCGATCCAGATCGGTGTGGAGAAGGGGATCGCGGTGGGAGTGGGGATCGGGGTAGTTGGTAGTGGGCTAGGGTTTGCCCCGGGTGGGGGTTAGTAGGAGGGAGTGGGTGGGCCGGTCCAACGAGGCCGACTAGAGTGGCCAGCTGGGCTGAGGCCCAGCGCGCGCGCGCGCGGGGGGGGGGGGGGGTTTCCCTTTTCCCTTTTGTTTTTTTGTTTACAGTCTTACTTTGCTTTTCTTTTTATTTAGTTTCAGTTTAGTTTTATTTTTCTAAAGCAAAAATAGTTCCATAAAATAAGAAACTTGCACCTAAAATTGAGTTATAAGTCAAACTACTGCCACATTAAGTTTGGCATCAAATTAAAATAGTTTGTAATTTATATAGTTTTAAAAAGGCATTTAAAGTATTATGATAAACATTGGTTTATTACATTGGGGCAATTAAACACATTATAAAAATGTTGGTCCACTATGATAATTATTCAAGGATTGTTTGACACTTTGAACATTTTTGTTTTAATATTTGAAAACTTTTTATGTTTGCCTCTATTTTGAATTTTGAATTTGAATCGGTTTTTCGAACTAACGCGAACTTAGCAACAGTAATCGAGGCGATGTGGCATCATTAGTAGAGGTTACTGTAGCTTAATTACCCGGGCGTCACAATTCTCCTCCACTACAAGGAATCTCGTCCCGAGATTTAAGAGGGGAGTAAGGGGGAAGAATAGGTTACGAAATCCTAATGATTCTTCTTGATCTTTGTTGCTCTTCTCGAAGAGGTCGATCCATAACATTGCTGTCTTCGTTCCTATGCTTCAGTCATCATGATGAAGTTGTCGTCCTTTCTTCAGGAACTCCATCGTACTTACGATAATGATAAGGGGTAACTACTAAAGATCGGACCTTCAAGGTCGACTACCTGGCAGATAACTGAGGGAATGTGGTAGAAGTAACTCTCGAATAGATACTTAAGAAATTATCGAGAGTAAAGTAAGAAGGTACCATGAGAAGTTTCAAATGGGCAGGCAATCATTTGATGTCTGAAACAACACGCGAAAGGGGTCCAAAGCAACGAGATTGAAGATTGCATATGTTACCAGAATAGATCACAAGGGCGGTGGCCCGTCAATTACATACGAGGCCACGCGCGAGGAATAACCTTGGGAATTAGGGGGTGTACAGGAGAGTCAGGTTTCGATCCTGTGGAACTGTGGGTTATGGGCCCACCATGTGGTTGTTTTTTTAATAGGAGCAATGACATCTTGCACGGTCATGATAGTAAGGCATGTTAGAGAGTACCATGTCAGTTATGTCGGCAACAATGTTGGTACCAAGGGCGAGGGACGAAGAGAACCATTTTCCTGCTCGTTGCTACGAGGCGGACCAATAGGCAAAGTTCTCATCCATCGGTGGCTACCGGAATGTCATCAACAATAGTAACAAGGTCTTGCTGACAGAATTGTACACCGGGGTGTTTACATAAGCAGGAGAATATTACTGCTTAGATCATATAGATCACAAGAAAGGTTAAACAAATCAATGAAAAGGAAAAGGTGACCATCAGATTAAACAGAACAATGGAAAGGTAAATGTGTTTAAACACATGTTTCAGGGATATATCCCTCCCAAGGAAAAGCAGAGCATGATATCCATGACAGGATAGAAAGTAGATAACCGTTTAGGTAAGGGGAAAGGAATTTCATGACATTACCCAAACAACAGTATTTGGATAATGGACAAAGAAAATTTAGCATTGTTCTTCAAATGCTCTTATTGAAAATCGGAGTACCACAGACATGCTTCGAGGTAGCATTGGTATGGTCTTCAAGCAAAGGTCAGACTTTGGATATACTAAGGATCCATCAGGATAACATATTAAACAAGGCAATCAATTTCCTCATTGAAAAGTGGTTAACCTAGTTAAAAAGGAAACTATAACACTTGGTCCTCCGGTCAGGTGTGCATGACATCACCTTACCGGGTCATATGAGGATCAATGTTATAACTCTTGAAAATATGTTCCAACCATCATATCTGACCGAGATTCAGATCTGATTGGTATGAAGATAACTCAGACACGGGATTCCTGAAAAGAAAAGGTGCAACACAAATTGACGAGATGACATTGTAAGATTATTGGGAAATGAACTATGGAAGCAGGCCCCGAAACCAGAGTTCGGCTTTAAACCAAGGAGAGGATGAGGAGGTGGCTGATGGACTCAGCGACATATCATCAAGATTTCCAAAAAGATGGATTTCCACAATTATGTGAACAAGGAGATAACATTTGTCAGATCAAATGGTATGATGATGTATGCTCGAGGAAAACATACACAATTAAACATTGGTTGAAGGTGCACCCGAATATGGGCTGGGTTGCACGACCAACGTCGGAATGGTGATTCAATAATCAATAGTCTAAGAATGAACAACCGACCATTAACTTCAAAGCAAGAGGGTTGCTAGAAGGGCAGAATCCAAACAGCACCGCTCACTTGTTGGTACCCCGGTTGGAATCAACATGAGGACCAAGAAACAAAGGGATACGGTGATAAGTATCACCGTATCAGGAATTGTTATGAAGTGGAGCAAGTCTCACAACATCCTTGACATAAAAGATAGTAATACTTCAAGGTAGAATATAATGCAAGCTGGAGAGCAAGTTGTATTCATAATGTGGACAAGTCGTGATGAAAGGAAGTCAAGGGTGTTGTCGGTGGCAACTCAAATTACCAAGGGACGAGGATGGTACTTATCATCATGAATTCAATCGATATCCTCAAAGGAGTCAAATGTTGATGATGATCACGACAAATCTTGTCGAGAGATTCATGAGGATGTAATAGGTCAGCGATGACATCAAGTCAAAGGGATGATGAAGCAAGAGGTTATTGGAACAAAAGATACGACACAAACTCGAAATCAAGCTTGTTGTTCAAGGTGAAATGGTATGACGAGGAAGATCGGCGTAAACTTAGCTCATCATCGAAAGTTGTGCTCCGGGGTTAAGGGCCAGGTAGCACAGTAAAAATCGGCACGATAATGATATAGCCGAACAGGCTAGGACTTAAGTGATCGAGTTCAAATTCGTAAGTAATGAAGGTTACCAAGAGTAGTTTAATCGCGGTGCGAGCTCGATTCAGTGATCGGTGTCTTTGAGTGTTTAATAACTCAAAGCCCGTGAAAAAATGGAATCAGTGGGGAGGTAGCACTTGATGAATAACTCATAAGAAGTTATGCAATTCCATGATAACCTCGAGATACCAGGGGTAATATTCGAAGGTAGACCATATTAGAGTTTGGACATGTGTATTGATATGCAGAAGGTAAGCACTTCAACTTGTCCGAGAAAGGGGATCAAAGAAGACAATCTTGGTTGGAACCACGATTGCAAAGGACAAAATCACAGATACAAGATCAAATTATACCAAGGGAATAATTATTGTTACGAGAAGCTTCCATGATAAGATCTACATCATTTCCATGGGCATGAACACAAAGTTCAAGGTCGACTCCCACTTCTCCAATGCATAACCTTTCATTCACTTCTCGCGTTCGATGAAGTAGTAGTGTTGAAATTTTATCTGGAAAAATACCAAAAGAGTATGACTCATGAAAACTTTCGAGTCCACACATATTAAGGAAGGCATAGGTTCAAACCATCGGGGCTTCTTAGAACATATACCATGAACTTCAGGAGTAAATAACACAAACTCAAAAGAAGAGCATGGTTGTCAAAAATAGAGGATACAATTTATCAAAGGCATTATGTATCAGGTAAAGAATCACAAGAATTTTGGTCGTCAAGGACAGTGTTAGATAATAACCTGGCAATGGGTATGTCGGTCCACAACGGGGCTGATGTGAGTATCGGAACTCAATCAGAGGAAGAAGGAATGCCAAGGCATCAGATTATAGAAACAACTGACTAATTCAAAGCTTAATGCAAAGAATTTTTTTTATTTCCAAATCAAGGGATCAGAAGCAATCGTTCTGATCGAAAATGAGTAAGTTCAGTAGACTTAAAAGCACAACCGATCAAGGCATTGATTGGTCAAGAACCAGCTCATATCCAAATGACGTCTGAGCCGAAAGGATAATCCTAGGATTCGACTGATGATTGTAAACATTCACAACTTATTGAATCAACGGGATCAGAATGTCAATCTCAAGGATTTTAATGGTTATTGTTAGACAAATGGAATTATCCAGACTGCAGGAAGACAAGTATTTGCAGAGCAATAGTTGGCAGAGGATTACCAGAAGATCGGGTAGTATTTCAATGTACCTATTGAATCCTATGAACAACTAGTAATGAAGGGGTCCTTGATAAGTATGAGAAACAATTTGTAGGGATATTTTTGCGGCAAGGATCTGTAAGGCAGTGGCTCAAGGGATTCTTAAGAGTCGAAGAATAATTCGATGCATCTTGTAATAACAAGAGCAGCTGGGGATGAATGTAAGAATGGCAAGTGTATGAAGTTTTCATTGGGGTTGACGGTGGAAGGAAATCGCAAATGCGATGGCACAAAGTCTCGAGAGAGCATCGTAGAGTAACTTCGGAATCTTCTAGTGCAGCAGGAGGTCGTCTGAAGTGAGGGGCTCTCTGGGAGAAAGTATTTTCGAGAACCTAAAGTTAGTTTTGTTTTTAGCAAAATCATTTAACCCGAATAGAAGAGATGTCAGAGTCCCAGAGTATAGGTCGAGGAATAAAAGATCCTAATACCACCCAATGGCGACGTGGGCCCATGGGCCGTACAGCCAAGTTAGTAAAACAGTTTTCATCGACTAGACTAAACTTCGGCCAAGGAGTTGGAAAGGGGGATTCCTACAGGCAGTCGGCTCTGATACCAACTTGTGACGCCCCCGATTCAATCGTACACTAATCATGCACGCAAATGTGTACGATCAAGATCAGGGACTCACGGGAAGATATCACAACACAACTCTACAAATAAAATAAGTCATACAAGCATCATAATACAAGCCAGGGGCCTCGAGGGCTCGAATACAAGTGCTCGATCATAGACGAGTCAGCGGAAGCAACAATATCTGAGTACAGACATAAGTTAAACAAGGTGCCATAAGATGGCTAGCACAAACTGGGATACAGATCGAAAGAGGCGCATGCCTCCTGCCTGGGATCCTCCTAAACTACTCCTGGTCGTCGTCAGCGAGCTGCACGTAGTAGTAGGCACCTCCAGAGTAGTAGGAGTCGTCGTCGAAGGTGGTGTCTGGATCCTGGGCTCCATCATCTGGTCGCAGCAATCGGGTAGAAGGGAAAGGGGA
This sequence comes from Aegilops umbellulata, assembly GCA_032464435.1. NCBI lineage: Eukaryota > Viridiplantae > Streptophyta > Magnoliopsida > Poales > Poaceae > Aegilops > Aegilops umbellulata. Next base: position 451,604,498 of record CP136054.1, read on the forward strand.
AAAGAGGGAGAAAAGCAACCGTGAGTACTCATCCAAAGTACTCGCAAGCAAGGAGCTACACTACATATGCATGGATATATGTGTAAAGGGCCATATCGGTGGACTGAACTGCAGAATGCCAGAATAAGAGGGGGATAGCTAATCCTGTCGAAGACTATGCTTCTGGCAGCCTCCGTCTTCCAGCATGTAGAAGAGAGTAGACTAAAGTCCTCCAAGTAGCATCGCATAGCATAATCCTACCCGGCGATCCCCTCCTCGTTGCCCTGTTAGAGAGCGATCACCGGGTTATATCTGGCACTTGGAAGGGTATGTTTTATTAAGTAACCAGTTTTAGTTGTCATAAGGTCAAGGTACAACTCCAAGTCGTCCTGTTACCGAAGATCATGGCTATTCGAATAGATTAACTTCCGTGTAGGTGTGCACCACATAACCCAACACGCTTATCGGAGTAATGGGCCACGGGTAGGCAAACCCGAGGCCCAGAACCTTTCAAGACATCGGGGCCGGCTTCGCCCCTCGAAGGATCCCAAGAAAAAGGGCCGACTTTGAGAGTCGGCCGCAGCATCACCGACACCTACTCACGGCCGAGTCCCAGGGGCGGCTACGACATAAGCCGACTCCCAGTTGGCGACTCCAGGAATGCCGACTATGGGGAGTCGGTCCATGACTACGCCACGTTCAGCCTTCTAGAAGAAGGACAGGACTGGGGATGGCCGGAGTACGGCCCTCCCCTACCCTGATTACCAAGGGTGGGTATGGCTACAGTGCGACGTACCAGAGGAGATCTTCGGTACGGCGCGGCACTGTGGCCATACCGGCCCTGACGTCCGCCCCAGCGGCGGAACCCTGTTCCCACGTTGGCCCGCCAGTACGGCCTGGAGACGGCGGGCCCCGCCAGTCAGCGGGGGAGATAGAAGACGTCGAGAGCACCCGAAGACGGCCCCCGTGGGAGTCGGCCTCCGAGAATCGGCCAGCTCCTCCCACGGGTCCCACGCGCCATTAACCAGATAAGACGGGGAGTGGCGACAGTGATCGCCCGCCAGGCGGCGGCACTGTTGCCACGCCCCCACGACCCAGCCAACGTCATCAGAGACGCGACTACAGTGGCCAGGTCAGTCGGCGGGGCCCACCAGAGGTGCCCCCCAGGAGTCGGCGGAGAAGACGGCGGCCTAAGAGACAGACGGCTGGGACCCGCACCCAGTCAGATTACCATTGTACCCCCGGGGGGTAGGCCTATATAAACCCCCCGGGGCACCCATGCAAAGGGTTCGATCCTTTTTCCACCAGACCAACAGCATAGAGGAGGGGAGAGCTAGCCTTGCCCTCTCCTACCTCTAGAACACAGCTCGACGAGCAACTTTGTACACATATCTCCATAGTGACCATGCGGAGACCCCGCAGAGCAGCAGTAGGGGTATTATCTCCTAGGAGAGCCCCGAAGCTGGGTAAGATCCGCCGGCGAGCATGTTTACGCCTCATCCCGCTTCCAGGCACCGGCGACGTTCTACTCGCCCCCACCATGATAAGCCATCCTTTGGCATATGTCGCACCTAACCCCCGACATTTGGCGCCCACCGTGGGGCGAGGTACACCGTCATCCGGAGATCTGTTCTGGATGGGAACCCTTTTCCTCCTTGGCGAGCGTAGCTAGCCCATCACGCCAGAAGGAGCTCGCACCGACGCGCTGCGCGACGTTGAGACCGTTTGCGCGGCCAGCTGTCTCGCCGATCTTATCGGCGAGGTTAGCCTCTCCGACGAGCCTACGTCCGACGCAAGCACCAGCGGCCCCGCGAACTTTCTCGCGGGTCTCCTCGACGACCTCCATGTTGTTGGCGAGCCTGCCACCGACCTGGAGTCCGTAGGCTCCACCGACCCGATGCTGGTCGACTCCGACACCGCGTCGCTCGACGCCTTCCCCACCAACGTGGTGGTCTACGACGAGCCGCTCCCTCGCGCGGAGGGCAGCGGGAGCACTATCACAGAGGTACTCGTTATCGGCCACGGCGAACGCTCCGACAGAGGAGCTCGCGGCGCTTGATGCAGCACTACAAGACCTGGATGCGCCCATTCCAGAGGACGCCGACGCCGAAGCGCTGGAGGCACGCCGCCTCCAGCTCGTCGAAGGTGCGAAGAAGCTGGCCAGCGTGAGACGCTTGTCAGAGGCCTACCAGCGTGAAATGGATCGTGCTGTGGGCAGCTCGCCGGCTCCGACGGGGCCGAGCCGCCTAGGCGCGGTCCGGCAGCGCGGCGTGGACATCGCCAGCATGTTCGGGGCCAATCGCCCCGTATACGCCACGCCCCCGAGAACATTCGAGCTGCCCAGGCGGCGGCAGACGAGTTAGATGGACTCGAGGGCGAAGAGCGCCGACTGATGACGGAGCGAGTCCAGCAACTCCTTGACGCGGCTGGCGCGCAGGACGCGGCCGGCTGCCGAACCGAGGGGCCGCAGCAGCAGAACGACGACCCGCCGCCCCGCCGAGACCAAGGCGCGACGTCTCGGACGCCGACTGGCGGGGTTCGCGGAAGGAAAGACAAGGAGCCGGCTGCGGGCCGCAGTCGGACTCACCTCACCATCGAGCGCGACCAAGACGGCCGCCCAAGAGCGGTAGAGCGGCGGGACGACTATGTGCCTCCTCCACCCCGCGGAGAAAGGCGAGTCTCCCCGGCGCCTGTCGACCATCCGACTCTCGGAGTCCGCCTCGGCCGCCGAGAGGGATTCGGAGAGAATGATGCCCGCCACCGGATCGACCGACTCCACCGATCCCTGGTGCTCGAAGAAGAAGACGAGATGGGACCGCCGTGTTTCGGCCCCCGCATCCGAGATGAGCCCTTTCCCAAAGGATTCACTCTCCCAAGAGACACTCCCAAGTACACCGGCTCCATGAAGCCGGAGGACTGGCTGGTTGACTACTCCACAGCCGTCAGCATAGCAAACGGCAACAAGCGCGTTGCCGTGAAGTATGTTCCGCTCATGCTCCAGGGCACAGCCCGGACATGGCTGAACAGCCTGAAACCCCGCAGCATCAACGGCTGGCCCGACTTCACCGAGGCTTTCATCCGCAACTTTACGAGCACATACAAGCGACCTCCCAAGCCTCGCCAGCTCTCCTTGTGCGTGCAAGGCCCCAACGAATCAACTCGCGACTACCTCACGCATTGGGACGAGCTCCGAAACTCCTGCTAGGGCGTGCACGAGGTGCAGGCCATCGAGTACTTCACCGCCGGGTGCAGAGAAGGCACCCTCCTCAAGCATAAGCTCCTCTACGATGAGCCGGAGACCCTGGATGAGCTGCTGATCATAGCAGACAAGTACGCCACAGCCGACTCTTCTATGAAGACGGAGATCCAAGTCAGCGCGACAGGCAAAGTCGCCCCACAGGCTCCCAGAACCCCGGCTGGAGACGCCAGCCGGCGGCAGCAGCAGAGCGATCACAAGCGCAAGGCCCCGCAGCCGGCTTCCAATAGCCGGCAGGTCGCAACGGTCGACGATCAGCAACCAGAAGGGCAGCCTCCACCCAAGCGGCAGAAGGGCGGCAAGCCCAATTGGCTGCCGGCTTTCTCCTACGAGCAGACTCTGGATGGCCCCTGCAAGTTTCGCAGTGGCGCGAAGCCATCAAACCACACCACCAGAAAGTGCCACTGGCTGACTAGGATTGCCAAGGGAGACGGCTTGGTGCCTCCTCCACCTGCTGGACAGCCGCCTCCGCCTCCACCCCCGCAGCCGGCTGCCAGGCCAGTCGGCGCAGTACAAGACGAGTACCCGAAAGAGCATGGAGCCTACATGGTGTTCACCAGTGTGGCAGATGACAGACGCAGCAGGCGGCTGCAGCAGCAAGAAGTCAACGCAGTGGCATCAGACACTCCAGAGTTCATGCACTGGTCCGAGAAGCCTATCAGCTGGAGCAGAGCTGATCACCCAGAGGTGATGCCGAATCCAGGGTCCTATGCCCTGGTCCTGGAGGCCACCTTTGCCACTGATAGGCGGGCAGCTCGCTTTTCGCGAGTTCTGATAGATGGAGGTAGCAGTATCAACATCCTGTACAAGGATACTATGGAGAAGTTAGGGATCAAGCAAAGACAACTCCAGAACAGCCGGACTGTATTCCATGGGATCGTCCCTGGCCTTTCCTGCTCCCCAATCGGCAAGATTTTGATAGATGTCCTTTTCGGAGATAAGGATCACTTCCGCCGAGAGCCAGTCTGGTTTGAAGTGGTGGACTTCCGGAGCCCATACCATGCACTACTTGGCCGACCTGCCTTGGCCAAGTTCATGGCGGTCCCCCACTACGCCTACCTCAAGATGAAGATGCCGAGTTCCAAGGGAATCCTGACCGTAGTCGGCGACTACAGGAAGTCGTCCGCTTGTGCGTCCGAGAGTAGTCGGCTAGCCGAGTCCCTGGTTATTGCAGCGGAGAAGCGGCTTCTTGACCGGGTTGTGGCGCTGGCCGGCAAGCAGCCTGAGTTGTCGCCCAACCCCAAGGAGTCGGAAGCTGAGGGCTCGTTCAAGCCGAAGGAAACGAAGAAGATACCTTTGGACCCAGAGCACCCGGAGAGGTACGCTGTCGTAGGCGCGACCCTCGACAGCAAATAGGAAGGCGAGCTCGTCGATTTCCTCCGTGAGAATCGGGACATCTTTGCATGGTCCCCCAAAGACATGCCAGGTGTACCGACGGAATTCGCCGAGCACAAGTTACATGTCCGGTCCGATGCGAAGCCCGTCAGGCAGCCCTTGCGCCACCTGTCAGAAGAGAAAAGAAGAGTTGTTAGTGAAGAGATAGCCCGGCTCCTTGCAGCCGGCTTTATCATGGAAGTATTTTTTCCCAGAATGGTTAGCGAACCCAGTTTTAGTGCTGAAGAAGAACAAGCAGTGGCGAATGTGTATCGACTACACAAGCCTAAACAAAGCCTGCCCCAAGGACCCGTTTGCTCTGCCGAGGATCGATCAGGTGACAGACTCCACGGCCGGATGCGAGATGTTGAGCTTCTTAGATGCCTATTCAGGATATCACCAGATCAAGCTGGACCCGGCAGACGGACTGAAGACCGCCTTCATCACGCCGTTCGGAGCCTTCTGCTACCTGACCATGACGTTCGGCTTGAGGAATGCCGGCGCCACCTTTCAGCGTTGCATGCAGAAGTGCCTCCTCAAGCAACTCGGCAGAAATGCCCACGTCTACGTGGATGATGTGGTGGTGAAGACGGAGAAGCGCGGAACCTTACTGGAAGACCTCAAAGAGACCTTTGAGAACCTGCGCCGATTCCAGATCAAGCTTAACCCCGAGAAGTGCGTTTTCGGAGTACCAGCCGGCCAGCTACTCGGCTTCCTGGTCTCTGAACGCGGCATAGAGTGTAACCCCGTGAAGATCAAGGCCATCGAGAGGATGGAGGTGCCTAGCCGACTATTGGACATGCAGAAATTCACTGGCTGCTTGGCATCCATCAGCCGCTTTATCAGTCGGCTAGGCGAGAAAGCTCTCCCCTTGTACCAACTCATGAAGAAGACCAATTTTTTCGAGTGGAACCACAAGGCGGACGAGGCCTTTCTGCAACTGAAGAGGATGTTGGTTACTCCCCCTGTGTTGGCGGCTCCAACTCCCAAAGAGCCCATGCTCCTGTACATCGCCGCCACCAGCCGAGTAGTCAGCACGGTTATCGTAGTTGAGCGCAAGGAGGAAGGCAAGGCACTGCCGGTCCAGAGGCCCGTCTATTATCTGAGTGAAGTACTGTCAACCTCCAAGCAAAACTACCCCCACTATCAAAAAATGTGCTACGGCGTGCACTTCGCCGCCAAGAAGCTGAAGCCTTACTTCCAAGAACATCCAATCACAGTGGTCTGCACAGCCCCATTTGCTGAGATCATCGGAAGCCGAGATGCGTCTGGCCGAGTGGCAAAATGGGCCATAGAGCTGGTGCCCTACACGATCTACTATCAACCCTGCACCGCCATCAAGTCGCAAGCACTGGCCGACTTCCTCGTCGACTGGGCCGAGACCCAGTACCTGCCACCGGCGCCCGACTCCACCCATTGGCGGATGCATTTCGATGGCTCCAAGATGCACACCGGCTTGGGAGCCGGCGTTGTCCTCACTTCTCCCAAGGGCGACATGCTCAAGTACGCACTGCAGATTCACTTCGCCGCCTCCAACAACGTCACCGAGTACAAGGCGCTCGTTCACGGGCTCCGGCTTGCCAAAGAGCTTGGCATCCGCCGGATCCTGTGTTACGGCGACTCCGACTTGGTGGTACAGCAGTCGTCAGGCGACTGGGACACCAAGGATGCAAACATGGCAAGCTACCGTTTTCTCGTGCAGCAACTCAGTGGGTATTTCGAGGGGTGCGAGTTTCTCCACATGCCGAGGAACGACAATAACCAAGCAGATACTTTGGCACGAATTGGCTCCACTCGCCAAGCAATACCATCTGGCGTCGCTCTTCAGCGCCTCCTCAAGCCATCCATCAAGCCTTCGCCAGAGTCAGACTCCATTTTTGTGCCGGCTCCTCCAGAAGAAGTCGGATCCGACTCCAAAGCCCAAGCAAACGGCGCAAAAACCCTCACAAATGACTCCAAGAACGCCGCAGTCAAAGCCGGCCCGGGGACTTCAGAACTCGGCCCGGGGACTGCGGCGACCAGAGAAAAGACTCCAGAGCTCGGCCCGGGGACTGCACCACTCGGCCCGGGGACTTCACTGATCTAGCAAGCGGCCGCGGACTCCAGCCCGCCGACTCCCAGCCCAGCCGCTCGCGTCCAAGTCGCAGTTTTGACAGTAGAAGAGATAGCAGCACCCTCATGGGCCCAACCCATCCTCCAATTCCTGGTGAACAAGGAGCTACCAACCGATGAAACCTTGGCTCGGCAAATACAACGCCGAGCGGCAGCATACACCATAGTCAACAGAGAGCTGGTCAGACGCAGCGTCACAGGCGTCTACCAGCGTTGCGTCGAGCCAGAGCAAGGCCAAGCAATTCTCAGAGTCATCCATCAAGGCGAGTGCGGCCACCATGCGGCCTCAAGAGCGCTCGTCGCCAAAGCCTTCGACACGGTTTCTTCTGGCCGATTGCCCTCGAAGAGGCCAAAGAATTGGTCCAGAAATGCAAGGGGTGCCAGAAGTTCCGATCCAAGCCGCATCAGCCGGCTTCAGCACTCAGGACTATCCCCATTGCATGGCCCTTTGCAGTATGGGGCCTGGATATGATGGGACCCTTCAAAACGGCACGAGGCAGCCTGACTCATCTACTTGTCGCGGTGGACAAGTTCACCAAGTGGATAGAGGTGAAGCCCATCAAGAAGTTGAATGGTCCGACTGCCGTGACTTTCATCTCAGACATCACGATTCGGTATGGCATACCGCACAGCATCATCACCGACAACGGCACCAACTTTGCTAAAGGCGCCATGGCCTGTTTCTGCGCGACGCAGGGCATCCGACTGGACCTAACGTCCGTTGCCCATCCGCAGTCGAACGAGCAGGTGGAGCGGGCGAACGGCCTCATCCTGTCCGGCATCAAGCCTCGGTTGGTCGAGCCGCTGGAGCGTTCGGCCAGCTGTTGGCTTGACGAGTTGCCGGCCGTCCTCTGGAGTCTACGTACGACTCCAAACAAGTCAACCGGCTTCATGCCCTTCTTCCTCGTCTACGGTGCTGAAGCCGTCATCCCAACGGATATAGAGTTCGACTCCCCGCGAGTCACAAAGTACACTGCGGAAGAGGCAGAAGAAGCACGACAAGACGGCGTCGATCTACTGGAAGAGGGCCGGCTGTTGGCACTCAGCCGGTCCAGCATCTACCAGCAGAGCCTACGTCGCTACTACAACAGGAAGGTCAGGCCGAGATCCTTTCAAGAGGGCGACCTTGTGCTCCGGCTGATCTAGCGAACAGCCGGCCAGCACAAGTTGTCGGCTCCGTGGGAAGGCCCCTTCATCATCAGCAAGGTGCTGGGCAACGACTCCTACTACCCGATCGACGCTCAGAAGCCCCGAGCACGCAAGAGGGACGACTCCGGCAAAGAGACGGAGCGACCATGGAACGCGAATCTTCTTCGAAGATTTTACAGCTGATGCAGTATGTATCACGCCCCCCTTTTGTATTTTAAGTACCAAGACTCTGGGGCCCCCGAGACGGACTCGGGGACTGCCCCTTTTGTTATCTGTATGATAAGAATTATGCTTCCGAGTACGACACTCTTTATGCCGCTTGACCCCGGGCTCGACCAGTCGGCCCGGGGACTTGCCATCTCGCGCTATGAAAACGCTTCCTGCGGTCAAACAAGTAGTGCGCGGCGCCTAAGCCGACTCCCTCCAAAGCCACAGCTCGCAGAGCGACTGACTGGTGGGCCGGAGTAAGGTAGAATAGGCGCCCGCACGAAAAAAGGCTAAGGATTCAAAGCGTAAAAACATAGCCCGAGCCGGCTTTTCAGCTGATCCTCGCAAAACTGACTCCGAGCAGTCGGCTTGCCGTCTTTCTATCGGACTTGCTACAAAAACTCTCGAACGGCTAAGTACTTGCCTTCCCAAGGCAGCCAGGTATTTGGTCCAGCGGCAGTCCGCGGAGCGGCTGTCCGACTGGCAGAGACGACACCCAAGGGAAGGCGGCAAAAGGAAAAAAGCCTAAAGAGCAACAAGCAAGAAACGATATAATCTAGACAAATATTTACACCACAAAGGCCATTGGCCGAATCCATGGACAGATGTTCAGAATACACCCAGTGGGTGGAAATGTGTGAATTAACAAAGTCTTCGAGAAACTACTAAACAGATAAGTAAAGCAAGACGACGGCTTATGAAGCGGCAGACGGGTTTGGGGGCTCGGCGGAGATGGCGGTGTCGGACGTCGGGGCAGCCGGTTGGGCAGACTCGGCTTGATCACCTACAGCAGCAGTTGGCGTAGTTGGGCGCGGCTCGTTGTTGGAGGCTCGGTCGAGCTGAGGCTGGTCGCCCGCTCCGGCTTCTGGCGCCTCCGTCTCGTCGCCGGCTTCCACCTCGTCTTCTTCCTCGACGCTGGAGCCAATCACCTCCGCCGAGTCCTCGCCGTAGTTCGGGTTCATCCCAAACCACTCCGGCGGCGCCTCCTCGCCGTTGTCAGCACGCTCAGGAACGAAGACACTGGTGTCGACGTACTCAGCGGTCGCCGCGGCACGCTTAACGAAGTCATCCTCCATGGCTGCCAGCTCCGGCTGGGCCTCAGCTCGGAGCGTGGCCAGCTGGTCCAGACTCAGGTCTGGATACCACGCCTTGACGAACTCCAAGGCACAACGTGCCCCGACACGTGCCAAGGAGCCCTTCCAAGCCTCCAGACGGCCTGCTGCGACCTCCAGCCAGTCGGCAGTCCGACTGGGAGTGCGCAGAACCGGCATCTCCGGCCACAAGGCAGCAATCGCCTGGGCGCCGACTCGTTGTAGCCGGCGCAGCATCCGGTGAGCCGGCCGTAGATGAGCCTCGATGCTCAGAAGCTGTTCGTCAAGAGTCCGGGGGGCGTTGGCAGCAACCTCCTCGTCGGCCGCCCTCCGCGCCTCACGGTCAGCCTCGATGGCTTGAACGGCAGTTTGTGCGTAACCCGGGAAGAAGTCTGCCAAAGACGAAAAAAGAAGCAAGTCAGAAAAAGCAAGAGTCAGCCCGACCCACAGTCGGCCGCTCAAAGAAAGCGAGCAAAGAAAACTTACCATCAACGATATCTTCAATTTCGTGGAAGCCGGAGGTCAGCATCGCCTCCTTGTCGGTCCAGGAGGAGCGTTCGGCTTCGAACTCAGCTTGGAGTCCAGTCTCCCTCTCCTTCGCCTCCTCCTGCGCCTTCTTGAGCAGCTCCTTCTGCTCCGCCAGCTGCGCGGCTAGCAGGTCGCGCTCTGTGACAAGCTTGCCGCAGTCCGCCTCTTTGGCACGCAAGGCGGTGTTAGCAGCGCCCAGCTGCTCCTGAAGGACGGCGTTGGCCTCTGAAGAAAAAATAAAAAGGACACAAGTCATCAGAAAAGGTCGCCAAGAAGATCCGGCCCGACTGCGCAGCAGTCGGCCCGAATCTCGGGGACTACAGCCTGCGGGTGCGCCAGCGCGCCCCCGCGAAGAAGCAAACTTACTCCGTCTCTCCGACAAGTCGGCAGTCCGCTTGCCCAGCTCTTCAACATTTCGGTTGAAGACGGTGGCTCGGAGGTTGTGGTAGTCCTACAGTGAGCATTTCAAAAAGAATAAGCGTTTGGAATTCGCCATTAGAGTTCCAACCCGCCTGCTCAGCAGCCGACCTGGAACTCGGGGACTACACCCAGTGGGTGCGCTGGCGTGCCCCCACGGAGAAGAACAAGAAAAAACAAGTCAGAAGGAACATACCCGGACGGCCGCTCGTGTCGCCAGGTGCGCCTTTGTGCAGTGCTGGATGGCGTCGCTCTCAGCTCGCAGCTTCGCCTGGACGTCCAGGAGCGCCTGGTTCAGCAGGCCCGTGCCGCCTCCTCACGCCCACCCACGGCCGCGGAGGTCATCACCTCGACCTCCGGCGTGGCCGAGCTAGCCGCTCCGGTCTCCAGAGGGCGTGGCGCCGAAGTCGCCTTCTCCAGCCGGCGGCGAGTTGGCAGGGCGACTTGAAGAAGCAAGTTCGCCGTGGATTCGTCTGTAGTCGGCGGTACCGGCGGTTCCGCCGACTATTTACCCTTTGCGCCCCCCGATGACGGCGGGGGCGGTGGTGGCGGCACCACCGGGTCTCGCCTGGGGATCTCGCTGCCCTCCCTCTCCGCAATGGCGTACTCCCCGTCGGCTTCTCCAGACCGCTCCGTATAAACCGGAGGCGGCGCCGAGTTCAACGGAACGACGAGCAGCGCCGATTGGTGGCGCGCGGCTTCTTCGGACCACTCTTGGGCCGCGGCGGCGGCTCCGGCTCCCTCGAGACCCTGCTGGGCGGGGGCGGCCGTCTTCTCGGCCTCCGCCTTCTTCCGACGGGCGGCTTCATCCTCGTCGCGTTTCTCCTGCGCGTTCCGCTCCGTCGCCTCCCGGAGGTCGGCGGCTGGGTCGATGCGCCGAGTCGTGGCGGACGAATCCACCGACCCTCTGATGGAGGCGGCGGCGACCCTCCCTAGGGTAAGAGGAGCTCTGAAGCGAGGAGCACATGTAAAACTCAGACTAAACCCACCAGAAGATAAAAACAAGACAGAGAAGTAGGGGCACTCACGCAGAGGACAGCGGCGGCTTCTTCACTTCCTTACGGAAGCGCTGGGCCTTCGCGGCCGCCTCTTCCCGTTTGGTCGCGGCGGCTGCCCCCTTAAACTTCTTCTCCCGGCCTCCGAGGGAACTCGGCCCGGCCCGGCGCTTCCTCGCGCCGTCTTGCCTCGGCTGGTGGTGCGGGGCGACTTCCCCTTTTTCGCCGACGGGCCAGTCGGCGAAGGTGGCCGAGGGCCTCAGGCCACCTTCTTCTCCTTCGCCGCCTCCTTCGGCGTCGGCCTCCAATGCCGCCGCCCCCAAGTCGGGGTCGTCAACATCGCTCTCTGCTCGATCAGAGGCGAACTGGCGAGGAGGCCCCGTGGCGCCAGATGAGGGCTGGAGAAGAGAGCTCTGGTTCAAAGGTTAAGAGAAATAAAGAGCAGAAGCCGGATTCGGCTGAAAAAGAGAAAGAGAAGAAAAGAGGAACTTACCACCGGCGGGGGGTTGGCGCGCGAGTATGGCTCCATGCCAAACTGCCAGTCCCCTGAGAGGCCGCAGTTCGCGATGAGGTTCACCGTGTCCGCAACCTCCGCGTGAGGAAGATCTTTGGTGCACGTCCGACTGGGGTCCCGGTGGCCGCTCATCTGACAGATCAGATGAGGCCGGCTTTGGAGCGGCAGAACTCGGCGCGCCACGAAGGCGGCCAGCAAGTCGGCCCCAGTCAGGCCGGCTGACTGCGCCGACACCCGAAGTCGCTGCACGGCGGCGGCTCCAGCCGGAGTCAGCGTCTTGGCGCGGTAGGACCACCTGGGCTGCCTCCCAGCCGGCGCGCCGGCTTCGAAGGCCGGCTGGTTGACCCAGTCGCCGTCTGCGGCGACGTTCTTTACATAGAAGTAAGAACGCTGCCACATCTTCACCGACTTGATCAGCTGGATGGCGGGGAATGGGTTGTCGGCAGTCGACCTCCGCAGCGCGATGAAGGCGCCGCATTGGGCTGGCACGCCGGCGACGTGTGTACCGAGCTTAGAATGGAAGAACTCCCGCCACAGCTCGACGGTGGGGAGAACACCGAGGAATCCCTCGCAGAGCGAGGTGAAGGCCGCCAACAGCACCACCGTGTTTGGAGTAAGGTGGTGCGGTTGGAGGCCGTGAAACTCCAGGAACGAGCGGAAGAATCCGCTTGCCGGCAGCCCCAGGCCGCGCGTCAGGTGGGAGCGGAACACGACGCGCTCGCCCTCCGCCGGCACCGGCGACACCTCCCCTGGCGGCGGGGCGCGGGCCTGCACGAGGTGCGCACCGGGGATGCGGCGCGTCTTGCAAAGAAACTCGATGATATCGTCGTCAACTTCAGAACCGTCCCACACGCCGGAGCGGACGGCGGCGGGCACGGCGGCGGAAGAAGAGCTCATCGCCGGGAGAGGGGCGTGGTCCGGCGCGACAGCAGCGAGAAGAAGAAGGAACGGGAGGAAGCAGAGGGGAGCAGGCGCGCGTGCTTCGCCGCCCCGCTCCCTCTGCCTACTTATAGGCCTGCGGGCTGAGGAGCCGAGGGGGCGTCATGGGATTAACTGCGCCCACGCCCCCACGACCCCCATGATTTACCATGCGGAATTACCGCGCGCATTTACAGCGCCAGAAGCCCAACAGCCCGCGCGGCCGCAGCGGATCCGCTCGAGGGCCGAGGCGCGGTAGTGGCGGGCCCCGCCCGCGGGCCGGTCCCGTCGCGCCCGTGGGCTGGCAGGCTTGCCCAGCCATGTGGCGCCCATGGAATGGTCCGCGGCAGGCGGCGGTCATGTAGCTTCTCAAGCACGCCGTTTGCATCCCGCCACGATCTTCAAACTACCTAAAGAAGAGCAAGGCGACTTGAAGGCAAGTCCGACCTCTGAGAGACGGCTCGACGAAGACGGCCGGAGCAGAATCGCCTCCTGATAATCGACACGAAGGGAGACGGCAGGCGAGCTACGACACCAACTCCTCGAAGGAAGAAACTGTTGAGGCCCCTCGGCGCATCCCTCGGCGCCTCACCAGCTTCGGGGACTATTGTCGGAGTAATGGGCCACGGGTAGGCAAACCCGAGGCCCAGAACCTTTCAAGACATCGGGGCCGGCTTCGCCCCTCGAAGGATCCCAAGACAAAGGGCCGACTTTGAGAGTCGGCCGCAGCATCACCGACACCTACTCACGGCCGAGTCCCAGGGCCGGCTACGACATAAGCCGACTCCCAGCTGGCGACTCCAGGAATGCCGACTATGGGGAGTCGGCCCACGACTTCGCCACCTTCAGCCTTCTAGAAGAAGGATAGGACTGGGAATGGCCGGAGTACGACCCTCCCCTACCCTGATTACCAAGGGCGGGTATGGCTACAGTGCGACGTACTGGAGGAGATCTTCGGTACGGCGCGACACTATGGCCATACCGGCCCTGACGTCCGCCCCAGCGGCGGAACCCTGTTCCCACGTTGGCCCGCCAGTACGGCCTGGAGACGGCGGGCCCCGCCAGTCAGCGGGGGAGATAGAAGACGGCGAGAGCACCCGAAGACGGCCCCCGTGGGAGTCGGCCTCCGAGAGTCGGCCAGCTCCTCCCACGGGTCCCAAGCGCCATTAACCAGATAAGACGGGGAGTGGCGATAGTGATCGCCCGCCAGGCGGCGGCACTGTTGCCACGCCCCCACGACCCAGCCAACGTCATCAGAGACGCGGCTACAGTGGCCAGGTCAGTCAGCGGGGCCCACCAGAGGTGGCCCCCAGGAGTCGGCGGAGAACACGACGACCTAAGAGACAGACGGCTGGGACCCGCACCCAGTCAGATTACCATTGTACCCCCGGGGGGTAGGCCTATATAAACCCCCCGGGGCACCCATGCAAAGGGTTCGATCCTTTTTCCACCAGACCAACAGCATAGAGGAGGGGAGAGCTAGCCTTGCCCTCTCCTACCTCTAGAACACAGCTCGAGGAGCAACTTTGTACACATATCTCCATAGTGACCATGCGGAGACCCCGCAGAGCAGCAGTAGGGGTATTATCTCCTAGGATAGCCCCGAAGCTGGGTAAGATCCGCCGGCGAGCATGTTTACGCCTCATCCCGCTTCCAGGCACCGGCGACGTTCTACTCGCCCCCACCATGATAAGCCATCCTTTGGCATATGTCGCACCTAACCCCCGACATTTGGCGCCCACCGTGGGGCGAGGTGCACCGTCGTCCGGAGATCTGTTCTGGACGGGAACCCTTTTCCTCCCTGGCGAGCGTAGCCAGCCCGTCACGCCAGAAGGAGCTCGCACCGACGCGCTGCGCGACGTTGAGACCGTTTGCGCGGCCAGCTGTCTCGACGATCTTATCGGCGAGGTTAGCCTCTCCGACGAGCCTACGTCCGACGCAGGCACCAGCAGCCCCGCGAACTTTCTCGCGGGTCTCCTCGATGACCTCCACGTTGCTGGCGAGCCTGCCACCGACCTGGAGTCCGTAGGCTCCACCGACCCGATGCTGGTCGACTCCGACACCGCGTCGCTCGACGCCTTCCCCACCAACGTGGTGGTCTACGACGAGCCGCTCCCTCGCGCGGAGGGCAGCGGGAGCACTATCACAGAGGTACTCGTCATCGGCCACGGCGAACGCTCCGACAGAGGAGCTCGCGACGCTTGATGCAGCACTACAAGACCTGGATGCGCCCATTCCAGAGGACGCCGACGCCGAAGCGCTGGAGGCACGCCGCCTCCAGCTCGTCGAAGGCGCGAAGAAGCTGGCTAGCGTGAGACGCTTGTCAGAGGCCTACCAGCGTGAAATGGATCGCGCTGTGGGCGGCTCGCTAAGCGTGTTAAGTATCCGCGAACGCCGACCAGGGCCAGGCCCACCTCTCTCCTAGGTGGTCTGAACCTGCCCTGTCGCTCCACCACAAAGTAACAGACGGGGGCCGTCGGGAACCCAGGCCCACCACTACCTGGGTGGAACCACCTGCCCCTTCAGCCCCCAACTCCGAACAGAATCACAGGTAATGTAACAGTGTAAAGTATATAGTATATGCCCGCGATCACTTCCTGAAGTGATCACGGCCCAGTAGTATAGCATGGCAGACGGACAAGAGTGTAGGGCCACTGATGGAACACTAGCATCCTATACTAAGCAAGTAGGATTGCAGGTAAAGGTATCAACAGCAGTATCAAAGACAGGATATGCATGAGGATAGGAATAACGAAAGCAGTAACATGCTACACTACTCTAATGCAAGCAGTATAGAGGAGAGTAGGCGATATCTGTTGATCAAGGGGGGGGGGCGGGGCTTGCCTGGTTGCTCAGACAAGAAGGAGGGGTCGTCGATGTAGTCGATCACAGGGGTACCGGCATCGGCCTCAGGGTCTACCGAAAAGAAGTAATGGAGGGGGAACAC
Source organism: Aegilops umbellulata (assembly GCA_032464435.1). Taxonomy (NCBI): domain Eukaryota; kingdom Viridiplantae; phylum Streptophyta; class Magnoliopsida; order Poales; family Poaceae; genus Aegilops; species Aegilops umbellulata. Next base: position 451,619,985 of record CP136054.1, read on the forward strand.
AATAAATAACACAGCAATCAAAAGTAACAAAAAGCAAGAAGCGGCAATGCGTTGTGCTAGAGGTGACCTAACGTGGTAGGAGGTGATATCGGTTAAGGGGGGAAACATCCGGGGAGGTATCCCCGGGGTTCCGTGTTTTCGGGCAAAGGAGCCGGAGGGAGAAAAGTTGCGAGTTTGATATGTTAGGAATGTGTGGCGGACGAACGGGCTGCGTATCCGGGTTCGTCTCGTCGTTCTGAGCAACTTTCATATACAAAGTTTTTTCATCTGAACTACGGTTTATTTTCTATAATTTTTCGAAGTTTAAACAATATTATGGAATTATTAAATTTGAATAATAAACAGTGAAATACTTTTGTCACCTAGTGATGTGCCAGCCACAGTCAATGACATGTGGGTCCAAGTCAAAGTCAACAACACAGTCTACTGTTGACTGGGTCAACCAGTGAATAGTGCGTGGGTCCCACGTGTCATTGACTCACATTAACTAAGCAACCTTAATTAGTTTTATCTAAATGACGATTAGATTAATTTATTCTAATTAGTTTAGTTAATCAGGATCTATTAATTTCATTAATTATTTTTATTTTTATTATTTTTTTAAATCCTTTTTATTTTGGGCGTGAGCCCCATTGCCATAGGCCAGAGGGCCTATCGGGCGCGCGGGCGTGCAAGCACTAGCGGGCGCCCGGGCGCTACGGGCACCGGAAGCAGGCGCAACCCGGCTGGCCCTGGGCACTGGCCGGGGTGGAGGAGAGCGCCGGTGAGGCTGTGGCGGAGGCGATGTGCGCGGGAGGGGGAGCGGTAGGCGGCGGAGGCAGCGGCGGTGCGGTTAGGAGAGTAGCAAAGCGATGGAGGTGGCGACGGCCGCAGCGGGCGCCGGAGCGCTTGCGGTGAGGGGCACAGGTCGCAACCACGACGACGCGGTGCGCGGGTGCGGGACGACGCGGTTGGCGCATGCAGTGGCAAGACGACGGGCAAGCCGGCGCGGTGGTGCTCGTGCGGGGACAAAGGGGAGAGGGGACCGGCACGGGAGTGAGGCAACGGTGCGGGGCGAGGCCACGGTGAGCGCAGGCCGTGGTGAGTGTGGCCGGGGCTCGTCCTGAGGCCGGACGGGGCAGACACTGGCGGAGGCGTCGGGGGCACGCGCTAGAGCAGCCGCAAGCAGTGGCGGCCGGAGCTGCAGACGACGTGGGAGCGCGGGGGGAGGAGGGGGAAGGGCACGGCCACGGCGGAGCAGCCGCGCGGCACGGCAGAGAGAGGAGGGAGGGTACCTCACGGGGCCGGTAGGAAAATGGGCAGCGAGGGTCGAGGTGGTCGATGGGGACGACGGCGTCGTGGTCCGGCGTGTCGAGGCGGGGGGGGGGGGTGTCCAGCAAGGCGACGCCGTGGAGGAGGATGAAGGCGCGGCGGGGCGGCGTCGGGCGGCGGCGAGCACTGGGCGTTGGGGTCGACGGGATCGGGGCCGATCCCGATCCAGATCGGGGGGGGGGGGAAGGGGATCGCGGTGGGAGTGGGGATCGGGGTAGTTGGTAGTGGGCTAGGGTTTGCCCCGGGTGGGGGTTAGTAGGAGGGAGTGGGTGGGCCGGTCCAACCAGGCCGACTAGAGTGGCCAGCTGGGCTGAGGCCCAGCGCGCCGGGGGGGGGGGGGTTCCCTTTTCCCTTTTGTTTTTTTTACAGTCTTACTTTGCTTTTCTTTTTATTTAGTTTCAGTTTAGTTTTATTTTTCTAAAGCAAAAATAGTTCCATAAAATAAGAAACTTGCACCTAAAATTGAGTTATAAGTCAAACTACTGCGACATTAAGTTTGGCATCAAATTAAAATAGTTTGTAATTTATATAGTTTTAAAAAGGAATTTAAAGTATTATGATAAACATTGGTTTATTACGTTGGGGCAATTAAACATATTATAAAAATGTTGGTCCACTATGATAATTATTCAAGGATTGTTTGACACTTTGAACATTTTTGTTTTAATATTTGAAAACTTTTTATGTTTGCCTCTATTTTGAATTTTGAATTTGAATCGGTTTTTCGAACTAACGCGAACTTAGCAACAGTAATCGAGGCGATGTGGCATCATTAGTAGAGGTTACTGTAGCTTAATTACCCGGGCGTCACAATGACCTAAGGTTTATCAATCTATGGGAGGCGTATGATGATGATGGTCTCTCTCAAGCAACCTTGTAACCAAATAACAAAGAGTCTCTTGTGTCCCCAACACACCCAATACAATGGTAAATTGTATAGGTGCACTAGTTCGGCGAAGAGATTGTGATACAAGTGCAATATGGATGGTAGATATAGGTTTTTGTAATCTGAAAATATAAAAACAGCAAGGTAACAAGTGGTAAAAGTGAGCGTAAATGGTATTGCAATGCTAGGAAACAAGGCCTAGGGTTCATACTTTCACTAGTGCAAGTTCTCTCAACAATAATAACATAATTGGATCATATAAATATCCCTCAACATGCAACAAAGAGTCACTCCAAAGTCACTAATAGCGGAGAACAAACGAAGAGATTATGGTAGGGTACGAAACCACCTCAAAGTTATTCTTTCCAATCAATCCGTTGGGCTATTCCTATAAGTGTCACAAACAGCCCTAGAGTTCGTACTAGAATAACACCTTAAGACACAAATCAACCAAAACCCTAATGTCACCTAGATACTCCAATGTCACCTCAAGTATCCGTGGGTATGATTATACGATATGTATCACACAATCTCAGATTCATCTATTCAAACCAATACAAAGTACTTCAAAGAGTGCCCCAAAGTTCCTACCGGAGAATCAAGACGAAAATGTGTGCCAACCCCTATGCATAGGTTCATGGGAGGAACCCGCAAGTTGATCACCAAAACATACATCAAGTGAATCACGTGATATCCCATTGTCACCACAGATACGCACGGGAAGACATACATCAAGTGTTCTCAAGTCATTAAAGACTCAATCCGATAAGATAACTTCAAAGGGGAAACTCAATCCATTACAAGAGAGTAGAGGGGGAGAAGAAACATAAGATCCAACTATAATAGCAAAGCTCGCAATACATCAAGATCATGCCAAATCAAGAACATGAGAGAGATATCAAACACATAGCTACTCGTACATACCCTCAGCCCCGAGGGTGAAAGCACAAGTGCTCCTCAAGTGGTTTTGGTAATTAATGTCAACATATCTCTTGTTGGACTAACACTTTTATCCAGTATATTTCAGATAAGTTCAACAATGGAGTGGCATGGACTAAAGGTTGTGGGAACTCCTTCAAGATGCTAAGGACAAAGGATTGGCTAAAGCTTGAAGCTCAAGACTCTTCATTTTATATTTTAGTGATCCAAGATCACATTGAGTCTATAGGAAAAGCCAATACTATCAAGAAGGGATGAGGTGTTGCTTAATGAGCTCTTTGCCTTATGTGCTTAATGATATGCTCCAAAATCCTCAACTACTTTCCCATTTCCACATAAGACCTAAACCCTAAGCCAAACTCGGTCCTACCGATTCTTTCTATCCGGTGCCACCGAGTTTCTCTTATGTCATAAGCCACTGCCAAACCCTAGCAAATCGGTTCTACCGATAGGGATCTCGGTCTCACCGAGATGGGATTGCAATCTCACTATGTATGTCCATTGTCAAAATCGGTTTCACCGAGCTTAGGCAATCGGTACTACCGAGATTGCAATGCAAACTCTCTGTTTCCCTTTTGTAACTTTTCGGTCTCACCGAAAGAGCAAATCGGTCCCACCGAGTTTGCCTGGCCAACTCTCTGGTTAGCTAATTACCAAATCGGTCTCACCGAGTTTGTGTAATCAGTCTCACCGAGATTACGTTATGCCCAAACCCTAACCATATCAGTCCTACCGAGATGCATGTCAGTCCCACCGAAAATCTCTAACGGTCACTAGGTTTACCGTTTCGGTCCGACCGAGTTTATTGATTCGGTCCCACCGAGATTGGTAGATTGTGTGTAACGGTTGGATTTTAAGTGGAGGCTATATATACCCCTCCACCTCCTCTTCATTAGTGGAGAGAGCCATCAGAACACATCTACACTTCCAACTCATATGTTCTGAGAGAGAACCACCTACTCATGTGTTGAGACCAAGATATTCCGTTCCTACCATATGAATCTTGATCTCTAGCCTTCCCCAAGTTGCTTTCCACTCAAATCTTCTTTCCACCAAATCCAAATCCTGTGAGAGAGAGTTGAGTGTTGGGGAGACTATCATTTGAAGCACAAGAGCAAGGAGTTGATCATCAACACACCATTTGTTACTTCTGGGAGAGTGGTGTCTCCTAGATTGGCTAGGTGTCACTTGGGAGCCTCCGACAAGATTGTGGAGTTGAACCAAGGAGTTTGTAAGGGCAAGGAGATCGCCTACTTCGTGAAGATCTACCGCTAGTGAGGCAAGTCCTTCGTGGGCGATGGCCATGGTGGGATAGACAAGGTTGCTTCTTCGTGGACCCTTCGTGGGTGGAGCCCTCCGTGGACTCGCGCAACCGTTACCCTTCGTGGGTTGAAGTCTCCACTAACGTGGATGTAGGATAGCACCACCTATCCGAACCACGGGAAAAACATCCGTGTCTCCAATAGCGTTTGAATTCTCCAAACCCTTCCCTTTACATTCTTGCAAGTTGCATGCTTTACTTTCCGCTGCCTATATACTCTTTGCATGCTTGCTTGATATGTATTGTGTGTGCTGAAATTGTGCCTAAAACTTCACATAAACTAAAAGGGCTTAAAAACTACAACTTTAGTACAGAGTGTCTAATCACCCCCCCTCTAGACACACCCACTTCTAGATCCTACAGAGGGTGAACTACTCCCTCCTCATCATGGATAGCACCGGGATGATGACACTAGTGCAGAACCGGGCAATAGCCCCGGTTCGTAAGGCCCTTTAGTGCCGGTTCGGTAACCGGCAATGAAGTGTGGGCACTAATGGCCCCCCTTTTAGTACCGTTCAGCACGAACCGGTGCTAAAGGGAAACCACGTGGCACGAGCCAGCTCCGGGGGCAGGGAGCCCTTTAGTACCGGTTGGTGACACCAACCAGTATTAAAAGGTTGGGGGGATCTGGGGTTTATGATTTCTTTTTCATTTAATTTTGTGTGTTCCATTTAATTCTTTTTCATTTGCTGGCATTTTACGATGCTACATATTGTACACGTTATGCATATATATAAATAGAATTTCTAGTAGAACCGATCATATATATATATATATATATATATATATATATCATCGAATGTCTCACAACCACCATTATATTTAATTCACACATAGATACACACATGTACATATGTATACAATTAGCTAGCTATATACAATTTCTCCTACATGTTGCCTTCGGAGCCAGTGGCATTAGCCTAATTGGTGCCTTCGGAGCACGATGACAATTGGAAGTGGTTCATGGGGGCGGTAGCGGGTAATCATATTCGCCGTTCCTATCTATGACCTGGTCGAGCAAAAATCCCGTTATTTCCTCTTGAAGTGCTTGTATGCGCTCCGTTGGTAGGAGCTTCTCCCGCACCTCTGTGAACTGTTAAGAAGGAGATCAATATGCATGTGTATTAGTTGTGTGACTAGATATCGATAATGGTGTAAAAATTGTGAATAGTGTTCCGACAAACGTACCCATTCCTGTCTTTGAGATCTGCTCCTTTCGGACGCCATCATGCGAATGTTCTCGCAAACGTTGTATGCACACAGATCAATCCCCTGCGCCTGCTCAAGGGACTTTACGGGAATGGAATTTGATCAGATAATAATTAATCAAGCATGATAATTAAAGAGATGGCAGCTAGCTAGCTAGTACTACTTAATTACTTACCTTGGGTCGATACCATTTCAGATTTCGATAACATTTGCCTGGAGTGACGCTGATGAACTTTGCCCAAGCCCTGCTCGCCGACAAAGAAAATGAATAAATGGGTTATTAAATAGTTGTTATCAGGAAATGACGAACTAATTAAATAGGCCGAGATATAATAATGATTGAAATTACCTGTTGACTATCCCCTTCACGATGGTGTAGTCACTTGCTTTCTTAAGTAGTGAGTCTAGTACTTCAACTGTTCCTTCATCAACTTTAATGATTAACAAGATCCAGTGAAATCTGCATGCACACACGTTTGCATGTCTTAATTAAGCGGGCATATGTAAGCAAAAGCAGTAGCTAGCTAGTAGGCAAAAACAGATAATTTGTAGTATAAGACAGTGTGACTCACTGGAAGTTGTAAGGAAGTAGTATATCTTCATTGCTATTGAGGCGCTTCAAGAACTCTAGCATGCTTTCCTCTACACTTTTTTCATAATATGCATCTAATTTCCATGTGTATTCATTAACGGTATTTGGGTCAATGAACCCAATGCAATAGCGTCCACCTTTTTTCATTTCATACATCTTCATCCTGCATAATACCACAGAAAAGAATATAGTGAGGATAATTACAGGCAATGATTGATCAAAAGGATCACTACAGCTAGCTTGAGACTTAAATTACAGAAAGAAATCACTTACATACAATAGCAACTGACGATAGATTTGTCGAGTGCGTCTTGATTGCATAACCGAAATAGTTCTGAATACTCAACGGACACATCTTTCTCATGGTAGTAATGATCCTTCTTGACATTCACCATGAGGGACTCCTTGGAAATCTTGGTAATGTTCATGTACCATTGATGCAATTCATACATTATCGTTGGGAGCTTCTTGACCTCGTCTGGCTCGACCAAAGGTTGGCCCCGGACATATTTCCGTTTAATTTCCTCCTCTGTAAGCAGAGGCATGGGCTCGATCTCGAGGAGTTGTCCAACAGTGATCTTGAGGATTCCAGCCTGCCTTATATGCTCCTCGGTTATTACCACATTGCCCAGCTGGGGAACGTTAACGGTTTGCCCACAATAATATTGGGCGCGTGTACTCTTATGTGTTGTTGGCACAACAAGCGGGGGGATTGATTGCGCCGCCTGTTCTCCCAACTGGGGAACGGTTTTACCGCATTTTTTGCCAGCTGATTTGCTCGAGCTCAAGCTCGCCTCTTTCTATAGACGTGCTCGATTTAACTTCCTGATGTGGCGCTCATAGTTTGTGTCAACAGGCTTGGGAGCTGGTGGTCTAGCCATACGAATGAAGTGGTCAATCTTTTCCTCAGGCACTTTCTCCCTTGGCGGCGGTGGCGGTTTTGGTGCAAAATGGGCTTCCACCTCGGCCTTCGATATGGCTACGTTTTCCTTCTCGGACTTGTCATAAGGCCTCTACGGAAGAGGCCCGAGGCTGCTTGGACCATATTGAAATCGCTTGCCTCCGCCTGTACCTCCCGTACTACCTCGACTTGTACCGCTACGCACCATAGCTGCGGCGGCTCTCTTCCGTGATTGCTGAGGCGGCAGAGACGGCTGACGTGGCTGAGTTGGACGAGGAGGAGTGGCCTGAAGCTGTGCCGGACTTGGAGAAGGAGTGGCCTGAAGTTGTGCCGGACTTGGAGGAGGAGTGGACGTCTGACGCTGTGTCGGACTTGGAGGAGGAGTGGCCTGACACTTTGCCGGACTTGGAGGAGGAGGAGGAGTAGCCTCACACGTTGGTGGACTTGGAGGAGCGGGAGTCTGCTGACTCGGTGGCGGACTTCGACAAGGAGTCAGGTGACGCGGTGTCGGTGGCCTTCGAAAGACGATGCAATCCTTTCTCCATAGGATGATACGATGTATGGCCTCTTCCAATGTGTGCTCGTCGTCACCTCCAGGAATGTCAAGCTGTAGCTCCGAATATGGGTCCACCACCTCATCAACCAAGACACGAGCATAGCCCGCTGGAATCGGGTTGCAATGGAAGGTTGCCTCGGGGGGATTTGTAAAAGCAACGGCGTCCGCCACCTTCATAGATATGTTCTTCATTTTGAAGTGTAGCTCGCAGTTAGTGTTCTCCATGATGTCATCCACGGGGTATCTATCCAGCATTGCGTCGCCCGGGGCGGAACCCACGCTGCTTCTCGGCATGGATGGGGCGGTGCTATCCAATGCTGGATCATCCGCTAGCTACTACAGCTGCTGAGACCCCCTTTGCTGGCTAAGTGAGTCGATCTGCTCCTACTGCCGCTGGAATTTGACTGCCAAGTCCACGTGCGCTGATTCTAGGCCTTGAAGGCGTTCATAGTCCAGCTTCCTCTGCTCCTCCTCCATCTTCCTCTTCTTCTCCTCCGCAATCTTCTTTCTCGCACGGGTTCTGTAGTCGGCGTTCCAGTCCGAAAACCCCTCATACCACAGAATAGCGCCCTTGCCTCGTGTTCTTCCCGAGTGTTCAGGATTTCCCAGGGCACGCGTAAGCTCGTCATTCTCTCTGTTGGGCTGGAACACTGAGGGAGTCCTGGATTAGGGGTGTTCGGATAGCCGGACTATACCTTCGGCCGGACTCCTGGACTATGAAGATACAAGATTAAAGACTTCGTCCCGTGTCCGGAAGGGACTTTCCTTGGCGTGGAAGGCAAGCTTGGCGATACGGATATGTAGATCTCCTACCATTGTAACCGACTCTGTGTAACCCTAGCCCTCTCCAGTGTCTATATAAACCGGAGGGTTTTAGTCCGTAGGACGAACAACAGAACAACAATCATACCATAGGCTAGCTTCTAGGGTTTAGCCTCCTTGATCTCGTGGTAGATCTACTTTTGTACTACCCATATCATCAATATCAATCAAGCAGGAGTAGGGTTTTACCTCCATCGAGAGTGCCCGAACCTGGGTAAAAACGTCGTGTCCCTTGTCTCATGTTACCATCCACCTAGATGCACAGTTTGGGACCCCCTACCCGAGATCCGCCGGTTTTGACACCGACATTGGTGCTTTCATTGAGAGTTCCTCTGTGCCGTCGCCATCAGGAAGGATGCCTCATCCCATCTTTAAAGACGGCACCATCGCTAAGGGAGCTTTGGCTATCGGCCAAACTCTCCGGCTAGGTGGTTTTCTTATGACCGCCTGTTCGGTTGCTGCGCCGACGTAGACCTCTCGGGTCATCAAAAGCAATCTTCATGTCAGCTCGGAACTTGCCGAGCAGTTAGATCCAATGGAGCTCTCTTCCATAAACGATCTCTTGGATCGCATCGCCGCCCTGGGAGTCGCTACGGATTACGACCAGATCGTGCCTAAACCCGATCTGAGAGAGATCAACTCTCCCCAGGTCACCCATCAGGTTGCCGTGGTAGAGGGACAGTGCGGCGACCCTTCATCTGTCTTAAGGACCAGCTACGTCCGGATTCCCAATCCCTCCAAGCCGGATACCCATGGAGGGGAGGACATCACTCAAGACCTGAACTTAGAGTCGGGTAACGGGCTAGATTCATTGGACAACATCCAAAAATCCAAACTTTCGAGTTTGGAAACTCCTTGGCCTCTGAGTCTCAGATTGGGTGAGGTTTCGGATCTAATTCCACCCACCCACCCGAACATATGCGATCTACCCCAAATTAGGCAAAGGCCAGAAGAAACAATACATCATTACTGGGCCAGATTCCTCCAGGTTATGAACAGGATCAAGGACTGCCGCGAGGAAGACGCAATCTCATTCTTCTACAATAATTGCACGGGCAAGGGAATCCTCAACGCCATAAGTCGCCGTGATATTACACGCTTCGCTGACTTGGCGTCCATAGTACGAAAGTACTGTGCGATGGAAAGCGCCTGGAAAACCGAAGTAAAATTTTGGGATAATCCGGCCCTAAATACAAACCCAGTCCGCAATAAAAGGGTGCATCATTGCCGGACACCTGAGTTAAACACCAAAAAGCAAAAACCCTCTACAGGGCATGGAACCGTACTGGAAGGATGGCTCAATGGACCCTGTAAAATTCACAATACAGACACTACTACAAAAACTAGCATTAACGATGGTGCCGAAAAACTCTTGGTCGTTGAACCCCCGAGTGGACTCCCCGCGTGGTGGAAACCTATCTATGTAATACATTCAACAACCACAGGTCTGCCCGTCGCTACATGATCGGTCGTTACTGTTGTGATATGGTTTGCATGTACGTACAACTCTTAACAAACTTACTCTCCTTGCGCTCAAAAAGAAAAAGAAAAAAACTCTCCTCTCCGTTATCTCTCCCCCGCTACATCCCAGCTAATGTTGGCGGGTTCTCAAAATATTGGCGCTAAATCTCTCCAGCCCCAACTAATCTAATCTGCTCCCCGCAAAAAAAACTAATCTAATCTGCTGCTGATCCTATTAGTTAGTCCTCCCGATCCATATTTTTGCACAACATCCCGATGGAAGTCTACATGGTCGTTCATGCCCCTGCATCTCCGTCCGGCGCCTCTGCTGAACCAAAAAATTCCCCCGGCCACCGCGATTCCTCCCCAAAATGCTCGGTAGAGATGCACTTGATGGAGAAAGCAGATTCCATGGTTGAGTTTGCTCACCATACTACGGATGAAGAGGTACATGACTTAATCATTAATTCTTCTCTAGATTCAATATAGTTCAATATATCCTGAGGTAAAAGAAGAATTGATTGTTGATTTTGCTCCTGATTCGAAGAACAAGAACGTGCAAGGAGACAACATGGAGGAGTTTGTTCCAGATACAATTAATCAGGAGGTAGAAGAGTCCCCTGATGAAGAACGGAGCAGCGATGTCTCAATAACCGATGTCGATGAAGACTCTATTGAGTACCTGCGTAGGCAAGTTGTCGAAGACTCCGAGGAAGAAGACAAGCAAGATGAAGTATACCAGAAGGTCCGGAAGGAATTTAATGAAAGACGTGCTAGTGATGCTGCATTGAGGAGGGAAGCAAGAGCCAGGAATGCATCTAGGCATAAGAGTAATCTGAACAAAATACGTAGAGACTTTTTGCGAATTTATATTCCTGACTACTACAAGATAGTGGAAAAATAAATATTGTTTGCTAGAGAATAGTATTATTGTTAGTTTTTCAGTTTGGCTCATCGGCAACAGAATTCAAGATTAGTGCCTTTTATTTGTAACATTTGTTCTTGTCATTCATATGTCAGGCTATGAACAAGGGACTGACTTTTAAATATTTTCCTATCCGTAAATGGATCTTCATATCCCCTGACAATTTATTATACAGTACGTACATATGAATGGGCTTAGAAATAGGCACTGTATTTTGGCGATGTGATGGACATGTACCTTCCAATGAATGTGATCTGCAGCAGTACCTTTAGATCATCAGGCACTTTGGACGCCAAAGCATCATCATGTGTAGCTTAAACCTGATTGTAGTCAAACAATTCCTATCGCAATGTGAAGTGATTGTGGCAGATCGGATGCAACTTACTGCAAGTTAAGTGCAGGTGTGCCCTGCGAGTACATGTTGGCGAAGCTAATTTCAGTCTTTTGCTTGCATTTGTTGCAGCAAAAGCAAGTCGGTTGCTTGCAGTTCTGAGAAACTTATAAAAATAGGAGTTGTACCATTCATTGCTTGGCATAGTCGATGTAAGAGAAAAGAGAAGAGAAAAAGGAATCCATTGTGTCAAAATTGTGTGCTTCTCTATCTAAAACTGAACCAGCCAGTTTTCCCCCTGTTTCGTGTGTGTCAAAGACTCAAAGTACACTGAAACCACCACGCCTGCGTTCTTTATTTACAACCTATGAACAGAATTTGTGCTTGATTCAATTGGTTTCAAAAGTATAGCTGCAACTGCAAATACAGGGAGGTAGAGTCCACCGTGCCTTTCAAAAGTTGAAATCCTCAGGGTTTTTTTTAAGACCTAATCCTCAGGTTTTGCAGCACAAACATAGGAAATAAAGATTTTTGGTTCTCGAGTAAAGAGAGTGGGACGGCTGAATCTTTTTTGGCGCAAACTGCTGGCAATTTCGACTAGATAACCCTCCGCAATAGGGAATAAATATTTAATCTGTTAGGATATCATCTCCCTGCGCCTCTTTCTCCTCACCTCCCCTGCCCTGCTCAATTCGACACCTCCATAGTCCATAGATCGCATCTCCTCCCTTGTGTTCTACGCCTCTCCACGCTGCAAGTCGCACCTCGCCAGTCACCTCGACTCCGGCGCCCGCGCTGCCGCCAGCACATCGCCGGTCGCCTGGACCCCCGGCGCGCCCGGGCTGCCGCTAGCACACCGCCGGTCGCCTGGACCCCCGGCGCGCCCGGGCTGCCGCCTCCACGTCGCTGGTTAGCCTCGACCCCGGTGCGCCCGCGCTGCCGCCTGCACATCACCGGTCACCAACGCAACTCCGCTGCAGCTTGGTTCGTATTCCTCCTTGCTCTGTTTTTTCGTATTCCTCCTTGCTCTGTTTTTTCTCTTGTGGAACCTTGATGCACTATTGCTGATCCTGATTACAAAATATGTAGGTAGAATTCGTTTTCTTATTATGATTTAGAATTTTGTTATGCCATGTTCAGTACAATCCATTCATCTATAGATCATACACAATATGATTTATTGTATAGTCTGATATGTGTTACATCAAATACCATAAATGCAGGACAACTACGTACTAAAACAGTAATATATATTAGGAGATGACTCCAAGTAAGATATGGATGAGACTAGTGGATGAGCGATTAGATGATGTATACTTAGAAGGGGTAGAGAATTTCCTTGACTATGCATTCAGCCACACAGGCAGGGAGAATGAATTTCGATGTCCATGCATCAAATGCTGCAACACATACTCTCATCCTCGTGCATTGGTTTCTTCTCACCTGAAAGTGTATGGAATTCTGAGAAATTATACCTTTTGGTACCATCATGGTGAAGTTGCGAGGGAACCTCAAACAGTTTCTGAAGGTCAAGGCGATGAAGAAATGCAAGAAGAGAGTGCAGATGGATATGACCCAATGCAAGATTTGTTGCATGATCTGTTTCCTCAAAATAATAATCCAACCGAGCAAACAACGACACCACCATCTAACGAAGAGGAACCAAATAATGAAGCAGCAAAGTTTTATAAATTGCTTGACAACTACAACCAGCCACTTTATGAAGGTTCTAGTACCACTAAATTATCTGCACTAGTTAACTTGCTTCACACTATTATGGTAATACAGTAGAATATCGTGTTCAAAGTCAAGATAGACACCTCTGCACACAGAACAGTGGGGTGGCTGTACTTTCAGAACAAGGGGATAATGGTAATACAGTAGAATATTATGGCATATTGACAGAGATAGTCGAACTGCAATACTTAGGTGGAAGGCGTGTGACATTATTCCGTTGCAACTGGATTGACGTATTTGACAAAGAGCATGGGATGAAGAAAGACAACAAGCATGGAATCGTTAGTCTTAACCTGCAGCGTTTGCTTCTGTCAGATGAGCCTTTCGTTCTGGCTAGCCAAGTCTCTCAAGTATTTTTTGTCAAGGACAATCTTATAAAAGGATGGCACGCAGTCGTGAAAAATCCATCACGTCATGCTTATAGTGTACCACATGGACAGTCTAATCATGAAGCCTCTGAAGCTGAACCTGACAATGGCGATGAAGACGACTTGCTTCAAAATTCGACATCAACATCACGTAGAAAGAGAACAACATGATGACACTAGTTTATGCAACTCTTAATCTGTAGTAATCGATTTGCTTCATATTTTTGCTTTCACCTTATTAATAAACAGTGACACAAGTAGTTCTGTACTTACTTAATTTTGATTTAGCATTCAATAATTCATTTTCAGTATATCAATATTCACTTATTTAATTCATTTTTACTTTGTATAGCCTTTGTGCACACTTCAAACTAACGCTATATGCGTAGGGTATCACAATGAGTTAGCACAGGTATGGAAACTTGACAGCATTAGCTCGGGAAAGATGCTCCTCACAGTTGAATAAGTCTGGACTGGTACACCAGAGTATTGCTACGCGCACCTTGCCAGAGAAATCAAGTCAAATAGCAGATTTCAGTAGAAAAAGGGTTACTCACAAGCCTCATTTGCAAGATGAGGAACTGTGGAAAAAGTATGAGTTAGCTGCAAAAGGTACTACAGAAACATAAAAATATTATTCAAGCTATCTACTAAAGGATGATATAATGTGGTTGCTTGTTTTCATAGATGGAAATGATGCGGCAACAAATACACCAATCTTCTTTCCTACAAATTGGGATGCTGATGATTCCGAAAGTGAGTTTCTAAGCACCATATATTGTACCAAGAATTTTTTCTACGCTTTATTGTCTTCAAGTAACTCACAATATATTGCAGCTATGAGTGATGAAGCTGATACCAACAATGATGGTGACAGGGGAAATGATATGGATGTTTTTGATGGTATGAAAAACTTCAATTTTTTCATTTTTCCTTCATCCACCAAGCAGACCGATTGGTTGTATATTTTTTAGATGGTGCAAATGGTGCAGATGAATTAATGGGTAATGAAAATCTGGAAAGTGAAGAATCCCAGGATAGCCATGGCTTTGCAGGTACCTCAAAGACCAGTAAGCACAACAATGCAACTGAATTAGTTGATGAAAATCTGGAAAATGAAGAAGTGCAGGGTAACCTTGGCCTTACAGCTACGTCCAAGACTAGTAAGCTCAGCAATGCAACTTGACTAGTTTATACTTTAGTCGGACCGCTTCAATATAAATTGTAGCTTGAATGTTTTTCTTTTTTTGTACTTGATTAACATATTTCTTTCGAATGGTGCAGGACCTCAAACAGGTGAAAAGCGCAGGGTCTGTGGGAAAAATAAATGCAAGGAAGTAGCTGATATCATGGAGTCCCAAAAAATTAAAGTCCAGTTTTACAATAACCGTGCGCTTTCCAAAAGTTTTGCACGACACTTGGGTAGAATCGTCCGTAATCCTAGAATTACCCCGGTGAGGGTAAATGAATGGTCCAATATTACTGATGCAGCTCGGAAACATATATTTGATGCAATTAAGGTATGTTTGGTTAAAAGTTCTAGCATTATAATCTGAATTTCTGTACTGATGTATTTATGAGACTCTGTTTTATGAACAACTACTTAGGACAAGTTCGAAAATATTGACGACAACATTGCAATAGATGTGTACAAAGATGAGATATTAGACCATGTCAAGAAACTTTGGATCAACTGGCGTGGATACTTGCACCGGCATTTTGTGAAACCCAAGAAGACTATGCAGGAGGCTATGAAAAACGTTCCTAAAGATATTCCAAAGGATGACTAGGAATGGCTTGTCAAGGAGCATTTTTTCAGCAAGGAATTTCTGGTATGTTCTCATGTTGCATCTTAATTTTCAACCATTTGTGCAGCTGACAATATATTCCTCTTTAACTACAGAAAAAGAGCAAGAGAAACACCCAAAACAGAGCTAACCTCAAAATGCTTCACCGATCTGGCAGTAAACCCTTTAGACAGATAATTTGGGACATGGTACATGCTTTCACTTCTCTTGTTTTTCGTTTCCAATAATATAAGATCAGTGTGAGTTCTCTTGCCATTTTGTTTCAACTAATAATAGTCACTTGCCTATGTTGGAACAGGGAGGAAAGGAAAATAAGCCACCGAGTATGGAAAAACTATTTTCAGAGACACACAAGAAGGGTACAGACTTCCCTGATTCTACAACCTCCGCCAAACATGTAAGACTTAATTTAACGTTCATAACTTCCATAATGAACAACACGTGTACAATTCCTACTTAGAGATAGAAGTTTATGCAAATAACTTACTGTTGGCACTTCAGGCACAAATTAAGACCATAGTTCAGTTGAATCCTGGTCTTTCAAATGATGAAGTCATGCAGAAATGTGACACATCTAAGCGGCGTGATCACATAGTTGGATTTGGTGGTGGAATTAGAGCAAGAGATTTGCGAGGACCAGCATTAAGTAAGGCTGTATTAGTTTCTCAACTTCAAGCTTCTGAGCAAGCGAAACAAGTACTCGAAGAAAAGGTCAATGTCATGGCGCAAGAAGTATCAGAAATTAAGCGTCTTCTATCTAGTAGATCTCTAACTGATAGTTCTCATGAACGCCAACATGATCAAGTAAGTTGTTCTCAGACATTGGTTTTATTTGTCATTATACTTTGATGCCATTTATTTACATGGACTGACTTTCATAAACTAATCAACATTTTGTAGGACTGATGGTCCACCAGAATATATATATATATATAAGCATAAGGAGGCATTGTAATCGCTGGTGAAGAATGATATCCATTCAAACAACGATGGCGTCCCTCTATTGAAGACTAATAAATATTATCTTTTCTACATGTCTCGTTTTCCATATAGATATGTTCAAATACATTGGTGATATAAGGAGTGCTTTTGACTCAATTTTCTTACAAGATATTTTAGTTCCAGAGTTATATGTCAGAATATTGGTACTTCTATTGATAAAAGAGGTTATGATCCTTTCAATTAAGATTCTTTTGTTTCTATATTAATATGGATGTTAATATTGAAATGTTGGATGCTGCATAAAGTGATTGTTGAAGGAATGCCATAATATAAGTGGTTCTGAAGGATATGAAAGTTTGAAGAGAGTGGTTGGTAATGATACTTTGGCCAGCATGGTAACATTATTAGCGACGACAAAAGTGGTTGTTATTGCCTTGGGATCGACACACCATCCCACTATTATTAGCGACGACAAAAGTGGTCGTTATGGCCTTGGGATCGACGACGACACACCATCCCGTCGTTATAAGAATAACGACCACAAAAGGTACGTGGTCGTTATACTTTTAACGACGGAGCCTACTACGACAAGCAGATTGTGGTCGTTATTGACCTTTAACGACCACAATCAAACCATTAACGATCACATATATCGTCGTTAAAAACTGTTTTCCTAGTAGTGAGAGGGCGCCACACCAACTCACAGCCTTAGAGCACACTACAAGAAATATGTCAACTTATGACCTTCTGTCAGTGACCCTCGAAGAATTGGTCATAGATTTATGACCATTTGAGACCAATTGGTCAAAAGCTGTTCGAGGGGCTCCAAACCCTAAACCATTGCGACCATTTTGGTTAGAAAGGTCATAATTTCCTTACACGAAATGGTCATAAAGCAAATAGCGCTAGTCCGCTGCCTTATTTCTAGTTGTTAACGACCAATATAGATGGTCATAGCCTTGTAAATTGTGGTGGGTTGGAATGACTAGGCGCCATCTCATCAGTTTTGCCTATGTGTCATGTCCATGTGGCAGTTTTTGCCCTAGGTTGTGAAGCAACCTATATTTCTGTCATTCCCAAAATTCCCAAAAAAATCTCATAAATTCTTTGGGTCATATCTTCGTCAAATATGTAAAAACCTTCCTTGCCTAGTTCAAAAATAATTCAAAAATATTCATTTTCCTATTATGTTCGAACCAACAGTTTGTAAAGGAATTACCACTTTGGCATGTCCAAATAGTATCCATTTTCTACAGTGCTTTCCTATGCCCAAATAACCATCCTCCACCAAATGCCAGCTCAATCCATTCATTATTTTGAGCCGAGCTTCAACATTCGTATTTATGTCCAGTGTGGTGGTTTGCAAAGCAAGTACCACCTAGGCTCCTCCTTTTGAGCTGAAAATTTGTGAAGACGGTCTTCTTAGTAACTGATCATCCTCAGTCAAAACTCACGCCCGTTAGCCATGTACATTTCCCGTACCGCTAATCAAACACTTGGCTGCTAATTCATGTTTGAGCATCGATCGGTCTCCTCGTGAGAATCATATGTTGTAATTTTCTTCCTAGCACGTACCTGGGGAGTGCCCAACCAACTACACATGCCTAGGCTTCCCAGAACACAAGGCAACACCACGGTCACGCGGTGACCACGCGGCGGGCATGCGAGTTTACGCGCTCTAGAGTTGGGGGTCTCGGCCACCGCGCAAACCTCGACGTATCGCCACCAAACCATGTATTTATGATTAAATAGGTACTTATGTAACTAGAAATGATTTTTGGAAAAAATAAATAGCAAACTATGAGGCAGCTGCAGTTCAAATTTGACCCGCTTCTAGCTGAATCGGCGGAAATTTGTCTTTTTCACGAGAGGTGGATCAAAAAGTTTTACACCCAACCATTTTGTCAATTGTGCAATAAATATGGCCTAGTATTTTATAAAAATGATTTGGTCCAATTTTGCAACAATTATTTGGTAGTTCCTTCACAAAAAAACCTCCTTTCGGGCACTCGAAAAATGGAAAATGGTTTTTTCGTCCAAGAAAAATGAAAACTTCCTTAGGTAACATTGTTTGCCATTCCAATATGCACTCTTGTGCACAATATGAGATCATTTGAACAAACTATGCCATGAATGTGGCCATAAGATTGATCATTTGGCTTGAAAGCCATTGATCTCCACACATGATAGCTCGTTTCTGAGAACACTTTTTTAAAATAATTGCCATATTACAAGTTTTTTATTTTTACTAGGAACTTGGCCACATATGACGACACAATGCGAAGGTTTCCCAATTTTTTTGATTTTTTTGACTTTTTTATGCTCGTTTCAAAATGCGATCAAAACGGCGAGAATGACCGTTCCTAGCTAGTGGTTGAATCTTGGAATTTTTTTGGTGTTTCTCTGATTAAAAAGATACTTATGTAACTAGAAATGATTTTTGGAAAAAATAAATATTAAACTATGAGGCAGCTGCAGTTCAAATTTGACCCGCTTCCAACTAAATCGGCGGAAATTTGTCTTTTTCACGAGAGGTGGATCAAAAAATTTTACACCCAACCATTTTTTCAATTGTGCAATAAATATGGCCTCGTATTTTATAAAAATGATTTGGTCCAATTTTGCAACAATTATTTGGTAGTTCCTTCACAAAAAAACCTCCTTTCGGGCACTCGAAAAATGGAAAATGGTTTTTTCATCCAACAAAAATGAAAACTTCCTTAGGCAACATTGTTTGCCATTCCAATATGCACTCTTGTGCCCAATATGAGATCATTTGAACAAACTATGCCATGAATGTGGCCATAAGATTGATCATTTGGCTTGAAAGCCATTGATCTCCACACATGATAGCTCGTTTCTGAGAACACTTTTTAAAAATAATTGCCATATTACAAGTTTGTTATTTTTCCTAGAAACTTGGACACATATGATGACACAATGCGAAGGTTTCCCAATTTTTTGATTTTTTGAATTTTTTATGCCCGTTTCAAAATGCGGTCAAAACGGCGGGAATGACCGTTCCTAGCTAGTGGTTGAATCTTGGAATTTTTTTGTTGTTTCTATGATTAAAAAGATACTTATGTAACTAGAAATGATTTTTGGAAAAAATAAATATTAAACTATGAGGCAGCTGCAGTTCAAATTTGACCCGCTTCCAACTGAATCGACGGAAATTTGTCTTTTTCACGAGAGGTGTATCAAAAAGTTTTACACCCAACCATTTTGTCAATTGTGCAATAAATATGGCCTAGTATTTTATAAAAATTATTTGATCCAATTTTGCAACAATTATTTGGTAGTTCCTTCACAAAAAAACCTCCTTTCGGGCACTCGAAAAATGGAAAATGGTTTTTTCGTCCAACGAAAATGAAAAATTCCTTAGGCAACATTGTTTGCCATTCCAATATGCACTCTTGTGCACAATATGAGATCATTTGAACAAACTATGCCATGAATGTGGCCATAAGATTGATCATTTGGCTTGAAAGCTATTGATCTCCACACATGATAGCTCGTTTCTGAGAACACCTTTTTAAAATAATTGCCGTATTACAAGTTTGTTATTTTTCCTAGGAACTTGGCCACATATGATGACACAATGCGAAGGTTTCCCAATTTTTTGATTTTTTTGAATTTTTTATGCCCGTTTCAAAATGCGGTCAAAACGACGAGCATGACCGTTCCGAGCTAGTGGTTGAATCTTGGAAATTTTTTGGTGTTTCCGTGATTAAATAGATACTTCTTTACCTATAAATGATTTTTGGAAAAAATAAAAAGCAAAATATGAGGTAGCTACAGTTCAAATTTGACCCGCTTCCTGCTGATTTAGCGGAAATTTGTCTTTTTCACCAAAGGTGGATAAAAGCTTTTGACACCCAACCGTTTGGTCAATTATACATTAAATATGGACTAATATTTTAGAAAAATGATTTAGTGCCATTTTGCAACAAATGAATGGTATTTTCTTCACAAAAAAACACATTTTTGTCACTCAGAAAATGGAAAATGGTTCTTTTGAGCAAAGAAAATGAAAACCTCACAAATCAACATTGTTTGTCATCCCTAAATACACACATGTACAAAATATTGGTTTATTTGAACTAACTATAAAAGATTAAATGTTTGCCTGAGTAAGAGGGCACAAACTATAAGAGAAAAAACAAAAAAATGCTTAAGTCTGATTGGTGGAACCAGCTGTGGCATGGATCAATGACATGGCAAACATCTGTCCATCCATCCATCCGTCCATCCACCCCTCCGCTCTCTCTCTCTCACAGCAAACCCATCTTTCTCTCGCACAGCTAACCCTAGCGATCCACCTCTTCCCTCCCCTCCCCTCGCGCAGCCGCCACCCACCTCCACCACGCCTTCCCACCCACATCGCCGCCGCTGCCGCCGGCCTACGCCCTCCCCCCACACCGCCGCCATGAAACCTCGTCCTAACCTTCTCTCCCCGGTCGAGCAGCAGCAGGTCAGGCGGAGGAGGCAGCCCGATCCGCCGCGTTGCTTCCGGATCCGCACCCTCCCCACCCCCGATTCATCTCCAATCCCGTCGCCAACACCCAACCCCACCCCTACCGGCGACCTCCCCTAACCCCATCACCACCGGCGATCTCCCTCTCTTGCTACTCAAACCAACCCAACCCCGATTCGATTCAGTTCAGAGACGAATCCTCTCCCACATCCCCGCCACCACACACCTTGGTCTACAACACCAACGAATCGCCGCTTAAGCTCAGTGTGGCGGTGGTGGCAGTGCCGTGTGTGTGTGCCGCTTCTCTCTCGGCCAGATCCGCCGGTTTCGCTTCCCCCACTTGCTCCTGCCTATCGGTGCGATGCGTTTCTGCTTCTCTTCACTGGTTGGTCTCCGCTTGTGTTGCGGCTATGGCGGTCTGGGCGTAGTCTGTGCGCGGGCGCTGCTGTTGGTTGCTTGCTGCCGCTCTGGTTTTTGACTGCTGGTGGTGGTAGCGATCGGTCCGCACGCTTTTTTGTTGTTTTCCCCTTGTGACTAGCAGGAGCGCGGAGGAGGGGTCCTTCGGCTGCCGCCATGGCTCAGATCTTGCTCCATGGAAACCTCCACGTCAACAGCTTCGAGGCCTCGTCGCTCTCCCACCCCGGCCGCTGGCCCCCAAGTTCATCCGCAAGGTACTTCCACAGTCCTACTCACGGATCATTTCTGATTTCTCCCTTCATTTTATTTTCTTCTCGTCCAAGCCAAATCAATTGATTGATTGTTACCATGCCCGACTAGATGTGCTAGTCTACAGTATTAGTACATGGTAAAATGGTGCGGCTAGGGAGCCATGTTTTACTAGTACCAGTAAAAAATAACTGAAAATACAGAGAATCACTGCATATTTTATCCAGAATCGTTGCTAGAGTTTTCCTTGTGCTGGCTCCTACCGTAGTTGATAGATGATTATGATAGTTGCCCAGTAATTTAAAGGTTGGCCTGATCATGGTTACATCTTCATTCCCTGAATTGTTTGCCTGGACTCACAGTTTGATGTATGCGATGTGTGTTTCTGTAGTCATGCCCATGATGTGACTCTTCATGTTCTAAACTGATCTTTTTACATTTGAAATCAATGAGTGTAGGTGTGATCTTTGTACATTGTGAGGTTCAAAACTAATGTCTCCTCTAGGAAACAAATATTTCACAAGGCATGCTCTGCTTTGAGTTGGTTCGAATTTGAATGGTTCGCCGTGTGTAGGTGTGATCTGAATTGTGAATGGGTCTTTTGGCAGATATATGAAGGCCGGGAGCGCCAAGGCGCACCTCGCGCATATTTTGACTGATTCATTGTTGGTGAACTTGCTGGTATGCATGTAGATCATGGTGTACCAGCTTTGCAAGGGCACCATGACCTTGATCCCAGCAAGCGGAAGTGTTCTCTTCTCTTTATCAACCAAAGGCACTTTCTTCTCTCATGGATGGATGGGACTCCATCAATTTAGTATCAGTTTAGGTGTTAGTACGCTGTTGATGCTTGTGTTGATGCCATGCTTTTTGTCTTGTCATGTGCTGATATTAACTAGCAGCATTATCTCCCATGATTGCTTGCTTGCTTGCTTACTCTATAACCTGTACTGCTAAAACATGTTATCCTACTCCATGATGCTATATCATTTGCAAATACTCCTGGACATCAGCTCCCATCATGTTGCATTAGCTATAATTTGTACTGCTAAAAGAGGAGTGTAAACTGGAGTAATTTTTTCAGCCATTATTTTTTGCAGTAATTTCTGATTTGCAGTCAGATTAGCTTGGAGCAGTAGCATTGCTTGCTCTGCTATTCTCTTATCTTCTTTTAATTAAAATTAACTAAACCTTTTCCTTTAATAAAATTAGCTAAAACTTTCCCAGTTAATTAAAAATAACTGAAACTATTCCTCTAATGCTTGCATAAACTGTTTTAAAGATGAATTGGAGTACTCCTTTAACGAAGGTTTTGTGTAGTCTATTGCTTGCATCAGTACTTTTAGAAATAAATGAATTATTTCATTTAAGTGTACTCTGGACAGCAGTAGTATAGCACTTGCTGCTGTTGTTAAGCTTGCATCAGTACTGGTTGCAGTAGTATAGGACTTGGTTACTGCTGTTAAGTTTTTCTTTCTCTTCTCTCTTCTCTTCTCTTTGTCTGCTGGAGTAAACTTTTCCAGTATACTCCTAGGAGTAAACTTTCTGTGCTAGAGTAGGAATTGCTCTCAGGAGTAGCAGTAGTGATTTGTTTAACAACAGCAACGACAGCAGTGCATATCAATTTATCATGATGACAACACTAGTGCACACCAATTTGGAACTGATTTGTTGCTTCTCCCCTGCTTAGTACTGTGAATCTGTTTCCTCTAGGCATTTAGATAGTGTGACTTCTTAGATATACTGCATACTGAAAGTTAAGAACCCCAACTGATTTGTTCTCAATCTGATTGCTTGCTGGTTACTCAGTTTTTATATCTGGACAGTGTTGTAATACACTATTGTGTCCCTATGATGTGAAAGTTATGGTCTGAATAGCTTTATAATAGGATATGCTTGAGTCTCTATGATGTTCTCTCTTAGTATCATGTCATGAGCTGTGAGTCGTGCATATATAACTGAGTTGTATAAGACCAACAAGTTTTTTTTGCCAATTAGCTTTCCGTGTGCATGCTCTTAATCCCCATAGCACTAAGAGAGGACCCTACTGATTCCCATATTACTAATTTATGTATCAAACATTATTATTTTGTATCTATGTGCTAGCTCTGTCAAATATAATCAACCTGCCTATGTTCCATTTTGCTATTTGTACTTGGATAGAAAAGCTAAAATCTGTATAGTGCTCTGTGTGTAATACCAAGTTGTTCCTGTTATTTACAAACTGCTGTTCTTATACACTGATCCACAACACCTTACATTACACATTTGAAATTAATTAAAATACATCTAAACACAGTGCTTCAACACAGATTTATCCTATGATTATACTTGAGACATTAGTTTATTTTTATGCTTTTCTTTCCCATAGTGCTTCAAGCTTGTTTATTAACTCGATTTGTTGTTATTTTGTTTAACGGGAGACTGCAGCAGAAGCAGAGAAGACGGATGCTGCACCAATCCAAGAGTAGCTAGCTTTAACTTGGCAGAGCGTTTTATTTTCCAATTGCAATATTTGTGATTGTGTGGAATATTGTATGGTTATGTACATGAAGTTTTAAGTTCCTGGGCATGCAATATTTGTAGGTTAAACTGGTTGTTGTGATGTGAACTGCTTTCACATGTTCTGTTCTGTACAGAATATATTGTAATAAACCTATTTTGGTTCTTATTTGAAGATTTTCATATTCTTTTCTTCTTTCTGTTTGATATATATTGCTTAAAAAGCGATGTGGATCCACTGCCAGGAAAAATCTGACAATTGGGACCCATCTAAAAACTGGACCACAAAAAACCCGCGAAAATAAAAATGAAATGGACCGCAAAAGGCCATGCCTAGAAAATAAAAAGGCCAAATTGTTGGGCCAGGCCCATGTAGCTAGACAAAATTCATAGAAAAATATACAGTAAAAAGGCCGAATTGTTGGGCTAGGCCCATGTAGAAAACCGAATTGGACCGGGCTGAATCTTGTGCCACATCAGCTTGCCATGCTGGATGCCTACGTGGCCTGGGGAGGTTGCTAGTGACCAAAACGCCACAGTAGACATATTTTGGTCATAAACCTTCAACGACCTTCTCACAGAGAAGGTCGCTATAGTCAGTTTACGACCGCCAGCTTTTGACCTTCTGTTTTTGGTCACAAAAAGGTCGTAAATGGAAATTTGTGACCTTTCAGTGACCAATAGTCAAGGTCACAAGTTGACATATTTCTTGTAGTGGCATGTTGGATACTCCGGAAGGTGGCCAAAATTGGCGAAGATCTTCTAATTCCGGAGGCCACAGAAAGCCACCCCAGAGACACCAGTACGGTATTAACAGTCTTCGAGACTTCCGCATCAAATAATATGCGAAAAAGAACACTCCACAGCCTTGCTGAAGTCTACCAAGTAGCAACAATAAACCCATGGAGTGACACGGCTATTACTTTCTATGCCAGTGATGAACCTAAATTCCGAACAACCCGAGCACCAGCCGCATTGGTCCTCAGTCAAATAGTGGACGGCTTTCGCCTTACCAAGGTACTCATGGATGGAGGCAGCGGATTGAACCTCATTTACGAGGAAACTCTTCAAAAAATGGAAATAGACTAGAACCGCATTGAGCGAAGCAGCACAACCTTTAGAGGAATAATCCCCAGTCGGGAAGCGCGCTGTACAGGAAAAATCACACTAGATGTGGTGTTCGGCACACCGGATAATTACAGGTCCGAAGAGGTCACGTTCCAAGTGGCCCCGTTCAGTAGCGGATACCACGCTCTGCTAGGGCGGGAAGCATTTACAATCTTCCAAGCAATACCCCATTACGGGTACATGAAGCTCAAGATGCCCGGGCTGAACGGAATTATCACTCTCGCTAGTGATCTGGACATAGCACTCCGCGCTGAAAATAAGACAGCCGCACTGGCCCTTGAGTCACTCTCCGAAGCCCTAGCGGCTGAGGAGCTGACTGTGCTGCGCTCCATGGTGAACAGGGATGATGTGATACTCGACAAAAGATCCAAGTCCACCTCCTTTAAACCAGCGGACGGAATAGTCAAATTCTAGGTCCATCCAACGGACCCCAATAAAACAGCTTCCATCAGGGCACAATTAAACCCTGGTGTAGACGCCGCACTGCGAGAGTTCCTACGTGAGAACTGGGACATTTTCGCCTGGCACCCTTCAGACATGCCAGGAATCCCATGCAGGCTGGCCGAACACAGCTTAAATATCCTAAAAGGATTCAAACCCGTCAAACAGGATCTCCGGCGTTTTTCCGAACCTAAGAGCTATTGGAGGCCGGATTCATCAGAGATATAAAACATCCGGACTGGCTAGCAAACCTGGTGATGGTACCAAAGAAGGACAAATCCTGGCGCCTGTGCGTTGATTTTAAAGACCTTAACAAGGCCTTCCCAAAGGATCCCTTCCCTCTACACCGCATCGATCAAATTATCGACGCTACCGTAGGACACGATTCGTTGTGTTTCCTCGACGCATATTCCGGTTACCATAAAATTAAGATGGCAGAGTCCGACCAAGACGCAACGGCATTCATCACACCATACGGCCCATTCTGCTTCAACACAATGCCCTTCGGGCTCAAAAACGTCGGTGCAACATATCAGCGCATGATTCAGACATGTCTGGCAAACCAGATTGGCAAAACAGTGGAGGCATACGTGGATGACGTGGTCGTTAAAACAAGACATGTAGAGTCTCTAGTAGACGACTTGAGGCTCACATTTGATAACCTCCTAACATACGATATCAAGCTCAATCCGGAAAAATGCATTTTCGGCGTTCCAGCAAGAAAGCTCTTGGGCTTCATTGTATCCGGTAGAGGAATTGAAGCAAATCCGGCCAAGATCCGAGCTCTGGCACAATTGGATATCCCAAAGGACCTCAAACAAATACAAAACTTAACCGGATGCATGGCGGCTCTAAGCCGCTTTATCTCCCGCTTGGGAGAGAAAGCACTACCGGAGTCCTTCAAAGGTGCATCTCCGAGGAAGAAGGGTGGAACCTTCTGGCTGAAATTCATGCCGGACTCGGTGGTCATCACGCCGCAGCTCGGTCCCTTGTAAGCAAGGCCTTCCGTACAGGCTTTTATTGGCCGACGGCCCGGGCAGACGCCCAGGACTTAGGCCAATGATGCGTCGGTTGCCAGCTTTTTGCAAACCAAAGCCACATGCCACCCACCGCCCTCCAAACTATCCCCATAACTTGGCCCTTCATGGTCTGGGGGCTTGACATGGTTGGACCCCTTAAAGGCGGAACCCACAAGAAAAAATACTTACTGGTCATGGTGGATAAGTTCACCAAATGGATAGAAGCCAAGCCTGTTAAGACGGCCGAATCCGGACTGGTGATAGACTTTATATCCGGGGTTGTACACCATTACGGCGTCCCCCACAGCATCATCACTGATAACGGCACGAACTTTACGGCCGACGAGGTAAAACTCTAGTGCAAAAACATGTGCATCAAGCTCGATTATGCTTCCGTCTATCACCCACAAACGAACGGCCAGGTCGAACGTGCAAATGGTCTTATCATGAGCGGCATCAAACCCAGATTAGTGCGGTCCCTCAAGGAATCAAACATGCACTGGGTAGAGGAGCTCGACTCCGTACTCTTGGGGCTGCGGACCACGCCGAATCGCACCACCGGATACACACCATTCTTCATGGTGTACGGCGCAGAGGCAGTTTTGCCTTGCGACATAATTCATGACTCACCTCGAGTGCGCATGTACGAAGAATGAGAAGCCGAGCTCGATCAGCAGGACAGTTTGGACGCCTTGGAGGAGGAGCGTGACGTGGCAAAAGCCCGTTCCGCATTCTATCAACAGCAGGCTCGAAGATACCAAAGCAGAGAAGTACGGGCCAAAAATTACAACGTTGGCGAATTAGTTCTACGCCTGCCGGACAAGAAAAAGGACAAACTCAAGCCCAAGTGGGAAGGTCCCTTCATAATTGACCAAGTCCTGACTGGTGGAGCGTACCTCCTACGAGATGCATCGGATAACCGACTCGAGCCGAACCCATGGAACGCAGCCCGTCTCTGAAGATTCTATGCCTAGCGCCGGACTCTGTGTTCGTCTCCTTCCTCTATCCATTTTTTATATATTGTCTGTCTTACATTTCTCTCCTCCTCCCCTCCCTTTCTCTTATAGCCTTTAAAGGCTCATCAAATGACGTGCTATTCGCACTCATTAATCCTGGGGGCTTCTTTTAACAGAAGCTTATTTATACGGGCTTTATGCCCAACACATGTGTTACACTTCCGCATGTACCTTTTATTTCACCATTATATGCATTGATATGACTTAAGTTTGGGCCAAGCTGGGTTGCCTGGCTCCTGTGCTTACCCCTACATTCCCGATTGTTCGGCTAGGTGGTAAAGGGAGCACCTCTGTGATTGTTACTGCCGGGACAGCCGGATGTGTACCTCAGACTGGGTGAAGCCGAAAGCTAGCGTTCTTAAGGGAATATTCGGTCGGTGACCTAAAATATGATCTTTTCACTTATTTATTTATGCGCCCCCAGATGCTTTTTCCCGCGTCTTTTTCGCAGAATGGACATGCTCTTTAGGGCATGCCTCCCAGGGAAAGGAACCCTTAACGGAACTATTCTCCCTAGAAGATGTTTCTTACTAGCCATGTAATATAACATAAATAGTTGGGCACTTGTCTGTTCAAGCACTAATGACCCCTACGCCTGGTCTCCATGCATACCCCGGTTCTTATATAACCGCAAGGGTATTCGGACACACTCCAGACCGTCAGGTCCCGAGGTTGAAGCGAAAAGGTCGGCCATGACAAACGGTCTACAATCCGGCTAGAAGGCATTCCAAATGTCAATTAAAATTACATGGTCATTCTGACTGATTGTATTCCTCTTCAATACCGTCTAACAGGTTGTCTAGTTTACAGTCCTGCTGGGAATACTTCACGGCCAATTCTACTTGGCCGTATACTAAGCTTACAGGGATCTCCTTCCCATCAGGCCCCACAGGTCTGACCTCGGCCATGTGGTTGGGGTCAGCCTTCGTGTACCGCGTCTTCACCATGGCCCAGGCCTCCCTACCGCCTTGACGGCAGGCCGATATCTTCCACAGTCGGAAGCGCCGTCGCGCTCCCTTCAGCTTCTTTGTAAGCTCTCCAAGGCCTTCAGGCATGGATATGGATGGCCACAAGGCCTGGGCGACGCCTTGCATCACCTGCCTAACTCGCTCGTGCAGTTGCGACAGCTCGGGAAGAAGGTCACCCGTAGAACCGGGCATCTCCTCTGCAGGACGACCTATTAGCACACCTACAGACATTACTCTGTTAGTCGACTTCCTCGCCGAACTCTGTTTTTTTCAAAGGTTCGTTTAAGCACTTACTAAATATGTCCCGCCGAAGCCGCTGATTCTCCTTAACGGAGTCTAACAGCTGGGCACGAACATCTTTCAGTTCAACGCCCAGCTTTGTGTTGGCATCTTGGAGATCATTCTTCTCCCGCCTCACCTTTGTCAGAACGCTCTCACTAGCCTTTAACTGGCGTAGGAGTTGTTGCTTTTCCGGATCTAATCCGGCGCCATCTGCAATTTCATTTGTCAGATTTGCACACACGCCACACTTCACAAAATACTTATCTTTTGGAAGTATATATTACCAACAGGGGTCTCCTTGGGCTCCCCTGTCGCGGCTAGTGCGGCCTCAAGTTGGGCTTTGCACTCTTCTAGCTCCTGGGACAGTTGGGTATTCTTTTCCGCAAGACCCTGCATTATTAAATGATCCTTAAATCAGTTCTTCTAACTGTTTCAAGTCTCGGGGGCTACAGATATATATAACCATTCAACTTTTTCACCCGTATGTCTTTTACATATTGCTCCGTGGCTCTGGCTAGACCATTTTGAGTGGCATAGAGGTACGCATCTCCCGAATTGAAGGCATCCAATGCCTTTTGGGAGAAACAAGCGTCGCGAAGAACTGTCCGGCGACGCCTGTGGTTCATGGCACTCTCCACCTCGGAATTGGTGGCAGACAGCCTGTCCGCATCCTCTGTTGGAGGAGCGTCCGGTGCACGCCTCGTGTTCGCCTCCGCCTCCGGACCAGGCTTTGGAGCCTGGCTGGTGGAGGCGCGATTGGCAGCCTCTTCGGATATAGTCCGGCGAGGTCTCTTTGTCCTAAAGAGAGCACGAGTGTTAATATGCCTTGAAGGAATAATACCTGGAATAAGAGGGCGCGCTATACCTTTGCGCTGGCGCCTCGGTCCGGACTGCACTTCTTTTCTGCCCACGGGGCTCTGCAGCCCCTCGTTGGCTTGTCACCGCAGGTTCGGCCTCCCGTCTCAAAAACCTCCCCTGCAAAACACGGTTGTAATCAGGAAACTGAAAACACGCGAGGGTGGACCCCTTTTCGGGGTACTGGTACTTCGGTCTCAATTACCTGGGAGGCCGGGATTAGCCCTGGATAATCGGCCGTAATGGCCACCAAGGCGTTGTCCTTGCTCAATTGATGGAACACTCCATCAATTAGCTCCACAGATAAGTCCGGATCCTCTTGGGAGGCCGGGTCAAGGGACCGTCCCAGATCCTCGGGTTGTGGAGGAGGGTTGTTTATTTCTTTAACAGCCTGGCGCTGTTCCTGCATTGAAGTCGCTAGACTATATGCTTAAACGATGGTAATATAAAACGGATGGGCAAGTAACAGTGTCCACTTACCCAACTCAGAGGATTGTACATAGTAAATCCACCCTGTGGGTTGACGCGGAGAAATTCCTCCTCTTCTCCCTTGAACAAAGCGGACAAGATCTTTATCAGAGCGGCAGCCGAATCCGGCCCCTTGCGGTTGTGACGGGTGGCGTCATCCTCCCCGTTGAAGTCCCACATGGGGTGGCCTCTATACTGAAGCGGTTGCACCCCCGCATGATGCATGCGGCCACGACTCCTATCATGTTAGTCCGGAATGAGCTAATAGTCTTATCCGGCCCATTAGGTAAAGGACGTCCCTGTCACTTTCCCTCTAAGGGCTCCGTGGACG
The DNA here is from genome assembly GCA_032464435.1 of Aegilops umbellulata. Taxonomy (NCBI): domain Eukaryota; kingdom Viridiplantae; phylum Streptophyta; class Magnoliopsida; order Poales; family Poaceae; genus Aegilops; species Aegilops umbellulata. The sequence goes on from CP136054.1 coordinate 451,650,247, forward strand.
CCAGCTTAGGCGCTTCTTCAGGGGAGCAGTGTCGAACTCAGGGAGGCCAATCCGAACAGGATCCAGCAACGGGACATCCTCTATATAAAACCATTCTGAAGGCCAATTCTCGAACGCCTTCTTTGGGGTTCCGGATAGATATCCGGTCCCGGCGATGCGCCACACTTCGGCTCCGCCCACTTGATATATTGACCCCTCCTGAGAACGGGGCATCAGGCAGAATAGCCTCTTCCACGGCGTGAAATGAGCCTCAACACCCAAAAACAGCTCGCAGAGGGCTACGAAGCCCGCGATGTGCAATATGGAGGCAGGCGTGAGGTTGTGCAGCTGGAGGCCATAGAACTCCAGGAGCCCCTAGAGAAACGGATGGATTGGAAATCTGAGCCCTCTTCTTAAATAAGAGACAAGGCATACCCTCTCTCCTTTGGAGGGATTGGGGGCACTCTCCGCTTGCTCTCCGCCATTATAGGTGGCAAGTCCGGCTCGGACCGGGACCATATAGGCCGGGGGGAGAAATCCCTTGGTTTGGAGCGTCACTAGCTCGCTGTGCGGGATGGAGCATCTCTCCCAATCTCCAGGCTGAGGGCTGGAATGGCGAGAGGAGGAGTTGCGACGGCTGGCCATGGTAGGATGGACCTTTGTCGGATGCGCTCTGATGAATACTCTCGGAGGGGAGAAGGTGTGGTTTGGATCTAAATCCTCGTCCCCTTAAATAGGCGGCTCATTTACGCGGCTAGGGGTGTGAATGTAAAAACACCCAGGCTTTTCATATTCCTTTGACACGCGGAAGACAGCCATTATTGGGCGTAGAAGCCAAGGAGCGCAACATTTACAAGAAACCAGACATTATTCAACAGGTACACGGAATTTGGAGGAGAACCCGCCTTGCAATGCCGAAGACAATTTGCGCGCTGGACTCGTCGTCATTGAAGCCTGGTTCGGGGGCTACTGAGGGAGTCCTGGATTAGGGGGTGTTCGGATAGCCGAACTATACCTTCGGCCGGACTCCTGGACTATGAAGATACAAGATTAAAGACTTCGTCCCGCGTCCAGAAGGGACTTTCTTGGCGTGGAAGGCAAGCTTGGCGATACGGATATGTAGATCTCCTACCATTGTAACCGACTCTGTGTAACCCTAGCCCTCTCCGGTGTCTATATAAAACGGAGGGTTTTAGTCCGTAGGACGAACAACAGAACAACAATCATACCATAGGCTAGCTTCTAGGGTTTAGCCTCCTTGATCTCGTGGTAGATCTACTCTTGTACTACCCATATCATCAATATTAATCAAGTAGGAGTAGGGTTTTACCTCCATCAAGAGGGCCCGGACCTGGGTAAAAACATCGTGTCCCTTGTCTCCTGTTACCATCGGCCTAGACGCAAAGTTCGGGACCCCCTACCCGAGATCCGCTGGTTTTGACACCGACAAACACCCCCGATCGAGCCTCTTTTATTGCAACAAGTAGCTTATCACCGGCTCCGTTCAGACATTCCTTCGTCGAAACTTTGCCCGTCTTCGGGTCTGACTCCCCCCATGCGCATAGAACCAAGTCCTGCACCTGGGGGGGCAGCTCCTAGTAACCGGAGTGACACCTGCATCCTCCATATCTTTCTAAGACTTATCCCACTTAGGCATTGCCACCGCGTAGCCACCTCGCCCCAGCTTATGGAACTTATCCTTTTTTCGGCATTCTTCTTGTTTATTCTCGACCGTTCCTTAGCTAATTCTGAATCCTTGAATTTCACAAAATCGTCCCAATGAGCACTTTGCTTCTCTAGTGTTCCCTCGAATACTGGAGTCTTCCTTCCTCTCTTGACGTACTTGTACCATAGACGACTATGGTGGTTGGTGAATGCAACAGCCATCTTCCTAAGAGTAGCGTCCTTGACTTTCTGCATCTGTGAAATGATCTGGTAGGGTGAAATGTTCCATGAGAGTTTCCCAAAGCAGACCTTTTTGTCTGTCGTCGACAAAAGTAACATCTGGACGTGGCTTTGCGGGCTCTCTCCATGGTTGAAGGGAGATTGGGAGTTGGTCCTTCACAAGAACTCCGCACTGATGAATGAACTTGTCCGCAATCTTCTTAGGGGCTAATGGTTCGCCATTAGGTTTGATGGCCTTGATATTGTACTTTACGCCCTCCTTCAACTTTTTGTTCGGGCCTTGTTTCTTGTTGCCTGAAGATTTGCTCGATCCGGATGGCTGAAAGAAGAAAGATCGATTCGTTAATATATCTTCAAGTCATTTAAAACATGTGATGATCACCAGATGCCTGCTTATATAAATATATATACCTCGCCGGTCTTTGTTGTTTAAAGATCAACATTTTCTTCGTCATCATAATCATAGTTCATGACTTCATCAATTCGGTCATCGCGATCGAATATCATATCACCCTCCCCGGTGTTGTTTAGAAATTCGGAGCCGTCATAATCTTCTTCATTCTGATCATCATCTGGCCCGCGAGGATGGCGTATGATATCGAACAGGGTCTCTTCTCCCTCTCTGCCGGTATTGTCCGCCATAGCTTTTATTTAACTAATCCAAAAGAAATATAAAACAATTTAGTATTCAAATTACAATGCATGGATGCAATCAATTAATAAGAAAAAACCGAATCAATCATAGTACATAATAAGCATCATCGAATATAATCTCGAATACATCGTCTCGAATAATAGATATAATCTCGAATACACCGTCTCGAATAATATATATAATCTCGAATAAATCATCTCGAATATTATATATCGAATACATCACTAGCTAGCTAGCGATCTAGCAGCTAATAAAGATCAAATACTAAAGAGTAATCTAGGCCACTCGTGGTTCCTGAGGCGTGGGCGGTGGACAACCAAAGTGAAGGAACCATCACTGGATCATAGCTCGGGTGATCTCCCCAAAGAACCTGCCAGGTATTGGAGAACCTGACGTCCATAGCAGCCATGTAGCGATGGACGTGCTCGTCCTCCTCCCTGACATAGCGACGTACCACCTCCGGCGGGGCCGGCTTCCTCCGCACCGAAAGTGGCCCACGCGAACGCCAGCAAAGGAGATGAGGGTCGACGACGGGACCCGGGGCCGGGTTCCTCACCAAGCGTCGCGCCCCTGAAGGTAGCACCTCCCAGTGCCAACCCGGCGGAGGCCAGTCCCGGACATGGGTCCTCTGAAGCAGGACGTCGTCGCGAACGGGTCGACGGCGAGGATGCGGGCCGGGCATCGTCGACAACAAATACTATATGCCGCAAAAGTAAAGTAACATTTTTTAAATGATGGATTGTGATTTCATATATGCAAATTCTAAATTTTATAAATAAAAATATAAGAAACTAAAAAACATCGATCATCGTCTAACAATTTGAAATTAATCTAATTCATCTAGCTAGCTAAAACTAACATTTCCAAAATTTCAAACATTTCTATATAACTAACATTTCTATAACATTTGACATTATATATATTATAACTAACATTTCTATATATTATTTGACATTAATCTAATCTAATTAATTAATTCATCTAAAACTTTGTATGAAAAACAGAAAAACAGAAAAAACTAAAAGCTAAAAATAGAAAAATTGTGTGTGCGCGCGTGTAGTGTGTGTGTGTGTGTGTGTGCATGTAGTGTGTGTGCGCTATAGCCGGTGCCGGCGCGCGGTGTGGCTTTGATCGATTGGAGGAAGGAGAGGGGCCGGGGGAGGGGCTCACAGCGCGCGCGGGCGAGGTCGAGGCGACGGCGACGGTGAGGCGAGGTCGATCCAAAGGCGACGGCGACGGCGAGGCGAGGGGACGGCGACGGGGGCGCCGCGGAGTCGACGGGGACGACGCGATGAGGACGGGGGCGTCGCGGAGTCGACGGGGACGGCGCGGGATGGGGCGGCGGCAGAGAGAAGTGGGAGATGAGAAACTGAAATTTTTCGAAGTGTTTCTTATATAGAGGACACCTTTAGTACCGGTTGGAGCCACCAACCGGTACTAAAGGCCTGTTTTGGCCAGGCCAAGCGGCGGGAAGGGCAGGCTTAGTACCGGGTGGTGGCTGGAACCGATACTAAAGACCCACCCTTTAGTACTGGTTCCATCCACCAACCGATACTAAAGGTGGTGCGCTGGCGCAGGTGCGGTGCGGTAAGTTTAGTCCCACCTCGCTAGCCGAGGGGCGCCCGCACTGGTTTATAAGCCCAGTGCGGTAGCTCTCTCGAGCTCCTCTCTTAAGCAGGCCTTTCGGGCCTATGTCTGTTGCTATGCCCTGATGGGCCTATTGGGCTAGCGGGCCTGCATCCTAGCCCAATTACAATATAAACCAATGCAAGAGCTAATCTAGCAATGAGAGATGAAAGGACAAAGTTGCTAACCTTTGTGATCATTTGAATGGATGGGGGCCTGCAAATCTTGACAAATTTGGGGCAAATTTTGTGATGAACTCGAGAGGAAGAAGGAAAGAACAGAGGAGAGGGAGAGGGGAAAGGGGGAAGAACAGAGTGCTGGTGGACGAAGGGTTTATATAGGACGACCTTTAGTACCGGTTCGTGCCACGAACCGGTACTAAAGGTGTTGGAGGGGCCGCACTCTGACAACATCCTGCCACCACTTTCATTAGTACCGGTTCATGGCACGAACCTATGCTAAAGGTTCGCTACGAACCGTTACTAAAGAGCTCCTCCTGTCTAGCCGTTGGAACCGGCACTAATGTACACATTAGTGCCGGTTCTGTTACAAAACCGGGACTAATGTGTCTCACATTTGACCCTTTTTCTACTAGTGTGAAGATGGCCACCGGTGAGGGTTCCCCCCTTCGGTAGCGTGCCTGAACAGGGTCCCGAGAGGTTTTTGGTGGCTACAGAGGCTTGCGGCGGAGGAACTCCCGATCTATTCTCGTCTTTGGAAGTTTTAGGATACGTGGGTATATATGGGTGAAAGGAGTATGTCGGTGGAGCTTCGGGGGGCCCATGAGGCAGGGGCGCGCCCTAGGGGGGGGGCACCCTCGTGGCCACCTCCCTTCTTTCATGACGTGCACTCGAAGCTTTTCCGGTAGCTTTCCTTCCAAAAATAACTTCTCCAGTTGATTTCGTTCCATTTCGACTCTGTTTGATATTCCTTTTCTTCGAAACACTGAAATAGGCAAAAAACAGCAATTCTGGGCCAGGCCTCCGGTTAATAGGTTAGTCCAAAAAATAATATAAAAGTGGATAATAAATCCCAATATTGTCCAAAACAGTAGATAATATAGCATGGAGCAATCAAAAATTATAGATACGTTGGAGACGTATCACTACCAAACGTCACAACATAACTGGGTGATTATAAAGGTGATCTACAGGTGTCTCCGAAGGTACTTGTTGGGTTGGCGTATTTTGAGATTAGGATTTTTCACTCCAATAGTCGGAGAGGTATCTCTGGGCCCTCTCGGTAATGCACATCACTATAAGCCTTGCGAGCACTATGACTAATGAGTTAGTTATGAGATGATGTATTACGGAACAAGTGAAGAGACCTGCCGGTAACGAGATTGAACTAGGTATTGAGATACCGACGATCGAATCTCAGGAAAGTAACATACCGATGACAAAGGGAACAACGTATGTTGTTATGCGGTTTGACCAATAAAGATCTTCGTAGAATATGTAGGAGCCAATATGAGCATCCAGGTTCCGCTATTGGTTATAGACCAGAGATGAGTCTCGGTCATGTCTACATAGTTCTCGAACCCGTAGGGTCCATACGCTTAAAGTTAGATGACGATCGGTATTATGAGTTTTGTGTTTTTGATGTACCGAAGGTAGTTCGAAGTCCCAAATATGATCACGGACATGACGAGGAGTCTCAAAATGGTCGAGACATAAAGATCGATATATTGGACGACTATGTTCGGACACCGGAATGGTTTTGGGTAGTTTCGGACACATACCGGAGTACCGGGGGGTTACCGGAACCCCGAGGGGAGACTAATGGGCCTATTGGGGGGGGCTAGTGGGGAAGAGGAGGGGCGGCCAAGGGCAGTAGCGCGCCCCCTCCCTCCTAGTCCGAATTGGATAAGGAAGGGGGTGGCGCCCCCCTTTCCTTTCCCCCTCTCTCTCCTTCCCTCTCCTCTCCTACTCCCACTTGGAAGGGGGGAGTCCTACTCCCGTTGAGAGTAGGACTCCTCATGGGGCGCGCCTAGGATGGCCGGCCCCCTCCCCCTCCTCCACTCCTTTATATACCGGGAGGGAGGCACCCCTTGAAGAGACAACAATTGATCTCTTGATCTCTTAGCCGTGTGCGGTGCCCCCCTCCACCATATTCCACCTCGATAATATCGTAGTGGTGCTTAGGTGAAGCACTGCGTCGGTAGCATCATCGTCACCGTCTCCACGCCGCCATGCTGACGGAACTCTCCCTCAAAGCTCTGCTGGACCGGAGTTCGAGGGACGTCATCGAGCTGAACGTGTGCTGAACTCGGAGGTGCCGTATGTTCGGTACTTGATCGGTCGGATCGTGAAGACGTACGACTACATCAACCGCGTTGTGCTAACGCTTCCGCTTTCGGTCCACAAGGGTACGTGGACACACTCTCCCCTCACATTGCTATGCATCACCATAATCATGTGTGTGCGTAGGATTTTTTTTGAAATTACTACGTTACCCAACAGTGGCATCCGAGCCAGGTTTTATGCGTAGATGTTATATGCACGAGTAGAACACAAGTGAGTTGTGGGCGATACAAGTCATACTGCTTACCAGCATGTCATACTTTGGTTCGGTGGTATTGTTGGATGAAGCGGCCCGGACCGACATTACGCGTACGCTTACGTGAGACTGGTTCTACCGACGAGCTTTGTGCACAAGTGGCTGGCGGGTGTCAGTTTCTCCAACTTTAGTTGAACCGAGTGTGGCTACGCCCGTTCCTTGAGAAGGTTAAAACAGCACTAACTTGACAAACTATCGTTGCGGTTTTGATGCGTAGGTAAGAACGGTTCTTGCTCAGCCCGTAGCAGCCACGTAAAACTTGCAACAACAAAGTAGAGGACGTCTAACCTGTTTTTGCAGGGCATGTTGTGATGTGATATGGTCAAGACATGCTGAGATATAAATTGTTGTATGAGATGATCATGTTTTGTTAAAGTTATCGGCAACTAGCAGGACCCTTATGGTTGTCTCTTTATTGCATAAGATGCAAGTACCATGTAATTGCTTTACTTTATCGTTGTGCGATAGCAATAGTTGCAAAAGCAATAACTGGTGAAACAACCATGTGATTACACATTGATAAAAGATCAAGATGATGGAGATCATGGTGTCATGCCGGTAACAATGAAGATCATGACAGTACTTTGGAGATGGAGATCAAAAGCACAAGATGATGATGGCCATATCATGTCACATATTTTGATTGCATGTGATGTTTATCTTTTATACATCTTATTTTGCTTAGTTCGACGGTAGATTTATAAGATGATCTCTCACTAAATTTCAAGGTGAAAGTGTTCTCCCTGAGTATGCACCGTTGGCAAAGTTCATCGTGCCGAGACACCACGTGATGATCGGGTGTGATAAGCTCTACGTTCATCTACAACGGGTGCAAGCCAGTCTTGCACACGCAGAATACTCGGGTTAAACTTGACGAGCCTAGCATGTGTAGATATGGCCTCGGAACACTGGAGACCGAAAGGTCGAGCGTGAATCATATAGTAGATATGATCAACATAGTGATGTTCACCATTGAAAACTACTCCATCTCACGTGATGATCGGACATGGTTTAGTTTATTTGGATCACGTGATCATTTAGATGACTAGAGGGATGTCTATCTAAGTGGGAGTTCTGAGTTAATATGATTAATTGAACTTTAATTTATCATCAACTTAGTCCTGATAGTATTTTGCAAATAATGTTGTAGATCAATAGCTCGCATTGTTGCTTCCCTATGTTTTATATATGTTCCTAGAGAAAACAAAGTTGAAAGATGATAGTAGCAATGATGCGGTCTGGGTCCGTGATCTAAGGTTTATCCTCATTGCTGCACAGAAGAATTATATCCTTAATGCACCGCTGGGTGACAGAGCTATTGGAGGAGAAGATGCAGACGTTATGAACGTTTGGCTAGCTCAATATGATGACTACTTGATAGTTTAGTGCAACATGCTTAACGGCTTAGAATCGGGACTTCAAAGATGTTTTGAACATCATGGACCATATGAGATGTTCGAGGAGTTGAAGTTAATATTTCAAGCAAACACCTGAGTTGAGAGATATGAAGTCTCCAACAAGTTCTATAGCTAAAAGATGGAGGAGAATAGCTCAAGCAGTGAGCATGTGCTCAGATTGTCTGGGTACTACAATCACTTGAATCAAGTGGGAGTTAATCTTCCAGATAAAATAGTGATTGGCAGAATTCTCTAGTCACCATCACCAAGTTAGTAGAACTTTGTGATGAACTATAGTATGCAAGGGATGACGTAAATGATTCCCGAGCTTTTCCTGATGATGAAATCGATGAAGGTAGAAATCAAGAAAGAGCATCAAGTGTTGATGATTAACAAGACCACTAGTTTCAAGAAAAGGGCAAAGGGAAATAAAGGGAACTTCATGTAGAATGGCAAGCAAGTTGTCATTTCCGTGAAGAAGCCCAAAGTTAGACTAAAGCCTGAAACTTACTGCTACTACTGCAAAGGAAATGGTCACTTGAAGCGGAAATGCCCTGAATATTTGGTGGATAAGAAGGATGGCAAAGTGAACACGGGTATATTTGATATACAGGTTATTGATGTGTACCTTACTAGTGTTTATAGTAGCCCCTGGGTATTTGATACTTGTTCGGTTGCTAAAAATTAGTAACTCGAAACAAGAGTTACAGAATAAACAGAGACTAGTTAAGGGCGAGGTGATGATGTGTGTTGGAAATAGTTCCAAGATTGATATGATCATCATCGCACACCCCCTATACTTTCGGGATTAGTGTTGAACCTAAATAAGTGTTATTTTGTGTTCGTGTTGAGCATGAATATGATTTGATCATGTTTATTGCAATACGGTTATTCATTTAAGTTTGAGAATAATTGTTGTTCTGTTTACATGAATAAAACCTTATTTGGTCATACACCCAATGAAAATGGTTTGTTGGATCTCGATCATAGTGATACACATATTCATAATATTGAAGCCAAAAGATGCAAAGTTAATAATGATAGTGCAACTTATTTGTGGCACTGCCATTTAGGTCATATTGGTGTAAAGCGCATGAAGAACCACCATGTTGATGGGATTTTTGGAATCACTTGATTATGAATCACTTGATGCTTGCGAACCATGCCTTATGGGCAAGATGACTAAGACTCCGTTCTCCAGAACAATGGAGCGAGCAACTGAATTATTGAAAATAATACATACAGATGTATGCAGTCCGATGAGTGTTGAGGCTCGCGGCGTGTATCGTTATTTTCTGACCGTCACAGATGATTTGAGCAGATGTGGGTATATCTACTTAATGAAACATAAATCTGAAACATTTGAAAAGTTCAAAGAGTTTCAGAGTGAAGTGGAAAATCATCGTAACAAGAAAATGAAGTTTCTACGATCGGATCGCAGAGACGAATATTTGAGTTTTGAGTTTGGTCTTATATTAAGACAATGTGGAATAGTTTCACAAAATCATGCCACCTGGAACACCACAGCGTAATGGTGTGTCCGAACGTCGTAACCGTACTTTATTAGATATGGTGCAATCTATGATGTCTCTTACCGATTTACCACTATCGTTTTGGGGTTATGCATTAGAGACAGCTGCATTCACGTTTAATAGGGCACCATCTAAATCCGTTGAGACGACACCATATGAACTGTGGTTTGGCAAGAAACCAAAGTTGTCGTTTCTTAAAGTTTAGGGCTGCGATGCTTATGTGAAAAAGCTTCAACCTGATAAGCTCGAACCCAAATCGGAGAAATGTGTCTTCATAGGATACCCAAAGGAAACTGTTGGGTACACCTTCTATCACAGATCCGAAGGCAAGATATTCGTTGCTAAGAATGGATCCTTTCTAGAGAAGGAGTTTCTCTCGAAAGAAGTGCGTGGGAAGAAAGTAGAACTTGATAAGATAATTGTACCTTCTCCCAAATTGGAAAGTAGTTCATCACTGAAATCAGTTCCAGTGATACTTACACCAATTAGTGGGGAAGTTAATGATGATGATCATGAAGCTTCGGATCAAGTTACTACCGAACCTCGTAGGTCAACCAGAGTATGTTCCGCACCAGAGTGGTACGGTAATCCTATTCTGGAGTTCATGTTACTTGACCATGATGAACCTACGAACTATGAGGAAGCGATGATGAGCCCAGATTCCGCGAAATGGCTTGAGGCCATGAAATCTGAGATGGGATCCATGTATGAGAACAAAGTGTGGACTTTGAGTAACTTGCCCGATGATCGGCAAGCCATAAAAAATAATGGATCTTCAAGGGGAAGACGGACGCTGATAGTAGTGTTACTATCTACAAAGCTAGACTTGTCGAAAAAGGTTTTGATAAAGTTCAAGGTGTTGACTACGATGAGATTTTCTCACTCGTAGCGATGCTTAAGTCTGTCCGAATCATGTTAGCAAAATGCCAGATTTTATGAAATCTGGGAAATGGATGTCAAAACTACATTCCTTAATGGATTTCTTAAAGAAGAGTTGTATATGATGCAACCAGAAGGTTTTGTCGATCCTAAAGGTGCTAACAAAATGTGCAAGCTCCAGCGATCCATCTATGGACTGGTGCAAGTATCTCGGACTTGCAATATATGCTTTGATGAGTTGATCAAAGCATATAGTTTTATACAGACTTGCGGTGAAGCCTGTATTTACAAGAAAGTGAGTGGGAGCACTACATCATTTCTGATAAATATATGTGAATGACATATTGATTGATCGGAAATAATGTAGAATTTTTTGGAAAGCATAAAGGAGTATTTGAAAGGAGTTTTTCAAAGAAAGACCTCGGTGAAGCTGCTTACATATTGAGCATCAAGATCTATAGAGATAGATCAAGACGCTTGATAAGTTTGTTAATGAGTACATACCTTGACAATATTTTGAAGTAGTTCAAAATGGAACAATCAAATAAAGAACTCTTGCCTGTGTTACAAGGTGTGAAATGGAGTAAGACTCAAAGCCCGACCACGGCAGAAGATAGAAAGAGAATGAAGGTCATTCCCTATGCCTCAGCCATAGGTTCCATAAAGTATGCCATGTAGTGTACCAGATCTATTGTATACCCCATACTGTGTTTAGCAAGGGAGTACAATAATGATCTAGGAGTAGATCACTAGACAACAGTCAAAATTATCCTTAGTGGAACAAGGATATGTTTCTCGATTATGGAGGTGACAAAAGGTTCGTCGTAAAGGGTTACGTCGATGCAAGTTTTGACACTGATCCAGATAACTCTAAGTCTCAATCTGGATACATATTGAAAATGGGAGCAATTAGCTAGAGTAGCTCCATGCAGAGCATTGTTGACATAGAAATTTGCAAAATACATACGGATCTGAATGTGGCAGACCCGTTGACTAAACTTCTCTCACAAGCAAAACATGATCACACCATAGTACTCTTCGGGTGTTAATCACATAGCGATGTGAACTAGATTATTGACTCTAGTAAACCCTTTGGGTGTTGGTCACATGAAGATGTGAACTATGGGTGTTAATCACATGGTGATGTGAGCTATTGGTGTTAAATCACATGGCGATGTGAACTAGATTATTGACTCTAGTGCAAGTGGGAGACTGAAGAAAATATGCCCTAGAGGCAATAATAAAGTTATTATTTATTTCCTTATATCATGATAAATGTTTATTATTCATGCTAGAATTGTATTAACCGGAAACATGATACATGTGTGAATACATAAATAAACAGAGTGTCACTAGTATTCCTCTACTTGACTAGCTCGTTAATTAAAGATGGTTATGTTTCCTGACCATAGACATGAGTTGTCATTTGATTAACGGGATCACATCATTAGGAGAATGATGTGATTGACTTGACCAATTCCATTAGCTTAGCACTTGATCGTTTAGTATGTTGCTATTGCTTTCTTCATGACTTATACATGCTCCTATGACTACCAAACGTCACAACGTAACTGGGTGATTATAAAGGTGCTCTACAGGTGTCTCCGAAGGTACTTGTTGGGTTGGCGTATTTCGAGATTAGGATTTGTCAATCCGATAGTCGGAGAGGTATCTCTGGGCCCTCTTAGTAATGCACATCACAATAAGCCTTGCAAGCACTGTGACTAATGAGTTAGTTACAAGATGATGCATTACGGAACGAGTAAAGAGACTTGCCGGTAACGAGATTGAACTAGGTATTGAGATATCGAGATCGAATCTCAGGCAAGTAACATACCATGACAAAGGGAACAACGTATGTTGTTATGCGGTTTGACAGATAAAGATCTTCGAAGAATATGTAGGAGCCAATATGAGCATCCAGGTTCCGCTATTGGTTATTACCGGAGATGAGTCTCGGTCATGCCTACATAGTTCTCGAACCCGTAGGGTCCGCACGCTTAAAGTTAGAGGACGATCGGTATTATGAGTTTTGTGTTTTTGATGTACCGAAGGTAGTTCGGAGTCCCGGATATGATCACGGAAATGACAAGGAGTCTCGAAATGGTCGAGACATAAAGATCAATATATTGGACGACTATGTTCGGACACCGGAATGGCTTCGGGTAGTTTCGGACACATACCAGAGTACCGGGGGGTTACCGGAACCCCCCGGGGAGACTAATGGGCCTATTGGGCCCTAGTGGAGAAGAGGAGGGGCGGCCAAGGGCAGCCGCGCGCCCCCTCCCCCGAGTATGAATTGGATAAGGAAGGGGGCGGCACCCCCCTTTCCCTTCCCCCTCTCTCTCCTTCCCTCGCCTCTCCTCCTCCCACTTGAAAGGGGGGAGTCCTACTCCCGGTGGGAGTAGGACTCCTCTGTTGGGGAACGTAGTAATTTCAAAAATTTCCTACGCACACGCAAGATCATGGTGATGCATAGCAACGAGAGGGGAGAGTGTTGTCTACGTACCCTCGTAGACCGAAGCGGAAGCGTTGACGCAACATAGAGGAAGTAGTCGTACGTCTTCCCGATCTGACCGATCCAAGCACCGTTACTCCGGCACCTCCGAGTTCTTAGCACACGTTCAGCTCGATAACGCTCCCCGGGCTCCGATCCAGCAAAGCTTCGGGGATGAGTTTCGTCAGCACGACAGCGTGATGACGATGATGATGTTCTACCGACGCAGGGCTTCACCTAAGCACCGCAACGATATGACCGTGGTGGAATATGGTGGAGGGGGCACCGCACACGGCTAAGGAACGATCACGAAGATCAACTTGTGTGTCCATGGGGTGCCCCCTGCCCCCGTATATAAAGGAGTGGAGGAGGGGAGGGCCGGCCCTCTCTATGGCGCGCCCTAGGGGAGTCCTACTCCCACCGGGAGTAGGATTCCCTCTTTCCTAGTCCAACTAGGAGTCCTTCCATGTATTAGGACTAGGAGACAAGGAAGAGGAAGAGGGAAGAGAAGGAAGGAGGGGGCGCCGCCCCTCCCCCTAGTCCAATTCGGACTAGCCAATGGGGGGGCGCGCGGCCTGCCTCTCCCTCTCCCCTAAAGCCCAATAAGGCCCATATACTTCCTCCCCCGTATTCCCGTAACTCCCCGGTACTCCCGAAAATACCCGAATCATTCAAAACCTTTCCGATGTCCGAATATAGTCGTCCAATATATCGATCTTTACGTCTCGACCATTTCGAGACTCCTCGTCATGTCCCAGATCTCATCCGAGACTCCGAACTCCTTCGGTACATCAAAACTCATAAACTCATAATATAACTGTCATCAAAACCTTAAGCGTGCGGACCCTACGGTTCGAGAACAATGTAGACATGACCGAGACATGTATCCGATCAATAACCAATAGCGGGACCTGGATGCCCATATTGGCTCCTACATATTCTACGAAGATCTTTATCGGTCAGACCGCATAACAACATACGTTGTTCCCTTTGTCATCGGTATGTTACTTGCCCGAGATTCGATCGTAGGTATCCAATACCTAGTTCAATATCGTTACCGGCAAGTCTCTTTACTCGTTCCGTAATACATCATCTCACAACTAACGTATTAGTTGTAATGCTTGCAAGGCTTATGTGATGTGCATTACCGGGAGGGCCCAGAGATACCTCTCCGACATTCGGAGTGACAAATCCTAATCTCGAAATACGCCAACCCAACAAGTACCTTTGGAGACACCTGTAGAGCACCTTTATAATCACCCAGTTACGTTGTGACGTTTGGTAGCACACAAAGTGTTCCTCCGGTAAACAGGAGTTGCATAATCCCATAGTCATAGGAACATGTATAAGTCATGAAGAAAGCAATAGCAACATACTAAACGATCGGGTGCTAAGCTAATGGAATGGGTCATGTCAATCAGATCATTCAACTAATGATGTGACCTCGTTAATCAAATAACAACTCTTTGTTCATGGTTAGGAAACGTAACCATCTTTGATTAACGAGCTAGTCAAGTAGAGGCATACTAGTGACACTCTGTTTGTCTATGTATTCACACATGTATTATGTTTCCGGTTAATACAATTCTAGCATGAATAATAAACATTTATCATGAAATAAGGAAATAAATAATAACTTTATTATTGCCTCTAGGGCATATTTCCTTCATCCTCATGGGGCGCGCCTAGGGTGGCTGGCCCCCTCCCCCTCCTCCACTCCTTTATATACGGGGAGGGAGGCACCCCTTGAAGGGACAACAATTGATCTCTTGATCTCTTAGCCGTGTGCGGTGCCCCCCTCCACCATATTCCACCTCGATAATATCGTAGCGGTGCTTAGGCGAAGCCCTGCGTAGGTAGCATCATCATCACCGTCACCACGCCGTCGTGCTGACGGAACTCTCCCTCAAAACTCTGCTGGATCGTAGTTCGAGGGACGTCATCGAGCTGAACGTGTGCTGAACTCGGAGGTGTCGTACGTTCTGTACTTGATCGGTCGGATCGTGAAGACGTACGACTACATCAACGGCGTTGTGCTAATGCTTCCGCTTTCGGTCTACGAGGGTATGTGGACGCAATCTCCCCTCTCATTGCTATGCATCAGCATAATCCTGTGTGTGCGTAGGATTTTTTTTTAAATTACTACGTTACCCAACATGAAGCACCTTAATAATGACTTCAAAAATACAAGTATGTCTTGATAAAATTTGTATGACATGTCATGCTAACCCCCCTGATTTTTCTAGTAAAAGTGGTTGAAAATTTGAACATCTCTTATTGCAAGGTTAACTCCAAGGAGACTTCTAATGAGATTCTCTAAGAAAAGCCAGAAAGGGATGGAAGACAGATTCCAAGAAGGCAGGTCTAACTGTGTCCAAGTTACACCTAAGGATGTGCAACACAAAAGCTTCTGATGGATTGTTTTTGAACATCAGTAGTGTTTAATGCATTTTTAATCCAGTGCATGTATTATATGTGTGGCTATAAGAATTGAAGTGTTAACATGTCAGACTTCTTATGTCGCTTGACCTTATTAGTACCAACAGTTTTATCATGGCTCACTTTTGGAATATTTTAAATTGGAACATAAAGAGCTATTAATTCCACTGAAAAATGGCTAACTTTATCTAATAAGATTGATGAATCTGGGTGCTCAGTTGTTTGCTTATAGGAGACAAAGAGAGTACATTTTGACAATACTTTAATTTTGTCCAAGAAGATTTAATTAGTTTGAGTTTGTTCCATTTGTTGGTGCTTCTAGTGGTTTGTTGGTTATTTAGAATGATGCTATATTTGAGGGGCACAAACTATTCAACAATGACTTTGCCATTTCGATGAATTTCACATCGAATCACTCTGGGCCATCCTAGATCCTCACAATATTTATGATCCTTTTGAGGGTGAGGCTAGAACCAATTTTATTTATTGGTTTAAAAATATATAGATCCCTACTGATATTGACTAGCTCATATTGTTGTATTTTAACTATATCATCTATCCAAACTATAGATATTTTTGTCAGGGGTACTAACAAAGCAATTAGTGAACTTGGGCTGGTGGAAATTCCACTTAAGGGCATAAACTACACTTGGAGTAATATGTAGGATGCTCTGCTTTTTCAAAGTTTAGGCTGGTTCTTCTCCTCTGAAAGTTGGACCATTAATTTCCCTAACACCATTGATGTGCCCCTTGCTCGGACTCTCTGTGATCAGAACCCTCATATCACACAGATTGGAACAAACATCCCCAAATCCAATTTATCCCGATTTGAAAACTACTAGCTACATGTAATAGCCTGGCTTATTTGGGATGATAGACTACTCATATCAAAAGAAATTCCTTCGTTTGGAGCCCATTCGGAAAAAACTCCAAAGTTAAGCGTGCTCACCTTGGAGCAATTTCAGGATGGGTGACCGACAAGAAGTTGGTCCAAGGTGCGCACGAGTGAGGACAAAGTGTGCAGGAAAGACTAGTGTTGATTTGTGGGGCCAGTCTAGATCCTACCATGATTAATGGCTAGTAAACGACGGACGTGTCCAGGGCGTTAGAAGTTGGTATCTGAGCTGACCCTCATGGTTACCCAGATGTTTGCGTGTTAGGTGCGCGGTCATGTTGTGCATGATGTTTGTGACCTATCGTGGCACACGACATTGCACATGTGCCGGACTAGAAGCACATACATATGTGCCAAGAGGGAATGTTCCTGCGGGGCGACGAGGATGTTGGTTCCTTCGAGTGGGGGTGTATGTGATAGCCTGGCTTATTAGGGATTATAGACTAATCATATCAATAAGGAATTCCTTCTTTTTCAGAAGCCCATTCGGAAAGACCTCCAAACTTAAGAGTTCTCAGCTTGGAGCAATTCTAGGATGGGTAACCGACTGGGAAGTTGGTCCTAGGTGCGCACGAGTGAGGACAAACTGCGCAAGAAAGACTATTGTTGATATATGGGCCTAGTCTAGATCCTGCCAGGAGTAACAGCCAGTAACCGGTGGGTGTGTCTGATACATCTCCAGCGTATCGATAATTTTTTATTGTTCCATGCTATTATAGTATCAATCTTGGATGTTTTATATGCATTTACAAGCAATTATATATCATTTTTTGGGACTAACCTATTAACTTAGTGTCCAATGCCAGTTGCTTTTTTGCCTATTTTTGGTTTTTCAGAATATTCATAACCCACAAGTATAGGGGATCACAATAGCTTTCGAGGGTAGAGTATTCAACCCAAATTTGTTGATTCGACACAAGGGGAGCCAAAGAATATTCTCAAGTATTAGCAGCTGAGTTGTCAATTCAACCACACCTGGAAACTTAGTATCTGCAGCAAAGTGTTTAGTAGCAAAGTAATATGATAGTGGTGGTAACGGTAACAAAAGTAAAGACCGCAAAAGTAATGTTTTTGGTATTTTGTAGTGATTGTAACAGTAGCAGCGGGAAAGTAAATAAGCGTAAACCAATATATGGAAAACTCGTAGGCACCGGATCAGTGATGGATAATTATGCCAGATGCGGTTCATCATGTAACAGTCATAACATAGGGTTACACAGAACTAGCTCCAATTCATCAATGCAATGTAGGCATGTATTCCATATATAGTCGTACGTGCTTATGGAAAAGAACTTGCATGACATCTTTTGTCCTACCCTCCCGTGGCAGCGGGGTCCTATTGGAAACTAAGGGATATTAAGACCTCCTTTTAATAGAGAACCGGAACAAAGCATTAGCACATAGTGAATACATGAACTCCTCAAACTATGGTCATCACCGGGAGTGGTCCCGATTATTGTCACTTCAGGGTTGCCAGATCATAACACATAGTAGGTGACCATAGACTTGCAAGTTAGGATCAAGAACTCACATATATTCATGAAAACATAATAGGTTCAGATCTAAAATCATGGCACTCGGGCCCTAGTGACAAGCATTAAGCATAGGAAAGTCATAGCAATATCAATATCAGAACATAGTGGATACTAGGGATCAAACCCTAACAAAACTAACTCGATTACATGATAAATCTCATCCAACCCATCACCATCCAGCAAGCCTACGATGGAATTACTCACGCACGGCGGTGAGCATCATGAAA
The DNA here is from genome assembly GCA_032464435.1 of Aegilops umbellulata. Lineage (NCBI taxonomy): Eukaryota > Viridiplantae > Streptophyta > Magnoliopsida > Poales > Poaceae > Aegilops > Aegilops umbellulata. Next base: position 451,668,372 of record CP136054.1, read on the forward strand.
TTGGTGATAGAGGATGGTTGATGATGACGACAGCGACGAATCCCCTCTCCGGAGCCCCGAACGGACTCCAGATCAGCCCTCCCGAGAGGTTTTAGGGCTTGGCGGCGGCTCCGTATCGTAAAACGCGATGATTTCTTCTCTCTGATTTTTTTTCTCTCCGAAAGCAAATATGTAGAGTTGGAGTTGGCGTCAGAGGGTCTCCAGGGGGCCCATGAGGTAGGGGGCGCGACCCCCACCCTCATGGATAGGGTGTGGGGCCCCTGGTCTTCATCTTTAGCGAGGATTTTTTATTATTTTTATAAGACATCCCGTGGAGTTTCAGGTCATTCCGAGAACTTCTGTTTTCTGCACATTAAACAACATCATGGCAATTCTGCTGAAAACAGCGTCAGTCCGGGTTAGTTCCATTCAAATCATACAAGTTAGAGTCCAAACCAAGGGCAAAAGTATTTGGAAAAGTAGATACGACGGAGACGTATCAACTCCCCCAAGCTTAAACCCTTGCTTGTCCTCAAGCAATTCAGTTGACAAACTGAAAGAAAGAAAGAAAAACTTTTACAAACTCTGTTTGCTCTTGTTGTTGTAAATATGTAAAGCCAGCATTCAGGTTTTCAGCTAAGATCATAATAACCACATTTGCAATAATTCTCATGTCTCATGATTACTCATATCAATAGCATAATCAACTAGCAAGCCATAATAATAAATCTCGGATGACAACACTTTCTCAAAACAATCATAATATGATATAACAAGATGGTATCTCGCTAGCCCTTTCTGAGACCGCAAAACATAAATGCAGAGCACCTTTAAAGATCAAGGACTGACTAGACATTGTAATTCATGGTAAAAGAGATCCAATCATAGTCATACCTAGTATAAATTAACAATGATGAATGCAAATGACAGTTGTGCTCTCCAGCTAGTGCTCTTTAATAAGAGGGTGATGACTCAACATAAAAGTAAATAGATAGGCCCTTCGCAGAGGGAAGCAGGGATTTGTAGAGGTGCCAGAGCTTGGTTTTGAAATAGAGATAAATTGTATTTTGAGCGGTATACTTTCATTGTCAACATAGCAACTAAGAGATGGCGATATCTTTCATGCTAAACACATTATTGGCGGTTCCCAAACAGAATGGTAAAGTTTATACTCCCCCTCCACCAACAAGGATCAACCCATGACTTGCTCGAAACAATGAGTGTCTCCAACATACATCAGGTCCCACGGGGAGTTTTCTTTGAAATTAATTTGGATTTATTTTGCATAAAGCATGGGACTGGGCATCCCGGTGACCAGCCATTTTCTCGTGAGTGAGGAGCGGAGTCCACTCCTCTTGAGAATAACCCACATAACACGGAAGATAAGGACAGCCTTGGTTGATACATGAGCTATTCGAGCATACAAAACAGAATGTTTATTTGAAGGTTTAGGGTTTGGCACATACAAATTTACTTGGAACGGCAGGTAGATACCACATATAGGAAGGTATAGTGGACTTATCCGGAATAACTTTGGGGTTTAAGGGATTGGATGCACAAGCAGTATTCCCGCTTAGTACAAGTGAAGGCTAGCAAAAGACTGGGAAGCGACCAACTAGAGAGCGACAACAGCCATGTACATGCATTAAAATTAATAAACATTGGATGCAAGCATGAGTAGGATATAATCCACCATGAACATAAATATCGTGAAGGCTATGTTGATTTGTTTCAACTACATGCGTGAACATGTGCCAAGTCAAGTCACTTAAATCATTCAAAGGAGGATACCACCCCATCATACCACATCATAATCATCTCAATAGCATGTTGGCACGCAAGGTAAATCATTATAACTCATAGCTAATCAAGCATGGCACAAGCAACTATGATCTCTAATTGTCATTGCAAACATGTTTATTCATAACAAGCTGAATCAGGAATGATGAACTCACCATATTTAGAAAAACAAAAGAGGTCGAGTTCATACCAGCTTTTCTCATCTCAGTCAGTCCATCATATATCATCATAATTGCCTTTCACTTTCACGACCGAATAGTGTGAATAATAATAAGAGTGCACGTGCATTGGACTAAGCTGGAATCTGCGAGCATTCAATAAACAGGAGAAGACAAGGCAGTATGGGCTCTGGGTTAAATCAACAATAATGCATATAAGAGCCACTTCAAAAATTAAATTATGGTCTTCTCCTATCGACCCCCCAAAGAAAAGAAAAGAAATAAAAACTATTTACACGGGAAAGCTCCCAACAAGCAAAAGAAGAACGGGAAATATTTTTGGGTTTTCTTTTTAATTATTACTACTACACGAGAAAAATAAACTACTACTATTTTTTTGTTTTTCTTAAGGTTTAACAAACACACTAGAAGAAAACAGGAAAAAGAAAATAAACTAGCATGGATATTACAGTGAGAGAGTATGAGCACCGACATCTAGCAATGAGTGTGTGTGAACATAAATGTAATGTCGGTGAGAAATACGTACTCCCCCAAGCTTAGACTTTTGGCCTAAGTTGGTTTATTGCCAGGGATAGCCTGGCGGATACCCGTAGGTGTAGCTGGGGTCGTACTGCGACGAGGAATAGCTGGGATCATACTATGATGAAGAAGACTCTGACTGCCACTGGCTGACAGTCATCTCTGGATCCCAAGAATAAACAGATTGTCGTGGAGGCTCATCTTGTGGTTCCGGTTCCGGGGCTGGTGCGGGATTTTTGTAAGCTTGGACGGCAGCCCACGTAACGAGATAGGGTCCAACAAAATTAAACAGAGAAGGAGCAGGCAACGTAATAGTTTCAGGATAATGTTTATCAAAGTATAACTTATATTTGAGCTCTCCATCCCTGCCCTTAACAAGAAAATCATGGGCTATCATGCTCTTATAATCTAGATAAGCATTAGGCAGCAATTTTTCTTCTTTCTCATAATGCCTAATAGCTATGTTAAAATGTGCAGCAAGGCGAGAAGCATAAATGCCTCCAAAGATGGGGCCTTTAGTACGGTTCAGACTTAACCGTCTAGCAACAATTCCGCCCATACTAACAGTGTTGTCGCGGTATAAACCATGGAACAGAATAATAATATCAGGAACACTAAGGTTCCCACAGTTCCCGCGACGAATCAAGCATCGACTAGCAAATAAAGCAAAATAGCGTAACACAGGAAAATGTATGCTAGTGATTCTTGCGTCAGAAACCTTCCTGGTTTCTCCCACAGAGATAAGATTAATAAATGGTTCCAACTCTTTACAAGGTGGTTCCTCTAAGGTACCCTCAGGGGGTATGTGGCAGACTGCGCAAAATTCAGACAATGGCATTTTCTTCACAACGTCATATAAATGAAACTCTACTGAAAGAGGTGATTCCTTAGGATAAAAGTAGAAGTTTTGCACAAAAGTATTTGTGAGTAAGAGATACTGTGGACGTTGGTCACGGACGAAGTCGGTGAGGCCAGCATTCTGAATCAATGAATAGAAATCCTCATAAATCCCGGCCTCTCTCAAGAAACTATCAGAAGGCCATTCACACGGCCGGATTTCCGCGGTACGAGGAAAATTATATTTGGGCCTCTGAGCTTCTTCATTTTGTTTCTCCTTTGAGCTTCGGCTCGATGAGCCCCTCAAAAGTCTCTCCATTATTTCTGAGATAATCTGAAATTTTTAGTAACTTCAAACAAAAGTGAACCAACTTCAATAAAACTGATAGCAACTACTCCTACAAGTGCCTAGAGCCTATGTCAAGCATTAGAACTACTTGGAACCATATAAATTTGACATGCAAGCTCAAGAACATGGTCACCTATGCGGCACAAATTTGCAGAGAATAAAGCACTAGAACAAAAACTAATTGGACTAATGGAGGAGTCACATACCAAGGAACAATCTCCCCAAGCAGTTTTGCGAGAGGTGCTTTGAGCAAGGAGATCGAAAATCACAGCAAAAGTGGCTGGAACTCGTGCTTGAGTTGGTTTTTTGGGTTTGTGTGAGACAGAGGAAGAAGATGGGTGCTGGGATAAGTGGAGGAGGGCCACCATGGGCCCACGAGGCAGGGGGCGCGCCCTAAAGGGGGGGCGCGCCCTAAAGGGGGGGCGCGCCCTAAAGGGGGGGCGCCCTCCACCCTCGTGGCCCGGTGGCAGCTCCTCCCGCGGTAATTTTTGCACAGTAAACCCTCAAATATTCCCGAAAAAATCACATTAAATTGGCATGGCATTCTGAGGACTTTTATTTTCGGGATATTTTTATATTGCACGGATAAGCCGGGAAACAGACAAAAAAACTATTTTTACTTTACTTCTACTAAATAACAGAAAATATAGAGAGGGTACAGAAGTTTGTGCTTCTAGTTTCATCCGCCTCATGCTCATAAAAAAGAATCCACTAACAAGGTTGATCAAGTCTTGTTAACAAACTCATTCCGATAATCATGAAACGGGAGAAATTTCGAATAACACTAAGTTACCTCAACGGGGATATGCACATCCCCTATAATAAATATATCATATTTCTTATTGACAGTAGGAAGAGGAAATTCAAAACCTCCAATTATAATCGATGGAATTTTTCCAATGGAGTAGATACTATGAACTTGAGGTTGTTTCCTTAGAAAGTGTACCATATGCTCATTACCATTAACATTTAAGGTGACATTGCCTTTGTTGCAATCAATAACAGCCCCTGCAGTATTAAGAAAGGGTCTTCCAAGAACAATAAACATACTATCATCCTCGGGAATATCAAGAATAACAAAGTCCGTTAAAATAGTAACGTTTGCAACCACAACAGGCACATCCTCACAAATACCGACAAGTATAGCAGTTGATCTATCAGCCATTTGCAAAGATATTTCAGTAGGTGTCAACTTATTCAAGTCAAGTCTATGGTATAAAGAGAGAGCCATAACACTAACACCAGCTCCAAGATCACATAAAGCAGTTTTAATATAATTTCTTTTAATGGAGCAAGGTATAGTAGGTACTCCGGGGTCTCCAAGTTTCTTTGGTATTCCACCCTTAAAAGTATAATTAGCAAGCATGGTGGAAATTTCAGCTTCCGGTATCTTTCTTTTATTAGTAATGATTTCCTTCATATATTTAGCATGAAGATTTGTTTTGAGCACATGAGTCAATCGCATACGCAAAAAGATAGGTCTAATCATTTCAGCAAAGCGCTCAAAATCCTCATCATCCTTTTTCTTGGATGGTTTCGAAGGAAAAGGCATCGGTTTCTGAACCCAAGGTTCCCTTTCTTTACCATTTTTTCTAGCAACAAAGTCTTTTTTATCATAACGTTGATTCTTTGATTGTGGGTTATCAAGATCAACAGCTGGTTCAACTTCTACATCATTATCATTACTAGGTTGAGCATCATCATGAACATCATCATTAACATTTTCATTAGGTTCATGTTCATTACCAAATTGTGTTTCAGCATCAGACATAGAGATATCATTTGGATTATCAGGTAGTTCAGCAATAAGTTCACTAGAAGTTTGCACAGTTCTATCATTTTTCTTTTTCTTCTTTTTAGAAGAACTAGGAACATCAATATTATTTCTATGAGAATCTTGCTCAATTCTCTTCGGGTGGCCTTCAGGATACAAAGGTTGCTGAGTCATTCTACCAGTTCTAGTAGCCACTCTAACATCATAATCATTTTTCTTACTATTCATTTCATCAAGCACTTCTTTTTGAGCTTTAAGTACTTGTTCTACTTGAGTGGTAACCATAGAAGCATGTTTGCTAACAAGTTTAAGTTCACCTTTAATATTGGCCATATAATCACCTAAGCGTCTAATCATATAAGTATTTTCTTTTAATTGTCTACCAAAATAAGCATTGAAGTCGTCTTGCTTAAACATAAAGTTATCAAACTCATGCAAGCACTGACTAGCAATTTTAGTAGGAGGGACTTCAGCTTTATCATATCTATAGAGAGAATTTACCTTTACTACCTGTGTCGGGATATCGGGATCAGGAGGTTCTTCAGTAAATAAAGAATTGAGATCATATGTTTCTTCGACAGGTGGTAAATTAAGACCATGTATTTCTTCAATAGGAGGTAAATTCTTAACATCTTCAGCTTTAATACCTTTTTCTTTCAATGATTTCTTTGCCTCTTGCATATCTTCAAGACAGAGAAATAGAACACCTCTCTTCTTCCGAGTTGGTTTAGGAATAGGCTCAGTAATTGGAGCGGGAGCTGGCTCAGGAGGTGCCCAATTATTTTCATTTGTCAACATATTATTCAATAGAATTTCAGCTTCATCCGGTGTTCCTTCCCTGAAAAGAGAACCAACACAACTATCCAGGTAATCTCTGGAAGCATCGGTTAGTCCATTATAAAAGATATCAAGTATTTCAGGTTTCTTAAGAGGATGACCAGGCAAAGCATTAAGTAATTTGAGAAGCCTCCCCCAAGCTTGTGGGAGACTCTCTTCTTTAATTTGCATGAAGTTGTATATTTCCCTTAAAGCAGCTTGTTTCTTATGAGCAGGGAAATATTTAGCAGAGAAGTAATAAATCATATCCTGGGGACTACGCACACAACCAGGATCAAGAGAATTAAACCATATCTTAGCATCACCCTTTAACGAGAACGGAAATATTTTGAGTATATAAAAGTAACGCGATCTCTCATCATTAGTGAACAGGGCGGCTATATCGTTTAACTTAGTAAGATGTGCCACAACAGTTTCAGATTCATAGCCATAAAAAGGATCAGATTCAACCTAAGTAATTATATTAGGATCAACAGAAAATTCATAATCCTTATCAGGAACACATATAGGTGAAGTAGCAAAAGCAGGGTCAGGTTTCATTTTATCTCTAAGTGATTATTTGTTCCGGTTAATCAATAACCTCTTGAGCTCATATCTTTCTTTGCAAGCTAAAATAGCGGCAGAAGATTCCATATCAAAAACATAACCCTCAGGAATAAATGGCATATTTTCATCATCACTTTCATCATTGTATTCAGATTCAATAATTTCTTTTTCTCTAGCCCTAGCAATTTTTTCATCAAGAAATTCACTAAGGGGCACAGTAGTATCAGGCATAGAAGCAGTTTCATCATAAGTATCATGCATAGCATAAGTGGCATCATCAATAACATGCGACATATCGGAACGAATAGCAGAAGCAGGTTTAGGTGTCGCAAGCTTACTCATAACAGAGAGTGAATCAAGTGCAAGGCTAGATGGCAGTTCCTTACCTCCCCTCGTAGTTGAGGGATAAATTGTTGTCTTAGCGTCTTTCAAGTTCTTCATAGTGTTGAGCAGATATAAATCCCAAGTGACTCAAATAATAGAGCTATGCTCCCCGGCAACGGCGCCAGAAATTAGTCTTGATAACCCACAAGTATAGGGGATCGCAACAGCTTTCGAGGGTAGAGTATTCAACCCAAATTTGTTGATTCGACACAAGGGGAGCCAAAGAATATTCTCAAGTATTAGAAGCTAAGTTGTCAATTCAACCACACCTGGAAACTTAGTATCTGCAGCAAAGTGTTTAGTAGCAAAGTAATATGATAGCGGTGGTAAAGGTAACAAAAGTAAAGACAGCAAAAGTAATGTTTTTGGTATTTTGTAGTGATTGTAGCAGTAGCAGCGGGAAAGTAAATAAGCGTAAACCAGTATATGGAAAAATCGTAGGCACCAAATCAGTGATGGATATTATGCCGGATGCGGTTCATCATGTAATAGTCATAACATAGGGTGACACAGAACTAGATCCAATTCATCAATGGAGTGTAGGCATGTATTTCGTATATAGTCATACATGCTTATGGAAAAGAACTTGCATGACATCTTTTGTCCTACCCTCCCGTGGCAGCGGGGTCCTATTGGAAACTAAGGGATATTAAGTCCTCCTTTTAATAGAGAGCCGGAACAAAGCATTAGCACATAGTGAATACATGAACTCCTCAAACTATGGTCATCACCAGGAGTGGTCCCGATTATTGTCACTTCAGGGTTGCCGGATCATAACACATAGTAGGTGACTATAGACTTGCAAGATAGGATCAATAACTCACATATATTCATGAAAACATAATAGGTTCAGATCTGAAATCATGGCACTCGAGCCCTAGTGACAAGCATTAAGCATAGCAAATTTATAGCAACATCAATCTTAGAACATAGTGGATACTAGGGATCAAACCCTAACAAAACTAACTCGATTACATGATAAATCTCATCCAACCCATCACCGTCCAACAAGCCTACGATGGAATTACTCACGCAAGGCGGTGAGCATCATGAAATTGGTGATGGAGGATGGTTGATGATGACGATGGCGATGAATCCCCCTCCCCGGAGCCCCGAACGGACTCCAGATCAGCCCTCCCGAGAAGTTTTAGGGCTTGGCGGCGGCTCCGTATCGTAAAACGCGATGATTTCTTCTCTCTGATTTTTTTCTCGCCGAAAGCAAATATATAGAGTTGGAGTTGGCGTCGGAGGGTCTCCAGGGAGCCCACGAGGTAGGGGCGCACCCTAAGGGGGGGCGCCCCCCACCCTCGTGGACAGGGTGTGGGCCCCCTGATCTTCATCTTTGGTGAAGATTTATTTTTTATTTTTTATAAGACATCCCGTGGAGTTTCAGGTCATTCCGAGAACTTTTGTTTTCTGCACATAAAACAACATCATGGCAATTCTGCTGAAAACAGCGTGAGTCTGGGTTAGTTCCATTCAAATCATACAAGTTAGAGCCCAAAACAAGGGCAAAAGTGTTTGGAAAAGTAGATACGACGGAGACGTATCAAATATTAGTACCAAACAAAGTCCAAATGCCACGAAACTTTTTACAGATTTTTTTCTGCACAAAAGAGACACTAGAAGTCCCGGGAGAGGGCCACAAGACGAAGGAGGTGGCCACAAGCCACTAGGGCGCACCCAGGGGGTCGGCGTGCCCTGCTTCATCATGGACCCACCTTTGCTCCGTTTGACCTAATTCGGGCTCTATAAATTCTCTAAAATCAAGAAACCAACAGAGATCCAGCCAAAATACTTTTTATGCCACCACAAGTTCCTATTCTGACGAGATCCCATCTGGAGGCCTTTTCTGGCACTCTGTCAGAGGGGAATCAATCACGGAGGGGCTCTACATCAACCTTGCTACCCTTCCGATGATGTGTGAGTAGTTTACCACAGACCTATGGGTCCATAGTTAGTAAGTAGATGGCTTCTTCTCTCTCTCTCTTTGATCTTCAATACAATGTTCCCATCGATGTTCTTGGAGTTCTATTTGATGTAATCACTTTTTATGGTGTGTTTGTTGGGATCCGATGAATTGTGAGTTTATAATCAGATTGCCCATGAATATTATTTGAGTCTTCTCTGAGCTCTTTTATGCATGATTATTATATATTTGTATTTCTCTCTGATCTCTTGATTTGGTTTGGCCAACTAGATTGATTTTTCTTGCAATGGGAGAGGTGGTTTGTGATGGGTTTGATCTTGCGGTGCTCAATCCCAGTGACAGAAAGGGACATGACACGTATTTGTATTATTGCCATTAAGGGTAAAAAATGTAGTTTATTCATGTGTGAGTTTACTTTGTCTACGCCATGTCATCTTGTTTAAGGCGTTACTCCGTTCTTTATGAACTTAATACTCTAGATGCATGCTGGATAGTTGTCGATGTGTGGAGTAATAGTAGTAGATGCATGTAGGAGTCGGTCTACTTGTCTCGGACGTGATTCCAATATACATGATCATTGCCTTGGATATCGTCATGATTATTCGCTTTTCTATCAATTGCCAACATTAATTCGTTTACCCAACGTTGTTATTTTCAAGAGAGAAGCCTCTAGTGGAAACTATGGCCCCCAGGTCTACTTTTATCATATATTAAAATCCTGAAAATACCTTGCTGCAATTTTTCTTACTTTATTTCATTTTGTATTTTTTGTACCTATCTATCATTACACAACTTAATCTTGCAATTCACCGTCAATGGATTTACAACTCCTTGTCCACGTTGGGTGCAAGGATTTGTTATTTTGTGTGCAGGTGCTGCTAATGAGGTGTTGCGTGGTTCTCCTACTGGATTGATAACCTTGGTTCTTAACTGAGGGGAATACTTATCTCTACCGTACTGCATCATCCCCTCCTCTTCGGGGAAATCCCAGCGTAGCTCACAAGTAGCAGTGTCCGGGGCGTTAAACCACAACACAATGAATTCCTAGATACTACCAAAAGAATTTGGGAGCAGGATGTCAACGAAGTGGACGAATGAAATATACCCTAGAGGCAATAATAAGAGTAATTATGTATTTCCATGTTCCTGATTAATGTTTATTTTCTATTTTATAAGTGCAATGGTCCTTGAGTCCACAATAACCATGAGACACAGAGGAAAACTCATGTGCATGTGTGAAATAATAAGCGGCAAATATATTCCTAGTCTCGCCTCTAAGACTAGTTCTGTTGAAATTTAGGCAGATTTTAGCACTAGTTAAGATATCACTAAGGCTTCCTACACATGCACATCTAAAGATAGGGTAGCAAAAATAGTAAAACATGTAATTGTGTGGAAAGTAAGGGGTAGAGATGGAGGATCAAACGCAATGAAGACACGATGATTTTTGGCGTGGTTCCGATAGGTGGTGCTATCGTACGTCCACGTTGATGGAGACTTCAACCCACGGAGGGTAGCAGTTGCGCGAGTCTATGGAGGGCTCCACCCGCGAAGGGTCCATGAAGAAGCAACCTTGTATACTCCATCATGGCGTACGTCCATGAAAGACTAGCTTCACTCGGGTAGATCTTCACGAAGTAGGTGATTTCCTTGCCCTTACAAACTCCTTGGTTAAATTCCACAAGATCTTGGAGGCTCCCAAGCAAGGTTGTCAGAATCGTGATCATGAATCGGATCGGAGCTCTGATAATACGATCGCAAATCATAGAATCTTCACTATCAGGATCGTAGAAACGTAGATTCTATGAACCAACATCGTAGAATCAAAGGGGTTAGTTTGGATCGTAAAGTCGTAGAATCGTACAACAGAATCGCGATTCTGACAACCTTGCTCCCAAGTGACACCTAGCCAATCTAGGAGACACCACTCTCCAAAAGGTAATAGATGGTGTTGTTGATGATGAACTCCTTCCTCTTCTGCTTCAAATGATAGTTTCCCCAACACTCAATCACTCTCTCACAGATTTGGCTTTTGTATAAGAGGGGGTTGAATGAAAAGCAACTTAGGAAAGGCTAGAAATCAAGGATCAAGTGGTAGGATTGGAATCTCTTGATCTCAGCACATGAGTAGGTGGTTCTCTCTCACAAAATGAGTAATGGAAGTGGTGGTTCGTTCTAATGGCTCTCTTAGAGAGTAAGTGGGGGTGGAGGGATATATAGAGGCTACACCCAAAGGTCCAACCGTTACAAGTCTTTGACCCAACTCGCTGACACCAGATCAAAATCTCGGTGAGACCGCCTAGTGTAGAAGATTTGAATGTTGGAAGTCTCGGTGAGACCGATTGAACATCTCAGTGCGGCCGAAGTGCAATGGCTAGGGAAAGACCTCATTTCATTAGTTACAGTCGTTTTATGTCGGTAATTCCAAAATGAAGCAACTTCATCACATAAGCTTGGTCACGCCATCTTGGCGAGACCGAGACCCATATCGGTAGAACCAAAATGCCAGGGTTTGTCTTAGGCAGTGTATGTGATCAACTCGGTGAGTTCGGGAGATAGATTTTCGGTGGGACCTAGACGACACTTTAGGGTTTTGTATAGATGTGATGTGGAGAAGTGTTTGAGGATTTTGGAGCAATATCACTAAGCACTTGAGCAATTAAGTCATGATCAAAACCTAATCCCTTTTGATAGTATTGGCTTTCCTATTTACTCAATGTGATCTTGGATCACTTAACTAAAAATGAAGATTCTTCGAGCTTTGCCAATCCTTGTCCTTAGCATTTCGAAAGGGTCCACATTCTCATGTCCTTGCCATGCCACTGTTGAACTTATCTGAAATATACTAGATAAAGATGTTAGTCCAACAACATGTATGTTGACATTAATTACCAGAACCACCAAGGGAGAAAATGTGCTTTCAACTAGCTCAAGTGTTGCATGATGGTTTTGTTTTCCTGATTATGGGCATAGTTAAAGTAACAAGGGTGTTGTCAACATTGAGGACACATTATTGGAAGAACATGGGTGTTGAGCAGATCCAATTGATTATTATACAATGCGATCATATAGTCGCAAGTTATTAGTATAACCACTCATATGTTAACGTTTGCATAGTTCCGTATACCATGGTAATGTCGAGCACCTTCATACCGAATCATGTACATTAGGGTTCGTCAAACATCAAACATAAAAGAGTGATCGTAATGACAACTTTCAAGTGCATCAGAAAAGTATGACAAGGGACTAGATAGCTCAAGACTGGGATTCGCTCCTCCGATGATGGACATATATTCAGTGTGACCGTATACATCATTGTCTAGCCAGAACGTTACTTGTTCACTCGGATGCCACAACACGGGAACGAGAAAAGAAAACTGGTAACGAGGATAACTGCCATAGAGACAAAGTATTGCTTCATGTGGATGCTGATAAGTCTCACCTCGGGTTTTGTAAAGTACAAAAGAAAAAAATGGAATATCATACAAAAACAACAAGTTAACTCGATGTTTATTCATGTGGGTGTAGGGTTCAATATGGATGTCCACGGTTCGACCATTCATCATTGTCCGGAAGGAGTTCTAGGTCATGTCTACACTTTACTGGACCTGCGGCGTCACCGAGCTGTTGAGAATTAGAAATGTAGGAGCATGGTAGAAATTCACTGGAAAAGTTTTGAAAAGTTTCAGAGAGAAGACCGGAAGTGTTTAAAAAAAACTGAAAGCATTTCAAGAAAAACCAGAAACTATCCTAAGGCGACAAAAGAACCACTTGAAGGCTCAGGAAGGTTTCAGAATTTTCCGGAGCCTCCTAGAAAGTTTCGGGCACCATGGGCAAGGCCCAAGTGGGGCAGCCACATGGGCCTTAGTGGCCCAATGTGGGGTGCCCCCTTTTGCTTGGGGGCAGGGGTAAGCCCCCTTCTGGTGCGACCAGTGTTTGGACGGGTGGCTAGCCCCTTGGGGGCAGTTCACTCCATAAGTTGTCCACCTCCTTGGCCTATTATAAATAGGTGGGAGCAATACCCTCCATATGTATTTGATTTTGCACAAAGGCTTCCCTATCTCTCTCTATCTATCTATCTCTCTATCTCTCTCACTCTCTCTCTCTCTCTCTCACACACACACATACACGCACACACAAAGTTCGCGCACCACCAGGATGCTCCTCCTCCTCTAGTACTCTGATGTTTCTCTTGTTCTCGATTGCGAGGCTCTGTAGGATTGGTGATTCCATGTGCGTGGATACCTACAGAGGCACTGTATGTTTGGTGCTTGATCTACGAGTCATTTCGAGGGATGAATTCTTCCGCCTGGGACGTATAACATAGCTGCGATAATCTGCATAACATGCTCCACTAACTCTCCTCTCTGTTGTGATACATTGGTGCATAATTTTTTGTTTTCTACTATGTTTCCCAAAATTGGATAGTGCCAAAATTCCTACTACAAAATTCAAAAAGGCTTACGAAGGGGGTGAAAATATGGCCTAAACGGATTTCAAATCTAGTTGCTTTAGTTAAAGATGCCAATGCCCTTATCACCCTTTGGGACACTATTTAGGAATTTAGGAGCCTAGCCAATATTGACTCAAATGGCCAAGAGATCATTAAGGAACATCTCCTCAAACATCTTGCTTTCTAGACAACATATTGGAAGCAAAGAGTCATCATTAGGTCGATTATAGTGGGTGAGGTGAATTCAAAATTCTTCAATCCAAAGCCACCATTAAATATGGACACAACAAGATCTCCATGCTGAAAGATGACGCATATAGTGAATATCATGAGCACCAACCCAACAGAACTTTTTTATGGAGAGCCTTTGAATAAAGACTTGGTCAATCACTTCAAACTTATTCTTTGCTAGATCTAAACTCTCACATTCAGAAATGTGATGAGCTATTTAGAGATCTTCTTCTCCAAAAATGAAATTGATGAGGTTATGAGGATGCTTCCTGTGGATAAATGGGCCTGATGGTTTTCATGGTGTTTTCATTAAATCCCATTGGAGCCTAATTTTTCATGAATTCCATACTCATATAGGTTTTTTTATCATGGAAGAGTTAATTTGCAAAGTATCAATGCCAGAGACATCACCTTGATTCCTGAAAAAGCTACCCCTTTGACTACAAATGATTTCAGGCATATCTCTTTGCTAAATTGCACATAGGAAAACCCTTTGTATACTCAGGTGTGAAGGCATTGATCATGGGGAAGCGAGGAAGGGCCGCAAGTCGCTGACAATGAGCGAGGAACTATGAGATTAAGAATAGGGAACCCCAAGTCCCGCGTAGAGCTCGTGGACCCTGGAACTATGACCCTACCGTGAAATTTTCTCTAGGCACCCAAGATACCCGCAACCCCACGGATCTCTATGCTTTTCTACGAGCAAATGGATGGGCTAGTCCCATGGAATCTCACCTACGTCCATACATGTTTGTGGAAATTATACATTTCATACCTCCTACACTTTGTAGGGTTAGAAAAGTATTAGAGACTAAACTAAAGAGAAGTTTGCTCGTATATCTCCCCACGAAGGATCAAGGCCTCCCTCTTTTGGAGAAGATCCTCTCACGTCCATCTCATTAGATGGGAAGAACAATCCTACCTTGCTATCATGTTCCCTTGGGAATTTTGAATCAATTGCACCTCTTGCATTGACTTTTGAGTTATAAAAAGAAGCTTGGCTTGTGAATTTCCTCTATCATGGTTTTCCTCCTTGTTTCTCATGTGTTTTGATTGTGATTTCCCTTTAGTTGTTATTTTTTCTTGTGCCTCAAATCCACCTCGAATTTGTGAATATAAGACCACTCTATGGCTTACCGCATACGACAAGTCCACTGACACTATGATGACAGCTTGGCAGTATCTCCTCTACTGCTCAGATCAAGATCCGCTTGCACGATGAGTGTGCCCGCTCCTCCCTTAGATGGCATTTTCCCTTTTCCACACATATAAACATTCAATGGTGATCACTCTTGAGCATTCGTGTGCTTATACATGAGCAATCGTGACGCTTCAGGCCTACTTCTATCGCGGCACTATGTTAGGTCTCGATTAGCTCAGATAATGATAATTATTTTGGTTGTTCAAAGGTTTTTCCCTTCCATTTTGTTAATAATTGTATTTTTTTGGTCACTCATGCTATCTAGTTTTTTTTTAGGAAATGATGAGCTTCTGCGAGTGTTTGAGAAAAAATATCTATCACGAGAGAAAAATAAACAAGCTATTGGTAATGGAGTGTCAACAAATGGAAGAATCTGCTAACATAATCAAACACATGGCCTCGCAAAAGTAATCCCAGTCTGAGCTAGCACATCTTGACAAGCCTTTTTTGTGACGAATTCTATATATACCATTGAGAACTTTCTCATTTGCCCAGACACCACTCAAAATTGTCGGCATCAAAATATGCCCTTGTTCTTTTTGTGGGGTATAGATACATTGCTACCGTGAGTTAAGAAGTTCACTATGTACAAGATATATACCATGTCCATATTGACCATTCTACCCGTTAGGTCCATTAATAATAACAAAATCTCTCTGCAAAATTACCAAGTTCAACCATCTATCGCGTAGGCTTGCTTGTGATTGTGAGATGTTATTTCTTAATTTAGAACTTTCAAATATCTACTAAAATTTCATTGAAAAATTTGACACTTTATTCATCTTAAACTATTGCACAAAATTGGCTAGAATAGTAAGGAGTACATTAGAGAATGGACATTTGGTGACCAAGCTCACTGGAGCTCGCAATTATTGAAAAATTCAAAATTTAAACTTCTCGCTTTCAAAAAAAATCTAAAAACAAGTGTGCTAGTAAACAAGGATGTTATGTGTATGTGTGTAAATTTTTATGATGAAATACTTTGAAATGCCATTTGTACAAAAAAGACAAATTCATGGCCTGAGAGGATGAATAGTATCATGTGTTAAAAAGCCCCATGTTTTTTTGCACAACGTATTTTGCTCCGAAAATTTACACACATGTGTGTTATTGAAGGAAATATGCCCTAGAGGCAATAATAAAGTTATTATTTATTTCCTTATATCATGATAAATGTTTATTATTCATGCTAGAATTGTATTAACCGGAAACATAATACTTGTGTGAATACATAGACAAACTAAGCGTCACTAGTATGCCTCTACTTGACTAGCTTATTGATCGAAGATGGTTATGTTTCCTAACCATAGACATGTGTTGTCATTTGATTAACGAGATCACATCATTAGGAGAATGATGTGATTGACATGACCCATTCCATTAGCTTAGCACCCGATCGTTTAGTATGTTGCTATTGCTTTCTTCATGACTTATACATGTTCCTATGACTATGAGATTATGCAACTCCCGTTTGTCGGAGGAACACTTTGTGTGCTACCAAACGTCACAACATAACTGGGTGATTATAAAGGAGCTCTATAGGTGTCTCCAAAGGTACATGTTGGGTTGGCGTATTTCGAGATTAGGATTTGTCACTCCGATTGTCGGAGAGGTATCTCTGGGCCCTCTCGGTAATGCACATCACATAAGCCTTGAAAGCATTGCAACTAATGAGTTAGTTGTGAGAGGATGTATTACGGAACGAGTAAAGAGACTTGCCGGTAACGAGATTGAACTAGGTATTAAGATACCGACTATCGAATCTCGGGCAAGTAACATACCAATGACAAAGGGAACAACATATGTTGTTATGCGGTCTGACCGATAAAGATCTTCGTAGAATATGTAGGAGCCAATATGAGCATCCAGGTTCCGCTATTGGTTATTGACCAGAGACGTGTCTCGGTCATGTCTACATTGTTCTCGAACCCGTAGGGTCCGCATGCTTAACGGTACGATGACAGTTTCATTATGAGTTTATATATTTTGATGTACCGAAGGTCGTTCGGAGTCCCGGATGTGATCACGTACATGACGAGGAGTCTCGAAATGGTCGAGACATAAAGATTGATATATTGGAAGCCTATGTTTGGACATCGGAAGTGTTCCAGGTGAAATCGGCATTTTACCGGAGTACCGGGAGATTACCGGAACCCCCCGGTAACCTAATGGGCCTTAGTGGGCCTAGTGGAGGAAGAGGAGAGGAGGCCTATGGGCTGCCGTGCGCCCCCCCCCCCCCCCCCCGCCCCCCCAAGTCCGAATTGGACAAGGAAGGGGGGCGGCGCCCCCCCTTTTTCCTTTCCCCCCTTTCCTCCTTCCCCCCAAGTCCTAATCCAACTAGGGAAACGGAGGAGTCCTACTCCCTCCTTCGGCGCGCCTCCTCCTAGGGCCGGACGCACCCCCCCTTGCTCCTTTATATACGGGGGCAGGGGGCACCTCTAGACACACAAGGTGATCTTCGTGATCGTTCTCTTAGCCGTGTGCGGTGCCCCCCTCTACCATAATCCTCGATAATATTGTAGCGGTGCTTAGGCGAAGCCCTGCGACAGTAGAACGTCAAGATCGTCACCACGCCGTCATGCTGACGGAACTCTTCCCCGACACTTTGCTGGATCGGAGTCCGGGGATCGTCATCGACCTGAACGTGTGCTAGAACTCGGAGGTGTCGTAGTTTCGGTGCTTGATCGGTCGGGTTGCGAAGACGTACGACTACATGAACCGCGTTGTCATAACGCTTCCGCTTTCGGTGTATGAGGGTACGTGGACAACACTCTCCCCTCTCGTTGCTATGCATCACCATGATCTTGCTTGTGCGTAGGAATTTTTTTGAAATTACTACGTTCCCCAACAGTGGCATCCGAGCCTGGTTTTATGTGTTGATGTTATATGCATGAGTAGAACACAAGTGAGTTGTGGGCGATATAAGTCATACTGCTTACCAGCATGTCATACTTTGGTTCGGCGGTATTGTTGGATGAAGCGGCCCGGACCGACATTACGCGTACGCTTACGCGAGACTGGTTCTACCGACGTGCTTTGCACACAGGTGGCTGGCGGGTGTCAGTTTCTCCAACTTTAGTTGAACCGAGTGTGGCTACGCCTGGTCCTTGCGAAGGTTAAAATAGCACCAACTTGACAAACTATCGTTGTGGTTCTGATGCGCAGGTAAGATTGGTTCTTGCTTAAGCCCGTAGCAGCCACGTAAAACTTGCAACAAACAAAGTAGAGGACGTCTAACTTGTTTTTGCAGGGCATGTTGTGATGTGATATGGTCAAGACATGATGCTTAATTCTATTGTATGAGATGATCATGTTTTGTAACCGAGTTATCGGCAACTGGTAGGAGCCATATGGTTGTCGCTTTATTGTATGCAATGCAATCGCCCTGTAATGCTTTACTTTATCACTAAGCGGTAGCGATAGTCGTAGAAGCATAACATTGGCGAGAAGACAACGATGCTACGATGGAGATCAAGGTGGCGCGCCGGTGACGATGGTGATCATGATGATGCTTCAAAGATGGAGAACACAAGCACAAGATGATGATGGCCATATCATATCACTTATATTGATTGCATGTGATGTTTATCTTTTATGCATCTTATCTTGCTTTGATTGACGGTAGCATTATAAGATGACCCCTCACTAAATTATCATAGTAAAAGTGTTCTCCCTGAGTATGCACCGTTGCGTAAGTTCTTCGTGCTGAGACACCACGTGATGATCGGGTGTGATAGGATCTACGTTCAAATACAACAGGTGCAAAATAGTTGCACACGCAGAATACTCAGGTTTAACTTGACGAGCCTAGCATATAACAGATATGGCGTCGGAACACGGAGACCGAAAGGTCCAGCGTGAATAATATAGTAGATATGATCAACAAAGTGATGTTCACCATTGAAACTACTCCATCTCACGTGATGATCGGACATGGTTTAGTTGATTTGGATCACGTGATCACTTAGAGGATTAGAGGGATGTCTATCTAAGTGGGAGCTCTTTAGTAATATGATTAATTGAACTTAAATTTATCATGAACTTAGTACCTGATAGTATCTTGCTTGTTTATGTTTGATTGTAGATAGATGGCCCGTGCTGTTGTTCCGTTGAATTTTCATGCGTTCCTTGAGAATGCAAAGTTGAAAGATGATGGTAGCAATTACACGGACTGGGTCCGTAACTTGAGGATTATCCTCATTGCTGCATAGAAGAGTTACGTCCTGGAAGCACCGCTAGGTGCCAGGCCTGCTGCTGATGCAACTGACGACGTTAAGAACGTCTGGCAGAGCAAAGCTGATGACTACTCGATAGTTCAATGTGCCATGCTTTACGGCTTGGAATTGGGTCTTCCACGACATTTTGAACGTCATGGAGCATATGAGATGTTCCAGGAGTTGAAGTTAATATTTCAAGCAAATGCCCTGATTGAGAGATATGAAGTCTCCAATAAGTTCTACAGCTGCAAAATGGAGGAGAATAGTTCTGTCAGTGAGCATATACTCAAAATGCCTGGATATAATAATCACTTGATTCAATTGGGAGTTAATCTTCCAGATGATTGCGTCATTGACAGAATTCTTCAATCACTTCCACCTAGCTACAAGAGCTTCGTGACGAACTATAATATGCAAGGGATGGATAAGACAATTCCCGAGCTCTTCGCAATGCTGAAATCTGCGGAGGTAGAAATCAAGAAGGAGCATCAAGTGTTGACGGTCAACAAGACCACTAGTTTCAAGAAAAAGGGCAAAGGAAAGAAGAAGGGGAACTTCAAGAAGAACAGCAAGCAAGTTGCTGCTCAGGAGAAGAAACCCAAATCTGGACCTAAGCCTGAAACTGAGTGCTTCTACTACAAGCAGACTGGTCACTGGAAGCGGAACTGCCCTAAGTATTTGGCGGATAAGAAGGATGGCAAGGTGAACAAAGGTATATGTGATATACATGTTATTGATGTGTACCTTACTAATGCTCGCAGTAGCACCTGGGTATTTGATACTGGTTCTGTTGCTAATACTTGCAACTCGAAATAGGGAGTACGGATTAAGCGAAGATTGGCTAAGGACGAGGTGACGATGCGCGTGGGAAATGGTTCCAAAGTCGATGTGATCGCAGTCGGCACGCTACCTCTACATCTACCTTCGGGATTAGTATTAGACCTAAATAATTGCTATTTGGTGCCAGCGTTGAGCATGAACATTATATCTGGATCTTGTTTGATGCGAGACGGTTATTCATTTAAATCAGAGAATAATGGTTGTTCTATTTATATGAGTAATATCTTTTATGGTCATGCACCCTTGAAGCATGGTCTATTCTTATTAAATCTCGATAGTAGTGACACACATATTCATAATGTTGAAGCCAAAAGATGCAGAGTTGATAATGATAGTGCAACTTATTTGTGGCACTGCCATTTGGGTCATATCGGTGTAAATCGCATGAAGAAACTCCACACTGATGGGCTTTTGGAACCACTTGATTATGAATCACTTGGTACTTGCGAACTGTGCCTTATGGGCAAGATGACCAAAACACCATTCTCCTTTACTATGGAGAGAGCAACAGATTTGTTGGAAATCATACATACAGATGTATGCGGTCCGATGAATGTTGAGGCTCGTGGCGGATATCATTATTTTCTCACCTTCACAGATGACTTAAGCAGATATGGGTATATCTACTTAATGAAACATAAGTCTGAAACATTTGAAAAGTTCAAAGAATTTCATAGTGAAGTTGAAAATCATCGTAACAAGAAAATAAAGTTTCTACGATCTGATCGTGGAGGAGAATATTTGAGTTACGAGTTTGGTGTACATTTGAAACAATGCGGAATAGTTTCGCAACTCACGCCACACGGAACACCACAGCGTAATGGTGAGTCCGAACGTCGTAATCGTACTTTACTAGATATGGTGCGATCTATGATGTCTATTGCTGATTTACCGCTATCGTTTTGGGGTTATGCTTTAGAGACTGCCGCATTCACGTTAAATAGGGCACCATCGAAATCCGTTGAGATGACGCCTTATGAACTATGGTTTGGCAAGAAACCAAAGTTGTCGTTTCTTAAAGTTTGGGGCTGCGATGCTTATGTGAAAAGCTTCAACCTGATAAGCTCGAACCCAAATCGGAGAAATGTGTCTTCATAGGATTTCCGAAGGAAACTATTGGATACAACTTCTATCACGGATCCGAAGGAAAGACTTTTGTTGCTAAATTCGGAAACTTTCTAGAGAAGGAGTTTCTCTCGAAAGAAGTGAGTGGGAGGAAAGTAGAACTTGATGAGGTAACTGTACCTGCTCCCTTATTGGAAAGTAGTACATCACAGAAACCGGTTTCTGTGACACCTACACCAATTAGTGAGGAAGCTAATGACGATGATCATGAAACTTCAGAACAAGTTACTACTGAACCTCGTAGATCAACCAGAGTATGATCCGCACCAGAGTGGTACGGTAATCCTGTTCTGGAAGTCATGCTACTAGATCATGGTGAACTTACAAACTATGAAGAAGCAATGGTGAGCCCAGATTCCGCAAAATGGCTTGAAGCCATGAAATCTGAGATGGGATCCATGTATGAGAACAAAGTGTGAACTTTGGTTGACTTGCGCAATAATCGGCAAGCAATTGAAAATAAATGGATCTTCAAGAAGAAGACTGACGCTGACAGTAATGTTACTGTCTACAAAGCTCGACTTGTTGCGAAAGGTTTTCGACAAGTTCAAGGAATTGACTTCGATGAGACCTTCTCACCCGTAGCGATGCTTAAGTCTGTTCGAATCATGTTAGCAATTGCCGCATTTTATGATTATGAAATTTGGCAGATGGATGTCAAAACTGCATTCCTGAATGGATTTCTGGAAGAAGAGTTGTATATGATGCAACCGGAAGGTTTTGTCGATCCAAAGGGAGTTAACAAAGTGTGCAAGCTCCAGCGATCCATTTATGGACTGGTGCAAGCCTCTCGGAGTTGGAATAAATGCTTTGATAGTATGATCAAAGCATTTGGTTTTATACAGACTTTTGGAGAATCCTGTATTTACAAGAAAGTGAGTGGGAGCTCTGTAGCATTTCTGATATTATATGTAGATGCCATATTACTAATTGGAAATGATATAGAATTTCTGGATAGCATAAAGGGATACTTGAATAAAAGTTTTTCGATGAAAGACATCGGTGAAGCTGCTTACATATCGGGCATTAAGATCTATAGAGATAGATCAAGACGCTTAATTGGACTTTCACAAAGCACATACCTTGACAAAGTTTTGAAGAAGTTCAAAATGGATCAGGCTAAGAAAGGATTCTTGCCTGTGTTACAAGGTGTGAAGTTGAGTAAGACTCAATGCCCGACCACCGTAGAAGATAGAGAGAAAATGAAAGATGTTCCCTATGCTTCAGCCATAGGCTCTATCATGTATGCAATGCTATGTAGCAGACCTGATGTGTGTCTAGCTATAAGTCTAGCAGGGAGGTACCAAAGTAATCCAAGAGTGGATCACTGGACAGCGGTCAAGAACATCCTGAAGTACCTGAAAAGGACTAAGGATATGTTTCTCGTATATGGAGGTGACAAAGAGCTCATCGTAAATGGTTACGTTGATGCAAGCTTTGACACTGATCCGGATGATTCTAAATCGCAAACCGGATACGTGTTTACATTAAACGGTGGAGCTGTCAGTTGGTGCAGTTCTAAACAAAGCGTCGTGGCGGGATCTACATGTGAAGCGGAGTACATAGCTGCTTCAGAAGCAGCAAACGAAGGAGTTTGGATGAAGGAGTTCATATCCGATCTAGGTGACATACCTAGTGCATCGGGTCCAATGAAAATCTTTTGTGACAATACTGGTGCAATTGCCTTGGCAAAGGAATCCAGATTTCACAAAAGAACCAAGCACATCAAGAGACGCTTCAATTCTATCCGGGGTCTAGTCCAGGTGGGAGACATAGAGATTTGCAAGATACATACGGATCTAAATGTAGCAGACCCGTTGACTAAGCCTCTTCCACGAGCAAAACATGATCAGCACCAAAGCTCCATGGGTGTTAGAATCATTACTGTGTAATCTAGATTATTGACTCAAGTGCAAGTGGGAGACTGAAGGAAATATGCCCTAGAGGCAATAATAAAGTTATTATTTATTTCCTTATATCATGATAAATGTTTATTAGTCATGCTAGAATTGTATTAACAGGAAACATAATACTTGTGTGAATACATAGACAAACTAAACGTCACTAGTATGCCTCTACTTGACTAGCTCGTTGATCGAAGATGGTTATGTTTCCTAACCATAGACATGTGTTGTCATTTGATGTGATTATCATTAGGAGAATGATGTGATTGACATGACCCATTCCATTAGCTTAGCACCCGATCGTTTAGTATGTTGCTATTGCTTTCTTCATGACTTATACATGTTCCTTTGACTATGAGATTATGCAACTCCCGTTTGCCGGAGGAACACTTTGTGTGCTACCAAACGTCACAACGTAACTGGGTGATTATAAAGGAGCTCTACAGGTGTCTCCAAAGGTACATGTTGGGTTGGCGTATTTCAAGATTAGGATTTGTCACTCCGATTGTCGGAGAGGTATCTCTGGGCCCTCTCGGTAATGCCCATCACATAAGCCTTGCAAGCACTGCAACTAATGAGTTAGTTGTGAGATGATGTATTACGGAACGAGTAAAGAGACTTGCCGGTAACGAGATTGAACTAGGTATTAAGATACCGACGATCGAATCTCGGGCAAGTAACATACCAATGACAAAGGGAACAACGTATGTTGTTATGCAGTCTGACCGATAAAGATCTTCGTAGAATATGTAGGAGCCAATATGAGCATCCAGGTTCCGCTATTGGTTATTGACCAGAGACGTGTCTCGGTCATGTCTACATTGTTCTCGAACCCGTAGGGTCCGCACGCTTAACGTTACGATGACAGTTTCATTATGAGTTTATATATTTTGGTGTACCAAAGGTTTTTCGGAGTCCCAGATGTGATCACGGACATGACGAGGAGTCTCGAAATGGTCGAGACATAAAGATTGATATATTGGAAGCCTATGTTTGGACATCGGAAGTGTTCCAGGTGAAATCGGCATTTTACCGGAGTACCGGGAGGTTACCGGAACCCCCCGGTAACCTAATGGGCCTTAGTGGGCCTAGTGGAGGAAGAGGATGGGAGGCCTATGGGCTGCCGCGCGCCCCTCCCCCCCAAGTCCGAATTGGACAAGGAGGGGGCGGCGCCCCCCTTTTTCCTTTCCCCCCTCTCCTCCTTCCCCCCAAATCCTAATCCAACCAGGGAAAGGGGGGGAGTCCTACTCCCGGTAGGAGTAGGACTCCTTCGGCGCGCCTCCTCCTAGGGTCGGCCGCACCCCCCC
This sequence comes from Aegilops umbellulata, assembly GCA_032464435.1. Taxonomy (NCBI): domain Eukaryota; kingdom Viridiplantae; phylum Streptophyta; class Magnoliopsida; order Poales; family Poaceae; genus Aegilops; species Aegilops umbellulata. The sequence continues at coordinate 451,692,784 of CP136054.1, forward strand.
CCTTGCTCCTTTATATACGGGGGCAGGGGGGCACCTCTAGACACACAAGTTGATCTTCGTGATCGTTCTCTTAGCCGTGTGCGGTGCCCCCCTCCACCATAATCCTCGATAATATTGTAGCGGTGCTTAGGAGAAGCCCTGCGATAGTAGAACGTCAAGATCGTCACCACGCCGTCGTGCTGACGGAACTCTTCCCCGACACTTTGCTGGATCGGAGTCCGGGGATCGTCATCGAGCTGAACGTGTGCTAGAACTCGGAGGTGCCGTAGTTTCGGTGCTTGATCGGTCGGGTCACGAAGACGTACAACTACATCAACCGCGTTGTCATAACGCTTCCGCTTTCGGTCTATGAGGGTATGTGGACAACACTCTCCCCTCTCGTTGCTATGCATCACCATGATCTTGCGTGTGCGTAGGAAATTTTTTAAAATTACTACGTTCCCCAACAGTTATGCCTTCATGTATATCTGTTTTTTTTTCAGAATTTTCTGAAACGTAAAACTATGACTGTTAAGTTGGAGGTCTCCATGGAGGCCGAGCTCCAAAAGCAATTTTCGGTGCATTTATAATTACTATAAATATTCATTTTTTGAGAAGGTTTTCAAATTTTGATCAGAAAATTGTTAATTAAATTTCTCTTAAACTACTGTCCAAGACATGTTGAAGGATTACCATCATATATACTAAAGATACGATTTATTTTTTTCACACTTTTGTGTAAACTTATGAAATTTTGACGAAATTTGGTTAAAAATATATAGCTGATTTTCTCTATAACTACTGCCTAGTTTTTACTCATCTAAGAAACTACTAAATACTATCATTAATAATTACTCTGGTATTTTCAGTACTTTTTAAATAGTTCAAGTTGTGGCCAAACATTGATTTTATCCATTTCCACACAAGCTATGGCAAAGTAAATGATCGCTCCAACAACCAATTGTAGGTCAACCAACGGTAGTGGTTAATATGTACCTAGTTTTAAATTTTATAGTGGCATATTTGAATGGTTATTTTGAATGGTATTTGTGCATGTCAGCAAGTTCCTTTTTTTGCTATCTTCCCGTCTGATGTCTGTTAGCAAAATGATTAATTAGTACTGCTATTAGTACATACTAACATACTACTCAACTAAAAAAACCATTTGCATGCCTACAACGAGAGGACTGCTACTATACAACTTGATCGGTATTTTCTAGCTTACACCCGCGCCTACTCCCGTTGTGCTAAATATGCAATGGATTCTTAAACTCGGTCTTGCTGGCGATTGGGGTTGGGACCATCGTTTAATAAATCTTTACCAAGCATCCTTGGCTCTATGAGCAAACATTTGATAACATCTCGCAATAAGAAACGACATAGAATAACATGATGATGCTTACAGCAATTTGACTATAACCGGATAGGCTCCTCCTACCACCTAACGCTTGTTTATTTACGTGCAAGTCGTGCACACGCAAACATGCATGATTAGGGATTTAGAGTTCAAGGCCTCCGATGTTGTGGGCATGGACACACACCATGTAGCCAACACAGATCCAGATTGTTTACCCGTCAAAAAAATTCCAAATTGTATGTCTCAGGGCAGAGGGTTTGACTACCAAAAATGCTAGAGTCACAGAGTTTTACGGGGTTAATACGGGCTCCTTCCAACAAATTACACTAGCCCCCCTGATTTTCAGGAGTGTGTGGGCCGACTTTTCTCAAATCGCCAAGCATAATCTGCCACTGAATCAACTCCATAATAACCCCGTAAAGGGCCCGTGCATGTAGCATTATTGGTTTGACTACAGTGGCTAAGGAGCTCATACCGTGCGCCATGTCCATCCTTAAACCTAACGCATCAGCATCGCCGTTGGATTATGGGATATGCTCTTTGGACGGTGTAGATTAGCAACCAGCTCATATTAAACTACTACTCCCTTCATCCGAAAAAGTTTGTGCCTTAAATGGATATATCTAACATCAATTGGGACAAGTTTTTTCAGACGAAGGAAGTACTATAAATGATTGTGCAAACACTCACTCTCATGTTGTTCATGACTCGCTGCTACGACAAATATAGATAGAAACACATACGTATTTCACAAAAACATCTGCGCTGAGAGAACCAGAACAGCAACTAAGCTATTGGAACAACCGCAAAAAAAAACACTAAGCTATTGGAACAGAGGAATGGCGTCAAAATCCATGAACTCGCAATCGAACGGGCTGTCGCCGAAGTGGTCCCAGTCCAAGCAGCCGGACAGAGGATCCCATGCCGGCGATGCACATGAGAAGTCGGCCGACGAACTCAGCTCCGCCGCCGCCGGATCCACCGTCTGTGAGTCCTCCGACGTTGACTCAACTTTGGCCTCTTTCACTTCGAATTCCTCCGGCGAGCACACAACCTGCGACGAGCCTGAGGCCCCGCTGTCGCTCCTCCGGACGTCGTCGGTGTCGCTGGGCGAGGAGAGCCACGGCGAGCCGCTGCTCGCGGTGGCCGACCCGAAGTTGATGACGAACGGCTGCATATTGACGTCCTCGGCCTCCAGGACGGCGCCAGCGGCGTCGCCCTGGCAGCAGGTGTGGTCGCCGAAGTAGGTGATGACGTAGAGGGAGGGGTCGTCCTCCGCCTGCTGGACCTGCCTGGTCGCCGGGCAGCCGATGTCGTGCTTGTAGGTGCACCTGAAGTAGAGCCGCGGGTGCCTGTTGTTGTGGATCTCCTTCTGGCCGTACTTCCTCCATATGAAACCGTCCTCCGCCGTCCGCCTCCTCTCGACTCTCGCCGCCTTCTCTCCGCTGCTCGCGCGCATCCTGAAGAAAAAGGTAAAGCCGTCTTGTTAAATCAATGCTCGGCTGAAAACCTCAACGCCGGCGCGGTGGGCAACGCCGCTCTGCTCATGTGCAGCATCAGCTTGCTAGCGAGCCTACCTTCTTCTCGGCCTCGTCAGGTTGTCAGCGCCGCCAGGTCCCGACTTTCGCTTCCTGCCGCCGGAGACATCGACCGCGCCGTGGAGAGCGGCGAGCGCGCGGTCGCAGCAGCGGAGGATCTCCGCGGCCAGCTCCCGGATCCCGGCGTTGTCGGGGGATGACGCGCCCCGGAGCAGGGCCTCGAGGACGGCGGCCGAGTCCCGGCCCTGCACGACCAGCTCGGACACGGTGGGACAGCCCGCGGGAGTGACAAGTGCCGCCATGTGTGTGCTGATCCAAAGATTTCTACCTTGGCTCTACGCGACTCTGATGATTGTGCTGTGGCAGCTGCTCCGGATCTAAGCTTTTCGTCCGGGGAAGAGGAAGTGGAGGTGGTGGTGGAGGTCCCCGTGGAAAGGTGGTGTGGATTTATACACGCACGCGGATGAGTTTGGAATTTGTTTGGATCGACCTTTGGACAGCGCCAGCTCGAGGAAGCAGCGGCGACCAAGGAGCACATGGCACGTACTACCAACGTACGTACGGTGGTGGTGAGCTCGATCGAGAGAGTGAGGCTCCCTCAACCAGATCAATTAATTTACCCACGTGCCGTTTCGAATACGCGCGGTTGCTTCCATCATGTACCGCGTCGCATGGCGCGTCGTGCCTCAGCTAAACTAACGAGAGTCGTTCAGGGGACCAACCGAGGCGTTCACACCTGCACACTTCACAACCATAATGTTAAGGGCATCTCTAACGACAGCCTACAAATTCTTTTCCGCATCCGTTCACGGACACGTATGCGGGAGGCCGTCATCCAACGCTAGCCGCATACATTTTGACAACAACTCAAACTAACCGAACGAAATTTGATAAAACACGACCGGATTTCATTTAAACTTGACGGATTTCATTATATTTACATCAACTAAGTGAGGCTCGTCGGGCTAGGTCTAAATGGTCGCCGGCGCCCGTTCCCCGTGTCCGGCCATGAACCAAGAGAACTCAAGCTTCGTCTTTTTCAGTTCCGCCTCGGCGCTCTCCAGCTCTGCTTTCGTAACCTCCGCCTCTGAAGGCCCGTGAAGTGAAGTTGTCTTCCTCCACATCGCCGCCAAGCGACAAATCGACAAATGATGCTCAGCCCATCAAGCTTGGCGTTGACAGGAGGGGAGGAGCGGTGGCCTTCCTGAGCGGCGCGGTGACCTACCGTGCACTACTCTTCCTCGCTGCCGGCGGCGCCCACGGACTTGTCGTCCGGCACGCCGCTTTAATGCCGGTGTCAGAGGTGGTTGTGGGATCGGTCGGACTCCCGCAAACCTCCCCCACGTTTGTCGCTGATTTGCGGAAGAAAACGTGTCCGGACCGTGCCACGGACCAATACAGGACCGCGTTGGATGGTTTCCTGGTCTAGACGGTTGCAGGGAGGTTTGAGGGTCGGCGTTGGAGATGCCCTCAGAGCATATAGCTAATCTGGCCTATCAAACGATCCACGAACGCACCCGAACGTGCCAGCGGATAGTAACCGGTCACGCCTTAAATGTTCTTTTCGATAACCGAAAACTTCATTACCAAATCCTCAAATCCATACAATTATATACAATGTAATATCTAGTCTAAAACTTCAACGACGCTCGTTCGCCTCCATGTTGTGTCCATGTCCGGCGAACGACTGAGCCCCTGGAGTGAAGGTGTGGTCACCGGCTTAGGAGAAGTATGATAGGGGACACGGACCGGCTCACGGGACTCAAGGCATTGCCATCTTCCATGCCCTACTCTTCTTCGTCGGGGACCGCGGCATGGACGTCGACAATGATGTGAGGTCCACGATAGACCCCGCGTGGTCAGAGCTCGACACCTCCACCACGACACGGTTGCGCCGTCAGGGGGTGTTGGCCAGCCGTACCGGCTTCGGAGCGGCGTGCAACTCTGGTTTCGGGGCCTCCTCCGCTAGGGCAATCGCGGTCTCCCGCGCCCTTTGCATCACATGGGGGAACGCCGCTCCATGGCAACAGACGTGCCATGATTCATGCCGGCATTTCCATCCGTCTCGGAGCTCGTGAGGTTGATGCATTGCCGGAGGGGTTGTGCCGCCGCCACGACATTAGGACGCTAGACCAATCGGATCGCCACCACGGCCAGTGAATCCAAGCGCCATTTGCCCGGGCGCAATGGGTTCCCTCCGGATTGAGTCCGACCGCGATCAGGCACAATCCTCTAGGGAGCGGTGGAGAGCAGTCCGGACGACCATCTTCTCCTTGGGACCACAAGGGACGATGTCCCAGTACATACATCAGGAGAGGTCAGACTTAGATCCGCTCTCTGCCATGCCGGAGAAGGCCGTGGATCGCCAAAAGGAAGTTTGGGGCGGAGTGGAATGGCTAGGGTTTGGTTCGGGATGTAGACCGGGACGGATATATGTGGGGTCAGGGTGGGCCAGCATGGGACGGCTCCAATGTGGCGGACACGCCCGGGCACACCCAGGCCTCCCATATCCGTCCCATATTTGGAATGGATATGAGGGGCGTTAGTCAGCCCCGGGAATTTGAGCATGTATGAGGAGCTAGTCTGGGTCAGGTTTTTTACCGATCAGTGACTGGCTCGTCCGCCCGAGGGTGTAGGGGGGTTTGGGGAGCCCAGCTATAAACGCTCTAAGTGCATCTTCAACATCATCCCCCAAATCGGAGTCACTACCCGTCTACATCAGCGGACACACATACGGAAGGTGGACATCCAATCGTGTACCTCAAACATGTGGACACATTTGAACGGAATTTGAACAAATCAGTCAATTTTCATGCAAGCATGACGATTTTCCTGCAAACCGGACCAAATTCATGGCATTTTTTTTACATATTTCATTAAACAAAGCGAGCACACATTTTTTTTCAATAAAGCAAAAGATAACCTAGTATAAATCTTCATCGGTGTTCGTGTTTCAATTCCTTGTTGTTCCCCACATCTGACCGTAAGCTCCGGGAAGTGAAGTTGTGGTCATGAGCTTCGGGATGTCATGCTACACAGCTACAGGTTTCCAACGAGGGGAAGAGTAGGACATGGGACACAGACATGGCTCATATGTGAAACGAGACGTGCCCACGTCTATGTCCCACCTCCTACTCTTCCTTGCACGGAATCTGTTGTGTGGATGTGGTCGGTCGAGGTGAGGTCCACTATCGACGTGGATGAGCCAGCCTCATGGTCGTTGCGACCGGGCGCAAACCGTGTTGGTGGCTTGACGGACGCAGAGCTGCTGACATGGGTAGTAGCATTCCCATCATCGATCACCTACGTCCACCTCTATGTCAATGTCCGACTGCAGGACACATAGCCGACATCGCTCGTGGCGGATATCACAGGCGTTGTGCATGGACTGGTACAATGCCTGCTTCTCATCCAGGAAGCCTGGATTCTCTACGACCATGGTCGCGATGGCATCCTCGATGAGCGGTGCTGCTCGAGGAGTCGAGTGTTGTACCACTTCTCCTCCTGCAGCATCATAAACGCGGAGACCGGTAGCGCCGGCTACTCCTCCTCTGCCATGATGGCCTCATAGTGCACCCGCGCTACGGTGAAGCCGGAACCGGCCGGGGCGCGGGCTCAGCCTAGTCGTCAGATGCCTCCTTTGTCGTGTTGTCATCCTCCTCCAAGCTCTCCTCCGGCGAGCTTGGAGGCAGTCTGGACTCTATGCACCGCACATGTCAGGCTTGCCACCCATTAGCAAGGGCCGCCATCTCATGCTTCTACCCCGATGAGAGTCGCTTCCACAATGCACTAACGGTCGTCGTCATTGCATCGACGGTCGTGGACGGAGGAGGAAGGAGAAGCAGATGCGGTGCGGTTTCGCCTTTGCACGGTTGTGTTTATAGCGCTCGCCGGGCAGGCGGCGGTTTGAATGCGGACGCGGACGGTGGGTTTCTCGCCTGGCGTGCTAGTTCAATGCCGGGTAGGCGGATGGACGAGCAGCCGCCTTCAATGCAGTAGGAAGGCATCCCGTCAGACAGTCCAGTCGCGTCGCTCCGTGCCGGCATTGTACGCGGCGCTCTTGGCCGGCATGCTCCTTTAATGATGCTACAGAGCAGTCTTCTCCGCCCTAGACCGACATGAATGTGGCGTGGGATAGTTGGAGCGGACGCGCGCGAGAAAGAAACGTCAGCGTGGGTGGGGTTTTGAGTGGGACCGCTTATCGTATGCAACCCCCCTCCCCCCACCTGTGTTTTTCTTAGGAAAGGATGAGAACCCCCGGGCTCTGCATCTGGACGATGCATGCAGCCAATTTATATTATTCACACAAGACCTTACAAAGTCATACAACAGTAAGACTAAAGCCACCGTCTAGGCAACATCTGTCGCTACTCCTATCCAGTTGATGTAGGATGCTGATAGTCTGGGCCTAATACCAAACAGACCTCGCAGCCAAACCTAACATCTAAGACCTGAGGTCCCAACCAGGACGCCTGCCTGGTATGGGGCACCCACCAGTCAGGCGCACTCCTCAACCAGGACGCCTGCCGGGTATGAGGCCGCCGCAGCCACCTGCCACCAATCCATCTTCATTGTTGTACTGCTGCATCTACCTTGCCCGGTCTAGCTGATGTCGATGCCACCACGACGCCAGACAACGCCACCATCCTGCGCTCGTCCATCATCAACGTCCATCGACGAGACCTCGCTGCTCCATGCCGCTGAGACCCGCCGTTGTCGGCGTGCCAGATGCCACGCCGCTCCTCCGACGCGAAACACCACCTGTCGCCACTGGTCCTATCCCCTCCGCCTGCAGTTCCTCAAATTGAACACCCAAACGCCCCAGGCGGCGCCTCCAAGAAGGGTACGATACACGCAGTGCCGCCGCCGCCCAATCTAATGAGATTTAGGGTTTTCACCTGGACATGGGGTCGGGTGGAGGGCAAGGACCTCGACAGCGCCTGCAAAGGAGGAGAACGGCGACTCTGGTCGTCGCCACCGTCGGGATGAACGAGTTATCTAGAGTTTCCTCCGCTCTAATGTCACCTCTACCAGCCCTCGCGAACGCACTGAGACCGACAATCGCAATCATAAGCCACCAAGTGAAGAGGGAGAGAGCCTGCAGCACGGAGGAGATCCACCGGCGACTCACCGTCCACGCGGTCAAGACGCCGTCCATCCACACCCCGTGAACATCGCCAGCCGAGGGCGCTGTCGCCATGCCTAATGGGGCCGCCGCTCCTGGTCCAGGTTCCTCCACGAAGGCTGGAGTGGCGAGATCCGCCACGAGCAACGAGACCCGGCACTGCACAGCCGACGTGTAAGGGCATATTTATCCCTAAGGTGTTTTGGTGATTGATGACAATGCTTTTGCGGACTAATCGTGTGCCTTGAGTTTCTCAGACGTTTCATCGCTAGGCATAAGACGGTTTGGTGCCCCTCGAAGACTATTGAAGATGGCGTTTTTCTATGTTTCTTTTTGGTGGATTTGAGTCGTAGGAAGGCCGTACTATTAAGAGGGGGTCCGCGTCGGAAAGGTTCGGGTGGAATCATCACGTACACGTTTCCTTCCTTGTCTCCACCTTTCCCCTGCACTTTCGAGCATCCCTCGTTTATCCTCTATGCGATTGTCCTGGCTGCTGTTGCTGAGCTTGCGGTAGTACTACTCCCTGGAGCGGTAGTACCGCAGGCACCTGCGGTAGTACCGTGCTACGGCGCGGTAGTACCGCAGGAGCCCACAGTAGTACCGCTCCTCTGGAGCCGTAGTATCGTGGCTCCCTGGCCAAGTGCCGTTGCTTCGCGGTAGTAGGGGCGGATGTAATTTTGTACATCCGCGCCTCCGCGTTAGTACCGCACTTCGTGCGCGGTAGTACCGCGCGTGGCCTGGTTTAGCTGCCATGCGGTAGTACCGCTTCCCACTGGTAGTACCGTGTCGAATTTTTGCATCGTCTGATTTCCAGCGAAAGTAGGCACGGATGTATTTTTATTCATCCGCACCCTTCCCGGGCTAGGACTCTCCTGCCTTGCGGTAGTACCGCAAGGGGGGCGGTAGTACCGCTCTCGCGGAAGTACCGCTCTCAGTCAGGCATGTTCTAGTCCCTGCCGCTGCCGCGGTAGTACCGTGGTCCCTCACGGTAGTACCGCGTGGCCTTGCGGTAGTACCGTGTTTCTGGAGCGGTAGTACCGCATCTCGCGGGCTAGTTAGGTGGATAACGGTTGGATTTTGCCCACATCTATAAAAGGGGTGTCTTCTTCCTCTAGTTGACCACCTCTTCCAACCCTAAGCTCCATTGTTGCTCCAAGCTCTATTTTCGCCCGATCTCACTCCCTAGCCAATCAAACTTGTTGATTTGCTCGGGAGTGGTTGAGAAGGCCCCGATCTACACTTCCACCAAGAGAAATTTGATTCCCCCCACTAATCCCTTGCGGATCTTGTTACTCTTGGGTGTTTGAGCACCCTAGACGGTTGAGGTCACCGCGGAGCCATAGTCCATTGTGGTGAAGCTTTGTGGTGTCGTTGGGAGCCTCCAATTAAGTCGTGGAGATTGCCCCAACCTTGTTTGTAAAGGTTCGGTCGCCGCCTCCAAGGGCACCAATAGTGGAATCACGGCATCTCGCATTGTGTGAGGGCATGAGGAGAATACGGTGGCCCTAGTGGCTTCTTGGGGAGCATTGTACCTCCACACCGCTCCAACGGAGATGTACTTCCCCTCAAAGGGAAGGAACTTCGGTAACACATCCTCGTCTCCACCGGCTCCACTCTTGGTTATCTCGTGCCTTTACTTGTGCAAGCTTTTTGTGTTATATATCTTGCTTGCTTGTGTGCTTATCATTGTTGCATCATATAGGTTGCTCACTTAGTTGCATATCTAGACAACCTACTTTGATGCAAAGTTTAAATTGGTAAAGAGAAGCTAAAATTTGTTAGTTGCCTATTCACCCTCCCCCCCTCTAGTCAACTATATCGATCCTTTCAATTGGTATCAGAGGCAGGTTTCTTGATTAAGGACTTTACCGTCCGAAGAGTATGGTTGACATCGTAGAAGGTGCGGAGGAGCACTCCGGTGCAAATCCGGTCTCTTCTACGAGAGATGGGGGAACCGCGGTCTCTCGTGAGGAGTTCAATGTGGCGTTGGAAACATTGAAAACCTCCATGAAGACCGAGGTCAAAGGCATGTTTCATGAATTCTTAGAAGGGCTTAAACTTTCCACCGCACCATTGAAAGTGGGTGACCCCGCCAACAAGGTGATGGATGCTACCTCCGACAAGGGGGAAGCTACTAGCGAGAAAGCCCTTCCTTCTAGTGGTAAAAGTGGCACCGGCATCTTTGCCCATGTGGAACCTCCACTTGTCTATGGTGGACCGATTCCTTCTACCCACTTGAATCATGCCGGTCCTCCCCCCCAAGATTGATAAAAAGGAGGATTTTGATTCTTGGGTGTACCGTTTTAAGCGTCATTTAAATCATGTGAACACTAACCTTTGGAGAATCATTAAAGAAGGTTTTTATCTGCATGACCGGAGCAACTTCACTCCTAGAGAAGCCGTGGATGATCAATTCAATGGGAATGCTCTCTTCATCATCCAAGAAGCAATCCCTCCCGAAGACCTTCCTCATCTCCGGCCCTACTCATTGGCCAAAGATGCTTGGCGCCAAGTGGTTTCCCTCTATCGGGGAAGCGCAAGCATTCAACGTTCCAACTATGAAGTGGTACAAGATGAAGCCGATGAGTTTGCAATGAAAGAAGATGAAGAACGTCGTGAGCTCTATCGGAGAGTTACCAAGCTCGCGGTCTCTCTCCGGGATCATGGAAGTAAGGACACGGATGACAACTGGATCAAGCGCAAATTCCTCAAGGCAATGATGCCCTACCACAAAGCTATGTCCTCCGTCATTCGTCAAAGGCCGGACTTCCACACCTTGTCCTCAAGTGAGGTGTTAGATGAGTTTGTGGCCATGAGCATATTGGACAAGACCGCCGACAATGCGGTACTTCGCTCTCAAAGAGCAAAAAGGCCCAACCTTGCATTGAAGGCCAAGGTCTATGTCGAAGAAGAGGAAGAGGAGGAAGAAGAGGAGAGCAACCTCGAAGATACGAAGTATGCCTATCATGAACACATGGCACTTGCTTCAAGGTATGGAGCAAGAAGAACTCAAGGCCCAACTTCAACAAGAACAATTCAAGTGGCGCAAAGGGCAAGCAATGAGTGAGGACTTGCTTCAATTGTGGCAATGTGAGCCATTTTGTTGCGGAGTGCCCTTATGAGAAGAGGGAATACAACGGTGGCAAGCTCATCCGTAAGGACAAGGCCAAGTCATTCCCCAACAAGAGCAACTTCACCAAGAAGACTCCTCCCAAGGCATTGATGGTACAAGAAGAGTACAATGAGGATGATGACGATGATGAAGATGGTGAGTCGGTTGCCATGGCCTCCGTTGCCATTGCCACGACTCCACGGGTGTCTCTCTTCGACTCACCTAATGAGAGCATCACCGCCAAGTGCCTCATGGCTAAAGCCACCAACAAGGTAACCCCCAACATCAAAACTACCATCATCAATCATCCTTCTTCGACGGATACCATTGATGAACATGAGGGAACTAATGTGGAGGAAAATGAGTTTGAGGCCTTTATGGGCAAACTCAAGGGTAAATCCAAGAAGCACTTTGTTGCTCTCTTGGAACAACTTGGTGAAGCCAATGACATGATCGAGGCTCACGAAGATACCATCTCTAAGATGGAGGGGAATAGTCGTGACTATGCCGATGAGATTTAGGATCTTTCCAATGCTCTTGAGGAAGAGCGTGGTCTTCGTTTGGCTCTTGAGGAGTCACACAACGATGATCATGCTAAATTAAAGAAATATCTTGATCATGCCCTTGTTCCGAGAAGGCAAAGCTTGGGGTTGATCTTGCTAGACTCAAAGAGGAGTTTGACATTCTCGACAAGGCTCACAAAGTCTTGAAGGGTGTTCATGCTAGCCTCAAGGAGTCTCATGATCGACTTCAAGTAAAGCTAACCAAGGAGAAAGCCACTTTTCCTCATATGGTGTTGATTGATAATGCAAATGCTACTAACCCTTGTTGTGAGCATGTGCATCTTGTTGAGGAGAATGCTAAGTTGAAGAAGCAACTTGAGAAAGGCCTTGTGTCATGCATACAAGGTGAGAAGAACCTCAACGACCTTTTGAGCAATCAAAAGGAAGTTGTGGCCAAGGAGGGGATTGGGTTCGCACCCAAGCCCAAGAACAAGAAGAAGAATGACAAGACCAAACGACCTCCTCCTCTCAAGCAAACTTTTGTGAAGGAGGGAGAGGGTGCTTCCAAGGATAAGAAGAACAATGCGAGGGATGGCGATGTCAAGAAGGGCAATGCCACCCCTCCCAACAAAGCCGGCGACTTTAATCCTTCTTATGTGTTATGTCGTGCTAGTGATGGGCATGTTTATGCCAAATTTGTTGGTTCTCCTCATGAATATGTTGAATGGTCTATTTGGGTTCCTAAGACCCTTGTTACTAACATCAAAGGACCCATTACAAAATGGGTACCTAAAACCAAGCATTGATCTCTTGTAGTTGTTTGCTTCCGGTGGGGGATCATGGTTGCTCGATAGTGGAGCTACAAATCATATGACCGAAAGCAAGGACTTGGTGGTGGACGTGCACAAGATTCCATCTATGCCCACCAATGTCGAGTGGGGTGATGCCTCGTCTTCTAAGTTATTGGGCCTCGGCAAGGTTGTCATTTCTCATGACCTCACGATCGAGAAGGTCATGCTTGTAGAGTCCGTTGCATACAATTTACTTTCCGTTCATCAACTTGCAATCATGGGCTTTGCCACTTTCTTTGATATTGATACCGTGGCCCTCTTGTGGAGCAAGACTCTTAAAGTAGCCTTTGTTGGGCATGTCGAGAACGGTCTATATGTGATTAACTTTTCGGAGCGACCCACTAAGACCGCGACATGCCTAATGGCTAAAGTTGACATGGGATGGCTTTGGCATCACCGTTTAGCCCATGTCAATATGAGATCTTTGCAAAGTCTTCTCAAGGGGGACCATGTCCGTGGACTAACGAATGTTAGTTTTCCTAAAGATCGTGCTTGCAGTGCTTGTATCGAAGGAAAGCTTCATGAGAAGGCTCACCCTCCTACGACTATCATTTACTCAAAGAGGCCTTTGGAGCTCCTTCACTTGGATCTCTTTGCGCCTCCATACTTTGATAGTCTTGGGGGTAGGAAGTATTGCTTGGTGATTGTGGATGACTACTCAAGATATACTTGGGTGTATTTCTTCAAGAGGAAGAGCGAGACCCAACAAACCATCATTGACTTTGCAAATGAAGCACGACGTCAACACAATGCAAAGATCTTGACAATAAGAAGTGACAACAGCACCGAGTTCAAGAACTACACCTTGGATGAGTTTCTTAGTGATGAGGGGATCAAGCATCAATATTACGCACTGTACACCCCTCAACAAAACTGTGTTGCGGAGAGGAAGAACCGGACGTTGATGGATGCGGCAAGGACCATGATGGCGGAGTTCAAGTCTCCATACAACTTTTGGGCCGAAGCCATCAACACCGCATGTCATGCATCCAATCGGCTCTACCTCCGCAAGGGCTTGAACAAGACTCCATATGAGATACTCACCGATAACAAGCCAAACCTCAAGTACTTTCGGGTGTTCGGGTGTAAGTGTTTCATTCTCAAGAAAGGTGTTCCGTTGTCTAAATTTGAGGCTAGAGCTTATGAGGGCATATTTGTTGGTTATGCTACAAACTCTCATGCTTACCGTGTCCTTAATAAATCCATGGGACTTATTGAGGAGACGTGTAACGTGGATTTTGATGAGAATAACGGCAACCAAGTGGAGCAAAGTGGAACTTGTGATGTAGGTGATGAAATTCCTCCTCAAGCCATAAGAAGAATGGGTGTTGGTTTTATCCTACCCATTGAGGAACCCCTTGTGGCCGAAGGAGAAGGACAATTCTCCACTCAAGTGGAGCCATCACCAACCCAAGGCCCACACGCTTCCGAAGAACAAAGTGAAAGCCCTCAACCTCATGAACAAGACCAAGGGCAAGATCATGCTCAAGACGGTGTTGACACACCAAGTGATGCCCAAGGTCAAGTTCTCTCCCCCGAGCAAGTTCAAGATCAAGAACAAGCTCAAGACGGCGCTCAAGATGATCAAGTGACCGCTCCTCAACTCACCACCGAGGAGGAATTAGAGCGTCGTGCCGCCAAGATTGCTTCCAAGCTCTCCACCAAGGGTCATCTCATGAAGAATGTACTTGGAAGCATTCAAAAGGGGGTAAGCACTCGTAAACAATTGGCAAACTATTGTGAACATCACGCGTTTGTCTCTTGTGTTGAACCCTGAAAGGTATATGAAGCACTCGAAGATCCGGATTGGCTTAATGCCATGCATGAAGAACTCAACAACTTCGAGTACAACAAGGTGTGGAGATTGGTGCCAAGGCCAACGGGGAACCACAATGTCATTGGGACCAAGTGGATTTTAAGAACAAGCAAGATGCTCATGGGACCATCATTCGCAACAAGGCAAGATTGGTGGCACAAGGCTACTCCCAAGTCGAGGGTATCGACTACGGTGAAACCTTTGCTCCCGTTGCTCGTCTTGAATCCATTCGTTTGTTGATTGCTTATGCTTCTCATCACAACTTTAAGTTGCAACAAATGGATGTGAAGAGTGCTTTTCTTAATGGTCCTATTAATGAGTTGGTTTACGTCAAGCAACCCCCCGGGTTCGAGGATCCCTACTTTGCCGATCATGTGTATCAACTCGATAAGGCACTCTATGGCCTTAAACAAGCCCCACGTGCGTGGTATGACCACCTTACCGAGTTGTTACAAGATCGCGGGTTTGAAGTTGGGCTAATTGATCCCACTCTTTTTACAAAGAAGGTCAAAGGGGAGTTGTTTGTGTGCCAACTATATGTTGATGACATTATCTTTGGTTCCCCTAACAAAGATTTCAATGAGGAATTTGCCGCACTAATGACCTCAAAGTTCAAGATGTCTTCCATGGGAGAGTTCAAGTTTTTTCTCGGTTTTGAAGTGAAGCAAAGAAGAGAAGGTACCTTCATCAACCAAGCTAAATACACTCAAGACATGCTCAAGAGATTAAAGCTAAGTGATGTCAAGCCGGCTTCCACTCCAATGCCCACCAAATGCCAACTTGACATTGATCCCAATGGTAAAGCGGTGGATCAAAAGGTATATCGTTCCATGATTGGATCCTTGCTTTACCTTTGTGCATCTAGACCGGATATCATGTTGAGTGTGGGAATTTGTGCACGGTTTCAAGCCGCACCTAAGGAAAGCCACTTTGTGGCGGTCAAGCGAATCTTTCGATATTTGGCTCATACCCCAAACTTTGGCTTGTGGTATCCAAGAGGGGAAAACTTCAAGCTTGTAGGATATTCAGATTCTGATTGGGCGGTAGACAAAGTGGATAGGAAGTCCACTTCCGGAGGGTGCCAATTCCTTGGTTGCTCTTTGGTAAGTTGGTCTTCTAAAAAGCAAAGTTGTGTGTCTCTCTCGTCCACCGAAGCGGAGTATGTGGCGGCCGGTAGTTGTTGTGCACAACTCTTATGGATGAGGCAAACTTTAAAGGATTACGGTGTGATTTGTGACAAAGTGCCTCTTTGGTGTGACAATGAAAGTGCCATCAAGATTTCTCTCAACCCGGTGCAACACTTCAAGACGAAGCATATTGAGATTCGGTATCACTTCATCCGGGATCACATTAGGCGAGGGGAGATCGAGCTCAATTACATCAACACTCGTGCTAACCTTGCAGATATCTTCACGAAGCCTTTGGATGAAGCAAGATTTCGCGAGTTAAGGCATGAGCTAAATATCATTGATTCGAGCAATGTTGCTTGAACCCTTGCACACCCCACCATACTCAACTTGTTCTCTTGTTTAGGTGTAGGCATGGACATAGGGGGAGTGTTGTTCTCTCAATGAACTCTCCCTCCCCCCCCCCCCCATTATGCTTAAATCGATCAACTCTTTCACATTAGCCATTTTTTATGGTACTTGTGCTTCAAAGATGAGTTTTGGTCATGCGTCCAAGGATAATTCTTCGCGGTGCCATACCAATTGACTCAAACATAGGTGGCTCCGGCCACCGCCCTCTCTTTGGAGAGGTGGTGTCTCGTGGTTGTTTCTTGTTGTCGTTTGCCTTTCTGCCTTTGTGTTGAGCGTGTTCTTGTGGTGTCTCTTGTGCACGAAGTTTCCTTGCGAAGACCTCTCTTTTCATGTGTTTGAAACCTGTTTTTCTTGAGCTCACGGTACTACCGCAGCCTGCTATGGTACTACCGCATGTAGAGAGTACGGTACTACCGCCCCAGCGCGGCAGTAATTTTTTACTATCGCCTGGAGAGCGGTACTACCGCTTTCGTGCGGTACTTCAGCCCAAGCGGTACTACCGTGATGATGTGCGGTACTACCGCGCCGTCGCAGACGCGTGGGGGATAAGGCCGGGCAGGGGGAATTCTAACTCCCCCATACCCATTCGTCAGTTTTCCCCACTTCGTCTCTCTCTCTCTCTCTCTCGCTCAAGAACGGGGCCGGAGTCCCTCGCCAGATCTCCGCCTCCGGCTGATCTCCTTCAATTCCGACCGGTGGGATCGTTCCCCACCACGTGCTCTTGCCATGGAACAAGGTCTTTCCCCAAATCCCTCTCTCTTTTGGTTGTTTTCTTTGCCTCTAGGTTTTTGGGGAGATGCATGCATTCCTGAGATTTTAGGCTAAATCTTTGCAAGAGTAGGATGTAGGAGAGTAGTATTGCGTAGGGATTATACTTGATATATTGTCCTGTGATAGATTTGATCAACCGTAGTTCCGACGTGGTTTCGCGGTTCTTCTCAGATTCAAAAACTGGTTCGGATCTGACGCGGTGCGGTACTACCGCGCCACATGTGCGGTACTACCGCTCGCCCGGTACTACCGCCCGTCCGATGCGGTACTACCGCACGAGCTGTGGCACTAAGATCCTACTACCGCTCCCAGCCACGGTACTACAGTGACATCACACGGTACTACCGCGACTAGGAGCGGTACTAAAATTTTAGTACCGCGGCACCTGGCAGTACTACCGTTGGGATCCAATCTTTCTCGTGGAAATTACCACGTATGCTTTCTACGTGTTTCTTTTGATTTGTCGTGGTCTTTGCATTGATCCTTCTTGCTTGTCGTGTGTGTTTTGCGCTTTGTGTCTCAGGTAGTGGCTCTCGCCGTTCCAATCCCAGTCGTGACACTGGTTCCAAGCATCTGCGCAATCAAGATGAAGCACCAAAGGGCTCCAGTGCCCCCAAGCGCAATGTCAAGACCACCACTAGCAAGCACAAGGAACCCGCTAAGGGCATGGATGAGGTTCCCCTTGCTGAGTTCATCCGTCTCCGGCAGTTCAACCCTTATGTGCATGCTCGTGCTACCATCAGAGGCAGTGAGTTGTTTTGGACCAAGCAGCAGGCTCTCATCTATCTGGATGTAATCAAGAACAAGCAAAATACCTATGTGGATGTCAAGTGGATAGACATGCGCCACCCGAGGAAGGACAAGTTTCCTGAGTACTTTGGAGAGGCTCTGGATTTGGTGGAGTAGTTCGGGATCTCTTTCCACCTTGACTATGACCCTGAGCTTATCTGCCAGTTCTTTGCCTCAGTTTACTTTCATCCTGGGGAGGAGCGGAGGATGACCTGGATGACCAATGGTCGTCAGTTGACTGCTACCTGGAAGGAGTTCATGGATCTGCTCCAGGTTCCTGATGACGGGCTCAACACACCCGTGGGTGTTCGCCTCCATGCCAATCCGGAGTCTGCTAGCAAGAACAAGTTACAGCCGTTCTATGTTGAGAAGGTGCTTCCCAATGGCAAGTCGTCGTGGGTGCTGAACTCTTTTCTGGATATCATGTATCGCATCTTCCGCAACTCTCTGTTCTCTCGCATTGGCGACAAGGACAAGGTTCATGCCTATATGGTGGATATGATGCTCCTGTGCCAGGAGGCACGTGTGTCTCAGACTCAGCCACTTGATGTCTCACACATCATGTGGTGTGAGCTTCGGTTTGCAGTGTTCAACTGCAAGGTGCCTATCTATGGGCCATACCTATTTCTGTTGATCTCCAAGACTTGGGAGAAGCTGGACCCTGGTGATGAGTTCCTTGCTCCAGACTGGATTCGGCATGAGCCCATCAGTCTCCGTGTCAAGTCCAACTGGGCCAACACTACTACTCGTGCTGAGTTGTCTGCTACTAGGAGGGTTGTTGATGAGGAGGAGGCTGGCGCAGAGGATGTTGCTGAGGACCGTGCTGCTAGGTCTTCCCATCGTTCCTCTGAGCCCTCGCGGGCCAAGAAGCTGAAGGACAAGATGAAGACTCTTTTCTGCATGCAAGCAAAGGGGCGGTACAGGACTCACGTGGCATCCAAGGAGAGTCGCCGCCTCGACAAGAAGATTATGAAGGTCTTTGGAGAGGACGTGTCTGGCGGTTCTGAGGAGGTCATCACCCCGGAGACCGAATGGATGGCGAAGCAAGGCTTCAAGTGGTCTAATTCTGGCGAGGACATCGAGGAGGACGTCCCTGCTGATGAGTCTGACAGGGAGCGTTGGGATGATTTCTCTGCTTGATCCACCCCTTGTGTGTAGGTCTCCTCTCAGCCTTTTTGGCGTCTCGATGCCAAAGGGGGAGAGAGTGTAAGGATTTGCGTGCTTGCGAGTCGTGTGTCATGTTCGTTGTGTTTGTGTTTGCTTTCTCGTTTGAACCTCGTTTCGGTTGCTTTGGTTTGGTTTGAGACTTATCCTTCATAAGGTGTAAGACATATGCACTTTATCCTATCTTAGTGAGCTTATGATATATGGTGCTACCTATGTTTTATGCTCTTGTTTAGATGTTAGTCTTTCTATTGCAAGATATGCCGTGTCTCTAAAATATAGGGGGAGTGTTGATCCTAGTTTGTGTGTTGTACAGTCCAAAGCATCCATCTAGATTGCACACATCTAGGGGGAGCCCGTCTATATTTTAGCGAGGAGGGGTTTGCCTCTGCTCAGTATTATTTCCCTTTGTGCAAATCTTGTATTGTCATCAATCCACCAAAAAGGGGGAGATTGTAAGGGCATATTTATCCCTAAGGTGTTTTGGTGATTGATGACAACGCTTTTGCTGACTAATCGTGTGCCATGAGTTTCTCAAAAGTTTCATCCCTAGGCACAAGACGGTTTGGTGCCCCTCGAAGACTATTGAAGACGGCGTTTTTCTACGTTTCTTTTTGGTGGATTTGAGTCGTAGGAAAGCCGTACTATTAAGGGGGGGTCCGCGTTGGAAAGGTTCGGGTGGAATCATCACTTACACGTTGCCTTCCTTGTCTCCACCTCTCCCCTGCACTTTGGAGCATCCCCCGTTTATCCTCTATGCGATTGTCCTGGCTGCTGTTGTTACGCTTGCGGTAGTACTGCTCCCTGGAGCGATAGTACCGCGGGAGCCCACCGTAGTACCGCTCCTATGGAGCCGTAGTACCGTGGCCCCCAGGCCAAGTGTCGTTGCTTCGCGGTAGTAGGGGTGGATGTAATTTTTTACATCCGCGCATACGCGGTAGTACCGCGCGCGGCCAGGTTCAGCTGCCATGCGGTAGTACCGCTTCCCAGCGGTAGTACCGTGTCGGATTTTTGCATCGTCTGATTTCCAGCGGAAGTAGGCACGGATGTATTTTTATTCATCCGCGCCCTTCCCAGGCTAGCACTCTCCTGCCTTGCGGTAGTACCGCAAGGGGGAGCGGTAGTACCGCTCTCACGGAAGTACCGCTCTCAGTCAGGCATGTTCTAGTCCCTGCCGCTGCCACGGTAGTACCGTGGTCCCTCATGATAGTACCGCGTGGCCTTGCGGTAGTACCGCGTTTCTGGAGCGGTAGTACCGCATGTCGCGGGCTGGTTAGGTGAATAACGGTTGGATTTTGCCAACAGCTATAAAAGGGGTGTCTTCTTCCTCTAGTTGACCACCTCTTCCAACCCTAAGCTCCATTGTTGCTCCAAGCTCCATTTTCGCCCGATCTCACTCCCTAGCCAATCAAACTTGTTGATTTGCTCGGGAGTGGTTGAGAAGGCCCCGATCTACACTTCCACCAAGAGAAATTTGATTCCCCCCACTAATCCTTTGCGGATCTTGTTACTCTTGGGTGTTTGAGTACCCTAGACGGTTGAGGTCACCGGGAGCCATAGTCCATTGTGGTGAAGCTTCGTGGTGTCGTTGTGAGCCTCCAATTAAGTTGTGGAGATTGCCCCAACCTTGTTTGTAAAGGTTCGATCGCCGCCTCCAAGGGCACCAATAGTGGAATCACGGCATCTCGCATTGTGTGAGGGCGTGAGGAGAATACGGTGGCCCTAGTGGCTTCTTGAGGAGCATTGTGCCTCCACACCGCTCCAACGGAGACGTACTTCCCCTCAAAGGGAAGGAACTTCGGTAACACATCCTCGTCTCCACCGGCTCCACTCTTGGTTATCTCGTGTCTTTACTTGTGCAAGCTTTTTGTGTTATATATCTTGCTTGCTTGTGTGCTTATCATTGTTGCATCATATAGGTTGCTCACTTAGTTGCGTATCTAGACAACCTACTTTGATGCAAAGTTTAAATTGGTAAAGAAAAGCTAAAAATTGTTAGTTGCCTATTCAACCCCCCCCCCTCCCCTCCCCTCTAGTCAACTATATCGATCCTTTCACGATGCCATCGCCCAAGCCCGTCATCGACCTATCCCGCTGCCGGGAGCTCGCACGCTGTCGGGAGTCCCACACCCATGGATCTGGGCACCCATGCACCGCCGCGAGTCCGCCGCCTCCGGGATTCGCCAACCGTCGGGAGGGCCGCACCCCTCGGATCAGGACGCCCGCGCCGCCGCCGATCTGGGAACGGGAGGAGAGACCCTTCGCTGCCGCCGTCACACGCACGGGCTTTGCCCGACGCCGACCATCGGCAGCGGCGGAGGGGGAGAAGGGCGCTGGAGGGACTAGGCGGCGGCGGCTGAGCCCTCCCGAGTCGCCCGCGGGGGAGGCGACGTGAGAGGGACGTAGGGGAGCAACGAGTTGAGCGGCGTGTGACGCCCACCTGCGTGTTTGCGTTCGATTTATGAAAACATAAACAAAATATGGGTCTGCATTGAATGTCAGAGTTAATTTCATCTGGACATATACGGGCTATTTGAGGATTCATGTTTGAAGATGCTCTAAAGTACTAGTAGTACTTATTACCAGGCCTTGACTGCAACTTTACAAGCATACTCTTCGGAACCTTGACTGGTCAAATCTGTACTAGTCCGAGCTATGAGAATTTCAGAAGAGACAAAAGAGGTGGTATGTTTCTTTCAACATCACTAATGCTGGCCATTTCGGGCAACTATGAGTTTTTTTGCGGGGAAAAAGAACTCATAGTTAAGCTAAACACAGTTGGCAACTTGGCATTATACCAGAAACCGATGCTTATTCTCCTTCTGTCCCAAGCACACTTGCTCCCTCCCAGCATTATTTTTGTTACTATTTTTGGAAAATGGAGGTTCCTCTCTGACCTCTGCATCCATCCTTATATATACTCACAATTTGTTTCGTCATGATCTGAACTATCAAATTATCAACTTGGTTTGCCCTTGATGAACGTTGACAATACGGCACCAAAGCCCGATATCACTCAACAACAAGCGGTATTTTCTGCGCAAAAGAAAATAAAAAGGGTATTTGTGCACGATGCGATCAGTCGACTGAACGTGTTCCGTTGTGGAAAATACTCATTGTTCATAACTCTATTGGCAGGTTTGATCGATAAGAATTTCATAAAGAGACAAAAGAGCTGGTATTGTTCTCTGAGCAATTCAGCATACATAATGATGGCCATTTCAGGCAACTATGAATTATGCTAATTAAGCTTGCCCGTCTTCCGGACCAGGAGTTGACGTTGCCCGGTTAAGCTAAACACAGTTGGCAACTTGGCATTATAGCAAACGCCAAGAACACTTGCTCTCCCCGATTAGATTTGTTACTCTTTTTGGAAAAAAAATGGGCGTTCCTCTCTGACCTTTGCATCCATCCATACACCAACAACTTGCGTTGTATACTGTAATAATGCACTGAACTATCAAATGATCAACTTCATAACAAGCGGTATCAAGTTGATCATTCTCCCCGATTAGATTTGTTACTTTTTTTTGGAAAATGAGCGTTCCACCGTGACCTTTGCATCCATCCATAGATCAACAGCTTGTTTTGTACTGTACTGTAGTAATGTTTTCTAATGATCAACTTGATTTGCCTTTGATGAACTATCTAATGATCAACTTGATAACAAGCCGTATTTGTGCAGGATGTGATCGGAAGAACGTGCTCGTTTGCAATGACTTTGAAAGCACTTGTTAATTTTGTCTCGATGCAGAGCCCTGAGTGGACTATCAACAACTTGCAGATGTGAACTCGGCTGGTGGCATAGCTGGCTCTGGCCAGTGTGTGCACATGACACGTGATTAGGCGTTGATGAGACTATAAGGAAAGCCACACCACCATATCGACACGCTTCGTTACTTTATTCGTGTGGGAGCCATTATTGCATGTCGCCACGCAATGCTGACGACAGCGTCCATGACATCAGCATCGATTGGTTGAGGATAACTAGTTTGTATACGGTGCACTCATCCTTGTGATGCTACCCGAGCGCATATGCCGTGGCATATTTTAAGATATTTCCAAAAATTTAAAAAATCTAACACATTGACACAATATTAATGTATGTTGTCATAAAATTTTATACTAAAATTTGAAACATTACTCGAGATACATAAATGATAATTTTGACATCAATGTGATAATGGATCAAATCTAAATTCCAACTTATCTTATGTACTATTCAGTCAACTTTGATATTTTTGTTTTTCAAACTATGTTTGAAATTTTGTGACAACATACATTAATGTTGTTTGAATATGCTACAATGTTTTTTTCAAAAAAAATTGAACATTTTAAATATAATATGGAAGTTTGGTGCACCGGGTGCACCAGATATTCTCCCACTAGTACCCCTGGCTGACTGGCTGGCTCTAGTTTATTTGTATTGCTACTCGCAAGATGCTGTTTCCTGTGAGCTGATCCAAGCTTAGCGTTGCTAATGAACTGTTTCGGTTACCTTTTCAAATGTAGCTTTTCTTTGCCAACGCTATGCATTTATTTTCTTTAGGAAAACGCCGAAGCTCATATATTAAATAAAATTAAACATTTCCAAGAACTTTCTGGCAAGAATGTGGAACTAGGTAAGTCCTTGAAGAAGTCACCACAGTCTTCCTTATGCATTCACTGATGACACGCTATGAGCATATCTCGTTGACGCATCCAAGTCTCCGTCTTACCAAAGCAACCTTGTTGAAACACATGAGCGTGTAGAAACAGTGACCGGGAACTCATTTGGTACAAACTAGCAGACGTTGGTGACCATGATTCGAGAAGACCGTCATCCCAAAGAAGCTAGCAACGAGGAGGGCCAAACAATAATTCCATGTCCAGCCATGGGAACACAAACTTCATAATTCCCTGACAGAGCCGTATCTGGTGGAGAACAAAACTATGCCGCAATGTCACCCGGCCCCCTCCGTAGGACGCCGCTGTCATGGAAAAACGCTAATCACGCCATACCTGAATGCTCGACGATTGACATCATACACGTCGACACCCTACCATGAATCGACATGGCAAAAGCCAAGGATCCTTATTCTCATCGTCGTTGCTAACCCAACTTCATCGACAATGAAAAACTCAAAACCCCAATAGAATACGATTCGAACACACATATCCAAGGTTCCCCCACCATCACACTGCCAGAGTGGTCGTCAGAGGGCAGGGGAACCTGCCGGCGTCGACGGGTTGAGGGAAAATGCAGTTGCCTCCTACTCTCAAACCCTAGAAAAAATGATTCATACTAACATTGTGCATCTCTGATAGAACGCTTTCCATGCATTCGTGTTCCTTTGGAACAAATGGGCCGGGCCAGCTAGGAGCTAGCTAATACTTTTGTTTTATGGAAAACAGCAGGTGATTTACCTACTGTAATTTAGTTACAGAACATAAATACTTGCAGAATGGGCGAACCGAGCTTAGAAGCTAAATGTGTTTTACATGAGATTTTTTGTTTTTTGTGATGGTCTTACATGAGAATATGGAGCAATTAAGCGCAAGCTTCAGAGACACCAGGCCTGTTGCACTGCATAGAGGCATAAATAAGCTCAAGTATTTTATTTTTTATTTGCAAGGAAATACGCTCAAGTTTTTTTTTTGCGACTAAATAAGCTCAAGTCTGTTAGGCTAGTCATAGTGGGAAGTAACTTAGAGTAGTACTATATATGTTACTAGTCTATGTTACTACCTTTATAGTGGGTAGTAACATAAGTTTAGTGTCATGCAAGACTTCATTTATTAGGCTGTAGACTCATTTTGCATTGGGGTGCGTTATGTTACAGTAACATAGTATGTTACCACAAACACCTCGCTCCTCATTAACTCTTTGCCACATAAGCATATTTGTCTTGGGATGTATTATGTTACTAGCTAAGTTACTCCCACTATGGCTAGCCTTATAGTAGTTCATCTAAAAAAACTTTCTAGTAACTTGTGATGTTGTACTACTATCATTACAATTATCTCTCACAACATGTGTATGCAATTATTAAGGTTCAGGTAGATGTTTGCATGCAACAAGTTGATCTGGCTAAAACACTGAGTTTAACGGGCTAACTAGCTAGTTACCATCCCCAGAGTGACGACGAAAAAGTGACTTGACCTCCATTTCCATCTCCCACTGCTTGGGCGACAGGAACGGCAGCGAGGAAGAAGACAGCTCATCATACGTGTAGTTGTAGCTGGGCACGGTCACGGACATGTCCGCGTCTTCCTCCTTCTTCAACCTCGAGACACCAACAGCCGAAGAGAGCGACGCCTTGGAGAAGTCGAGTACCTGCGAGTTATTTGCGCTGCTTGAGCTGCTGAGTGGTTGGTCATGGTCATCATCAGCTGGGAACAACGTGTCGCATGTGTGGTCGTTGATGAGGGTGACCAAGAACATGGGCGGGTCGCTGCTGTTCTGCTGCTGCACGTACTTCTTCGCCGGGCACTTGTGCTCGTCGCTGTATCCGCATCTGTAGTATAATCTGCAAAAACGTTGATTTACCAAGCGTGTGAACATATATACGAAGACATTGCATTTTTATGTTCTCGGTTAATTTTTGCTGGAATAAGCATGAGCTAGGAGTCAGGATAACAGGGAAAACACACAGTGAATTACCATAAATTACTTCTGGCAAATAAATCAAATGCGGTAAATTATGCCGAGTGTTCGGTATAGATGAACCCGGCCTCTGCAATAGCTCTTGACATCCAAGGCATCTTGAGTCATCCATAATGCACAATATGCATCTACGGAAAATGGTTTATCCACGCTTGAAAAAAGAGGAATATATCTACTCCCTTCGATTCATATGAATTGTCACTGATTTAGTACAAAAAGAAGTAGTATAACTTCTCATTAAGGTACAAATTTAATTTTGTGCTATCGCATACTAGTACGTCTTTCTAATTAAAGGTAGGATGTGGAGGTCCTAACTGTTATTACTAATAAAAAGCTTATTAGAAAATTATGCCAGCTTCCGGAAGGTAGCTTATATTTGATGTGCACCAAATGGGGCATATATCAACCATAAATTTGGGAGAGGTCATGATCCATGCCAGGCCACGGATGCTTAATTTAAAGTCAGGTACTTTGATCTTTTCATTTTAACAACCACATACAGCTCCATCTAGTGCTTTACAGTTCAATCTCTTTAGGTTAAATATAAGGGATAACAAAATACACAATGAAAGAGCCATCTTTTCCGGCCTATGCATCTAAGGATACACATACATGCCAAGGTACAAACGAATTAAATAGAGGTGTACTACTTGTACGGAAACTGATTACTGGCATTTCGTGTTGATCCACGGGAGGGAAATGAAAATGCTATATATAACTAAAAACTATGAACTCACATGCAATTTTTTTATCTAGCTCACTTTAAAAATCTAAGATATAGTGTATACTTAGAATGATAACGTTATATATGCTACCACATGGTAGTATATGGGACATGAGATAAGTAACTACTGCCGGATGGTAGGATGTATTTTCCATATATAAGCTAATGACACATGTATATAAATGAATTAGAGAGCTGACCAGGGATCGTTGGAAGTCCATCTAAGAACTTTTATACCTTGGAAAATCAGCATGGAGGATCTTCTTCTCGCCATATTTCCTCCAGTGGAATCGATCATTTTCTGGTGCCTCGGTTAGTATCTCCTTGCTGAAAAACAAGATGGGGAAAATATATCAGCTTTATCTCGCATATATAGTCATATACTACTTTCCTAACTAACCATAAAATATAGATCGTGGTACTTAGAGGAAAACAAGATTATGCTACTCCATCATGCCTCACCAAATGCACTGAGATAAAGCAAGATCTAGCAACAAAGTACAGTAGCAACTTTGTTATCAAGAACCTTTGGTGTACAATGCCTACCGAGGAGTAGCTACAGCTAGTATCAGTGTTATTAGAGTGATTAGTTCATCATGCTCACTGCGAAGCCAAATACACCATAGATCTGACAGTACCAATCCTTCTCTAGCACCGATCCCCACAGATATGCATGCCACAGTACTATCCAACAGTGTACTATTTGCTGTAGCAAACACGCACGGAGTTTTTAGTAGGTACTCACATTGGAAGCTCCTCGCCGTAGGTGCCTCGCCGGTGCTTCGCCTTCCTGTTCCTGGAGCGTGCCACGGGGCTATTGCGCATCCCGCCACCTGAGGCGCCGGAAGCATGGCCGGGATCATAGGAGGAGGAGGAGGAAGAGTACTGCTCTTTCTCCGACTGGAGCACAGAGAGCGACGACGCCAGGGCCGTGGTGATGTCGCTCACGTTGGCCAGCGCGGCGTCACGGCGGCTGTCCTCCGGGATGAGCTCCACCTGCTGCCGGAGGAACTCCGCAAGCTGAGAGCCCTTCCGGAGCTCCTCTATGACAGCGTCTCTCTGGTCGGAGGGCGACCGGGGCGCCAGCGGCGGCGACATCTCGGACTTGGGCCGCATCGCCATGGGGGAATATTCAGGAGGTGGAGACGATGTGAACCCTGGCTGGGGTTGGACCTGCCGGATGCTTTGGATAATGGCCTTCGAGACCAGCTGGCTGGGGAGGTGTTATGGCTATGTGTCCGTATGGGTTTAATTATTCAACGCTCATAATGCAAATGCCTGTCGACTGAGGAATTTGTTTATCTATCTAGTCTTACAAGTGTTCAAGTGCAAGCATGTGTGCGAGTGCGATGTGTGACTGACCGTATGTGTGGGTCATTTGGATTTGGGGCTAATTATGTTGTGAATATGACTAATGGAAGACAATGACCAAAGGAGACGACTAGAATTTAATCAAACAAGATCAATGAAGTTTATGTGTGGTTTATGACCCCTTTGGTGTACAATACCTACCGAGGATTTGTTATGTATGATCATATAGCTTATTTGTTGCCGGAGTAGCGACCCATCATGTATACCACTCAATGGTCATCCAAGGAAGCGAAGATGGGACTGGAAGGACATCCAAAGGACGAAAACGCAAGTTGTTTCGAAGGGTTGGAATACTGCACAGTTGTAATCTTTCTAAATTATACTGCCTCTGTTTACAAATATAAGATGTTCAACTCTTTTTTTCTAAATTAGGATGTATGTATACACGTTTTAGTATGTTTGTTCACTCATTTTAGTCTGTATTTAGTCCATATTGAAATATCCAAAACATATTATATTTGTGAACGGAGGGAGTGGGACATAAAAAAATATACGATGCCAATATTATTAGTAAAGCAACCTTATAAGAGGTCATATTCAATAAAAGACTAACCTGCTAGCAAGGACCTGTTACCCTGGTAAGCCGCGCTCTGCACCATCCGGAGCATATGTCGGACAAAACTCACCAAATACCCCCTTACACATTGGTCATCACAACATCAACATGGGCCTCTTTCCACCAACATTACGACCCACCAACATGGACCGATTGTTGTTATTTGCATCTGGGGCAATCTCTTTTTTTTCCGGGGGAAAATAGGAGTTCTATTCCTTAGGTAATAGGATTACAATCTACTAGCAAGAGGTCTTCTATACTGGGAGGACCGCTTTGAAGCCAAACAGCAGTACATGACTCAGTACGACTGTAATTAGCCAGACAATCTGCTATCCTATTCTGAGACCTATTAAACTTTGGGGCATAAACTCCCGATCTACCATCAGACCCCTTTTCCTCCCGCGACGCTCCCGTGGGCGTCCGGGGGGCCTAACCCTAGCGCCGCCGCCGGTCGCTCCCTCCCCCACTCCCTCCTCCCTCGCCGCCGCCGGAGGGCGCGAGCGGGCAAAGCCCGACCGTCGCAGGCGGCGGCGGGGCTCTCTCGTCTCCGCGCTCGAGGGGTACGACGCGAGCCGGATGCCTCAGCCCGGATGCGGCGCTTGGTGCTGGGTGCAGCAACTCGACGGCGCTCCGGCGTGGGCCGGCGACGGGGCGTGGCGGCGATGCGACGGGCAGCGCGGAGGTGGTGCGGGCTGGAGGTCGGTGGTGGCGGCGGCTGCATCCGGCGGCGCGCCCAGATCCGCCACCGGAGCCGCGGGTCGCGGGCGACCTGGGTCGCGGTCGGCCTCTCCTGCCATGGCTCGTGGGCGGGGGGGGGGGGGGAGGGGGGGCGGCGCGGCAGCTGGTGGATGTGTGCGCTGCTGCTCGGTCGGGCCCTTGCGGCTGGTCGGCGTCGTACGGCACGGGAGATCCCTCCGGTGGTCATCCATGAGCGTCGCGGCGAGCGCTCTGTTTCCTCTGCTCCGGCCATGGGCCGCTGCCGTGGTCTCGCGCGGGGCCGGACCTATGGTAGGGCGGGGCGAAACCGGTGGTTTCGGGGCGGGGAGCTGGTTGGAGGTACGGGAGCTCCGTTGCGGAGCTATCCGTCGCCGGCCCAAGTGGTTGCCGGTCGTGGTCGTGGACCATTCCTCCCCCTCCCCCCTTCCCCATCCTCATGTGTTCTCGGTTCCGGCGTTGCTCGAGGCGGAGGTGGTTGGCCGGCGGTCTCGGAGGCAGTTTGGATGCGGATTTGCTCAAAGTCTCGGCCTTTGGTGATCATCAGGGCGGTCTGGAGGCAGAGCGGTGGCTCTGGCGGCGGGAGGTGTTGGGGAACGTAGTAATTTCAAAAAAAATCCTACGCACACGCAAGATCATGGTGATGCATAGCAACGAGAGGGGAGAGTGTTGTCTACGTACCCTCGTAGACCGAAGCGGAAGCGTTGGCACAACGTAGAGGAAGTAGTCGTACGTCTTCCCGATCCGACCGATCCAAGCGCCGTTACTCCGGCACCTCCGAGTTCTTAGCACACGTTCAGCTCGATGACGATCCCCCGGGCTCCGATCCAGCAAAGCTTCGGGGAGGAGTTCCGTCAGCACGACGGCGTGGTGACGATCTTGATGTACTACCGACGCAGGGCTTCGCCTAAGCACCGCGACAATATGACCGAGGTGGAATATGGTGGAGGGGGGCACCGCACACGGCTAAGGAACGATCATGTTGATCAATTGTGTGTTCTAGGGTGCCCCCCTGCCCCCGTATATAAAGAAGCAAGGGGGGAGGCCGGCCGGCCCTTGGGGCGCGCGCCAGGAGGAGGAGTCCTCCTCCTAGTAGGAGTAGGACTCCCCTCTTTCCTACTCCTACTAGGAGGGGGAAAGGAAGGGGGAGAGGGAGAGGGGAAGGGGGGCGCCGCCCCCCCCCTATCCTAGTCCAATTCGGACCAGAGGGGGAGGGAGCGCGCGGCCCACCCTGGCCGCCCCTCTCTCTCTCCACTAAGGCCCATATGGCCCAATTGAA
Source organism: Aegilops umbellulata (assembly GCA_032464435.1). Lineage (NCBI taxonomy): Eukaryota > Viridiplantae > Streptophyta > Magnoliopsida > Poales > Poaceae > Aegilops > Aegilops umbellulata. The sequence continues at coordinate 451,722,617 of CP136054.1, forward strand.
GGAAATATGCCCTAGAGGCAATAATAAAGTTATTATTTATTTCCTTGTATATCATGATAAATGTTTATTCTTCATGCTAGAATTGTATTAACCGGAAACATAATACATGTGTGGATACATAGACAAACAGAGTGTCACTAGTATGCCTCTACTTGACTAGCTTGTTAATCAAAGATGGTTAAGTTTCCTAACCATAGACAAAGGAGTTGTCATTTGGTTAACAAGGTCACATCATTAGTTGAATGATCTGATTGACATGACCCATTCCATTAGCTTAGCACCCGATCGTTTAGTATGTTGCCATTGCTTTCTTCATGACTTATACATGTTCCTATGACTATGAGATTATGCAACTCCCGTTTACCGTAGGAACACTTTGTGTGCTACCAAACGTCACAACGTAACTGGGTGATTATAAAGGTGCTCTACAGGTGTCTCCGAAAGTATTTGTTGGGTTGGCGTATTTCGAGATTAGGATTTGTCACTCCGAATGTCGGAGAGGTATCTCAGGGCCTTCTCGGTAATACACATCACATAAGCCTTGCAAGCATTGCAACCAATGAGTTAGTTGCGAGATGATGTATTACAGAACGAGTAAAGAGACTTGCCGGTAACGAGATTGAACTAGGTATTGGATACCGACGATTGAATCTCGGGCAAGTAACATACCGATGACAAAGGGAACAACGTATGTTTTTATGCGGTCTGACCGATAAAGATCTTCGTAGAATATGTAGGAGCCAATATGGGCATCCAGGTCCCGCTATTGGTTATTGACCGGAGATGAGTCTCGGTCATGTCTACATTGTTCTCGAACCGTAGGGTCCGCACGCTTAAGGTTTCGATGACAGTTATATTATGAGTTTATGCATTTTGATGTACCGAAGATAGTTCGGAGTCCCGGATGAGATCACGGACATGACGAGGAGTCTTGGAATGGTCGAGACGTAAAGATTGATATATTGGACGACTATATTCGGACATCGGAATGGTTCCGAGTGATTTCGGATAATAACGGAGTACCGGGGGGGACGGAACTCCTCCCCGAAGCTTTGCTGGATCGGAGCCCGGGGATCGTCATCGAGCTGAACGTGTGCTAAGAACTTGGAGGCGCCGGAGTAACGTTGCTTGGATCGGTCAGATCGGGAAGACGTACGACTACTTCCTCTACGTTGCGTCAACGCTTCCGCTTCGGTCTACGTGGGTACGTAAATAACACTCTCCCCTCTCGTTGCTATGCATCACCATGATCTTGCGTGTGCGTAGGAAATTTTTTGAAATTACTACGTTCCTCGACACCAATACTCCTCCCGGGGGGTTCCGGTAACCCCTCCGGCACTCCGGTTTTCTCCGAAACCACTCGGAACCATTCCTATGTCCGAATATAGTCGTCCAATATATCAATCTTTACGTCTCGACCACTTCGAGACTCCTCGTCATGTCCGTGATCTCATCCGAGATTCCGAACTAACTTCGGTACATCAAAATGCATAAACTCATAATATAACTGTCATCGACACCTTAAGCGTGCGGACCCTACGGTTCGAGAACAATGTAGACATGACCGAGACACATCTCCGGTCAATAACCAATAGCGGGACCTGGATGCCCATATTGGTTCCCACATATTCTACGAAGATCTTTATTGGTCAGACCGCATAACAACATACGTTGTTCCCTTTGTCATCGGTATGTTACTTGCCCGAGATTCGATCGTCGGTATCCAATACCTAGTTCAATCTCGCTACCGGCAAGTCTCTTTACTCGTTCCGTAATACATAATCTCGCAACTAACTCATTGGTTGCAATGCTTGCAAGGCTTATGTGATGTGCATTACCGAGAAGGCCCTGAGATACCTCTCCGACATTCGGAGTGACAAATCCTAATCTCGAAATACGCCAGCCCAACAAATACTTTCGGAGACACCTGTAGAGCACCTTTATAATCACCCAGTTACATTGTGACGTTTGGTAGCACACAAAGTGTTCCTACGGTAAACGGGAGTTGCATAATCTCATAGTCAAAGGAACATGTATAAGTCATGGAGAAAGCAATATCAACATACTAAACGATCTGGTGCTAAGCTAATGGAATGGGTCATGTCAATCAGATCATTCAACTAATGATGTGACCTTGTTAATCAAATGACAACTCCTTTGTCTATGGTTAGGAAACTTAACCATCTTTGGTTAACAAGCTAGTCAAGTAGAGGCATACTAGTGACACTCTGTTTGTCTATGTATCCACACATGTATTATGTTTTCGGTTAATACAATTCTAGCATAAATAATAAACATTTATCATGATATATATAAGGAAATAAATAATAACTTTATTATTGCCTCTAGGGCATATTTTCTTCAGTCTCCCACTTGCACTAGAGTCAATAATCTAGATTACACAGTAATGATTCTAACACCCATGGAGTCTTGGTGCTGATCATGTTTTGCTCGTGGAAGAGGCTTAGTCAACGGGTCTGCTACATTCAGATCCGTATGTATCTTGCAAATCTCTATGTCTCCCACCTGGACCAAATCCCGGATGGAATTGAAGCGTCTCTTGATGTGCTTGGTTCTCTTGTGAAATCTGGATTCCTTTGCTAAGGCAATTGCACCAGTATTGTCACAAAAGATTTTCATTGGACCCGATGCACTAGGTATGACACCTAGGTCGGATATGAACTCCTTCATCCAGACTTCATTCGCTGCTTCCGAAGCAGCTATGTACTCCGCTTCACATGTAGATCTCGCTACGACGCTTTGTTTAGAACTGCACCAACTTACAGCTCCACCATTTAATGTAAATACGTATCCGGTTTGCGATTTAGAATCGTCCGGATCAGTGTCAAAGCTTGCATCAACGTAACCGTTTACGACGAGCTCTTTGTCACCTCCATACACGAGAAACATCTCCTTAGTCCTTTTCAGGTACTTCAGGATATTCTTGACCGCTGTCCAGTGATCCACTCCTGGATTACTTTGGTACCTCCCTGCCAAACTTATAGCAAGGCACACATCGGGTCTGGTACACAGCATTGCATACATGATAGAGCCTATGGCTGAAGCATAGGGAACATCTTTCATCTTCTCTCTATCTTCTGCAGTGGTCGGGCATTGAGTCTTACTCAACTTCACACCTTGTAATACAGGCAAGAACCCTTTCTTTGCTTGATCCATTTTGAACTTTTTCAAAACTTTGTCAAGGTATGTGCTTTGTGAAAGTCCAATTAAGCGTCTTGATCTATCTCTGTAGATCTTAATGCCCAATATGTAAGCAGCTTCACCGAGGTCTTTCATTGAAAAACTTTTATTCAAGTATCCCTTTATGCTATCCAGAAATTCCATATCATTTCCAATCAGTAATATGTCATCTACATATAATATCAGAAATGCTACAGAGCTCCCACTCACTTTCTTGTAAATACAGGCTTCTCCAAAAGTCTGTACAAACCCAAATGCTTTGATCACACTATCAAAGCGTTTATTCCAACTCCGAGAGGCTTGCACCAGTCCATAAATGGATCGCTGGAGCTTGCACACTTTGTTAGCTCCCTTTGGATCGACAAAACCTTCCGGTTGCATCATATACAACTCTTCTTCCAAAAATCCATTCAGGAATGCAGTCTTTACATCCATTTGCCAAATTTCATAATCATAAAATGCGGCAATCGCTAACATGATTCGGACAGACTTAAGCATCGCTACGGGTGAGAAGGTCTCATCGTAGTCAATCCCTTGAACTTGTCGAAACCCCTTTGCGACAAGTCGAGCTTTGTAGACAGTAACATTACCATTCGGCGTCAGTCTTCTTCTTATAGATCCACTTGTTCTCTATTGCTTGCCGACCCTCGGGCAAGTCAACCAAAGTCCACACTTTGTTTTCATACATGGATCCCATCTCAGATTTCATGGCTTCCAGCCATTTTGCGGAATCTGGGCTCACCATCGCTTCTTCATAGTTCGTAGGTTCGTCATGATCTAGTAGCATGATTTCCAGAATAGGATTGCCGTACCACTCTGGTGCGGATCTCACTCTGGTTGATCTACGAGGTTCTGTAGTAACTTGATCTGAAGTTTCATGATCATCATCATTAACTTCTTCTCTGATTGGTGTAGACGTCACAGAAACCGGTTCCTGTGATGAACTACTTTCCAATAAGGAAGCAGGTACAGTTACCTCATCAAGTTCTACTTTCCTCCCACTCACTTCTTTCGAGAGAAACTCCTTATCTAGAAAGGATCCATTTTTAGCAACAAATGTCTTGCCTTCGGATCTGTGATAGAAGGTGTACCCAACTGTTTCCTTTGGGTATCCTATGAAGACACATTTCTCCGATTTGGGTTCTAGCTTATCAGGTTGAAGTTTTTTCACATAAGCATCGCAGCCCCAAACTTTAAGAAACGACAACTTTGGTTTCTTGCTAAACCACAGTTCATAAGGTGTCGTCTCAACGGATTTTGACGGTGTCCTATTCAACATGAATGCGGCCGTCTCTAGAGCATAACCCCAAAAAGATAGCGGTAAATCTATAAGAGACATCATAGATCGCACCATATCTAGTAAAGTACGATTACGACGTTCGGACACACCATTGCGCTGTGGTGTTCCGGGCGGTGTGAGTTGCGAAACTATTCCGCATTGTTTCAAATGTAGACCAAACTCATAACTCAAATATTCTCCTCCACGATCAGATCGTAGAAACTTTATTTTCTTGTTACGATGATTTTCAACTTCACTCTGAAATTCTTTGAACTTTTCAAATGTTTCAGACTTGTGTTTCATTAAGTAGATATACCCATATCTGCTTAAATCATCTGTGAAGGTGAGAAAATAACGATATCCGCCACGAGCCTCAACATTCATCGGACCACATACATCTGTATGTATGATTTCCAACAAATCTGTTGCTCTCTCCATAGTACCGGAGAACGGTGTTTTAGTCATCTTGCCCATGAGGCACGGTTCGCAAGTGCCAAGTGATTCATAATCAAGTGACTCCAAAAGTCCATCAGTATGGAGTTTCTTCATGCGCTTTATACCGATATGACCTAAACGGCAGTGCCACAAATAAGTTGCACTATCATTATCAACTCTGCATCTTTTGGCTTCAACATTATGAATATGTGTATCACTACTATCGAGATTCATCAAAAATAGACCACTCTTCAAGGGTGCATGACCATAAAAGATATTACTCATATAAATAGAACAACCATTATTCTCTGATTTAAATGAATAACCGTCTCGCATCAAACAAGATCCAGATATAATGTTCATGCTCAACGCTGGCACCAAATAACAATTATTTAGGTCTAATACTAATCCCGAAGGTAGATGTAGAGGTAGCGTGCCGACTGCGATCACATCGACTTTGGAACCGTTTCCCACGCGCATCGTCACCTCGTCCTTTGCCAGTGTTCGCTTAATCCGTAGTCCCTGTTTTGAGTTGCAAATATTAGCAACAGAACCAGTATCAAATACCCAGGTACTACTGCGAGCTCTAGTAAGGTACACATCAATAACATGTATATCACATATACCTTTGTTCACCTTGCCATCCTTCTTGTCCGCCAAATACTTGGTGCAGTTCCGCTTCCAGTGACCAGTCTGCTTGCAGTAGAAGCACTCAGTTTCAGGCTTAGGTCCAGACTTGGGTTTCTTCTCTTGAGCAGCAACTTGTTTGCTGTTCTTCTTGAAGTTCCCCTTCTTCTTCCCTTTGCCCTTTTTCTTGAAACTAGTGGTTTTGTTAACCATCAACACTTGATGCTCCTTCTTGATTTCTACCTCCGCAGCCTTTAGCATTGCGAAGAGCTCGGGAATCGTCTTATCCATCCCTTGCATATTATAGTTCATCACGAAGCCTTTGTAGCTTGGTGGAAGTGACTGGAGAATTCTGTCAATGACGCAATCATCCGGAAGATTAACCCCCAGTTGAATCAAGTGATTATAATACCCAGACATTTTGAGTATATGCTCACTGACAGAACTATTCTCCTCCATCTTGCAGCTATAGAACTTATTAGAGACTTCATATCTCTCAATCCGGGCATTCTGTTGGAATATTAACTTCAACTCTTGGAACATCTCATATGCTCCATGATGTTCAAAACGTCGTTGAAGTCCCGGTTCTAAGCCGTAAAGCATGGCACACTGAACTATCGAGTAGTCATCAGCTTTGCTCTGCTAGACGTTCACAACATCTAGCGTTGCTCCAGTAGCAGGCCTGGCACCTAGTGGTGCTTCCAGGATGTAACTCTTCTGTGCAGCAATGAGGATAATCCTCAAGTTACGGACCCAGTCCGTGTAATTGCTACCATCATCTTTCAACTTTGCTTTCTCAAGGAACGCATTAAAATTCAACGGAACAACAGCACGAGCCATCTATCTACAATCAACATAAACAAGCAAGATACTATCAGGGACTAAGTTCATGATAAATTTAAGTTCAATTAATCATATTACTTAAGAACTCCCACTTAGATAGACATCCCTCTAATCTTCTAAGTGATCACGTGATCCAAATCAAACTAAACCATAACCGATCATCACGTGAAATGGATTAGTTTTCAATGGTGAACATCATTATGTTGATCATATCTACTATATGATTCACGCTCGACCTTTCGGTCTCCGTGTTCCGAGGCCATATCTGCATATGCTAGGATCGTCAAGTATAACCCGAGTATTCTGCGTGTGCAAAACTGGCTTGCACCCGTTGTAGATGGACGTAGAGCTTATCACACCCGATCATCACGTGGTGTCTGGGCACGACGAACTTTGGCAACGGTGCATACTCGGGGAGAACACTTCTTGATAATTTAGTGAGAGATCATCTTATAATGCTACCGTCAATCAAAGCAAGATAAGATGCATAAAAAGATAAACATCACATGCAATCAATATAAGTGATATGATATGGCCATCATCATCTTGTGCTTGTGATCTTCATCTCCGAAGCACCGTCATGATCACCATCGTCACCGGCGCGACACCTTGATCTCCATCGTAGCATCGTTGTCGTCTCGCCAATCTTATGCTTCTACGACTATCGCTACCGCTTAGTGATAAAGTAAAGCATTACAGGGCGATTGCATTGCATACAATAAAGCGACAACCATACGGCTCCTGCCGGTTGCCGATAACTCGGTTACAAAACATGATCATCTCATACAATAAAATTTAGCATCATGTCTTGACCATATCACATCACAACATGCCCTGCAAAAACAAGTTAGACGTCATCTACTTTGTTTGTTGCATGTTTTACGTGGCTGCTACGGGCTTAAGCAAGAACCAATCTCACCTACGCATCAAAACCACAACGATAGTTTGTCAAGTTGATGCCGTTTTAACCTTCGCAAGGACCGGGCGTAGCCACACTCGGTTCAACTAAAGTTGGAGAAACTGACACCCGCCAGCAACCTGTGTGCAAAGCACGGCGGTAGAACCAGTCTCGCGTAAGCGTACGCGTAATGTCGGTCCGGGCCGCTTCATCCAACAATACCGCCGAACCAAAGTATGACATGCTGGTAGGTAGTATGACTTATATCGCCCACAACTCACTTGTGTTCTACTTGTGCAAAACATCAAACCATAAAAACCAGGCTCTGATACCACTGTTGGCGAACGTAGTAATTTCAAAAAAATTCCTACGCACACGCAAGATCATGGTGATGCATAGCAACGAGAGGGAAGAGTGTTGTCTACGTACCCTCGTAGACCGAAGCGGAAGCGTTGACACAACATAGAGGAAGTAGTCGTACGTCTTCCTGATCCGACCGATCCAAGCACCGTTACTCCGACGCCTCCGAGTTCTTAGCACACGTTCAGCTCGATGACGATCCCTGGGCTCCGATCCAGCAAAGCTTCGGGGAGGAGTTCCGTCAGCACGACGGCGTGGTGACGATCTTGATGTACTACCGACGCAGGGCTTCGCTTAAGCACCGCGACAATATGACCGAGGTGGAATATGGTGGAGGGGGGCACCACACACGGCTAAGGAACGATCACGTTGATCAATTGTGTGTTCTAGGGTGCCCCCCTGCCCCCGTATATAAAGGAGCAAGGGGGGAGGCCGGCCGGCCCTTGGGGCGCGCGCAAGGAGGAGGAGGAGTCCTCCTAGTAGGAGTAGGACTCCCCTCTTTCCTACTCCTACTAGGAGGGGAAAGGAAGGGGGAGAGGGAGAGGGAAAGGGGGGCGCCGCCCCCCTCTCCTAGTCCAATTCGGACCAGAGGGGGAGGGGGCGCGCGGCCCACCCAGGCCGCCCCTCTCTCTCTCCACTAAGGCCCATATGGCCCAATACTCCTCCCGGGGGGTTCCGGTAACCCCTCCGGCACTCCGGTTTTCTCCGAAACCACTCGGAACCATTCCGATGTCCGAATATAGTCGTCAAATATATCAATCTTTACGTCTCGACCATTTCGAGACTCCTCGTCATGTCCGTGATCTCATCCGGGACTCCGAACTAACTTAGGTACATCAAAATGCATAAACTCATAATATAACTGTCATCGAAACCTTAAGCGTGCGGACCCTATGGTTCGAGAACAATGTAGACATGACCGAGACACGTCTCCGGTCAATAACCAATAGTGGGACCTGGATGCCCATATTGGTTCCCACATATTCTACGAAGATCTTTATCGGTCAGACCGCATAACAACATACGTTGTTCCCTTTGTCATCGGTATGTTACTTGCCCGAGATTCGATCGTCGGTATCCAATACCTAGTTCAATCTCGTTACCGGCAAGTCTCTTTACTCGTTCCGTAATACATCATCTCGCAACTAACTCATTGGTTGCAATGCTTGCAAGGCTTATGTGATGTGCATTACCGAGAAGGCCCTGAGATACCTCTCCGACATTCGGAGTGACAAATCCTAATCTCGAAATACGCCAACCCAACAAATACTTTCGGAGACACCTGTAGAGCACCTTTATAATCACCCAGTTATGTTGTGACGTTTGGTAGCACACAAAGTGTTCCTACGGTAAACGGGAGTTGCATAATCTCATAGTCAAAGGAACATGTATAAGTCATGGAGAAAGCAATAGCAACATACTAAACGATCTAGTGCTAAGCTAATGGAATGGGTCATGTCAATTAGATCATTCAACTAATGATGTGACCTTGTTAATCAAATGACAACTCCTTTGTCTATGGTTAGGAAACTTAACCATCTTTGATTAACAAGCTAGTCAAGTAGAGGCATACTAGTGACACTCTGTTTGTCTATGTATCCACACATGTATTATGTTTCCGGTTAATACAATTCTAGCATGAATAATAAACATTTATCATGATATATAAGGAAATAAATAATAACTTTATTATTGCCTCTAGGGCATATTTCCTTCAGGAGGCACGTTGGTCGTGGGCTGACCGCGCGGCTCGGGTGCGGGCGGGCAGCCACGGTCGCTTGGGCGGCATGGCTACGGGTGGTTGGCGGAGCGGGGTTGCGACGGAGAGGTTGGAGCACCGGGGATCACCACTTGACCAGTCCCGGTACTGGCCGACGGAGGCGGCGTCCGCGGACGTCGTTCCCCTCCCTGCAGGCTCCGTCGTGGTGCTCACACCTCCTACGCGTCACTCCGGGTGAAAACTTGATCCTCTGGATCAGACGATGACGGCTTTCTAAGGTCGTATCCTTCTTGAGGGCGTCGTCTTGGAGTCCCCGCTTTGGTCGTGTCTGGCTCATCGCTCCTCGATTGATTGTTCATCTTCATGGTGGTTTTCGGCTTATCATTAGGGTGCTTAGTCGTCGTTGGGGTGATGTGTTCGGTGCTTGGCTCCTTTGTATCTCGCCTTGGGTGCGTGCGTTGAGTGTGGTGGTGGAGTGCGTTTGTATCTTACTCGCTTATGTTGGTGATGGTGCTTTATCTATAAAGCGGGGAGAAACCCTTTTTCGTCATCTACCATCAGAGACTTGATTTCCATAGCAAGTGCCCATATGCCGACCGTGTAAGAGAGTCACCAGATAAGATGGACAGGGCCTCCGAGGAATCAGACTGCACATATACTGGAAGCTCTGTATGCTGACAAGCTAGGGCCATACCTTGCATAAGAGCGTGTATCTCCGCTTCAAGTGCATCATTACAATTGAAAATTACTCGATAGGCCGCAAAAATCACGGCCCCATCATTATTGCGTAGAATTCAAGTGCGTCTGGGGCAATCTTGGGCACACTAAACTAGCATCTTGAGCCCACATGCGCCACATGCCTGCTATATCAACGCCGTTATATGTCAGGTTCTGCGCCCATCGAAATGATGTGGAGCTAAACAAGCCAAATTGGTATGTAGTATGTACAAAATAATCTGAACAATGTGTAAACAAACATTGTATTATTCTTCGTTCTTTTTAACATAAGGGATCAAAGTGGTTTGTGGGCCACAAACAGATGAATTATTTGTTTCAAAGGGATTTCACATAATTTTGGGAGGATTTAAATCCTTAGAAACTTTCCGTATGGGATCGTTTTGATTGCGGGATTGAAATATTTAGGAGTTTATCTCAGGATTTCTTTGCACTATTCTCGAGAATATTTTTCCATCCACCCAAATTTCTAGGTCAAGTACTTTAGTATTCTTGTGGCATGTCAAACACTCTTTGCTGCTAATCCTATAGGATTGACGAGTATATGGCATTCAAATCAAGTGTTTTTCTATTCTCGCATCTGTGAAATCCCACAATGAAAGAGGTCTTCAAATTATGAGGCCCCTAGCTTCCCCGTAGAAATAAAACGAGGTCTTCAACTAATACCATTAGAAATCTTCAGCACGGGCGTAAGGATGCATTTTCTAAAATATATGTCCATTTGGTGGATCTAGCACTAGATACAGAGGGTGGCTGTAGAGACATATCAATTGGCTCATCAACATCTGGACGTCACGTTTATAAAACACAGAACATTAATTAACTGTTGGATTTTTGGCAAGGTCAGGACAATGACTTTATCTCCCTGGCTACTTTAATTGGCCCTTGGTTTGTCCTAACACTTTCAAATTTTGTACACATAATTGTGGCACTGGATAAAACAAATTCAACTGGGATGGTCACAATCGAACCAAGATAATACTTCATTGATGCACACACACAAAAAAAAACAATACAGGCACTAGCGACAGGGGTGACTGTGAATCTGTGGTATTGAACATCAATGCATGGTAATTTTCATTTTCATGACTAATTCTTGAATTGTTGGTCAAGTCCAATTGCATGTTTGATCTACCTCGACAAAAAAATAGTGGTTGTGGCGTTCGCTTCACGTGATTATTTGATGACCGGTGGAAGAGTCGTGGGCGTGATGTGGCCTGTGTGACATCCAGGGTCCGAGGTAATCTGGCTTTCTCACGGTGTGTTTGAGGGGTCCCTTGTTGTATACTACACGCAGGTTCCCCGCAAAAAAAGAAGTATACTACACGCAGGTAAGAGGCCCCAAATAATATAAGAATTCCAGATAATGGCCAACACGAGATTAGGTTTTTCTTTTACCAAAACACAAGATTAGTTGGATGGTTGTTACAATCACCGGGTTACTAGTGTCTTGGAGCTCAGTTCGCCGCCCACGTGATAATTCGCAGTCCAGCGCATGCAGTGAGCAGCCCGTTCACCCGGTCTGCATAAGTCAAATGGGGGTAATTAATTAGCCGCTAATCAGGGCGTGGTCTGCCACCCACGTTCTCACCGACCCACTCGGTCATCAGCGGCTTCAAGGAGCTTCGCCTCGCATCGGCATGCATCGTCAGGTTGCTGTCCACCGCTGGGTCGATGCAAGCGACGTACTACGTACGTCGGGCCCGGTACGTCAGCGCCGTGACGCCCCAACTGTTACGTCTTCGCATAAAAGAATGCGCACATGATGGCCCATCGGCGATCACCGGCCGTGTATTGAGAAAGGGGCAAATAATTTTGTTTGTCAGCTGGCTTTTGGAGACAAATCTATAGTTTTTGGGATGCGTTTATTCTATTCCAGGTGACATTTTGATCAGGTTAACTGGCGCCTGGTGGGTGCAGTCCCGTCGACGAGGGGGGCCAAAGTGGCCGACCGCACAGGACCCCCAAAATCGAGGGGCCCCCGATCGCAGAAAAAATCGGAGGTTCCGCACGTCTCGAGTCTCCATGGTTCGACGCTGCTCTGCTGTTCTGCACAACATGCGCACCGAACCAGGGTCGTGACCTTCCTGCAGCCCCTGCCCCTTTCCCCAGTCCTGCTCACGCACGCACGCGCCGCCTCTCTCGCATCTTCTCCCATGCTCCTGTGTGACGAATCGATGACCGCTGGTCTGCTGCAGACCGCCGCCAGCGGCCGCTCTCCTCCACTCCAGCCCCAACCGCTATCTGCTCCGCGCTGGCGCTGGCTACCCCGGCCTTCGTGTTGCTGCCTTTGGGCGTTGGCCGTGCCAACCAGTTGCCAACACTACGCCCAGGACTGGCTGTACCTACACAGCCGAGAAACCCCAGACTTGGCCACTAATCTTGGGTAATTTATTGGACCGAGACAAGAATAGAACTTGCATGCTGTATAAGTTGATTTCTAAATTGACGCATTTGAAATTGAATTTAAAAAAAACTGCGTGTATGTACAGATTAAACTCATATTGATGCATTCATCTTACAGAAAAATAGGACGAGGATGGTGACTACACATGTGGGAGGCACAGATAAAGCAAGCTATTGATTTGGTATTCTTTTGTATCCATTATTATTTTTTCTATCTTTTGTCATGTTTTATCTAGTTTGTTCAATAGTTTCAGTTCTACATATATTGTGCAACCGGTAGATTTTTGTATGCTTTCTTGTGAGGAAAGCTATGGTGTATTTTGGGGATAGTACTTAAGTAATACTATTTTTTTAAAAAAATTAGGGCCTCATTTTGTGATTCGCCCCGGGGCCTCAAATTCCTGGAGACGGCCCTGTGGGTGCTTTGCAGCAGCTCGTCACGAGCAAATTTGACAATTTTGACCTCTGAGCGAAATCAATTCACAGAATGAACTGCCCATGAAACAATTTCACATCCCTGACCATTTTGTGTAGCGCCCGTCACGACGGCGCCACACCCTACGGTGCGGCGCCTAGCTCTGGGGCGTTGCACTTCAGTCCACCGTGGTGAAGGAAATATGCCCTAGAGGCAATAATAAAGTTATTATTTATTTCCTCATATATCATGATAAATGTTTAGTATTCATGCTAGAATTATATTAGCCGGAAACATAATACATGTGTGAACATATAAACAAACAGATTGTCACTAGTATGCCTCTACTTGACTAGCTCGTTAATCAAAGATGGTTATGTTTCCTAACCATGAGCAAAGAGTTGTTATTTGATTAACGAGGTCACATCATTAGTTGAATGATCTGATTGACATGACCCATTCCATTAGCTTAGCACCCGATCGTTTATTACGTTTCTATTGCTTTCTTCATGACTTATACACGTTCCTATGACTATGAGATTATGCAACTCTCGTTTACCAGAGGAACACTTTGTGTGCTACCAAACGTCACAACGTAACTGGGTGATTATAAAGGTGCTCTACAGGTGTCTCCAAAGGTACTTGTTGGGTTGGCGTATTTCGAGATTAGGATTTGTCACTCCGATAGTCGGATAGGTATCTCTGGGCCCTCTCGGTAATGCACATCACATAAGCCTTGCAAGCATTGCAACTAATATGTTAGTTATGAGATGATGTATTACAGAACGAGTAAAGAGACTTGCCGGCAACGAGATTGAACTAGGTATTGGATACCGACGATCGAATCTCGGGCAAGTAACATACCGATGACAAAGGGAACAACGTATGTTGTTATGCGGTCTGACCGATAAAGATCTTCATAGAATATGTAGGAGCCAATATGGGCATCCAGGTCCCGCTATTGGTTATTGACCGGAGACGTATCTCGGTCATGTCTACATTGTTCTCGAACCGTAGGGTCCGCACGCTTAAAGTTACGATGACAGTTATTATGAGTTTATGCATTTTGATGTATCGAAGTCAGTTCGGAGTCCCGGATGTGATCACGGACATGACGAGGAGTCTCGAAATGGTCGAGACATAAAGATTGATATATTGGAAGCCTATATTTGGACATCGGAATGGTTCCGAGTGAAATCGGCATTTTACTGGAGTACCGGGGGGTTACCGGAACCCCCCCGGGGGTTAATGGGCCCATATGGGCCTTAAGGGAAAAGAGGAGGGTCGGCCAGGGCAGGCCGCGCGCCCCCTCCCCCCCTAGTTCGAATAGGACAAGGAAGGGGGGGCGGCGCCCCCCTTTTCCTTTCCCCCTCTCTCTCCTTCCTTCTCCTACAAGGCAAGGGAGAGGTCCTCCTGGCGCACCGCTTGGGGGTCGGCCGCGCCTCCCCCTCCCCTCCTTTATATACGGGGGCAGGGGGGCACCCTAGGACACACAAGTTGATCTTCGTGATCGTTCCTTAGCCGTGTGCGGTGCCCCCCTCCACCATATTCCACCTCGGTCATATCGTTGCGGTGCTTAGGCGAAGCCCTGCTTCGGTAGAACATCGTCATCGTCATCACGCCGTCGTGCTGACGGAACTCATCCCCGAAGCTTTGCTGGATCGGAGCCCGGGGAGCGTCATCGAGCTGAATGTGTGCTAAGAACTCGGAGGTGCCGGAGTAACGGTGCTTGGATCGGTTGGACCGGGAAGGCGTACGACTACATCCTCTATGTTGCGTCAACGCTTCCGCTTCGGTCTACGAGGGTACGTAGACAACACTCTCCCCTCTCGTTGCTATGCATCACCATGATCTTGCGTGTGCGTAGGAAATTTTTTGAAATTACTATGTTCCCCAACAGTGGCATCCGAGCCTAGGTTTTTATGGTTTGATGTTATGCACGAGTAGAACACAAGTGAGTTGTGGGCGATATAAGTCATACTACCTACCAGCATGTCATACTTTGGTTCGGCGGTATTGTTGGATGAAGCGGCCCGGACCCACATTACGCGTACGCTTACGCGAGACTGGTTCTACCGTCGTGCTTTGCACACAGGTTGCTGGCGGGTGTCAGTTTCTCCAACTTTAGTTGAACCGAGTGTGGCTACGCCCGGTCCTTGCGAAGGTTAAAACGGCATCAACTTGACAAATTATCGTTGTGGTTTTGATGCGTAGGTGAGATTGGTTCTCGCTTAAGCCCGTAGCAGCCACGTAAAACTTGCAACAAACAAAGTAGAGGACGTCTAACTTGTTTTTGCAGGGCATGTTGTGATGTGATATGGTCAAGACATGATGCTAAATTTTATTGTATGAGATGATCATGTTTTGTAACCGAGTTATCGGCAACCGGCAGGAGCCGTATGGTTGTCGCTTTATTGTATGCAATGCAATCGCCCTGTAATGCTTTACTTTATCACTAAGCGGTAGCGATAGTCGTAGAAGCATAAGATTGGCGAGACGGAAACGATGCTACGATGGAGATCAAGGTGTCGCGCCGTTGACGATGGTGATCATGACGGTGCTTCGAAGATGGAGATCACAAGCACAAGATGATGATGGCCATATCATATCACTTATATTGATTGCATGTGATGTTTATCTCTTATGCATCTTATCTTGCTTTGATTGACGGTAGCATTTTAAGATGATCTCTCACTAATTATCAAGAAGTGTTCTCCCTGAGTATGCACCGTTGCGAAAGTTCTTCGTGCTGAGACACCACGTGATGATCGGGTGTGATAGGCTCTACGTTCAAATACAACGGGTGCAAAACAGTTGCACACGCGGAATACTCAGGTTATACTTGACGAGCCAAGCATATACAGATATGGCCTCGGAACACGGAGACCGAAAGGTCGAGCGTGAATCATATAGTAGATATGATCAACATAATGATGTTCACCATTGAAACTACTCCATCTCACGTGATGATCGGACATGGTTTAGTTGATGTGGATCACGTGATCACTTAGAAGATTAGAGGGATGTCTATCTAAGTGGGAGAACTTAAATTTATCATGAACTTAGTCCCTGATAGTATCTTACTTGTTTATGTTGATTGTAGATAGATGACCCGTGCTGTTGTTCCGTTGAATTTTAATGCGTTCCTTGAGAAAGCAAAGTTGAAAGATGATGGTAGCAATTACACGGACTGGGTCCGTAACTTGAGGATTATCCTCATTGCTGCACAGAAGAGTTACGTCCTGGAAGCACCGCTGGGTGCCAGGCCTGCTGCTGATGCAACTGACGATGTTAAGAACGTCTGGCAGAGCAAAGCTGATGACTACTCAATAGTTCAATGTGCCATGCTTTACGGCTTAGAATCGGGACTTCAACGACGTTTTGAACGTCATGGGGCATATGAGATGTTCCAAGAGTTGAAGTTAATATTCCAACAGAATGCCCGGATTGATAGATATGAAGTCTCCAATAAGTTCTATAGCTGCAAGATGGAGGAGAATAGTTCTGTTAGTGAGCATATACTCAAAATGTCTGGGTATTGTAATCACTTGATTCAACTGGGAGTTAATCTTCCGGATGATTGCGTCATTGACAGAATTCTCCAATCACTTCCACCAAGCTACAAAGGCTTCGTGATGAACTATAATATGCAAGGGATGGATAAGACGATTCCTGAGCTCTTCGCAATGCTAAAAGCTGCGGAGGTAGAAAACAAGAAGGAGCATCAAGTGTTGATGGTCAACAAGACCACTAGTTTCAAGAAAAAGGGCAAGGGGAAAAAGAAGGGGAACTTCAAGAAGAACAGCAAGCAAGTTGCTGCTCAAGAGAAGAAACCCAAGTCTGGACCTAAGCCTGAAACTGAGTGCTTCTACTGCAAGCAGACTGGTCACTGGAAGCGGAACTGCCCCAAGTATTTGGCGGATAAGAAGGATGGCAAGGTGAACATAGGTATATGTGATATACATGTTATTGATGTGTACCTTACTAGTACTCGCAGTAGTACCTGGGTATTTGATACTATTTCTGTTGCTAATATTTGCAACTCGAAACAGAGACTACGGATTAAGCGAAGATTGGCTAAGGACGAGGTGACGATGCGCGTGGGAAATGGTTCCAAAGTCGATGTGATCGCGGTCGGCACGCTACCTCTACATCTACCTTCGGGATTAGTTTTAGACCTAAATAATTGTTATTTGGTGCCAGCGTTGAGCATGAACATTATATCTGGATCTTGTTTAATGCGAGACGGTTATTCATTTAAAACCGAGAATAATGGTTGTTTTATTTATATGAGTAATATCTTTTATGGTCATGCACCCTTAAGGAATGATCTATTCTTATTGAATCTCGATAGTAGTGACACACATATTCATAATATTGAAGCCAAAAGATGCAGAGTTGATAATGATAGTGCAACTTATTTGTGGCACTGCCGTTTAGGTCATATCGGTGTAAAGCACATGAAGAAACTCCATACTGATGGACTTTTGGAACCACTTGATTATGAATCACTTGGTACTTGCGAACCGTGCCTCATGGGCAAGATGACTGAAACACCGTTCTCCGGTACTATGGAGAGAGCAACAGATTTGTTGGAAATCATACATACAGATGTATGTGGTCCGATGAATATTGAAGCTCGTGGCGGATATCGTTATTTTCTCACCTTCACAGATGATTTAAGCAGATATGGGTATATCTACTTAATGAAACACAAGTCTGAAACATTTGAAAAGTTCAAAGAATTTCAGAGTGAAGTGGAAAATCATCGTAACAAGAAAATAAAGTTTCTATGATCTGATCGTGGAGGAGAATATTTGAGTTACGAGTTTGGTCTACATTTGAAACAATGAGGAATAGTTTCGCAACTCACGCCACCTGGAACACCACAACGTAATGGTGTGTCCGAACGTCGTAATCGTACTTTACTTGATATGGTGCGATCTATGATGTCTCTTACAGATTTACCGTTATCATTTTGGGGTTATGCTTTAGAGACGGCCGCATTCACGTTAAATAGAGCACCATCGAAATCCGTTGAGACGACGCCTTATGAACTATGGTTTGGCAAGAAACCAAAGTTGTCGTTTCTAAAAGTTTGGGGCTGCGATGCTTATGTCAAAAAGCTTCAACCTGATAAGCTCGAACCCAAATCGGAGAAATGTGTCTTCATAGGATATCCAAAGGAAACTATTGGATACACCTTCTATCACAAATCCAAAGGCAAGACTTTTGTTGCTAAATTCGGAAACTTTCTAGAGAAGGAGTTTCTCTCGAAAGAAGTGAGTGGGAGAAAAGTAGAACTTGATGAGGTAACTGTACCTGCTCCCCTATTGGGAAATAGCACATCACAGGAACCGGTTTCTGCGACGTCTAAACCAATTGGTGAGGAAGTTAATGATGATGATCATGCAACTTCAGATCAAGTTACTACAGAACCTCGTAGATCAACCAGAGTAAGATCCGCACCAGAGTGGTACGGCAATCCTGTTCTGGAAGTCATGCTACTAGATCATGATGAACCTACAAACTATGAAGAAGCGATGGTGAGCCCAGATTCCGCAAAATGGCTAGAAGCCATGAAATCTGAGATGGGATCCATGTATGACAACAAAGTATGGACTTTGGTTGACTTGCCCGATGGTCGGCAAGCAATAGAGAATAAATGGATCTTCAAGAAGAAGACTGACGCCGACGGTAATGTTACTGTCTACAAAGCTCGACTTGTCGCAAAAGGTTTTTGACAAGTTCAAGGAATTGACTACGATGAGACCTTCTCACCCGTAGTGATGCTTAAGTCTGTCCGAATCATGTTAGCAATTGCCGCATTTTATGATTATGAAATTTGGCAGATGGATGTAAAAACTGCATTCCTGAATGGATTTCTAGAAGAAGAGTTGTATATGATGCAACCTGAAGGTTTTGTCGATCCAAAAGGAGCTAACAAAGTGTGCAAGCTCCAGCGATCCATTTATGGACTGGTGCAAGCCTCTCGGAGTTGGAATAAACACTTTGATAGTGTGATCAAAGCATTTGGGTTTGTACAGACTTTTGGAGAAGCCTGTATTTACAAGAAAGTGAGTGGGAGCTCTGTAGCATTTCTGATATTATATGTAGATGACATATTGCTGATCGGAAATGATATAGAATTTCTGGATAGCATAAAGGGATACTTGAATAAGAGTTTTTCAATGAAAGACCTCGGTGAAGCTGCTTACATATTGGGCATCAAGATCTATAGAGATAGATCAAGACGCTTAATTGGACTTTCACAAAGCACATACCTTGACAAAGTTTTGAAAAAGTTCAAAATGGATCAAGCAAAGAAAGGGTTCTTGCCTGTGTTACAAGGTGTGAAGTTGAGTAAGACTCAATGCCCGACCACTGCAGAAGATAGAGAGAAAATGATCCCTATGCTTCAGCCATAGGCTCTATCATGTATGCAATGCTGTGTACCAGACCTGATGTGTGTCTTGCTATAAGTCTAGCAGGGAGGTACCAAAGTAATCCAGGAGTGGATCACTGGACAGCGGTCAAGAACATCCTGAAATACCTGAAAAGGACTAAGGATATGTTTCTCATATATGGAGGTGACAAAGAGCTCATCGTAAACGGTTACGTTGATGCAAGCTTTAACACTGATCTGGACGATTCTAAATCGCAAACCGGATACGTGTTTACATTAAACGGTGGAGCTGTCAGTTGGTGCAGTTCTAAACAAAGCGTCGTGGCGGGATCTACATGTGAAGCGGAGTACATAGCTGCTTCGGAAGCAGCAAATGAAGGAGTCTGGATGAAGGAGTTCATATCCGATCTAGGTGTCATGTCTAGTGCATCGGGTCCAATGAAAATCTTTTGTGACAATACTGGTGCAATTGCCTTGGCAAAGGAATCCAGATTTCACAAGAGAACCAAGCACACCAAGAGACGCTTCAATTCCATCCGGGATCTAGTCCAGGTGGGAGACATAGAGATTTGCAAGATACATACGGATCTGAATGTAGCAGACCCATTAACTAAGCCTCTTCCACGAGCAAAACATGATCAGCACCAAAACTCCATGGGTGTTAGAATCATTACTGTGTAATCTAGATTATTGACTCTAGTGCAAGTGGGAGACTGAAGGAAATATGCCCTAGAGGCAATAATAAAGTTATTATTTATTTCCTCATATATCATGATAAATGTTTAGTATTCATGCTAGAATTGTATTAGCCGGAAACATAATACATGTGTGAACATATAAACAAACAGATTGTCACTAGTATGCCTCTACTTGACTAGCTCGTTAATCAAAGATGGTTATGTTTCCTAACCATGAGCAAAGAGTTGTTATTTGATTAACGAGGTCACATCATTAGTTGAATGATCTGATTGACATGACCCATTCCATTAGCTTAGCACCCGATCGTTTAGTATGTTGCTATTGCTTTCTTCATGACTTATACACGTTCCTATGACTATGAGATTATGCAACTCCCATTTACCAGAGGAACACTTTGTGTGCTACCAAACGTCACAATGTAACTGGGTGATTATAAAGGTGCTCTATAGGTGTCTCCAAAGGTACTTGTTGGGTTGGCGTATTTCGAGATTAGGATTTGTCACTCCGATAGTCGGAGAGGTATCTCTGGGCCCTCTCGGTAATGCACATCACATAAGCCTTGCAAGCATTGCAACTAATATGTTAGTTGTGAGATGATGTATTACAGAACGAGTAAAGAGACTTGCCGGCAACGAGATTGAACTAGGTATTGGATACCGACGATCGAATCTCGGGCAAGTAACATACCGATGACAAAGGGAACAACGTATGTTGTTATGCGGTCTCACCGATAAAGATCTTCGTAGAATATGTAGGAGCTAATATGGGCATCCAGGTCCCGCTATTGGTTATTGACCGGAGACGTATCTCGGTCATGTCTACATTGTTCTCGAACCGTAGGGTCCGCACGCTTAAAGTTACGATGATAGTTATTATGAGTTTATGCATTTTGATGTACCGAAGTCAGTTCGGGGTCCCGGATGTGATCACGGACTTGGCGAGGAGTCTCGAAATGGTCGAGACATAAAGATTGATATATTGGAAGCCTATATTTGGACATCGGAATGGTTCCGAGTGAAATCGGCATTTTACTGGAGTACCGGGGGGTTACCGGAACCCCCCCGGGGGTTAATGGGCCCATATGGGCCTTAAGGGAAAAGAGGAGGGGCGGCCAGGGCAGGCCGCGCGCCCCCTCCCCCCTTAGTCCGAATAGGACAAGGAAGGGGGGTGGCGCCCCCCTTTTCCTTTCCCCCTCTCTCTCCTTCCTTCTCCTACAAGGCAAGGGAGAGGAGTCCTACTCCCGGTGGGAGTAGGACTCCTCCTGGCGCACCCCTTGGGGGCCGTCCGCGCCGCCCCCTCCCCTCCTTTATATACGGGGGCAGGGGGGCACCCTAGGACACACAAGTTGATCTTCGTGATCGTTCCTTAGCCGTGTGCGGTGCCCCCCTCCACCATATTCCACCTCGGTCATATCGTTGCGGTGCTTAGGCGAAGCCCTGCGTTGGTAGAACATCGTCATCGTCATCACGCCGTCGTGCTGACGGAACTCATCCCCGAAGCTTTGCTGGATCGGAGCCCGGGGAGCATCATCGAGCTGAACGTGTGCTAAGAACTCGGAGGTGCCGGAGTAACGGTGCTTGGATTGGTTGGACCGGGAAGACGTACGACTACTTCCTCTACGTTGCATCAACGCTTCCGCTTCAGTCTACGAGGGTACGTAGACAACACTCTCCCCTCTCGTTGCTATGCATCACCATGATCTTGCGTGTGCGTAGGAATTTTTTTGAAATTACTACGTTCCCCAACACGTGGCAGCCCCTGGGCCCGCACCCAGCCGTGCAGCGCCTCCGAGCTAGGCGCCACACATGTAATGTGCAGCGCCCGGCTCGTGGGCGTTGCACATTGACTTAGATGCAGCCGCCGCGCGCTAGGCCTCCCCCACCCACCCCATTGTGTTTGAATCTTGCATGTATTAGATTTGGGGAACCCTTGTTAGATTAGAATGTGGTTTGGATACATAGGTTGACATGTTATTTATATAGTTTGGATACATAGGTTGACATTTTATTTATATGGAAAAGATATTTGTATTGAATCTTGCATGAGGTAGGCTTAGTTTAGTTTATTGAAATTGCATTTGTATTGGCAAGAATGGTTTGGATACATATGCTTTGTATTTTGCATCTAGTAGCCATACTTTAGTTTTTTTGTATTCAAAAGATAATCGTGTTGACAAGAAAGCTTTCTTTCAAATTGTTAGGATGGTTTGGCTTCTCCATGATCACTGGGACAAACAACACCGGTCGTATGCTATGTCGGTGGAGTAGCGGGTAATAATGAAAGTTGTCGGTGTTATGAATTTCGTGTTTTTTTCAAACACATACCCCCCATATGTAATGATTTGTTTGTTTGCTTGTAAGATCTTGCACCTCTGAAGCTTCGGGCTCACGGGGTCAACCTTGGGTGGATGCGCTATGATGAGCGGTACACACCGTATGTTAGGGAGACAGGACTTCTTCCTTTCATTCAGTTGGTCAGCCGGTCGACGCCACCCAACAATGCTTCAGCACTCACCGCGCTTATTGATCATTGGAGGCCGGAGACACACAGTTTCCATCTTCGGACCGGGGAGATGACTGTGACGCTCCAGGATATAGCTATGATCACCGGTCTTCCTATCGATGGGAATCCTCTATGTATGAGCACCGATTATGATGGGTGGCGCGAGCAGATGTTTGCCCTTATCGGTATGGTTCCTCCGGAGCCTGGGGAACAAGAAGAAGAAGGCAAGAAGAAGGAAAGAGTCGCAGCCGGTGCCCCTTCCACGTGGATTACTGGGCACTTTGGTACTTGCCCTGAGGATGCTGATGAGGACACGGTCAAGACATATGCTCGTGTCTACATGTGGTACGTGATATCAAGGACTATGTTTGCTAATGGCACAGGCAAGAATGCTCCATGGATGTGGCTGAAGGCGTTGACCGTCTTCGATAGCAAATGGAGTTGGGGTTCGGCAACACTGGCTTACTTGTATAGACAGGTATGAAGTTGTTTCTGTTTCACTTCATTATGAATGCGATCTTGCTGTTAATTCAACCATGTTCTCTTTTATGTACAGTTGGACGAAGCCTGTTGTAGGCTATCTGGAGGTATTGATGGTTGTTTGCTCGCACTTTCCATATGGAGCTGGGAGTGTTTGCCGGTTGGACGACCGAAAACCGTGAAGTACGAGGATTGGGACGACAAAGGCGACCCACTACGGCTCCCCACTTGGGCTTACAAGTGGGATGTGTTAAATGAGATGACGGATGATCCCTCGGTCATGTACAAGCTATATAGGAGCGAGCTGGACGCGATCACGCCTGAGCAGGTGAATCGACATTGCATAATTGATTATCATGCTTCTATCGTAACTCGATATCAATTTTGCATTCTATCTGTTTTTGTAGGTTGAATGGGAACCGTATGGAAAAGGAGAGAGTTTCGGGAACCCTATAGAGTTCAGGCTGAATCTGATGTGCATTAGGGATAGGGATCTCTGGCATATGCGGTGTCCACTCATATGCAACTGGGTGGTTGAGCTTCACCTGCCACATCGGGTATTCCGCCAGTTTGGTTTGTTCCAGCCACACCCGCCGGAGTGGGAGGACACGGACATATTGCTACACGCGTAAGATATAGTCAACCTTGAGCACTTAGCGGCTTCTCGGCGGTTTCGATGATACTAATATTATGTTTCTAACTTGCAGGTTGGATAGGAAAAAGCAGCGGAAGATCAAGGATTGGGCCAAGCATCACAGCAAGTATGTCAGACAGTTCGCGCTTGCTGTGGAGCAAGCTAGGGCTGGAAAACAAGCCTAGCTTCGTGAGCACTGCCCGATCGCGTTCAACAACTATCTCACATGGTTTCTTGCAAGCACCCATGTGGAGCTATGCAAGCCGGCGTATACTGAGGAGATTTTGGAAGAACCCACCGTTTTTGATGAGGTAGCCCAGCACCAGTATAACACATTAGTCAGGAAAGGCAACTCAGTGATCCCTTTAGCTCCAATGATGAACTTTGTGGTATTTGTCCTTTTTCTTTTCCATTCACACTATTCACATATTCACTTTCCTAACACGTTAATACCGTTTCTGTTCATAGCGTGCCCAGATCAAGAAAGCAGTTGATGAGACCGACACTATTCTGGAAACAACCTCGGCTGGCAAAAGCGATGGGGAAGGTGCACTTCGAGCATTCATTAAGGTTCACATCTCCTTCAAACTAGCACTTAACATGTGTTGCTACGTTCAATGTCTCATTCACTTGTTCATGTTGCAGCGCCAGGGACAAAAGTTAAGGCGGCTATCAAACCTTTTCGGTTGTCGTGACCCCGAGTATGTATCATCAGAACGTTCTAGGTCGGCGACACCATCAGATACAACTTCTGGCCATGCTGATCCTGTGGAGGATGAGGATGTGGGTGTGGTCACCCAAGAGGTATGGCATGAGGATATATATCCAATTATTGATGCATTGCTAACTATATCCTCACACACGGTCTTTCCATATCTTTTGTGGATGCATAGGTTCCTGATGATATGACCTTGGAGACCTACAAGGTTCGGTCTGCATACGAGTTAAAGCCTAGGAAGGGAATCAACAAATACACACCTGAGGACTTCACCCAAAGAGGCAAAAGGACAGTCGACACCTCGCGGATGGCGGCTTTGGATGACTATTTGGATGACGTGGAGGAACCGAAGCCGGAGCCGGAGCGGGTTCCTCTTCCTAGGAAGGTGAAAAAGATAAGCGTCAAGAGGGGGGAGGAGCCAGCAAGCGCTCAAGGAACTAGTCGTCGTCCTCTTTTAGTAATGGTAGTAATGGTAGCTCTATGTTGGTAGTAGCTCTATGTTGAACTCTATGTTGGTGGTAATGTCGAACTTGTCGTGATGGTCACTATGTGTTGAACTCTATGTTGGTGGTAATGTTCAACTTGAAGCTCTCAGTAATGTCGTGGTGGGAATTGTTTGTATGTCTTAGCTCATAGTAATAGTGAAATTAGTGCTTATTCTGTGATGCAACTATCTGTGACTTGAAATGACCCAGTTAGAGGGACAAAAAATCTGGAGCAATAAAGAGCAACAGAAAGTTGGACAAGTTACAGCCCTATGTGGCGCCCAGCTTGGAGGCGCCACACTCCACAGTGCAACACCTAGCTCCCAGGCACTGCACTATGGAGTGTGGCGCCTCCAAGCTAGGCGCCACACAGGGTTGTCACTTGTCCAACTTTCTGTTGCTCTCTGGATAGTTACAGACCTGTGCGGCGCCTAGCTGGGAGGCGCCACACTCCACAGTGCAACGCCTAGCCCCCAGGCGCTGCACTATGGAGTCTGGCGCCTCCAAACTAGGCGCCACACAGGTCTGTAACTTGTCCAACTTTCTGTTGCTCTCTGGATAGCTACAGACCTGTGTGGCGCCTAGCTGGGAGGCGCCACACTCCACAGTGCAACGCCTAGCTCCCACGCGTTGCACTATAGAGTGTGGCGCCTCCCAGCTAGGCGCTGCACAAGCACTTAGCAAAAAATTTGGCCCAAACTAGAGGCATAGCTTCTGTTGCTCTCTGGATAGCTACAGACCTGTGCAGCGCCTAGCTGGGAGGCGCCACACTCCACAGTGCAACGCCTAGCTCCCAGGCGCTGCACTATGGAGTGTGGAGCCTCCCAGCAAGGTGCTGCACAAGCACTTAGCGAAATTTTTGGCCCAAACTGGAGGCATAGCTTCTGTTTCTCTCTGGATAGCTACAGACTTGTGCAGCGCCTAGCTGGAAGGCTCCACACTCCACAGTGCAACGCCTAGCTCCCAGGCGCTGCACTATGGAGTGTGGCGCCTCCCAGCTAGGCGCTGCACAAGCACTTAGCGAATTTTTTGGCCCAAACTGGAGGCATAGCTTCTGTTGCTCTCTGGATAGCTACAAACCTGTGCAACGCCTAGCTGGGAGGCGCCACACTCCATAGTGCAACGCCTGGCGGTTGGGCGCTGCACTGTACAGTGTGGCGCCTCCAAGCTAGGCGCTGCACAGGTCTGTAACTATCCAGAGAGCAACAGAAGGTATGGCGAGCTACAGACCTGTGCAGCGCCTAGCTTTGAGGCGCCACACTGTACAGTGCAATGCCCGCAACCTAGGCGTTGCACTTGGACTTAGTGAATTTTTTAGCATACGCAAACATAATAAGATGATGTGAAGTAGGAGATACATAGCAAGCAAACAACTGTGAAGAGAACATATGCACGAAGTACTTCACGACACATAGTAGTTCATAACACATAGTACTTCACGACACATAGTAGTTCTTATAACCAAATCGAGGAGGAGACATAGTATTTCACGACACATAGTAGTTCTTACAACCAAATCGAGGAGGAGACATAATGGTTCACGACACATAGTAGTTCACAACCAAATCGAGGAGGAGACATAGTTCATGACACATAGTAGATCTATTGCGTAGAGCAAGGCCCCTTTCCCTTCTTCTTCTTCCTCTCTTCTTCCTATTTCTCCTCCCTTTTTCTTATGAGGTGAGCCTCCTTAACCACCCTCTCCATGAATATTTGATTCTCCCTCTCTTCTTTTTTCAGCTGCAATTGCCCAAAGCTTCATGGTTCTTTCTTGAAAATCCTTTAGACGCTTCTTCTATGCCTCCTCACATTTCCTCACCAACGCTTGCTCCCTAGCGCGCATCGCATTTGACGCTCTCTCTCTTTCCTTCCTCTCCTTCTCAAGCTCCTCTTCCTTCTTCTTCTTTAGCTTGGTTGCATCCTCCTCTCTAAGCTTCTTAGCAGCCTTCTCCCACCATCCCGCCATCTCATCTTCGCCATCCTCCTTCATCGTTGGTTTGTTGGGTTGGGAAGCCGCCATACCTACAATGAGTGAAACGTAATGGTTAGTACGGACAATAAGAACAAATGGAAGCACATATGAAAAAGAAGAACGTATGATACATTATAGTTAGTGAGGAACATACGGAAACAGTCCATCTAGGTATCCAAACATACCTCTATAACGAACTTGCCCTTGTCCATCACCACTGCCAAGTCCACCACCAAGGCCAAGACCATCACCAAGGCCTAGACCATCACCACGGCCATTACAACCACCACGAGCTCTACCACCACCACGGCCTAGACCACCACCACAAACTCTACCACCACCACGGCCTCTTGTAAGTCCTAGTTGCCGACCACTTTGTTGCCTAGATCCTCTTTGTATAACACTTGGTTGTCTTGGCATTTGTTGGCTACCACTTGGTTGGCTTGGCACTTGTTGGCTACCACTAGGTTGGCTACCACTTGGTTGGCTTGGCACTTGTTGGCTACCACTAGGTTGTCTACCACTTGGTTGCCTTGGCACTTGTTGGCTACCACGTGGTTGCCTTCGCACTTGTTGGTTACCACTTGGTTGGCTTGGCACTTGTTGGCTACCACTAGGTTGGCTACCACTTGGTTGCCTTGGCACTTGTTGGCTACCACTAGGAAGGAACGTGCCATCAATTGCGATGACCGGTCTACAATGTTCGAAAACCCTCACACATTGCTCAAACGCCCAAAAAGCACGGCCAAATACTCTGACTTTCCTTCCTTCATGAACCGTTGTTTGGTGCCCATGAGGCTCGACCACATGAACTATGCCCGGGTTTGTCGCGGCCATGGCTAACAACAACCTAGGGATTCGGTTGTATGCTTGCTCCCATGCACCATACAACATCTTAAATGCGACTTGTTTCGCCTTCAATGCCTTGCCGTACTTCACCTTGTAATGAAAGACGGCTTTCACAAGGTCAATGACATGTTGGACGCTCATTGTTCGAAGTGTGGATATTGAGTTGGAGAGCCTGTAAGCGATGAACTCGGACGTGAGTTGTTTGTGGTCTTAAGACACGATCTTGCCATCCACCCTTTTGCCTTGGCACATGTGAGTTGGCAAACAACTCACTACATGCCAACTTGGACCTCCTTTCCATGGTCTTACGCGCACAACCCACGGACATATTTCATCTTCACATGCACATGCAACCGTGTAGCGCACATTGACGTCCGAGTGCACCACCTTGTGTGGACGATAATGCGTAACCGAGTAATTGTCGAGCCACATTTTCAATTCCAACAAGGTGTCGAACTTATAACCTTTAGCAATCCGGTTCTTGTCGTCTCCCAAATCACGGTGAAAGCTTGGCCTAACCCCAAGAGGTACACATTGGCCACCATCTACCACGGCTTCATCCGCGAGACTAACATCCTTGAACAATGTAGTCCAATGATCCTGACCAAATACCTTCTCGAAAGCTTCGGCCTCCTTCACCGTGAACCCCTCCGCATCAACTTGTTCATCGGGACCATCGTCATCCGAGTCCGATGCATATGCATGGGAAAAAGGGATGGAATGGTCCATTGTCTCTTGCAAATGATATTTGTCCAGATCACCCACATTATTGTCATGGAGATCAACTTCATTGTCATCGTCCGCATACTCATCATTGTCCTCTTGCAAAGCTTCATCTTGGTTGTTTGTAAACGGGCTCAATATTGGCCTCACTTCTTGGGTCAAAAGAGGTTCAACAATTTCATCTCACTTCAAGGGTGGGGGGCTACTAGCAACCAAAGGGGAGGGGTTCCGGTTCAAGTCCAAATGCAAACTTGAATCAACCTTCTTCGTTGCAAATAACTCAAGAGCCTTGTCTAGTGATTCGGCCACCGTCTCCTTGTATGCAACCCAACGTTGCTCCGAGTTGACACGCATTGTCTTCCAACGGATGTGCGTTCCAAAACCAACATTATGCCCTCCCTCCAACTCAATGATATCACTAGGGTCCATCCAATTCAAATCTTTCCTAACTTCTTGCAAGAGCTCTGCATAGCTAGGACTACTATCAAACACCATGTCAAGCTCATCCGGGTCCGGTTCTATATTGCCTTTCAAAAAGGCGTCTTTGTACCCATGATGAACAAACACACATGTTCTTCCCATCCCTATAAGCATTCGAAGAAACACAAGGTAACATTGCCTCCATGAGTACTAATCCAAGGATTAACACGGAATAGAAACCCTAATATATATATCAAACAACAACCCTAACCCTAATCATAACCCTAACCCTAACCATAACCCTAGCCCTAAACCTAACCCTAGCACCAACATAAGAACACCCATAAGAATAACCCTAGCATACTAACAAAGCCTAATCATAGAAATTGGCAAATAAGCATCTCACATCTCCATGCAAATCTCTAGATCCAAACAAAACTAGGGTTTCCCCAAACTAGCAACAAATGAGCAATGGGAGAACTTTACTTGGATCAAAACAAGGGGATCGGAGAAGATTACCTTGAGGGAGGGTTTGACTTCGAAATCCACGGACAAATTCTTCGAATATGCAAGATTTGGGAGAGGATTTGAGAGGGGGAGAGAGTGGGAGAGGGGGCAAAGCTTGGGTTAGAGTGTGTGGTGTGGGGGGAGTGGGGGGGGGGCAGCCAAGTGGCTGGATAAGTCACAGTGCAGCGCCTCCGTGCTGGGCGTTGCACTTTAGATGTGTGGCGCCTACCACGGAGGCGCTGCACATTACATGTGTGGCGCCTAGCTCGGAGGCGCTGCACGGCTGGGTGCGGGCCCAGAGGCTGCCATGGTAGATTAGGGTGCAACGCCCCCGAGCTAGGCGCTGCACAGTAGTATGTGGCGCCGTCGTGGCGGGCGCTACACAAAAGGGTCAGGGGTGTGAAATAGTTTCACGGGCAGTTCATTCCGTGAATTGATTTCGTCCACAGGTCAAAATTGTGAAATTTGCCCTCGTCACGGGGAACCATGCATGCGATGCGATCTTGTCAGACCATGACTGGGTCGTCGTGGACGTACCGCAAGGCACGGCAAAATTGACAAATTTGACCTATGAATAAAATCAAATCACAGAATGAACTGTCCGTGAAATTATTTCACGCGGCTGACCTTTTTGTGTGACGCCCGACACGAAGGCGCCACACTATACTGTGCAACGCCTCATAGATAGGCGCTACATGCCTGGCCAGCATCGCATCCGTGTGATCCGAAAATTACTAAGTTAGTGTGCAGCGCCTGAGAGCTAGGCTCCCCACTATACAATGTAGCGCCTAGCTTCTAGGTGTTACACTAGTGGTTGCTTCATTTTGTAGTGCAACCAATAGGCTCTGCACAATGACTTAGCAATTTTTAGGCAGTCTGGGGTGCAACGCTGGTCAGGCGTGTAGCGCCTATCTGTGAGGCGTTGCACAGTGTGGTGTGTCGCCTTCGTGTAGGGCGTCACACAAAAAGGTCAGACGTGTGAAATAGTTTCACGGGCAGTTCATTCTGTGATTTGATTTCATCCACAGGTCAAATTTGTCGAATTTGCCGCAAGGCGCACCTATGGTGGGAGTTTATAAAAATTTGGTGTACGGTACCCTTTTGGCGTACTCTTGAAAAAAACAGCCTCTGTATCCTATATGAAGCGCACACTGTATTTTTTTTAGAAATAGAAGAGGACCCCCGGCCTCTTCATCTGGACGATGCATGCAGTCATTTTATTAATTATTCACATAAGACCTTATAAAGTCATACAACAGTAAGACTAAAGCCACCGTCTAGGCAATATCTGCCGTTACTCCTATCCAGTTGATGTACGGATGCTGATAGTCTAGGGCTAATACCAAACAGACCTTGCAGCCAAACCTAACATCTATGACCTGAGGTCCCAACCAGGACGCCTGCCGGGTATGGGGCACCCACCAGTCCGGCGCACTCTTCAATCCGGACGCCTGCCGGGTATGAGGCCGCCGCAGCCACCAGCCATCAATCCATCTTCAGAGATGTACTGTTACATCTACCGTGCCAGGTCTCTCTGCCATCGACGCCACCACGACGCCAGACAGCGTCGTCCTCCTGCGCGAGTCCATCCTCGCACATCGAACGCTGAATCTGCACTGCGCCATGCCGCCGAGATCCGTCACCATCAATGTGTAGGATGAAGCACCGCTCCACCTAAGATGCGGTCCACTGGTCCCTCGATCCCATGCACACCTCCAAGAACGACGCCCCCAAGGGGGGAATGACATAAGAACGCCGCCGTCTTCCGATCAACTTATTTAGGGTTTCCTCCGGAGGTAGCAGACAGCGACCTTAAAACTCTCCTCGGCGATGCCTTCAAGAAGGGAATGTCGCAAAATAGCGCCGCCACCGCCGGCTTTGGCAGTAAGCCGAAAGCAAGTTTTCACCCGGATCTGTTTGAAGGACCTCCATCAAGCATCTCGTGCACGAATCGCCGCCATCTTTGCCTGGGACTGGACGATGGATCCAGGCCGCCACCGCCTGACCGGCCACGGCACCACCACGGTGCCTAAGCCGGCGCCGTCAGGCCCACCATGCCTGCCTATAGACGCCCTCCAGATCTGCCGGACCACGGATGAGGCCCGCGATCTGGGCCGCCGCCATAGGTGCTCCTCGGCTGCGGGGAGAACGCGCATGCACTGTCATTGCCGTCACACTCGCCGTCGGGTGCCCGCTGCTCCTTGCCGCCGGTGCACCGCCGATCCATGAGCCGCCGCCGCCGACAGGAGATCGCCACCACTGCACGAGGGGGAGGGCCGCGCCGCCGCCGTCACTGGCCAGGCAACGCCGGCATGGCCTCGGGCGGCGGCAGGAGGAGGGAGAGAGGAGCAGAGGCTTAGGGCTGACACGGTAGATCGCCCCCCGTGTCGCCCTTTAAAATGGGGGAGAATTTCACTTCCCCAGCCTCTGCACCAACTAGAAATGCATACGGCCATTTTAGTATGAGTACCAAGATAAACATGGTCCTCGGCACCTATCAATTCTAAGAATTAAACTCGGGTCGTCAGGCTCCACAACCGCATGCCCAACCACTGAGCCAAGGCTCTCTTTGCAAGCGCACACTGTATGACAGCCTTCATGACGTACATGAAGGGCACTTTGTCTGAATATGGAGGCTGTCGATACAAAATGTAAACAACAAATCGTCCTAATGGCTGTTTACATATCATGCGATCGATTCATCAGTGACACATTATTTTTCTCTTCGGATCTCCAATACATCTATATTCAGTTAAACCAACAATATTCAGTTAAACTCGAGCATGGTGATGAGGGCTTGGACAACCACGAGCACTACTGTGAGGGTAAGGAAGATTATGATGAGGTACCAATTTCGCCGGTGAATTCAGCTTCCCTGTGACGATTCCGATGGCGACGACTCGATTCCTATGGTGATGCTTGAAACCGCAAGAAACTAAGAATCCATGTATCCCCATGGATTCCTTGGTTCTCACAATTTCAAACATCGACGTCGAAACACTCCTCCACGCACCACACAATCGTCGTCGAGTCGCCGTTTTCTTTCCACCTAATGGAAAAATTATGTTGACCATTTTGGGGACATGTGCGATAATCCTTGCGGAAATCCTTATGCCTGGTATAAATTTTACCAGCGGTTCTCCGCAGTTGATCCCGCTCCTCCTCCAATAACAGCACCCAGTTCACCGACGATGATAGTGGAGGTAGTGGGCGGCTAGGTTATCACCGGGAACCATGCATGCGACCTTGTGAGACTATGATTGGGTCGTCGTGGACGTACGGCAAGACACCCATCACATGGTTTCCCAACTGGAGTTGCCCATATTGACAGCCTCTGTATCGTATATGAAGCGCACACTGTATGACAGGGTGTTGTATATGAACGCGCTTTGTCTGAATATATGGAAGCTATCGAGACAAAATGTAAACACGAAATCGTCCTAATGGTTGTCTACATATCGTGCGATCGATTCATCAGTGACACATTCTTTTTCTCTTCCAATCTTTAATACATCTATATTCAGTTAAACCAACAATATCCAGTTAAACCCCAGCACGGTGGTGAGGGCTTGGACGACCACGAGCACCACGGTGAGGGTGAGGACGATTACGACGAGGTACCAATTTCGATGGCAATTTCTGCTTCCA
The DNA here is from genome assembly GCA_032464435.1 of Aegilops umbellulata. Classification (NCBI taxonomy): domain Eukaryota; kingdom Viridiplantae; phylum Streptophyta; class Magnoliopsida; order Poales; family Poaceae; genus Aegilops; species Aegilops umbellulata. The sequence continues at coordinate 451,755,579 of CP136054.1, forward strand.
TGTGCCGATTCCGGCAGCGACGACTAGATTCCGACGGTGATGCTAGAAACCGTAAGGCCAATCCAATGCACGACCCAATTTCATCCGCCCCAGTTTGTTTGGGTCGAAACGGATAAATGTCATGGCCCAACGGGTGGGAGCATGAGCAAATTCTGTCTGGCTTTGACTCAATTTCAGCGCAAATTTGGGCCGGATTTGCCTCCAGACAGACATTGGACAGATGCGCACATGTCCTCTCATCGTCCGCCATCGGACCCGCATGTCGATCGTGCAACTGCTTCCCGCCGACCCCATATAATCCGCACGCGTGGTCAAGCCCGCACATCAGCCTCCCAGCCGCCCCGACACATCTTTTTTAATGATGAAGTCGTAGACCGGCCAGTCCAATTCCGAACTCCGGCCGCATCCACACTCTTTCCACTGCCCCCTCACGCCCCGACAATTCCAACCCTAGCGCCGCCCTTGCTCCTCGCTCCCCGCCGGCCGCCGGCATGGGGATGTGGAAGTGGGTCCCCAGCAAGAAGGTGAAGCACGACCACGAAGCAGGGTCGTCCTCTACTTCGTCGGGGAGCATCGCCGGCTACTTCATGTTGCCGCCCGCCTTCTCCATTTCTCCATCGGCGGCCCCGCCGCGCATGCAGCCATACGTTAAGGTGGTGGTGTGCTAGCGGTATTAGGACACAGCCACCCCGCTGTCGGCGACAACCTTGACGTGCAGATGGCATTGTTGACCGCAGGGCGACATCGACATACCATAGCTAGAGGTGAAAGAAGAGGTGGTTTGGAGCCTCTGGCGGCTCCGGCCAGGCCCAGGGACCTGCCATGGTGGGGCGGTCATGGACGTGGACGTCGACGGTGCCCTGCACGCCGGAGTACATGTCTGCGCCGGCCTCGTGGGTGGGCATCGAGCCCTGGTCACTGTCCCCGCCATGGCCACCAGTGGCGCCACAGCCAGAGCAGGCGACGCCCGCCCAACTTTGATAGCCGCCGCAGGGGCCGTCAGCCCATCTTTCGAAGTGATACATCTCCAACGTGTCTATAATTTTGATTGTTCCATCCTATTATATTATCCATCTAGGATGTTTTATATGCATTTATATGCTATTTTATATGATTTTTGAGACTAACCTATTAACCTAGAGCCCAGTGTCAGTTTCTGTTTTTTCCTCTTTTTGAGTATCGCAGAAAAGGAAAACCAAACGGAGTCCAATTGACCTGAAATTTGACGGAGATTATTTTTGGACCAGAAGAAGCCCACGGAGCATCGGAGATGGGCCAGGAGAGTCCTGAGGCCACCACGAGGGTGGAGGGCGCCCCTCCCCCACCTCGTGGCCGCCTCGGGGACCACCCTGACTTGTTCCCGACGCCAACACCTCTTATATATACCCAAACTTCCAGAGAGAAACCTAGATCGGGAGTTTCGCTGCAGCAAGCCTCTGCAGCCACCAAAAACCAATCTAGACCCGTTCCGGCACCCTGCCGGAGGGGGGAACCCTCACCGGTGGCCATCTTCATCATCCCGTCGCTCTCCATGACGAGGAGGGAGTAGTACACCCTCGGGGCTGAGGGTATGTACCAGTAGCTATGTGTTTGATCTCTCTCTCTCTCTCTCTCTCACTCTCTCGTGTTCTTGAAGTGGTACGATCTTAATGTATCGCGAGCTTTGCTATTATAGTTGGATATTATGATGTTTTGTCCCCCTCTACTCTCTTGTAATGGGTTGAGTTTTCCCTTTGAATTTATCTTATCGGATTGAGTCTTTAAGGATTTGAGGACATTTGATGTATGTCTTGCGTGGGATACCCGTGGTGACAACGGGGTATTCTATTGATTCACTTGATGTATGTTTTGGTGATCAACTTGCGGGTTCCGTAACCTTGGGAATCTATGCGTAGGGGTTGGCACACGTTTTCGTCTTGACTCTCCGGTAGAAACTTTGGGGCACTCTTTGAAGTACTTTGTTTTGGTTTGAATAGATGAATCTGAGATTGTGTGATGCATATCGTATAATCATACCGACGGATACTTGAGGTGACATTGGAGTATCTAGGTGACATTAGGATTTTGGTTGATATGTGTCTTAAGGTGTTATTCTAGTACGAACTCTTAAATAGATCGATCAGAAAGGATAACTTTGCGGTGGTTTCGTACCCTACCATAATCTCTTCGTTTGTTCTCCGCTATTATTGACTTTGCAGTGACTCTTTGTTGCATGTTGAGGGATAGTTATATGATCCAATTATGTTATTGTTGAGAGAATTTGCACTAGTGAAAGTATGAACCCTACGCCTTGTTTCCTAGCATTGCAATACCGTTTGTGCTCACTTTTATCATTAATTACCTTGCTGTTTTTATATTTTCAGATTACAAAAACCTATATCTACCATCCATATTACACTTGTATCACCATCTCTTCGCCGAACTAGTGCACATATACAATTTACCATTGTATTGGGTGTGTTGGAGACACAAGACTCTTTGTTATTTGATTGCAGGGTTGTTTGAGAGAGACCATCTTCATCCTACGCCTCCCACGGATTGATAAACCTTAGGTCATCCACTTAAGGGAAATTTGCTACTGTCCTACAAACCTCTGCACTTGGAGGCCCAACAACGTCTACAAGAAGAAGGTTGCATAGTAGACATCAGACAGCCACCTACGTACATCAACCTCACCACGAGGATGGTGGCGACTAAAGACGGCAAGCACGACGGCGATGGACGATCTAGGGTTTCCTTACTTTTTTGTTTTCTTTAGTTCAAGTCTAATTTTAATGTTCAGCTGGGACTTGTGGACTTAGGTTAAGTAATATATAAGTTATCGTCTTAAATTATTTTTCATGTCTTTTTTATTTAAAATTTATGTCCAAAATGCAGAAACTATTTGATGCGGCAGCCGGTTGGGGCACCGACGGGCAGACGACCGCAAACGGACCCTCGCGTCCGTTTTGCCGAGGCAAACGGACATAAACAAGACAAAACACACTTCTGTTTGCGGTCGTGCATTAGAGTTAGCCTAAGAAGCTAACAATCCATGTATCCCATGGATTACCTGGTTCTCACAATTCCAAACATCGACGTCGAATTCACTCCTCTATGCATCACACAATCATCGTCGAGTTGTCAATTTCTTTCCACCCAATTGGAAAATTATGTTCACCATTTTGGGGACACATGCGCTAATCCTTGCGGAAATCCTTATGCATCTTTCAAAATGCCCCGTATAAATTTTACCCGCTTCTCCTCCGTTGATCCCGCTCCTCCTCCAATAACAGTACCCAGTCCGCCATCATTGATAATGGAGGTAGTGGGCGGCTAGAAGTGAAGTGGAGGTTGTGAATAGTGAGAAGGGAAGTGAAGATTTTGCGGCTTCTATAGTTGTAGGTGGCGGATGGCGGAAAAACATGGCGGGCAACGGGAAAAAGTAGAACTAAAATTGACATGGGCCAATGATGGAGGTGAAGAGGGAGGTGATACTGAAGGAAATATGCCCTAGAGACAATAATAAAGTTATTATTTATTTCCTTATATCGTGATAAATGTTTATTATTCATGCTAGAATTGTATTAACCGGAAACATAATACATGTGTGAATACATAGATAAACAGAGTGTCACTAGTATGCCTCTACTTGACTAGCTCGTTGATCAAAGATGGTTAAGTTTCCTAGCCATTGACATGGGTTGTCATTTGATTAATGGGATCACATCATTAGGAGAATGATGTGATTGACATGACCCATTCCGTTAGCTTAGCACACGATCGTTTAGTATGTTGCTATTGCTTTCTTCATGACTTATACATGTTCCTATGACTATGAGATTATGCAACTACCGTTTACCGGTGGAACGCTTTGTGTGCTACCAAACGTCACAACGTAACTGGGTGATTATAAAGGTTCTCTACAGGTGTCTCCGAAGGTACTTGTTGGGTTGGCGTATTTCGAGATTAGGATTTGTCACTCCGATTGTCGGAGAGGTATCGCTGGGCCCTCTCGGTAATGCGCATCACTTAAGCCTTGCAAGCATTGCAACTAATGAGTTAGTTGTGGGATGATGTATTACAGAACGAGTAAAGAGACTTGCCAGTAACGAGATTCAACTAGGTATTGAGATACCGACGATCGAATCTCGGGCAAGTAACATACCGATGACAAAGGGAACAACGTATGTTGTTATGCGGTCTGACCGATAAAGATCTTCATAGAATATGTGGGAGCCAATATGAGCATCCAGGTTCCGCTATTGGTTATTGACCGGAGACGTGTCTCGGTCATGTCTACATAGTTCTCGAACCCGTAGGGTCCGCATGCTTAAAGTTTCGATCACGGTTATATTATAAGTTTATGAGTTTTGATGTACCGAAGGTTGTTCGGAGTCCCGGATGTGATCACGGACATGACGAGGAGTCTCGAAATGGTCGAGACATGAAGATTGATATATTGGAAGCCTATATTTGGATATCGGAAGTGTTCCGGGTGAAATCGGGATTTTACCGGAGTACCGAGGGGTTACCGGAACCCCCCGGTGGCTTAATGGGCCATAGTGGGCCTTTGTGGAGAAGAGGAGAGGCGGCCAGGGCATGGTCGCGCACCTCTCCCTCCTAGTCCGAATAGGACAAGGAGAGGGGGGCGGCGCCCCCTCCTCTTTCCCCCTCCACTCCTAATCCAACAAGGAAAAGGAGGAAGTCCTACTCCCGGTGGGAGTAGGACTCCTCCTGGAGCGCCCCCTCCTGGCCGGCCGCACCTCCCCCTTGCTCCTTTATATACGGGGGCAGGGGCACCCTAGAGACACAACAATTGATCGTTTGATCTTTTAGCCGTGTGCGGTGCCCCCCTCCACCATAGTCCACCTCGATAATATTGTAGAACATCATCATCGTCACCACGCCATCGTGCTGACGAAACTCTCCCTCAACACTCGGCTGGATCGGTGTTTTTGGGACGTCATCGGGCTGAACGTGTGTTGAACTCGGAGGTGCCGTGCGTTCGATACTTGATCGGTCGGATCATGAAGACGTACGACTACATCAACTGCGTTGTGCTAACGCTTCCGCTTTCGGTCTACGAGGGTACATGGACAACATTCTCCCCTCTCGTATCTATGCATCACCATGATCTTGCGTGTGCGTAGGAATTTTATTGAAATTACTATGTTCCCTAACAGTTGCATCCGAGCCAGGTTTTATGCGTTGATGTTATATGCACGAGTAGAACACAAGTGAGTTGTGGGCGATGTAACTCATACTACTTACCAGCATGTCATACATTGGTTCGGCGGTATTGTTGGATGAAGTGGCCCGGACCGACATTACGCGTACGCTTACGCGAGACTGGTTCCACCGACGTGTTTTGCACATAGGTGGCTGGCGGGTGTCAGTTTCTCCAACTTTAGTTAAACCGAGTGTGGCTACGCCCGGTCCTTGCGAAGGTTAAAACAGCACCAACTTGAAAAACTATCGTTGTGGTTTTGATGCGTAGGTAAGAACGGTTCTTGCTAAGCCCAGTAGCAGCCACGTAAAACTTGCAACAACAAAGTAGAGGACGTCTAACTTGTTTTTGCAGGGCATGTTGTGATGTGATATGGTCAATACATGATGCTAAATTTTATTGTATGAGATGATCATGTTTTGTAACCGAGTTATCGGCAACTGGTAGGAGCCATATGGTTGTCGCTTTATTGTATGCAATGCAATCGCCCTGTAATGCTTTACTTTATCACTAAGCGGTAGCGATAGTCGTAGAAGCATAAGATTGGTGAGACAACAATGATGCTACGATGGAGATCAAGGTGTCGCGCCGGTGACGATGGTGATCATGATGGTGCTTCGGAGATGGAGATCACAAGCACAAGATGATGATGGCCATATCATATCACTTATATTGATTGCATGTGATGTTTATCTTTTATGCATCTTATCTTGCTTTGATTGACGGTAGCATTATAAGATGATCTCTCACTAAATTTCAAGATAAAAGTGTTCTCCCTGAGTATGCACCGTTGCCAAAGTTCGTCGTGCCCAGACACCACGTGATGATCGGGTGTGATAAGCTCTAAGTCCATCTACAACGGGTGCAAGCCAGTTTTGCACACGCTGAATACTCAGGTTAAACTTGACGAGGCTAGCATATGCAAATATGGCCTCGGAACACTGAGACCGAAAGGTCGAGCGTGAATCATATAGTAGATATGATCAACATAATGATGTTCACCATTGAAAGCTACTCCATTTCACATGATGATCGGTTATGGTTTAGTTGATTTGGATCACGTGATCACTTAGAGAATTAGAGGGATGTCTATCTAAGTGGAAGTTCTTAAGTAATATGATTAATTGAACTTTAATTTATCATGAACTTAGTCCTGGTAGTATTAGCATATCTATGTTGTAGATTAATAGCTCGCATTTAGCTCCCCTGTTTTATTTTGATATGTTCCTAGAGAAAACTGAGTTAAAAGATGTTAGTAGCAATGATGCGGATTGGATTCGTGATCTGAGGATTATCCTCATTGCTGCACAGAAGAATTATGTCCTTGATGCACCGCTAGGTGACACACCTATTGCAGGAGCAGATGCAGATGTTATGAACATTTGGCTAGCTCAATATGATGACTATGATAGTTTAGTGCACCATGCTTACCAGCTTAGAATCGGGACTTCAAAGACGTTTTGAACGTCATGGACCATATGAGATGTTCCAGGAGTTGAAGTTAATATTTCAAGCAAATGCCCGAGTTGAGAGATATGAAGTCTTCAACAAGTTTTATAGCTAAAAGATGGAGGAGAATAGCTCAACCAGTGAGCATGTGCTCAGATTGTCTGGGTACTACAATCGCTTGAATCAAGTGGGAGTTAATCTTCCAGATAAGATAGTGATTGACAGAATTCTCTAGTCACCATCACCAAGTTAGTAGAACTTAGTGATGAACTATAATATGGAGGGGATAACGGAAACGATTCCCAAGCTCTCCGTGATGCTGAAATCGATGAAGGTAGAAATCAAGAAAAACATCAAGTGTTGATGGTTGACAAGACCACTAGTTTCAAGAAAAGGGCAAAGGGAAGAAGGGGAACTTCAAGAAGAACGGCAAGCAAGTTGCTGCTCAAGTGAAGAAGCCCAAGTCTGGTCCTAAGCCTGAGACTAAGTGCTTCTACTGCAAAGGGACTGGTCACTAGAAGGGGAACTGCCCCAAGTATTTGGCGTATAAGAAGGATGGCAAAGTGAACAAAGGTATATTGGATATACATGTTATTGATGTGTACTTTACTAGTGTTTATAGCAACCCCTCAGCATTTGATACTGGTTCAGTTGCTAAGAGTAGTAACTCGAAACGGGAGTTGCAGAATAAACAGAAACTAGTAAGGGGCGAGGTGACGACGTGTGTTGGAAGTAGTTCCAACATTGATATGATAATCATCGCACACTCCCTATACTTTCGGGATTAGTGTTGAAACTAAATAAGTGTTATTTGGTGTTTGCGTTGAGCATGAATATGATTTGATCATGTTTGTTGCAATACGGTTATTCATTTAAATTAGAGAGTAATTGTTGTTCTGTTTACATAAATAAAACCTTCTATGGTCATACACCCAATAAAATGGTTTGTTGGATCTCGATCGTAGTGATACACATATTCATAATATTGAAGCCAAAAGATGCAAAGTTAATAATAATAGTGCAACTTATTTGTGGCACTGCCGTTTAGGTCATATTGGTGTAAAGCGCATGAAGAAACTCCATGCTTATGGGATTTTGGAATTACTTGATTATGAATCACTTGATGCTTGCGAACCATGACTTATGGGCAAGATGACTAAGATTCCGTTCTCCGGAACAATGGAGTGAGCAACTGACTTATTGGAAATAATACATACTGATGTATGCGATCCGATGAGTGTTGAGGCTCGCGGCGGGTATCATTGTTTTCTCACCTTCACAGATGATTTGAGCAGATATGGGTATATCTACTTGATGAAACATAAATCTGAAACATTTGAAAAGTTCGAATAATTTCAGAGTGAAGTGGAAAATCATCGTAACAAGAAAATAAAATTTCTACGATCTGATCGTGGAAGAGAATATTGGAGTTACGAGTTTGGTCTTCTTTGAAACAATGCGGAATAGTTTCACAACTCGCGCCACCTGGAATACCACAGCATAATGGTGTGTCTGAACGTCGTAATTGCACTTTACTAGATATGGCGCGATCTATGATGTCTCTTACTGATTTAGCGCTATCGTTTTGGGTTATGCATTAGAGATAGCTGCATTCACGTTAAAAAGGGCACCATATAAATCCGTTGGGACGACACCGTATGAACTGTGGTTTAGCAAGAAACCAAAGTTGTCGTTTCTTAAAGTTTGGGGTTGCGATGCTTATGTGAAAAAGTTTCAACATGATAAGCTCAAACCCAAATCGGAGAAGTGCGTCTTCATAGGATACCCAAAAGTTACTGTTGGGTACACCTTCTATCACAGATCTGAAGGCAAGATATTCGTTGCTAAGAATGGATCCTTTCTGGAGAAGGAGTTTTCTCTCGAAAGAAATAAGTGGGAGGAAAGTATAACTTGATAAGGTAACTGTACCTTCTCCCAAATTGGAAAGTAGTTCATCACTGAAATCAGTTCCAGTGATGCTTACACCAATTAGTGAGGAAGTTAATGATGATGATCATGAAGCTTCGAATCAAGTTACTACCGAACCTCGTAGGTCAACCAGAGTGAGATCCACACCAGAGTGGTACGGTAATCCTGTTCTAGAGGTCATGTTACTTGACCATGACGAACCTACGAACTATGAGGAAGCGATGATGAGCCCAGATTATGCAAAATGGTTTGAGGCCATGAAATCTGAGATGGGATCCATGTATGAGAACAAAGTATGGACTTTGATTGACTTGCCCAATGATCGGCAAGCCATTGAGATTAAATGAATCTGTCAGGACCCCGATCCTAAGCCACATCGATCCAGCGTGTAACACTTCATATCACTTTGCGGCCTCACGCACGGTACTCCCACGGGTGCCACCTTACCTGGCCCGGGACCGTTTGCGCCTTTTGGCTCACGTATATGATAGTGTTGCTAGCATCCATATGACAGAGAACCCGGGCCGACATGGCTAGTCGTGAACCCAAAGCGGCGCTAGCCTATGAGGACAGGCATACATGAGTCGCATCGAACATGTCGGTCATCAACGTATCTATTCGGGCTGTAGCACTGGGCTAACAGGACTCCGGTAACCCGGGCTGTAGCAGGCTAGGCAGGACTCCGGATATCAACGCGTGACATTTCCCCAAAGGGACAGACATAGGAACGACGTGAGACACATGCCGGCCAGTCAAGTGTCCAAGCAGTAGTGCTGGGCTAGCAGGACTCCGGTGAACCGGGCTGTAGCGGACTACTATCGCTCAGAAGCACAAGACTTACATTTCCCCATATGAAAGGCTGCCAAGGATAAACAACTAGATAGTCGGATCCCACTCATACCAAGCATTTCAATCATACACACAATATGCCCGATATGAGTAAATACAACATGGCAACACAACAGTACTCTACGACTCAAGTACTTTATTTAGAAGGCTCCGAGGAGCCATACATATCATACATACAGATAGGGGTCACATGACCCAACACTCAAGTCATACAAGCATACAAGCACATGCGGAAGCAAAGTAGTCTGAGTACAGACACTAGAAAGAAAGAAGGCTTGACGAAGCCTGTCTATCTACAACGACCCTTCACAAGTCTTGGATCACCACCTGGGTGATAAGTCACTCGTCAACGTCGAGGTCTATAAAGAACCCATCAGAGGGGTTGGTGCAGTCGTCTGAAAAACATGATTAAAGCAACATGAGTACGGAGGTACTCAGCAAGTCTTACAACAGGAACCTACTATACATGCACATTCTCAAGAAGGTAGTGGGGTTATTGCAGCAAGCCAGCTTTGACTCTTGGCTAAGCTATCCTACGATAGACACCACTTGTAAATCATTTGTCGCACACGAGTCCACTAACACCAACACAATACTCCACCGTGGATCCTCTCTCGCCATCCTGCGAGAGGGCCATCCGCGGTACTCACACTTATCTTGAGATTTTTAATAGTATCCATTTAACTTATCTATGAACTGTATAGGTGACCAAGTAGTCCTTTACCGCGGACGCGGCTATTCGAATAGATTTATACCCTGCAGGGGTGTACTTCTTCACACACGCTCTCACCACTTATCGCCGTTTACACGACATGTACTCGGCAACCTTCAAGCGGAAGCCCAGCGAGGGTGTCGGCCACGGCCTACCTAAACACTCAAGTCTCTAGTCCAGGTTTATCGCCTATTCGGGTTCCATCCGCAGGGAGTCCGGCCGAGGTTTCCACTAACGGCCCCGAACGATGTGAACAGGGTTCCCGAGACACCAAACGGGCGAGTCGGTACACCGTGCCACGTGCCTACCGCAACACAGCCCACCCCGATGGTCAGCGCCGCGTGCGGCCCCCAGCATGCTACAAACACCAGAAACTACTTTGCAACTCCTGGACAGAGGACAAGCGTGATCAAGAAGCCGAGAGGGTCCATTGGTTTCGGGCCCAATGAGTGGTAGTAGCTGAGTCTTAAATCACACACACAGATCTCAGTTCTTAAGAACGGCCTCAATGAAACAACCCACCATGTACTCCTACATGGCCTTTCATCAATTCCTTTACCAAATCGTGTTCAACACTTCCACACCATTGACAACGATACAACCTTTCACTCCGGATCATCATCCCGATGAGCCAGACCTGACACAACTCTAAGCATAGCAAGCATAGCATGGTAGGAACACACATACACATGTATTGGCTCAATCAACTCCTACACATGCTAGTGGGTTTCATCTAGTTACTGTGGCAATGACAGGTCATGCAAAGGAAGTGGGTTCAACTACCGCAACACACAGCAGTTTGAAACGCGTTGTCTTAATGCAGTAAACAAGGGCAGAAGCGAGAACATGGGTTTGTATCGGAATGATCAACGAGTTGCTTGCCTGATGGAGTGGTGGTGGGATACTGCCCTTCAACTGGATACTCGGAGATATCCTCGGAGGCAGAACCTACCACGAATGACACATTGCAACACAATCAATACATGACGATATGCAACAATATGATGCATGCAATGACATGGCAATATGAATGTGTCCTGGTCTTGTGCAAGTTAAACCAGAAGGAAATGACCCCATTTGAACCAAGAATTCAAATGGTAGTGCATTTATAAGATCATATTAGTGCAATATCTTATAATGCCTAAACAGTGGGTTTAACTTGTTTTAACATGCATGAAACCAGTTCCATTGGATAGATTGGATTTTTCTGATAGATTTTCATATATAAAACTTTGCATTTGGAGTTATAGATAATTTTCTATGAATTTTTGAAGTTTGAACTATTTTCTGGATTTTCTGTATAAAAATAAATCCAGCAAAATAGATTACTGCGTCAGCATGAAGTCATGCTGACCTCAGCAGGTCAACAGACCGGTCCAAGTCAAACCTGACGCGTGGGTCCCGCGTGTCAGGGTCATTAACTTAAACAGATTAGATTATTTTTTTAAACCTGGATTAATTAGCAGTCGGGGCCCACATGTCATAGACTCAGAGGAGTCAAACTGGGTCCACAAGTCAACGGTTAGGGTCAACTCGCCGGCGTCTAGCCGCCGGCGAGGTCAGACGCGGCGGAGCAAGTGATTTTGCTCGTTTTGGCCACCAAACAAGGCGCGGAGGCCATCTACGGGTAGCTGAGATCCTCCCGCGGCGTTCGATGGCAACAGCTGGGCTCGGGGTGGCCGGAAACATCGCCGGCGACAGGTTTGGCGGCGCCGGGGCTCGGGTGGAGGTGGCTTTGGCGCTACGGTGCGTTAGGGGGCCGGCTGGTGGCTGTTTTGGCCTCCTGGAGGCTCCAGGAGCACGTTGACGCGCTCTGGCCCGGGTGGCAGGGGCTATGGCCGCGGTGGCGCCATGGCCGGCGGAGCCAAGCTCTCGGGCTCGTCGGGACGGGCGCTACGGCGAGCTAGCAGGCATGGGAGGAGGGGGAGAAGGTGCGGGAGCTCACAGGGAGGTTGACGAGCAGCTCAGCGGGCTCGGGGGCGAACGGAGCGGCGCGAATCGAAGAACGGCGGCCGGCGGGCACCGGAGTCGGAGACGAACTGATGGCGGCGATGCAGGGCCTCCGGCGAGGCGTGGCTCGGTGGGGAGGGCGAGGGCGAAGTGGCGGAGCCTCTGGGCAGGTCAGCGGGGCGAGGGGGCAACGGTGGGCGCGACTATGGCGGCGAGACGGCGACGGGTGCTGCGGCCATGGCGCTGGAGAGCGAGAGAGAGAGCCAGGGGGAGAAGTGAGGTGTCCACGGGGTCGAGGGCGCGACGTGGAGGACGTCCAGCGCGTCGGGCGGCGAAGCGGCGAGCAGGTGACGCCGTGGCGAGCTCGCGCTCGCCGGCGTCACCACCCTGCCTGCCTGGCGGGGACGAAGCAGCTGGCTGGCTCGGGCCAGCACAGCGCTGGGCCGCCAGGTGGGCCGGCTGGTGGGTTTGGCCAGGTTAGTTTTCTTCTGTTTAACTGTTTTCTTTTCTATTATTTCTGCAACTTTGTGGACTTATTTAAAATACTTAAACGACTCCAAAAATCCCCAAACTGCTCATGCATACTATTTAAAGTATAGACAACATGAAACATTTCTGTTTGAGAATATTTGAACATTTAAATATTTTTTTAAATTTTAAATGCCCAAATTCAAATACTTATGTGTTAATTCAATAACCTTCTGTTGACCTAGAAAAATGTGCACTATTTTTGCCAGGGGGTTTAATCCAAGACAAAGAGGGTGAACATTTTAGAAGGGCATTTCAGGTTCATTGAAAAAGATTTTAGTAAACCCTAGTTATTTCCAGGGGGGGGGGAAAGTGTGTGTTGGGGGTTCTGGCATTTCCCATTTCAGAATTAATAGAATTTAAACATGATGCACACTCTAATGCATGGCCTAGCTAGGGATGTGACAACTCACCCCCACTCAAAAGAATCTTGTCCCGAGATTTAGGTTCCTCCGGAAAGAAGGCGGGGTACTCAAGTCGAAGACGATCCTCCCTTTCCCAAGTAGCTTCTTGCTCGGAATGGTGTGACCATTGAACCTTGAGAAACTTGATATTGTGGCGTCGAGTGGTACGCTCGGCTTGATCAAGGATACGAACGGGGTATTCCTGATAAGTGAGGTTATCTTGGAGATCAAGCGCTTCGTGGTCCACTCCGCGGATAGGGTCCGAGAAGCAACGCCTGAGTTGAGAAACGTGGAAGACATCATGGACTCTGGAGAGATGCGGAGGTAGTTCCAGTTGGTAGGCAACTTCCCCTCGTTTGGCAAGAATGCGAAAGGGTCCAATGTAGCGAGGAGCCAATTTGCCTTTGATACCGAATCGATGGGTTCCCTTTAAAGGTGTAACCCGAAGATAAGCCATCTCACCGACTTCATAAGCCATGGGCTTATGCTTGCGGTCATACTGACTCTTTTGACGGGATTGAGCGGTTTTCAACTTCTCACGAATAATGCGAACCTGCTCTTCTGCATCCTGGATCATGTCCGGGCCAAAGAGTTGTCTCTCGCCGGTTTCTGACCAGTTAAGAGGCGTCCGACATTTTCGTCCATAAAGAACTTCGAAAGGAGCTTTACCCAAGCTAGCTTGATAACTGTTGTTATAAGCGAACTCGGCGAATGGAAGGCACTTCTCCCAATTCATACCGAAAGAGATGACAGAAGCTCGGAGCATATCCTCCAGAATTTGATTGACTCGTTCTACTTGACCACTTGACTGAGGATGGAAGGCGGTGCTAAAAGAGAGACGAGTCCCCATAGCATTTTGGAAACTCTCCCAAAATCGAGAGGTGAAAAGACTTCCACGGTCCGAATTAATTTCCAATGGAACACCATGAAGAGACACTATTCGAGAGATGTATAAGTCAGCTAGCTGGCTAGCGGTTATACTCTCGCGAACGGGTAAAAAGTGGGCTACTTTGGAGAGACGATCGACAACAACGAAGATAGCATTATTCCCTCTTTTGGTTCTGGGAAATCCGGTAATGAAATCCATACCGATTTTATCCCATTTCCATTCAGGAATATCCAAGGGCTGAAGGGTGCCAGCAGGCCGTTGATGCTCTGCTTTAACACGACGACAGACGTCGCAAGTTGCAATGTATTGAGCGATTTCTCTCTTCATCCTGGTCCACCAAAACCTTTGGCGTAGGTCTTGATACATCTTAGTACTACCGGGATGAATGGTGAGAGGGGATTCATGAGCTTCCTTAAGGATCAATCGCCTCAAGTTGCGTACCTTGGGAACCACTAGACGGTTTCCGAAGAACACAACACCTTGATCATCAATGGAGAAACAATCTGCAACTCCCTTCTTGATGTTTCTCTTGATACGGGAAATTCCCGGATCCACCTTTTGTGCCTTGATGATCTGATCCGTAAGGTTAGGTTTCGCCACCAGGGTGGAAAGGAGTCCTCGAGGAACAATGTGAAGGTTGAGCTTATGAAATTCCTCGTGGAGAAGTGGTTGACCTTGTTGTAACATCAGATTGTTACAATAAGATTTACGACTTAGTGCATCAGCCATGACATTGGCTTTGCCTGGGGTGTAAGTTATTCCTAAGTCGTAATCTGAGATCAACTCGACCCAACGTCTTTGCCTGAGATTCAAATCCGGTTGGGTGAAGATATATTTCAAACTTTGGTGATCAGTGTAAATTTCGCAACGATTACCCAGAAGGTAATGTCGCCAGGTTTTGAGTGCATGGACTACTGCTGCAAGCTCTAGATCATGAGTAGGATAATTATCCTCATGTGGACGCAACTGTCGAGATGCGTAGGCAATCACATGACGATCTTGCATGAGTATGCAACCTAGTCCTTGTCGCGAGGCGTCGCAATAGATAACAAAGTCCTTAGAGAAATCTGGTGGTACCAGTACGGGAGCAGATGTCAGGCGTCTTTTCAGTTCCTGAAAGCTGAACTCGCACTGTGGGGTCCACTCGAACTTTTTATCTTTCTTGAGGAGTTCAGTTAGAGGCTTAGCAACCTTGGAAAAATTCTCGACGAAGCGGCGGCAATAGCTCGCTAAACCAAGAAAACTCCGAACTTGCTTGACCGTTTCAGGTGGAGTCCAGTCAAGGACAGCTTGAACTCGTTCGGGGTTGACAGCAATGCCCTTGCCAGAGATTACATGGCCCAGATAGGTCACTTCTGGCAACCAGAATTCGCACTTGGAGAATTTGGCATAAAGGCGATGCTCTCGAAGTTTCATCAATACTAGCCTTAGATGTTCGGCATGTTCTTCCTCATTCTTGGAGTAGATGAGTATATCATCGAGGTATACCACGACGAATTTATCCAAGTACTCCATGAAGATCGAGTTCATTAACCGAGAGAAGGTGGCTGGAGCATTGGTTAAACCGAAGGACATGACGGTGTACTCGTATTGGCCGTAGCGAGTGACAAAGGCCGTTTTGGGAATGTCCCCGTTCTTGATTTTGATTTGATGGTAGCCCATCCTCAAATCCATCTTGGAAAAGACTGAGGATCCAGCGAGCTGGTCATACAGGTCGTTGATCCTGGGGAGCGGATACTTGTTCTTGATAGTGACCAAATTGACAGGTCGATAATCCACAACCATCCGATCCGTTCCATCCTTCTTCTTGACGAAGAGGACGGGGCAAGCCCATGGAGATGAACTAGGACGGATGAAACCTTTTTGCAAGGACTCATCGAGTTGTTTCTTAAGCTCAGCTAGTTCTAGAGGTGCCATCTTATAAGGTCTCCTAGAGATTGGAACGGTTCCTGGAACAAGGTCTATCACGAACTCGACATCTCTGTCAGGTGGAACACCTGGCAGTTCCTCTGGAAAGACATCCGGGAAGTCACGGACTACCGGAATATCTTCGAGGTCTGGAAGGGGATTGGCATTTAGAGAGTAGAGCTGACGCTCCGATACTCGGATCAAAACATTGACTGTCTTGCCCGATGGATGGGTAAGTTGGACAGTTCTAGTTGAGCAATCAATCTTGGCGTAATGAGCTGACATCCAGTCCATACCCAAGATGATGTTTATGTCTGAAGACTTGAGAGCTATTAGTGACGCAAGGAAGACCAATCTGTCAACAAGAATTTCATTTCCATGGCTGATCCTAGAGGTTTGCCACTTAGAACCAGGGGTTTGAATTACCATGGAGGTAGGCATGTCACAAAAAGTGGTGTTGTGCAACCGAGCATAGCTCTCAGAAATAAATGAATGAGATGCTCCAGTATCAAATAGAACAGTTGCTGGATGGCAATTAACAAGAAGCGTACTGAGAACGACGTTGGGGTCCTCCTGGGTCTCTTCAGCTGACACGTAGTTGACATGGCCACGAGCAGTGGTGGCTGGCTTGGCGACAAGCACTTTTGCTGTTGACTTACCACGGCCAACAGACTTTCCGAACTGGCTGGGGTTGTTCTGGGGACACTCACGGATGTAGTGGCCTGGCTCATCACACTTGAAGCAAGTTGTCATATTGGGGCGTGGAGCAGTGTTGGCAGTGGGGCCACCAAAAGTCTTGGGCGGCACATACTGCTGATTGGGGCGAGGCGCCTCAAAGGATGGCCTCGGGGTATACCTGGGTGGCATAGCAGAATTTGGAATCCAGACCCGGCGCTTCTGTGATCCAGAACCGGATGAAGATCCATAGTCACGGGAGTGCTTGCGTGAAGCTTCAAAATCATTCTGCCCTGTCTCGGCACTGATGGCCTTATTGACTAGCTTCGGAAAAGAAATGCATTCATGCAGACGAAGGTCACGTCGGAGCTCAGGGCTAAGTCCCTTGCGGAACCTTGCCTGCTTCTTGGCATCGGTGGATACCTCTTCGGGAGCATAGCGTGCAAGCTTCCCAAACTCGCGACTGTATGCATCCACAGTCAGCTTCCCCTGGGTGAAGTTACAGAACTCCTCCCTCTTGCGATCCATGAGACCTTCCGGAATATGATGCTCACGAAAAGCGGCACTGAAATCAGCCCAAGTAGTGAGTTGGCCGACCGGACGCATAGCTTCATAATTCTCCCACCAAAGGCTGGCAGGGCCTTCGAGGTGATAGGCAGCAAAGGTGACTTTATCATCTTCAGCCACGTTGGCAGAACGTAGCTTGTGGGCGATGCTGCGGAGCCAGTCATCCGCATCGAGAGGTTCGATGGAATGATTGAACTTTGGCGGGTACAGCTTGACAAAGTCATTGATGGACACCGAATTGATCCTCTGCTGGCGTGCAGTGTTTTGTTCAATCCGCTCTAACAAGCGGTTGGTGTCGCGCCTGTTGCGCTCTGCCTCCAGCATCACTTCGGCCAGAGAAGGTGGTTGAGGCAGACTTTCCTCTCTAGGTGCACTAGCTTCTCCCTGCTCCGAAGCAGCAGGGTTGCTGCGGGTGTTGACCATCCTGGGAAACAAAACAACGATTTAAACCAGGATGGCAAAATCTGGCCAAGGAAGTGCGGAATGTAATGGATAACAAGGAATGCAGAGATGATCATCCGTATGACATGGTAATATAGAAACTGCCATATATACACCAACAGTCATACACCCATACATAGTTTAGTACAAGCCCGGCTGAAGTACCACTATGATGAAAGACGTTACATCTCATCGGAGGCATTCCAAGCTCCTATACATTATTTATCTACACCTCCGGAATTGATACACACTAAGTTATATTCCACAATCACGCAGGACGGTGGACATACAACTATTACAATACTAGCGAGACTACTACTAGCTCAGACGGCTCCGTAGAAGTCCTCATAGAAGTCACCACCCAGACCTGGAAGCGGAACATGGTCATCTGGGAACAGACGGTCCTGCGGTGCTTGTGGACCATAGGGACTTGGATGCGGCCTCGGTCCAACAGATGGCGGCAGAAGAGGCCCACGAGGAGGGGTGATGCCTCCCACCTCACGCCATTCCATGAAGTCTGGCAGACTAGCCCGCACAGGGTACAAGTCTCTCGTGTCCATGTATCCGGCTTGCACAGCAGGTGCAAACCTCGTCAAGGTGGCCCAATGATCAGCACGAGCATTAAAAAGCTCCATACGCAAGGCCCGGTTTTCACGGTCCTTATCTTCCAACATCTCAGTAGTGGTGCAAAGGAGTGAGTCCTCATGGGATGCATCACTGTACATGCCCTGAAGGTAACCATGCGCCCCAGGGAGGGATGCTGGCATGTAGCGAAATTCAGTGTTGCTCAACAAGGCAGTTCTAGCTCGCATAATGGTCATCATCGAGTAGGCTGCATCTTGAACGGACATCCCAATAGTGATCCCGAGTCCATAAGAACGGTGGAGTGGTTCCGTGGCTCCGGGATAAGATGGATATATCCTGACCGTGCACAGATATTGGCTCTGGTTGAAATCTCTAAACTGCTCTTCGACGGTGTATTCAGGGTACCATCGGTATCCTGCCTCCACCATCACTTGAACCAACATGGCAGTATGACCACATACACCGATGCAACGGGTCAGACGAACCACTTGGTTTTGGGGACGGGTAGCCATCTGAAAGCACAAAATAGTGCAAAGGCATTAGAATTTCTGGATGAAATTGGACAGCATAACGGCTGTAAATGCTCAGAAAAAGACTTGAGACATCCACAACAGTTTGCGAAACCACTCAACAACATCATATCGAGGTTCTGGTTCAAATGGCAACATACTAAACTTTAGTAGAACTGAACTGGGTTGTATCCAACAATCCTATAAGTTACTACGGATTTAGTAACACGTGAACCTGATAGAGAGAAGAGAGCCTAGTCCTTAACCCACGTAGAATGAGAAGAGAATGACTCAGAATAGAGGGCATAAGGTAAAGGAGTAAAAGAGCCTTACGTTCCCTCCCACAATCAATTCCCCTACATATAACTAAAGCATTTCTAGACTCGACATCGACCAGTTTGGCTTAGCGAACCTACAGGCAGTCCAGCTCTGATGCCAACGCTGTCAGGACCCCGATCCTAAGCCACATCGATCCAGCGTGTAACACTTCATATCACTTTGCGGCCTCACGCACGGTACTCCCACGGGTGCCACCTTACCTGGCCCGGGACCGTTTGCGCCTTTTGGCTCACGTATATGATAGTGTTGCTAGCATCCATATGACAGAGAACCCGGGCCGACATGGCTAGTCGTGAACCCAAAGCGGCGCTAGCCTATGAGGACAGGCATACATGAGTCGCATCGAACATGTCGGTCATCAACGTATCTATTCGGGCTGTAGCACTGGGCTAACAGGACTCCGGTAACCCGGGCTGTAGCAGGCTAGGCAGGACTCCGGATATCAACGCGTGACATTTCCCCAAAGGGACAGACATAGGAACGACGTGAGACACATGCCGGCCAGTCAAGTGTCCAAGCAGTAGTGCTGGGCTAGCAGGACTCCGGTGAACCGGGCTGTAGCGGACTACTATCGCTCAGAAGCACAAGACTTACATTTCCCCATATGAAAGGCTGCCAAGGATAAACAACTAGATAGTCGGATCCCACTCATACCAAGCATTTCAATCATACACACAATATGCCCGATATGAGTAAATACAACATGGCAACACAACAGTACTCTACGACTCAAGTACTTTATTTAGAAGGCTCCGAGGAGCCATACATATCATACATACAGATAGGGGTCACATGACCCAACACTCAAGTCATACAAGCATACAAGCACATGCGGAAGCAAAGTAGTCTGAGTACAGACACTAGAAAGAAAGAAGGCTTGACGAAGCCTGTCTATCTACAACGACCCTTCACAAGTCTTGGATCACCACCTGGGTGATAAGTCACTCGTCAACGTCGAGGTCTATAAAGAACCCATCAGAGGGGTTGGTGCAGTCGTCTGAAAAACATGATTAAAGCAACATGAGTACGGAGGTACTCAGCAAGTCTTACAACAGGAACCTACTATACATGCACATTCTCAAGAAGGTAGTGGGGTTATTGCAGCAAGCCAGCTTTGACTCTTGGCTAAGCTATCCTACGATAGACACCACTTGTAAATCATTTGTCGCACACGAGTCCACTAACACCAACACAATACTCCACCGTGGATCCTCTCTCGCCATCCTGCGAGAGGGCCATCCGCGGTACTCACACTTATCTTGAGATTTTTAATAGTATCCATTTAACTTATCTATGAACTGTATAGGTGACCAAGTAGTCCTTTACCGCGGACGCGGCTATTCGAATAGATTTATACCCTGCAGGGGTGTACTTCTTCACACACGCTCTCACCACTTATCGCCGTTTACACGACATGTACTCGGCAACCTTCAAGCGGAAGCCCAGCGAGGGTGTCGGCCACGGCCTACCTAAACACTCAAGTCTCTAGTCCAGGTTTATCGCCTATTCGGGTTCCATCCGCAGGGAGTCCGGCCGAGGTTTCCACTAACGGCCCCGAACGATGTGAACAGGGTTCCCGAGACACCAAACGGGCGAGTCGGTACACCGTGCCACGTGCCTACCGCAACACAGCCCACCCCGATGGTCAGCGCCGCGTGCGGCCCCCAGCATGCTACAAACACCAGAAACTACTTTGCAACTCCTGGACAGAGGACAAGCGTGATCAAGAAGCCGAGAGGGTCCATTGGTTTCGGGCCCAATGAGTGGTAGTAGCTGAGTCTTAAATCACACACACAGATCTCAGTTCTTAAGAACGGCCTCAATGAAACAACCCACCATGTACTCCTACATGGCCTTTCATCAATTCCTTTACCAAATCGTGTTCAACACTTCCACACCATTGACAACGATACAACCTTTCACTCCGGATCATCATCCCGATGAGCCAGACCTGACACAACTCTAAGCATAGCAAGCATAGCATGGTAGGAACACACATACACATGTATTGGCTCAATCAACTCCTACACATGCTAGTGGGTTTCATCTAGTTACTGTGGCAATGACAGGTCATGCAAAGGAAGTGGGTTCAACTACCGCAACACACAGCAGTTTGAAACGCGTTGTCTTAATGCAGTAAACAAGGGCAGAAGCGAGAACATGGGTTTGTATCGGAATGATCAACGAGTTGCTTGCCTGATGGAGTGGTGGTGGGATACTGCCCTTCAACTGGATACTCGGAGATATCCTCGGAGGCAGAACCTACCACGAATGACACATTGCAACACAATCAATACATGACGATATGCAACAATATGATGCATGCAATGACATGGCAATATGAATGTGTCCTGGTCTTGTGCAAGTTAAACCAGAAGGAAATGACCCCATTTGAACCAAGAATTCAAATGGTAGTGCATTTATAAGATCATATTAGTGCAATATCTTATAATGCCTAAACAGTGGGTTTAACTTGTTTTAACATGCATGAAACCAGTTCCATTGGATAGATTGGATTTTTCTGATAGATTTTCATATATAAAACTTTGCATTTGGAGTTATAGATAATTTTCTATGAATTTTTGAAGTTTGAACTATTTTCTGGATTTTCTGTATAAAAATAAATCCAGCAAAATAGATTACTGCGTCAGCATGAAGTCATGCTGACCTCAGCAGGTCAACAGACCGGTCCAAGTCAAACCTGACGCGTGGGTCCCGCGTGTCAGGGTCATTAACTTAAACAGATTAGATTATTTTTTTAAACCTGGATTAATTAGCAGTCGGGGCCCACATGTCATAGACTCAGAGGAGTCAAACTGGGTCCACAAGTCAACGGTTAGGGTCAACTCGCCGGCGTCTAGCCGCCGGCGAGGTCAGACGCGGCGGAGCAAGTGATTTTGCTCGTTTTGGCCACCAAACAAGGCGCGGAGGCCATCTACGGGTAGCTGAGATCCTCCCGCGGCGTTCGGTGGCAACAGCTGGGCTCGGGGTGGCCGGAAACATCGCCGGCGACGGGTTTGGCGGCGCCGGGGCTCGGGTGGAGGTGGCTTTGGCGCTACGGTGCGTTAGGGGGCCGGCTGGTGGCTGTTTTGGCCTCCTGGAGGCTCCAGGAGCACGTTGACGCGCTCTGGCCCGGGTGGCAGGGGCTATGGCCGCGGTGGCGCCATGGCCGGCGGAGCCAAGCTCTCGGGCTCGTCGGGACGGGCGCTACGGCGAGCTAGCAGGCATGGGAGGAGGGGGAGAAGGTGCGGGAGCTCACAGGGAGGTCGACGAGCAGCTCAGCGGGCTCGGGGGCGAACGGAGCGGCGCGAATCGAAGAACGGCGGCCGGCGGGCACCGGAGTCGGAGACGAACTGATGGCGGCGATGCAGGGCCTCCGGCGAGGCGTGGCTCGGTGGGGAGGGTGAGGGCGAAGTGGCGGAGCCTCTGGGCAGGTCAGCGGGGCGAGGGGGCAACGGTGGGCGCGGCTATGGCGGCGAGACGGCGACGGGTGCTGCGGCCATGGCGCTGGAGAGCGAGAGAGAGAGCCAGGGGGAGAAGTGAGGTGTCCACGGGGTCGAGGGCGCGACGTGGAGGACGTCCAGCGCGTCGGGCGGCGAAGCGGCGAGCAGGTGACGCCGTGGCGAGCTCGCGCTCGCCGGCGTCACCACCCTGCCTGCCTGGCGGGGACGAAGCAGCTGGCTGGCTCGGGCCAGCACAGCGCTGGGCCGCCAGGTGGGCCGGCTGGTGGGTTTGGCCAGGTTAGTTTTCTTCTGTTTAACTGTTTTCTTTTCTATTATTTCTGCAACTTTGTGGACTTATTTAAAATACTTAAACGACTCCAAAAATCCCCAAACTGCTCATGCATACTATTTAAAGTATAGACAACATGAAACATTTCTGTTTGAGAATATTTGAACATTTAAATATTTTTTTAAATTTTAAATGCCCAAATTCAAATACTTATGTGTTAATTCAATAACCTTCTGTTGACCTAGAAAAATGTGCACTATTTTTGCCAGGGGGTTTAATCCAAGACAAAGAGGGTGAACATTTTAGAAGGGCATTTCAGGTTCATTGAAAAAGATTTTAGTAAACCCTAGTTATTTCCAGGGGGGGGGGGAAAGTGTGTGTTGGGGGTTCTGGCATTTCCCATTTCAGAATTAATAGAATTTAAACATGATGCACACTCTAATGCATGGCCTAGCTAGGGATGTGACAGAATCTTCAAGAGGAAGACGGACGCTGATAATAGTGTTACTATCTACAAAGCTAGAATTGTCGCAAAAGGTTTTCGACAAGTTCAAGGTGTTAACTACGATGAGAGTTTCTCACTCGTATCTATGCTTAAGTCTGTCCGAGTCATGTTAGCAATTGCCGCATTTTATGAATTCTGGCAAATGGATAAACAAAACTGCATTCCTTAATGGATTTATTAAAGAAGAGTTGTATATGATGCAACCAGAAGGTTTTGTCGATCCTAAAGGTGCTAACAAAATATGCAAGCTCCAGTGATCCATCTATGGACTGGTGCAAGCATCTCGGAGTTGGAATATACGCTTTGATAAGTGGATCAAAGCATATAGTTTTATACAGACTTGCGGTGAAGCCTGTATTTACAAGAAAGTGAGTGGGGACACTACAGCATTTCTGATAAGTATATGTGAATGACATATTGTTGATTAGGAATAATGTAGAATTATTCTGCAAAGCATAAAAGAGTGTTTGAAAGGAGTTTTTCAAAGAAAGACCTCGGTGAAGCTGCTTACATATTGAGCATCAAGATCTATAGAGATAGATCAAGACGCTTGATAAGTTTTTTCAATGAGTACATACCTTGACAAGATTTTGAAATAGTTCAAAATGGAACAATCAAAGAAAGAGTTATTGTCTGTGTTACAAGGTGTGAAGTTGGGTAAGACTCAAAGCCCGACCACGGCAGAAGATAGAAAATAAAAGTCATTCCCTATGCCTCAGCCATAGGTTCTATAAAGTATGCCATGTTGTGTACCAGATCTATTGTATACCCTACCACTAAGTTTGGCAAGGGAGTACAATAGTGATCTAGGAGTAGATCATTGGACAACGGTCAAAATTATCCTTAGTGGAATAAGGATATGTTTCTCGATTATGAAAGTGACAAAAAAGGTTCGTTGTAAAGGGTTACGTCGATGCAAGTTTTGACACTGATCCAGATGACTCTAAGTCTCAATCTGGATACATATTGAAAGTGGGAGAAATTAGCTAGAGTAGCTCCGTGCAGAGCATTGTTGACATAGAAATTTGCAAAATACATGCAGATCTGAATGTGGCAGACCCGTTGACTAAACTTCTCTCACAAGCAAAACATGATCACACAATAGTACTCTTCGGGTGTTAATCACATAGCAATGTGAACTAGATTATTGACTCTAGTAAACCCTTTGGGTGTTGGTCACATGATGATGTGAACTATTGGTGTTAAACCACATGGCGATGTGAACTAGATTATTGACTCTAGTGCAAGTGGGAGACTGAAGGAAATATGCCCTATAGGCAATAATAAAGTTATTATCTATTTCCTTATATCATGATAATGTTTATTATTCATGCTAGAATTGTATTAACCGGAAACATGATACATGTGTGAATACATAGACAAACAGAGTGTCACTAGTATGCCTCTACTTGACTAGCTCATTGATCAAAGATGGTTATGTTTCCTAGCCATAGACAAAGAGTTGTCATTTGATTAATGGGATCACATCATTAGGAGAATGATGTGATTGACTTGACCCATTCCGTTAGCTTAGCACTCGATCGTTTAGTATGTTGCTATTGCTTTCTTCATGACTTATACATGTTCCTATGACTATGAGATTATACAACTCCCGTTTACCGGTGGAACGCTTTGTGCGCTACCAAACGTCACAATGTAACTGGGTGATTATAAAGGTGTTTTACAGATGTCTCCGAAGGTACTTGTTGAGTTGGCGTATTTCTAGATTAGGATTTATCACTCCGATTGTCAGAGAGGTATCTCTGGGCCCTCTCGGTAATGCACATCACTTAAGCCTTGCCAGCATTGCAACTAATGAGTTAGTTGCGGGATGATGTATTACAGCACGAGTAAAGTGACTTGCTGGTAACGAGATTCAACTAGGTATTGAGATACCAACGATCGAATCTCGGGAAAGTAACATACCGATGACAAAGGGAACAACGTATGTTGTTATGCGGTCTGACCGATAAAGATCTTCGTAGAATATGTGGGAGCCAATATGAGCATCCAGGTTCCGCTATTGGTTATTGACCGGAGACATGTCTCGGTCATGTCTACATAGTTCTCGAACCCGTAGGGTCCGCACGCTTAAAGTTTCGATGACGGTTATATGATGAGTTTATGAGTTTTGATGTACCAAAGATTGTTTAGAGTCCTGGATGTGATCACGGATATGACGAGGAGTCTCGAAATGGTCGAGACATGAAGATTGATATATTGGAAGCCTATATTTGAATATCGGAGGTGTTCCGGGTGAAATCAGGATTTTACCGGAGTACCGAGGGGTTACCGAAACCCCCCGGGGGCTTAATGGGCCATAGTGGGCCTTTGTGGAGAAGAGGAGAGGCGGCCAGGGCAGGGCCGCGCGCCCCTCCCCCCTAGTCCGAATAGGACAAGGAGAGGAGGGCGGCGCCCCCCCCCCCCACTTTCCTTCCTCTCTCCCTCCTCTTTCCCCCTCCACTCCTAATCCAACAAGGAAAAGGGAGGGAGTCCTACTCCCGGTGGGAGTAGGACTCCTCCTGGCGCGCCCCCTCCTGGCCGGCCGCACCTCCCCCCTTGCTCCTTTATATACAGGGGCAGGAGGGCACCCTAGAGACACAACAATTGATCGTTTGATCTTTTAGCCGTGTGCGGTGCCCCCCTCCACCATAGTCCACCTCGATAATACTGTAGCGGTGCTTAGGCGAAGCCCTGTGTCGGTAGAACATCATCGTCGTCACCACGCCGCCGTGCTGACGAAACTCTCCCTCAACACTCGGCTGGATCGGAGTTCGAGGGACGTCATCGGGTTGAACGTGTGCTGAACTCGGAGGTGCCGTGCGTTCGGTACTTGATCGGTCGGATTGTGAAGACGTACGACTACATCAACTGCGTTGTGCTAACGCTTCCGCTTTCGGTCTACGAGGGTACGTGGACAACACTCTCCCCTCTTGTTGCTATGCATCACCATGATCTTGCGTGTGCGTAGGATTTTTTTTTTGAAATTACTACGTTCCACAACAGATACTTCTCTCTGGCACGAGTGGTTGGCGGATGATGCATACTCCAAACCAACGTCCACAGCCTTCAAATACGGAAGCTCGCGAGCTGTATATGGAGCGCCCTCCATAAATTATGGCGACTCTAATAGAGTGACATTTTAGACCAAAGTCGCCATATTAATGATTCTGATAGAGTTGCTATAAGGCCACATTGCGATCGGCGCCATCTTGACATGTTTGAATCCCATCCTTGCTCAATTTATAGGAACACCGTCAGGTTTGGTTAGAATACTATCTTGGTTAACCATTATATGTAGGATAAGAGCGTCTTCAACGTCGATCCTCAAAGTGGACACATTATTTGTTTGTGGACTGACCTGAACTCCTCCGCGGACATGGATACGGGAGCCAGCCAGCCAATCATGTCCCCTAAACGGATCCCTTGTTTTTTTCTTAAGTCCGCAGCACTCAAAATAATATCATATCAAATCTCCGAGGAGTGAGAATATTAAAATGTGATAGTAGTTCAAATGTAAATATTACAATCCAACAATGTTTTGAAACAAAATAGTTCAAACTTGAATTCAACTCGCACATATGTTCTAATTGTCCCTTTTAAGTGCCCACATATGCTCAATCAGATCTTCCTTAAGCTGCTCATGAGTTGTTTGATACTGAATTTGTTGATGCAATTGGACACATCATCAAACATGGCTGAATTCTGATTTGAAAGTTGGATAGGATCACTCATGTTCTCAAGTTCCAGACCTGGGGCCGTATTTTCACTCTCATCCACCACGATCATGTTGTGCATGATCACATAAAATTTCATCATATCCTATAAGGTCTCCAAATCACATTTCTTTTAGCAGCTCCACAAACAACTGCAAAAATGGGATTGGAGCATACCGAATGCCTTCTCCACATCCTTTCTAGCTCCTTCATGTCTTTGGCAAAGTGGTCTCTTTTCTAACCAACTAACTCAAAGGTGGTCTTGAGAAGGTCGCACATGGACTATAGATATTGTCAACCAGATAGCAGTCCATGTTGTAGTCATGCCCATTGACTGTAGAGTTGCACGGAGGAGCTTGTCCTTTAGTCAACATAGCAAACAATGGAGACCACTACAACACATTGATGTCATTATGAGACTCGGACATGCCAAAGAAAGAGTGCCAAATCCAGAGGTCCTATGAAGCAACTGCTTCAACAATGGTGGTGGGCTTCTTAACATGACCCTGATATTGCCCTCGTAGAGTTTTTGGGCAGTTCTTCCATCTCAAATGCATGCGATTAAGATATTCGAGCATACCTGGCCATCCTCTTGCTTCTGAGAGCGCCATCAGTTGGTTCTCTCAAGTACTAAGGTCCAAATACCTCGACTACCGTAGTAGCAAATCTGACCATGGCGTCTCGGTATTTGCTCTCAAACATCCGGAGGCACTCGTCCCACGAATCTGTGGCCATACCATATGGAAGCATCCGCAATGCAGCCATGCACTTCTGGTAACCATAGAACCCAATTCTTCCTATGGCATCATTCTTCAAGATGAAGTAGTCATCATAGGCCCGACCGCCATTGTCGAGGCGATTGAACACATTTTGCCGCATCCAAAAGGGCCGATGAAAATTGTTTGTGAATAGGGCAACGGAGGCAAAGTAATCGCCCATCCGTGTCAAAATGCCTCTATGCCCTGTTCTGATTCAGCACTCGATGACCCTTAACCGATCCCCTGAAATTGAGAACATGTTGTTTTGCACGCTCTGCAACTGCAAGGACCGCCTGCATCATGTCGTTTCATCCGCATAATCCTCCTCGTTAGACGACTCAATGTATTGCTTGTATATGTACTCCATGTCCGAATCCATTGCTTCAAAGGGAGAAATATTATTGAAAATTTAGCATGACATTTCACCAAACACTTGTCGAGCATGGTGACCCCCAAGGATGGCATCCGCATGGGCGAATGGTTCCTGCGCGGTAGACGGACAAGAGGTGTGGAACGACGGCCTAGGCAAAGCAGCATGCAGGCCGGGTGAAGCGACAGAGGTCGTAGAGGTCCGGCAAGGTCTTGGCGGCGGCCGGGGTGGTACAGCGACGGCGTTGGCCGGGAAGGAAGGAGATGTGGAGAAAGGGGAAGGGATGGAGACGCAGGGTCCGGGTGTGGTTTGGGTGGGCTAGGGTGTCAAAGTCCTACGTGAAGGAGGTCTGGACTCCTGCAAAGCCCTCCCCTAGTTTGCCTTCGGTTTGCGGAAAACGGACACGTGGACTCATTGGATTACAAACTGTGTCTAAACAGTTTGGTCCAGACATTTGCGTGCGATTTGAGTATCCGTCTCGACGTAAGTGCATTGGTTTGGTCACATGATGTGTCATGCAGCGATTGTGACATGGATGTATGCAATAGATCGCGTGGTCGTGCCTATCAACCATATGTCCATACTCGTCGAGAAAGAAAGAAAAACGCTCAATAGTACACTGGCATAACGACAGGTTCAGTGTTTGACTAATACCGGGGACCCTCGTGCGAGCATGCATACCTGCCTCGTTGATGCCAATCACAATTACTACAAGTTGATCAGACGATATCCATCCAGCTTGTAAACCGCGTCGCCCTCCAAGAAACTCTAAAATTCCGCCGGCCAGTGAACTTAAAATATGGACATCAATCCTGAAAGATGCCAAACTGGGCAACCAAACTGGCGTTCAGATCCTCATCCCCATGTTGTACTGACGTTAACCATCCGTATGGCCATGATTCGGGTCAAATCACGATTACTACGGAAATTAACTAACGGCAGGTCGTATCCTTCATGGCTTCATGTGATTCAGATTAATTTATCCAAGATCGTTGCTGACACAAGCACATGACGACTACATTACTGACGCTGCGTTAATGACGCGATTAGGTGCGCAGACATGGAGTATAACTAATAGTAATGATTATTTATGCTAATTCTCAAATGTCTGAATCTCTCGAGATGCCGGCCTAGTGTATTTTGTTCGCAGAACCTGTGTGCAGTACTGCATCTCACAATAATCACGGATATAATTAAGCAGCTCCCACTGCCACTGGATGTACTAATATAACTAATTAAGCATGACACTTGTGATTTACATACTCTATGTGTTCCCTAATTGAGTAGGATGCATGATACCCGGTATTATAGATCTATTGCATGGTCAACTGCGAGCACCCTGCCTTTGTCTGCTTATGGGATGGCCGCCTGACCTGGAAACGAAGGACGAAAGGCCAGAGAGAAGATTAAATTTAGGTGATTGCTGGCTGTCATGCAGCTGCGACGTCAGGTCTCTGCCGTAAGCACGTCCATCGTCAGCAACGTGCCACTACACCTGCATTATTCGCACTGACAATTGGCATCCTTGCTTAATCGATCGGGTCGTGGATAGATGCTTCAGCCACACCCGCGATCACGTGGTTTCACATCGGTTGAGAGAGACTGTCATGAATGTACTTAAATCATTCTCAAAACGTAGACAGGCCATCGCAGATGCAAAAACGTACGATAGTATTATTTTTTAGAAGAGCATCTACAGCTGGATATACCAAATCCGACCCCTCAAAAGTTCACGAACAACATGAAACATAGGGTGTGTTTGGTTCACATCTCTGTTGTAGGGCATTTTACACATTTGTTCCAGTTGGGCATGTTTGAGCTAATGCGGGCTAAAAGTCAACATCTGCATGTAGTTTTGTTGCCTGCATTAGGCTTCGTGTATGAGGAGCAATTAGTTAGCACGTTATTTGGTTGTCTGCGTCACTGTTGTTAGACAAACAACACGGTGTTGGTTGCAAACGGCTAAAGATGTGATCACCACTTCTCACTAGTGGTGATCTTACCACACACATTGAACATTGTCTTGTCCTATCTAGGAAACAAATGGCAGTTTATCCGAACTACTAGCAAATGACAATACAAGTTATTAAGAGTCAATAAGGCTGAATAGGGAAAGTTCAACGATCCTAATTAGGTGGAAGTCCATCCTCTTCCTCTTCTTCTATTGTTGTTGTGTTGGTTCTTCTTCTTCTTCTTCTTCTTCTTCTTCTTCTTCTTCTTCTTCTTCTTCTTCTTCTTCTTCTTCTTCTTCTTCTTCTTCTTCAGATCCTTGTCTGACCTTTGTTATCTCACACTGTCTGAGCCCACTTCAACCTTTTGTTCTTCCATGCTTCGTTTTCAAACGCCTCCACACCATGACCGGAGCTGATCACCTCATCAGGAATCACATCTACCTCCTCCGGCACAAGCTCGTCAATTCCCCATTGCAGGATCCGGTTGTGAATGATGCAACATGCAAGAACAAGCTTGACCTAGGTAGGGTAAGGGTGGAATGTCTTCTGATCCAGGATCTTAAACCTATTCTTCAGAGCTCCAAATGTCCTCTCAACCATTACTCTAAGGCTGGAGTGTTTGAGATTAAACAGTTCCTGAGGAGTCCTAGGATAGTTCCTACCAGAGAACTCGTTCAGATGGTATCTGGTTATCATGAAGGGTGGAAGAACACCTGGCCGACATGCATAGCCCACATCTCCTAGGTAGAACTTGCCATCGGGGATGTTGATGCCATCATGACGACTCATGGTGTCACTAACAATGTTAGCATCATGTGTTGATCCTTCCCAGCCAGCCAGCACATATGTGAACTTCACATCGAAGTCAACAGCAGCAAGCACATTCAGGCTTGTGTAGTGTTTTCTCCCTCTATATGTTGCAGCTTGTGACCTCGGCACTCTGTAGTGACATGAGTACCATCTATTGCCCCAATGCAATCCTGGAATGGCATTACAAGATGTTGGCTACAGCAGAACAATAACGACATATCAAGGCATGAACTACATACTGTCAGTGCTCACCCTGAGGTATGGATACCATCTTGGGCTAGTGCAAATCTTGGTCGGAGTCCGGCTAGCTGGTGACACGACCATCTCTCCTCTGAATTCCCCAATAGCATACATCACTTGCTTGAAGTACCTGGAGATGGTCTCCATTAATCTCCTGAAGTTGTTGTGTACAACCCTGAACCTCTGGTCATGACCAACAACATGAAGAAACATGGCTACTTGCTCTTCCATAGTGGTTTGGATGCTATCTTATAGCAGCCCACTGCTCATGAACGTTTGCACAAGCCTGGAGAAAGGTGATATTTTCATTCGAAGCATCCACAGAGCCTATGTGTCGTTGCAGTTGTAGATGTAGTTCAGATTCACTATCCTCTCATGATCCCAGATTAACATCGGACCATACCGGATGAGAGGTTTGTCATTCCGACGAACAACTCTCTTATGGACCAACAGGATCCAGGCCTGAACCACGGCTATCAGCATTGCTGCCTGAACTAGAAGCTTCGTCCGTTCATCCACAACCTAAGCGACTGTACACTAATCATACACGCAAATGTGTACGATCAAGGTCAGGGACTCACGGGAAGATATCACAACACAACTCTAGACACAAATAAAATAATACGAGCTTCATATTACAAGCCAGGGGCCTCGAGGGCTCTAATACAAAAACTTGAGACACAAGAGACAGCGAAAGCAATAATATCTGAGTACAGACATAAGTTAGACAATACTGCCTTAAGAAGGCAAACACAAAAGCAACAATGATCGAAGAGGCAAGGCCTCCTGCCTGGGACCTCCTAACTACCCCTGGTCGTCGGCGGTCTCCATGTAGTAGTAGGCACCCTCCGGATGGTAGCAGTAGTAGACTAGGGTGGCATCTGGCTCCTCGGATCCACCATCTGGTTGCAACAACCAAAAAAAGAAAGAAGGGGAAAAGTGGGTAGCAAAGCAACCGTGAGTACTCATCCAAAGTACTCGCAAGCATCAGATCTATACTAAGTATGCATTGGTATCAAATGGAAAGGGTTGTATCTGTGGACTGAACTGCAGAATGCCAGAATAGAGGGGAAGGTCTAGCCTATCAAAGACTAGCATCTTAAAGCATCTTGCAGCATATAGAAGAGTAAAGAATAGCATCTTAATATTAAATAAGCATGTTGTAGAATTAACGCCCAGAGATCCTTCCTTGACTCCCTGCGAGAAAGCAATTCCGGAGCCAACATATCCATCACATATCTCAAGTATCCATTTCTAGTTGTAATAGATCAGGATACAAGTCTGAACGTCCATTGCCGTGGACACGGTATTCGAATAGATAACTTCCCTGCAGGGATGCACCACGTTACCCAACACACTTGATTACTCTGGCCGGACACACTTTTCTCAGTCAATGCCCGGCCTTGGAAGATCAACACGTTGCAGCCCTACCTAGCCTCAGCAGAGAGGTCCCAGCAGGTCTACATCCTAAGCACTCCAGGGTCTTGGGCCCATTGCCTGTTGCACTCCGGGTCGTTGCGAGCAGGGCGGACCGGGCTCCACCTCTGGGGTGACGGCCCAGCCGTGCCGCAATGCTGAACTGGACGTCTGACAAAGCTTCGGCTGATACTACGACGTCGAGGCCCATAACTATTCTCGCGTGGTGGTTAGTGCGTAAAGGCCAAAGGCCAACTGAGAACAAATACCAAAACATGTTAGTGCATTATCAAAATAATTGACAGCTGTCGGGACAAGTCCGGAGCTACCACCCCTCCTGGGTGATACCGCTAAACAGCCAGCCGCCACCGTAACATCTTGCGGGTGCTCTCCGGGCCCGCCCGGCTTTCACAAAGGTCTCAAGTAAAGTAAAGGTAGCCGTGTGTCCAAACATCAAGGGGGGGGGACCCCGAGAGATCACCCTCGGTGGATTCCACTCGATGTGATCATCAAGGTGAACGTAGGAGGAATCACCCTCGAGGTTCACACTTGAGGGGTTGCACGACAGAGTCGTATCGGAAGTGGTGAAGGAGGAATCACCCTCGATGACCACAACCGAATAGCTACACTATAGAGATCTCATCAGGAGTGATGTACGAGGTATCACCTCGGCACTCGATAGTAACTCTACAGAGTCGAGCAACAAAAGGGGCGTGATGTGATGTGAAGTGTCGGGCTCTGGTCGTCGATCACGTTGATCGATTCGTCGATGATGAAGTAGGGGCAACAAGGACAAGGTGGGGTCACTGATGGATCACTAACCAACCTATGCTAAGCAGTTTAGGATAAGCAGGTAAGGTACAATGACCGGTTACAAAAGCAGGCTATGCATCAGAATAGGAGCAATCAATTACAGTAGAAAAATCTAATGCAGGCATGAGAGAGAATGGAATGGGCGATATCGGAGTGATCAAGGGGGGGCTTGCCTGGAAGCTCCGCTGAAAGGGAAGAAGGGTCGTCGTCGACGTAGTCGATCACAGCGGCATCGGCAGCGGCCTTGGGGTCTTCCAGAGAGAAGAGGGGGAAGAAACAATAAATACAAAGCACATAGATACATGACATGACAATAAGCGGTGCTAGGGGTGTTCTACCATAGTGCTAGGTAATACCGACGAAGGGGGGAAACATCCGGTAATGTTTTCCCTAAGTTTGCAATTTTCGGACAGGTGAAACGAAGGGGGACGGTTGCATGTTCGCTATGCTAGGGACGTGTGACGGACGAACGGAGTGCGTATTCGGATTCGTCTCGTCTTTCTGAGCAACTATCATGTACAAAGTATTTTTCATCCAAGTTATCGTTATTTTTCTGTGAATTATTAAAGTTTTGGCAATTTCTGAAATTATTAATAAACCTAAAATGGGGTTATTGCATCACCATAACGTCATCATGACGTCAGCAGTCAACTGAGTTGACCAGAGTCAACCTTGACGTGTGGGGCCGTTCTGTCATAAACTAGTTACTAATTAACAGCTTTAATTAACAAATCAAGTTAATTAGGTAAACTAAATAGAGTTAATTAAGTTAATTCTATTCTTTCTATTAATTTATTTATTTGGGGGGCGGGCCCCACTGTCATTGGCCTAGGGGGCATATCAGGGCGGGCACGAGCATACGGGTGCGGGCACTCGTGCTTAAGGCCACAGCCAGGCGCGGCAAGGCGAAGGCCCCCGGGGCGTGGCGGGAGCGGCACCGGGCGCGGGGCGAGGGGACGACGTATACGCGCGGGGGGAACGGCGGAGAGCCGCGGGATGGCCGCCACGGTGACGTGTCGAGGCCGTGGTGGGCATCAGAGGCCTCCGCGGTCCCCCCCCCCTCCCTGTAGCGAGGGAGAGGGCAGCGGGGGGGCAAGCTGGGCCACCTGTTGGGCTGGGCGGATGGGGCTGGTTCGGCGGCCAGCTAGGCCAGTGGGAGTAGGCCGAGGCCGGGGGGTTCTTCTTCGTTTTGTTTTGTTTTTGTTTCATTTGTTTTCCCTTTTTCTTTTATTTACTTTTGTCGTTTGACTTAATATTAAATTTTGAATTCGAACGTGATTGAATCATTGCGAGGTTAACAATAGTAATCATGGTGATGTGGCATCATTAGCATGGGATTATTGTAGCATAATTATCCGGGCGTTACAGTGACATCCATGATGCGGTAAGCAATGGCGCAATCGACCCCAAACGCTCCAACCGAATGACCGAACAGAGGAGGGGGGAGGGGTAGCTTACAAGCTTCATGGTCGGGGAGACATGGCCAAGACGAGGATGGCCTGACGGAGTCGAAGAAGAAGGGGAGAAGCAGCTGCCACTGCCGGGGAGTGTTGTTGCTGCTGCCGCCACCAAAGTCGACGCCGCCATTGCAGCCGCAGATCTAAGTCATCGCCGCCGTTGGTGCCAATAAAAGAGGAGGGCTTGTCCTAGAGGTAGGGTGAGCGAGTAAAAGGGGTGGTGAGAATCCACACCATCCCGCCTCCACTGATTTCCCCCTCCCGCCATCTCTGGCCTAATCTCCCCTGCACCACGCCCTATGTCGTGTCTTCCTTTTGCGCCCGACTCAGCCTGGCTCACTCGAAATAGCCGATTCAAGCGTTTCCAGCGACTCGGGCTCCGGGGTGCTTTAAGTTCCGTGTTGATGCGAGCCAGGCCTGCTTGCACACAACCAAACATACCATTTTCATCCTGCTCGGACCTAGTAGGGTTGTATGTAGCCTACCAAATGCATCCCTAATCTAAGCAGAGCCCGTCCAGCTATGTCGTGTCCATGTTCAATGGTTGCTCCCCTCGAAGTGTTGTTCTAATCGCCGGTGAGGTAGAGTAGGACATGGGACACACGCCGACTTACAGGACTCGAGGCGCCGCCATCTCCCATGCCCTACTATTCCTCGTTGAAGCTCGTTGCCTGCATGTCGTGGGTGCATGTGAGGTCGAAATGGGTCCATCGTGATCGGAGGCCGACACGTCCACCATGACGTGGCTGCGGCGCCCGAGGTTGCAGGCCATCTGCCTCGATGACGGAGAGACTGACTCTGCCTCGCCGATGTTTGCCGCGAGGGCTGCCACGGCCTCGCCTTCTGCATCTCAAGGCGGGCACGCCACGTCATACACTCACCGGACGAGCCACGGATGGCCTCGTCATCAGCGTGCCAACGAAGGGGTTGCGCGTCCGCCATGATGTTCGGACACCAGATGGAGCGACGACGCGCCCTGCATTGGATACACGCACCATTTGCGTGGACACGGTGGATTCCCGGCGGATCAAGTCCGACAGTTGTCAGGCATTGTCCTTGCGGGTGCGAAGGAGCGCAATGCGAACGGACATCTCCTCCTTTGGACAGACTGGGATGACATCCTAGTTCGCAGACCGGCTGACGGAGGACTCGGATCCGCTGCCACCCATGCCGAAGAAGGCTGGAGATTTCCAGACAACAGCTTTGGCGGAGTGGACTGGATGGGAGTGGAATGAAGTGGCTAGGGTTTGGTCCGAGGAGCGAATGAAGACGAATATATGTGGGGTCAGGTGGGCCAGCATGAGTAGGCTTCCACATGGCGGACGTGCCCAGACCACCCCATATCTGCCCCAGATTTGGGTTGGCTATGAGGCATGCCGGTCAACCACGACGGTTAAGGTCGGTTTGAGGCGCCAGTCTGGTTTTTTTTACTAGTCAGTGCCCGGGCTATCCGCCCGGGCATTTGAGTTGTCTGGTTGTAGATGCTCTAAGTGTACTTCAAATTACGTTAATAATTGACAGCCCGGGCATTTGAGTTGTCTAGTTGTAGATGCTCTAAGTGTCCTTCAAATTACGTTAATAATTTTAACATGGTTTGTTTTTATTTTTTAAGGGTTATTTGAACACATTAGAGACAACATAGTATGGCCTATATCAAACTATTGTCAATATTGTCAGGCCTGACCATGTGGGAGGTTGGGGTGTGGGTGGGCAGGGATGGCATCCTGGGCCACCGAAATCAAGAGGCCCCACGGAAATCGGTTCTATACTGGGCCATAACAAACCGAAGTACAAGGGCTATATTTCGCTTTACACGAGATGCATGCTGCTCTCGCCTCAGTTCTTTCTTTTCTTTTGCTTTGTTCATGATCATCGTTTGCAATTGGGCTGAACGCTTCGCTCGCTCATTGTTTTTTCACTCGCGGTCGTCTCTTTTGTTTTTCATCTCACTTTTTGGGTTTCTTTTTTTCTTCGCTGTTTTCTCTGTTTTTTTTTCTTTATCTTTCAACAGATTTCTTTGTTTCTTTACGGTTTTTTTCTTTATATTATCTTTTATTCTTTGTTCTGTTTACTTTTTTTGTTTTCACTGTCTTTTTCTTTTCTCTCTTTTTCCCTTTGTTATCTTTGAAGGAAATATGCCCTAGAGGCAATAATAAAGTTATTATTTATTTCCTTACATATCATGATAAATGTTTATTATTCATGCTAGAATTGTATTAACCGGAAACATAATACATGTGTGGATACATAGACAAACAGAGTGTCACTAGTATGCCTCTACTTGACGAGCTTGTTAATCAAAGATGGTTAAGTTTCCTAACCATAGACAAAGGAGTTGTCATTTGATTAACAAGGTCACATCATTAGTTGAATGATCTGATTGACATGACCCATTCCATTAGCTTAGCACCCGATCGTTTAGTATGCTGCTATTGCTTTTATCCATGACTTATACATGTTCCTATGACTATGAGATTATGCAACTCCCGTTTACCGTAGGAACACTTTGTGTGCTACCAAACGTCACAACGTAACTGGGTGATTATAAAGGTGCTCTACAGGTGTCTCCGAAAGTATTTGTTGGGTTGGCGTATTTCAAGATTGGGATTTGTCACTCCGAATGTCGGAGAGGTATCTCAGGGCCTTCTCGGTAATGCACATCACATAAGCCTTGCAAGCATTGCAACTAATGAGTTAATTGCGGGATGATGTATTACGGAACGAGTAAAGAGACTTGCCGGTAACGAGATTGAACTAGGTATTGGATACCGACGATCGAATCTCGGGCAAGTAACATACCGATGGACAAAGGGAACGACGTATGTTCTTATGCGGTCTGACCGATAAAGATCTTCGTAGAATATGTAGGAGCCAATATGGGCATCCAGGTCCCGCTATTGGTTATTGACCGGAGAGGTGTCTCGGTCATGTCTACATTGTTCTCGAACCGTAGGGTCTGCACGCTTAAGGTTACGATGACAGTTATTATGAGTTTATGCATTTTGATGTACCGAAGGAGTTCGGAGTCCCGTATGTGATCACAGACATGACGAGGAGTCTCGGAATGGTCGAGACATAAAGATTGATATATTGGACGGCTATGTTCGGACATCGGAATGGTTCCGAGTGGTTTCGGATATTACCGGAGTGCCGGAGGGGTTACCGGAACCCCCCGGGGGAAGTAATGGGCCTATTGGGCCACGAGGGGAGAGAGAGGGCTGCGCCAGGAGGTGGCGCCCCCCCCCAATGGGCAGTCCGAATTGGACAAGGAGGGGGGCGCGGCCCCCCTTACCCTCTCCCTCTCCCTCTCTTTCCTTCCCCCTTCCTCCCTCCTAGTTGGACTAGGAAAGGGGAGTCCTACTCCTACTAGGAGGAGGACTCCCCCTCCCTTGGCGTGCCTCTCTAGGCCGGCCGGCCTCCCCCCTTGCTCCTTTATATACGGGGGCAGGGGGGCACCCCAGGACACACAGGTTGATCCTTGAGATCGTTCCTTAGCCGTGTGCGGTGCCCCCCTCCACCATATTCCACCTCGGTTATATCGTTGCGGTGCTTAGGCGAAGCCCTGCGTCGGTAGTTCATCAAGATCGTCACCACGCCGTCGTGCTGACGGAACTCATCCCTGGAGGTTTTGCTGGATCGAGACCCGGGGACGTCATCGAGCTATATGTGTGTCAAGAACTCGGAGGCGCCGGAGTAACGGCGCTTGGATCGGTCGGATCGTGAGGAGGACGTACGACTACTTCCTCTATGTTGTGTCAACGCTTCCGCTTCGGTCTACGAGGGTACGTAGACAACACTCTCCCCTCTCGTTGCTATGCATCACCATGATCTTGCGTGTGTGTAGGAAATTTTTTGAAATTACTACGTTCCCCAACAGTGGTATCAGAGCCTAGGTTTTTATGGTTTGATGTTTTGCACGAGTAGAACACAAGTGAGTTGTGGACGATACAAGTCATACTGCCTACCAGCATGTCATACTTTGGTTCGGCGGTATTGTTGGATGAAGCGGCCCGGACCGACATTACGCGTACGCTTACGCGAGACTGGTTCTACCGCCGTGCTTTGCACACAGGTGGCTGGCGGGTGTCAGTTTCTCCAACTTTAGTTGAACCGAGTATGGCTACGCCCGGTCCTTGAGAAGGTTAAAACGGAGTCTATTTGACAAACTATCGTTGTGGTTTTGATGCGTAGGTGAGATTGGTTCTTGCTTAAGCCCGTAGCAGCCACGTAAAATTTGCAACAAACAAACTAGAGGAAGTCTAACTTGTTTTTGCAGGGCATGTTGTGATGTGATGTGGTCAAGACATGATGCTATATTTTATTGTATGAGATGATCATGTTTTGTAACCGAGTTATCGGCAACTGGCTGGAGCCGTATGGTTGTCGCTTTATTGTATGCAATGCAATCGCCCTGTAATGCTTTACTTTATCACTAAGCGGTAGCGATAGTCATAGAAGCATAAGATTGGTGAGACGACAATGATGCTACGATGGAGATCAAGGTGTCGCGCCGGTGACGATGGTGATCATGATGGTGCTGCGGAGATGGAGATCACAAGCACAAGATGATGATGACCATATCATATCACTTATATTGATTTGCATGTGATGTTTATCTTTTATGCATCTTATCTTGCTTTGATTGACGGTAGCATTATAAGATGATCTCTCACTAAATTATCAAGAAGTGTTCTCCCCGTGTATGCACCGTTGCCAAAGTTCGTCGTGCCCAGACACCACGTGATGATCGGGTGTGATAAGCTCTACGTCCATCTACAACGGGTGCAAGCCAGTTTTGCACACGCAGAATACTCGGGTTATACTTGACGAGCCTAGCATATGCAGATATGGCCTCGGAACATGGAGACCGAAAGGTCGAGCGTGAATCATATAGTAGATATGATCAACATGATGATGTTCACCATTGAGAAATAATCCATTTCACGTGATGATCGGTTATGGATTAGTTTTGATTTGGATCACGTGATCACTTAGAAGATTAGAGGGATATCTATCTAAGTGGGAGTTCTTAAGTAATATGATTAATTGGACTTAAACTTATCATGAACATAGTCCCTGATAGTATCTTGCTTGTTTATGTTAATTGTAGATAGATGGCTCGTGCTGTTGTTCCGTTGAATTTTAATGCGTTCCTTGAGAAAGCAATTGAAAGATGATGGTAGCAATTACACGGACTCGGTCCGTAACTTGAGGATTATCCTCATTGCTGCACAGAAGAGTTACGTCCTGGATGCACCGCTAGGTGCCAGGCCTGCTGCTGGAGCAACACCAGATGTTATGAACGTCTGGCAGAGCAAAGCTGATGACTACTCGATAGTTCAGTGTGCCATGCTTTACGGCTTAGAACCGGGACTTCAACATCGGTTTGAAAACCATGGAGCATATGAGATGTTCCAGGAGTTGAAGTTGATATTCAAACAGAATGCCCGGATTGAGAGATATGAGGTCTCCAATAAGTTCTATAGCTGCAAGATGGAAGAGAATGGTTCTGTCAGTGAGCATATACTCAAGATGTCTGGGTATTATAATCACTTGAATCAGCTGGGAGTCAATCTTCCGGATGATTGTGTCATTGACAGAATTCTCCAATCACTGCCACCAAGCTACAAAGGCTTCGTGATGAACTATAATATGCAAGGGATAGATAAGTCTATCACCGAGCTCTTCGCAATGCTAAAGGCTGCGGAGGTAGAAATCAAGAAGGAGCATCAAGTATTGATGGTCAATAAGACCACTAGTTTCAAGAAAAAGGGCAAAGGGAAGAAGAAGGGGAACTTCAAAAAGAACAGCAAACAAGTTGCTGCTCAAGAGAAGAAACCCAAGTCTGGACCTAAGCCTGAAACTGAGTGCTTCTACTGCAAGCAGAGTGGTCACTGGAAGCGGAACTGCCCCAAGTATCTGGAGGACAAGAAGGATGGCAAGGTGAACAAAGGTATATGTGATATACATGTTATTGATGTGTACCTTACTAGAGCTCGCAGTAGCACCTGGGTATTTGATACTGGTTCTGTTGCTAATATTTGCAACTCGAAACAGGGACTACGGATTAAGCGAACACTGGCAAAGGACGAGGTGACGATGCGCGTGGGAAACGGTTCCAAAGTCGATGTGATCGCGGTCGGCACGCTACCTCTACATCTACCTTCGGGATTAGTATTAGACCTAAATAATTGTTATTTGGTGCCAGCGTTGAGCATGAACATTATATCTGGATCTTGTTTGATGCGAGACGGTTATTCATTTAAATCAGAGAATAATGGTTGTTCTATTTATATGAGTAATATCTTTTATGGTCATGCACCCTTGAAGAGTGGTCTATTTTTGATGAATCTCGATAGTAGTGATACACATATTCATAATGTTGAAGCCAAAAGATGCAGAGTTGATAATGATAGTGCAACTTATTTGTGGCACTGCCGTTTAGGTCATATCGGTATAAAGCGCATGAAGAAACTCCATACTGATGGACTTTTGGAGTCACTTGATTATGAATCACTTGGCACTTGCGAACCGTGCCTCATGGGCAAGATGACTAAAACACCGTTCTCCGGTACTATGGAGAGAGCAACAGATTTGTTGGAAATCATACATACAGATGTATGTGGTCCGATGAATGTTGAGGCTCGTGGCGGATATCGTTATTTTCTCACCTTCACAGATGATTTAAGCAGATATGGGTATATCTACTTAATGAAACACAAGTCTGAAACATTTGAAAAGTTCAAAGAATTTCAGAGTGAAGTTGAAAATCATCGTAACAAGAAAATAAAGTTTCTACGATCTGATCGTGGAGGAGAATATTTGAGTTATGAGTTTGGTCTACATTTGAAACAATGCGGAATAGTTTCGCAACTCACACCGCCCGGAACACCACAGCGCAATGGTGTGTCCGAACGTCGTAATCATACTTTACTAGATATGGTGCGATCTATGATGTCTCTTATAGATTTACCGCTATCGTTTTGGGGTTATGCTCTAGAGACGGCCGCATTCACGTTGAATAGGACACCGTCAAAATCCGTTGAGACGACACCTTATGAACTGTGGTTTAGCAAGAAACCAAAGTTGTCGTTTCTTAAAGTTTGGGGCTGCGATGCTTATGTGAAAAAACTTCAACCTGATAAGCTAGAACCCAAATCGGAGAAATGTGTCTTCATAGGATACCCAAAGGAAACAGTTGGGTACACCTTCTATCACAGATCCGAAGGCAAGACATTTGTTGCTAAAAATGGATCCTTTCTAGAGAAGGAGTTTCTCTCGAAAGAAGTGAGTGGGAGGAAAGTAGAACTTGATGAGGTAACTGTACCTGCTTCCTTATTGGAAAGTAGTTCATCACAGGAACCGGTTTCTGTGACGTCTACACCAATCAGAGAAGAAGTTAATGATGATGATCATGAAACTTCAGATCAAGTTACTACAGAACCTCGTAGATCAACCAGAGTGAGATCCGCACCAGAGTGGTACGGCAATCCTATTCTGGAAATCATGCTACTAGATCATGACGAACCTACGAACTATGAAGAAGCGATGGTGAGCCCAGATTCCGCAAAATGGCTGGAAGCCATGAAATCT
This sequence comes from Aegilops umbellulata, assembly GCA_032464435.1. NCBI lineage: Eukaryota > Viridiplantae > Streptophyta > Magnoliopsida > Poales > Poaceae > Aegilops > Aegilops umbellulata. The sequence goes on from CP136054.1 coordinate 451,797,884, forward strand.
GAGATGGGATCCATGTATGAAAACAAAGTGTGGACTTTGGTTGACTTGCCCGAGGGTCGGCAAGCAATAGAGAACAAGTGGATCTATAAGAAGAAGACTGACGCCGACGGTAATGTTACTGTCTACAAAGCTCGACTTGTCGCAAAGGGGTTTCGACAAGTTCAAGGGATTGACTATGATGAGACCTTCTCACCCGTAGCGATGCTTAAGTCTGTCCGAATCATGTTAGCAATTGCCGCATTTTATGATTATGAAATTTGGCAAATGGATGTAAAGACTGCATTCCTGAATGGGTTTCTGGAAGAAGAGTTGTATATGATACAACCAGAAGGTTTTATCAATCCAAAGGGAGCTAACAAAGTATGCAAGCTCCAGCGATCCATTTATGGACTGGTGCAAGCATCTCGGAGTTGGAATAAACGCTTTGATAAGTGTGATCAAAGCATTTGGGTTTGTACAGACTTTTGGAGAAGCCTGTATTTACAAGAAAGTGAGTGGGAGCTCTGTAGCATTTCTGGTATTATATGTAGATGACATATTACTGATTGGAAATGATATAGAATTTCTGGATAGCATAAAAGGATACTTGAATAAGAGTTTTTCAATGAAAGACCTCGGTGAAGCTGCTTACATATTGGGCATTAAGATCTATAGAGATAGATCAAGACGCTTAATTGGACTTTCACAAAGCACATACCTTGACAAGATTTTGAAGAAGTTCAAAATGGATCAAGCGAAGAAGGGGTTCTTGCCTGTTTTGCAAGGTGTGAAGTTGAGTAAGACTCAATGCCCGACCACTGCAGAAGATAGAGAGAAGATGAAAGATGTTCCCTATGCTTCAGCCATAGGCTCTATCATGTATGCAATGCTGTGTACCAGACCTGATGTATGCCTTGCTATAAGTTTAGCAGGGAGGTACCAAAGGAATCCAGGAGTGGATCACTGGACAGCGGTCAAGAATATCCTGAAGTACCTGAAAAGGACTAAGGAAATGTTTGTCGTATATGGAGGTGACAAAGAGCTTGTCGTAAAGGGTTACGTTGATGCAAGCTTTGACACTGATCCGGACGATTCTAAGTCGCAAACGGATACATATTTACATTAAACGGAGGAGCTGTCAGTTGGTGCAGTTCTAAACAAAGCGTCGTAGCGGGATCTACATGTGAAGCGGAGTACATAGCTGCTTCGGAAGCAGCAAATGAAGGAGTCTGGATGAAGGAGTTCATATCCGATCTAGGTGTCATACCTAGTGCATCGGGTCCAATGAAAATCTTTTGTGACAATACTGGAGCAATTGCCTTGGCGAAGGAATCCAGATTTCACAAGAGAACAAAGCACATCAAGAGACGCTTCAATTCCATCCGGGACTTGGTCCAGGTGGGAGACATAGAGATTTGCAAGATACATACGGATCTGAATGTAGCAGACCCGTTGACTAAGCCTCTTCCACGGGCAAAACATGATCAGCACCAAGACTCCATGGGTGTTAGAATCATTACTGTGTAATCTAGATTATTGACTCTAGTGCAAGTGGGAGACTGAAGGAAATATGCCCTAGAGGCAATAATAAAGTTATTATTTATTTCCTTACATATCATGATAAATTTTTATTATTCATGCTAGAATTGTATTGACAGGAAACATAATACATGTGCGGATACATAGACAAATAGAGTGTCACTAGTATGCCTCTACTTGACTAGCTTGTTAATCAAAGATGGTTAAGTTTCCTAACCATAGACAAAGGAGTTGTCATTTGATTAACAAGGTCACATCATTAGTTGAATGATCTGATTGACATGACCCATTCCATTAGCTTAGCACCCGATCGTTTACTATGCTGCTATTGCTTTTATCCATGACTTATACATGTTCCTATGACTATGAGATTATGCAACTCCCGCTTACCGTAGGAACACTTTGTGTGCTACCAAACGTCACAACGTAACTGGGTGATTATAAAGGTGCTCTACAGGTGTCTCCGAAAGTATTTGTTGGGTTGGCGTATTTCAAGATTGGGATTTGTCACTCCGAATGTCGGAGAGGTATCTCAGGGCCTTCTCGGTAATGCACATCACATAAGCCTTGCAAGCATTGCAACTAATGAGTTAATTGCGGGATGATGTATTACGGAACGAGTAAAGAGACTTGCCGGTAACGATATTGAACTAGGTATTGGATACCGACGATCGAATCTCGGGCAAGTAACATACCGATGGACAAAGGGAACGACGTATGTTGTTATGCGGTCTGACCGATAAAGATCTTCGTAGAATATGTAGGAGCCAATATGGGCATCCAGGTCCCGCTATTGGTTATTGACCGGAGAGGTGTCTCGGTCATGTCTACATTGTTCTCGAACCGTAGGGTCCGCACGCTTAAGGTTACGATGACAGTTATTATGAGTTTATGCATTTTGATGTACCGAAGGAGTTCGGAGTCCCGTATGTGATCAAGGACATGACGAGGAGTCTCGGAATGGTCGAGACATAAAGATTGATATATTGGACGGCTATGTTCGGACATCGGAATGGTTCCGAGTGGTTTCGGATATTACCGGAGTGCCGGAGGGGTTACCGGAACCCCCCGGGGGAAGTAATGGGCCTATTGGGCCACGAGGGGAGAGAGAGGGTTGCGCCAGGAGGTGGCGCCCCCCCCCCAATGGGCAGTCCGAATTGGACAAGGAGGGGGGCGCGGCCCCCCTTTCCCTCTCCCTCTCCCTCTCTTTCCTTCCCCCTTCCTCCCTCGTAGTTGGACTAGGAAAGGGGAGTCCTACTCCTACTAGGAGGAGGACTCCCCCTCCCTTGGCGCGCCTCTCTAGGCCGGCCGGCCTCCCCCCTTGCTCCTTTATATACGGGGGCAGGGGGGCACCCCGGGACACACAAGTTGATCCTTGAGATCGTTCCTTAGCCGTGTGCGGTGCCCCCCTCCACCATATTCCACCTCGGTCATATCGTTGCGGTGCTTAGGCAAAGCCCTGCGTCGGTAGTTCATCAAGATCGTCACCACGCCGTCGTGCTGACGGAACTCATCCCCGGAGGTTTTGCTGGATCGAGACCCGGGGACGTCATCGAGCTGTACGTGTGTCAAGAACTCGGAGGCGCCGGAGTAACGGCGCTTGGATCGGTCGGATCGTGAGGAGGACGTACGACTACTTCCTCTATGTTGTGTCAACGCTTCGCTTCGGTCTACGAGGGTACGTAGACAACACTCTCCCCTCTCGTTGCTATGCATCACCATGATCTTGCGTGTGCGTAGGAAATTTTTTGAAATTACTACGTTCCCCAACAATCTTTAGGGTTTTTGTTTGTTTCCTTCTCGCTTTCACGGTTTTTATTTTTTATTTTTTTTCGTTCGCTTTTTTTTTGTTTCTTTCTTTCCTGCTTTCATCGGGATACTTCGTTTTCCTTTGTTTCTTTCTCGGTTTTCACCATTTTCATCTTTTTTGCACTTTTTCTTCGGTTTTATTTTTTGTTTTCTTTTGTCGCTTTTTTGTTTCCATTATCTTTTCGTTTTTCTTTGTTTCTTTTGGTTTTCATGGTACATTTTATGTATACGCCAAAAACATTTTTCTGATATATGTTTAAAATTTTTAAATACAAGTATAGTACTTTTCTAATATGTGGTCAATATTTTTTCATACACATTTATAATATTTTCAAATGCTTGACTAAAATTTTCAAAATATCACCTCTATCCCAAATTACTTGTCTTAAATTTGTCTACATACAAATCTAAGACAAGTAATTCGGGACGAAGGGAGTACAAGACTAACATTTTCTGTATACATGGTCAACATTTTTTTTCTACACACATTTTAAAAAAAATCAAATGCTTGATTAACAATTTTTAAATACAAGAGAAAGATTTTTTTAATTCATGGTCAACAATTTTTCTATACACATTTAACATTTTTCAAATGCTCTATTGACATTTTTTGGAATGCAAGATTAACATTTTTTACATGGTCAACATTTTTTCTATACAACTTGTGCTTTTCGGTGTCCCCAATGAGGCAAAGATGGTTTCAGCATTCCTTAAATTCTTTCTAGATGTCATGCAACTGCATATCACGGTACCATGCCAGAAATGCATGTTTTTAATACGTAGCAATATCTGCTTAGATCTTTATGATGAATGGGTTATGAACTTTTGAGTGGTTTGCTTGTTCATGTGTTTGTGTTGTGACCTTTCGTGCCAATTTTCTTTGGTGGTGGCACAAAGGCACACTATTTATTATATCAGTTTTGCTTTCCATAGGTTTGTTGCAAAGAGGCACAATAATACATCATCAACTTTTTATATACATGTTGTATATTTTTTGAATACATTTTTCTTTGTACACATTTAACATTATACAAAAGCATGGTTAACATTTTTTTCAAATGTTTTGTATAAAGTATTTTTGTAATATAATTATTTAGAATATTTGGAAGTATAAATGAAAGTTAATAAAGGTAAAGGTAAATAAAAAAATGAAAAAACAAAGAAACGAGGCCGTGGCCTCCGGCGCCCCTGGGGTGGCACATCTGGCGCTGTCCTGACCCGAGATTTCGCTATGTGCTGCAAGCGAGACATAGGGGTGCCCAGACCGAGGTAGGTCTGGCCTCAGCGACGCTTCCGGTCACTATTGGGAGCGCCCAAGTAGCGGTTTCTTTTTTAACTTATGTTGATATTTTTCTTTTGTTTTTGTAACAAAATTTTGTGTTTTTTAAATACTTAAATACATCATTTACTTTTTTTTAAACGCTCACCATGAGTTTACACCTGTCAACCCAGTGTCAAAAAATTGTTCCTCACTCAGGTCAAATTAATTGACGCAACCACTATATAATGTCTTACATAAATTGTATAGAGATTGCGTCAATTAATTCGGACCAGCACGTGTAGCATAATTTAGAAATTTTTTGTATCCTAAAAAAATGATTGTGACATATAGAAAATGTTGACAAGTTCTGAAAACGTCGTGATATTTTTTAAAATATATTTATACATTGTAAAAGAATGTTCGTATAATTTTAAAAGAATCAAGCAGTTCGAAAACTTCATAAGAAATTTAAAATTTCTCAGAAGTTAAGGAAACATGTTCGTGACATTTTTAAAAGATGATTATACAATGAAAATAAGGTGTTCCCGTATTTTTAGAAAAAAAAACTTGTATCACTCAAAAACTATTTCGGCATCTTTAAAAGTTATTTAAGATGTATTCAGTAAATGGTCAAATATGTATCTAAAAAAATATTCATCATGGATTTGAAAAATGTTCAAACATGTATAGGAAATGCTTCACGCGTATACATTAAATGTACAACCTCTATTAAAAGAGTAAACATGTATTGAGATAAAAGAAAAGGGAAAGGAAAAAACTAAAAAATATATAAATCCCCAAATAAAACAGATAAATAAATACAAAGAAATAAAGAAGAAAAGGCACATGGAAGGATCTAAAAGAGGCAAGAGCACTATTGACCCATAAACTTGCAATGGATGTGATGATTTAGTCCACAAACTTGCAAAAGGTGATCACCTCATCCCTAAACTTGCAATGTATGTCAAGATTTAGTCCAGAGCCAACCACAAGTTGACAAATGGCGTCACGCTGTCCGTGCTGTGGCACACCCGCTCTACCTTTATGGAAATCACATGCGCGGTATTTTTTTTCATATATATATTTTGCAAGCCCGGCATTTCTATTCACTACTCTCGGCCATAACCTAAAGTAGCTGCGACAAAAAATTATTATAGGCGACACACTCATATTTATGTTTTGATGTCTACTTTTTTATACACATTGTACCTTCTGTATTCACCTGAAATATATTTTTATGCAGACCTATTTTTTTAAATACACGATTAACATTTTTTCTCATATATATGTTTTGATGTCAACTTTTTTCCACGGACATTGTATATTTTTTGTATCCATTAGAAATATTTTTCTATACATGTTAACATTTTTAAATGCACGATTAACATTTTTCAATTATGTATGTAAATTGATTTTTACAATAGATATATTTAGATCTATAAGCGAAGGTAAAAAAATAAGGCAAATTTGTGAAAAAAGCAAAACAAAATGCCCAATGCATGCGGTCCCTGATGGGCCGGCGCATTCCAGGCGCTGCTTGACGCAAGGCTGGACTGTGTCTCGCTACAAGCGAGACAGTCACGCCCTTGCCAAGCACGGTCGAGCATACCCCGGTGTTGTGCTAGCCCAACCTTCTAGATAGATAGCCCGCCTGTCCTGCAAGCTTTTTGTGTTCCGCTCAACAAAAAAAGAAGCAAGTTTTTTTGTAGATGTAGCAAGTCTACACACACACACACACACACACAACTAAGTATAACCTTCCCTAGAGACAAACTAAATATGACCATCAGAGACGTTCCACCCAAACGAACCACCACCACTATTCGTCACCCGCTCCACACCCTAGCGTGATGTAATGCAAATATGCAATGCCCGAGAAAAATAAGCATCGACTAATTGGTCGCATCTGTAAATGTTACGTGGGTTGCCACCGTTTATGTGAAAATGGTCATTATCTTGTGCTTGTTTAGTAGGATATGTCACCAAATGCCAGTAAGACCCATTTGAGGCGCTCTGGATACTCAATCTCAGATGTACATCATCGTGTGGATTGGACACTAGCAAAGAAAAATGTGTTGGACTATGTCGTTGTTGAAACCGGTGCTGAAACTGTGTCAATTACAGGCAGTGCGAAGGAAGAAATAATTCATAGGTGTGGCGACATCTATGAAGGAGAAAACCATGTACATATAATGTAACTGCGCAAGAGCCCACTAAATATTAGTTATATAAATACTTTGTGTTTAACAAGCACAATCAAATTTCAAAACTAATCGATTAGTTTTGTCAATAGAGGATACCTAGAATACTTGAGCTTATTTTGGCCGGCGGCAACAAAAGTTGCTTCAAAATTGAAAGTTAAATTTCAATTCTAAATTAACTTTCATTCTTTACTTTTTCTAGAACACTTTCATTCATTACTTGATCTTCTTATTCTATGCCATTTTATGCTCAGTCGCGTTTGTGTCCTCATATGGCCCGATTCAGTGTCGGCCACTGCTGCTCCCTGCTTGTTGTTTGCTGCTGCACACATTCGGTCATGCAGCAAAAGGATTTCCACTTTCCAGAACTTTGAAACGGGCGAACATGTGTTGATTTGTGCGTGGAGTGCAACTCGCAAGACCACTTGCCGATGCATCAGGACCATCAGCAAGTCAGCAATCAACTCATACTAGTACTGGTATAAATACCAGTATATTTATTGGTGAAATTTTAGGAGGTGGAGGTGGTTTTCATAAAAATGTCAGGCCGAGCTGGGTTTGCCGGGACGCAGCCAGCGTGACGCCAATTGTCTGTTTGCGATTGCCCCTAGAATAAATCTTTACATATATTACAAGTTTATGAATGAGATGATCACCTTTTACAAATTCATGAATTAAACCATTACATCTTTTGCAAGTTTGTGGGTTTGTAATGCTCTTACCTTGATCTAAAACTAATCCAAACAACTTACCAAAAAAGCCTTAATGTGACGACCCACTAAATCGATCACGCAACCAGAGCCAGAGGAGAGGCGGAGGTACACCTCATAATAAGCGAGATAGCTCCCGCGTGTTTGCACAGGACGAGCATGTACATACCATCAATCATCAATGTTGAGTATAATATTTATTAGGAAAAATGAGATAGATTAGGATTTGTTTTGGCTTGTCTTGTACTTTAAGTATATGATTGTACTCCTATATATATGTCCATGAGGCTCAAACAATACATTAAACTATTCCACCAAATCTCTCTCTCTCCCTTCTAACATGGTATCTATCGCAAGTCGATTATAAACTCTATCCGCCGCTACTTACGCACCCGCGCGCCGCCCCCATGGCGGTCGGCCTCTATGACCGCCGCCGGTACCTAGGGTTCCTCCGCCGGCCGTGTTGGCCGGCTATCCTAAAGAGTCTTTTTTGCCGATCCTTTGATCCGGGTTTTCTCTCTCGTCGGTCGCTTTGATCGGCGTCTACTTTTTGTTTTCCGATCTATGTGATCTGATTTGCGTCACCCACTTCCGCCGTCGACCCCGTGCGCCTCTACTCCAACACCGGCGCGATTGGCCGGCTTCTTCACCGACCCGGCGGCCTCGCGCGTCGTCCGCGCGTCTGCCCTTCGGTCGGCCTGCCGGTCGCCCCGACCCGGCGGCCTCGTGTCATGCGGCGGCCCTTCACCGCTGCCGTTCGCGCAACGGCCCGTCCGTCGATCTACGCCGGCCGTCACCGCCCTGTTTCGATCGGGACTCCTGCATCATCCCGACCCGGCGGCCTCGCGCCATGCGGCGGCCAATCATAGCCGCACTGCCGCCCACCGCCGCCAGCTTCATCTCGGACTTCGCCGCCACCGCGCCTTCACCGACCAGCGTCCCCGACCTCGCGCGCGATCAGATTGATCGCCCGACCGCCACCGCGATCCGCCTCATTTGCGCCGGGCGACCGAGCTGGCCCGTCGGTTGCGCGCGCCTCCGCAGCCCCCGTGAAGACCGTCCCGAGTTCAGCGCGCCCCTCTACCGATCGAGCAACAGAGCGCCGCCGCCCCGTGGTTCTTCTCCCGACTGCACCGACCCGCGTCACCGCTGTGTCGCCCCTTCGGGCCGTAGTACCGCGGCCCGCGGTCCACCGCCGCCCAGAGGCTGTCCGCTCCAGGTTGTCCCCGTGGCCGCACTGACCCTCACGCCACCACTGCGTCGCCCCGTCGGGCCATAGCGAGTGTGGCACACGGTCCACGCCGCCGTCCCCAGGCCATCCCCGCGGTTGCACCGACCCGCGCTCCTCCGCCGCGCCGCCCCTTCGGACTGTCGCGCCGCGGCCCGTGGTCCCTGACGCCGCCCCGAGGTCTTCCCGCCGTCACCCCGACCTGCCCGCCGCCGTTGCGTAGCTCCTTCGGGCCGTAGCGCGGCGGCCCACGGTCCACTTCGTCGTCCACGCGCATTGACTTCCCGTGGTATGCGTTGCGCCGCCTCCCTTGGCGCGGGAACGCCACCGTCCGCGCCGGTCTTCGTCATGATGTCGGGTTCTTCGCCTACTTCGAACACCGCCGCCGCGCTCCTAACCTAGCCGCCGCCGTCAGGCCGCTCCCGCCGCTCTTCTTTGGCCGCCGCCGCCGCTACCCATGTAGCCGCCACCGTCGCCCGTCCACCTCCTTCGTCTTCGTCCAGCACCAGCACGTTGCCAGCGTCGCCGTCATCTACCCTGACCACTTTGTCTACTCCAACAACCGCAGGCGGCATCGGCCCCACGCTGATTGACGCCACAACCGTCGTCGAGTCCTTCTCTGTTGGTCTCTCTGACTTCTCCGACATGGCGTACAGCTTGTGCAGGTCCTCGTCTATGCATGCCCAGTGTTGGCAACACCGATGTGTGCCTTCGTCCATGACGTGTCCCCGGGCCTGGCAAGCCTGGTGCAACGCTTCGTCAACTTCGTCTTCGTCCGTCTACGCATGCCCGGTGCTGGCAACACCGGTGCGTGCCTTCGTCTACGATGTGTCCCCGGGCTTGGCAAACCCGCCGCGACGCGTCGTCAACAACATCTTCTTCCCGGCGCACCACTACTTCAACACCAATGCGCCCATGCTAACTCGGCGCCTCCTTGCGCCCGCGGCTCCACGGCAACATCCTCGACACCTGCTACCCCGACTCGACATCGACCACGTCATTCTTCGCACGGCTACCTCGACCACGGCTCCACCACATACGTTCTCGGCTACATCGACAAATGGCACAAAGGGCTACCGTCTTGCTTGAGCAACCTCGTCGGTTGCCACTCCAGCCACTACTCCGCGGTGCGTCGAGTATTACGACTGTGGGGGGTGTCTGTTGGCTTGCCTTCGGATTCTTCTCCAGTCTCATCGTCTGCATCGCCACTGTTGTGACTGCGGGGGATGTTAAGTATAATGTTTATTAGGAAAGACGAGATAGATTAGGATTTGTTCTGACTTGTCTTGTACTTCAAGTAGATGATTGTACTCCTATATAGCAATACATTGAACTATTCCACCAAATCCCACTTTCCCTTCTAACAATCAATCTATCAGGAGGCTAGTTATGTACGCTAATGTTATAGCTTACCTACTGCGAGATAGTACACCAACTCGCCTTGGGCAACCGTCCTAATGGGCCGTACGAACAACACTTCTGTTTTGAGCGGTTCTACGGCTATAGTGGGAATTGTATTTAGGGACCTTCCGCCCATTTTTTGTGTATTTTTGTTTTTTATGTTTTTCTTTATCGGGTTTTTTGTTTATTTGAACATTATTTTAAACATGCTAAACATTTGTTAAGTTATATGTCCCAAAAAATATCTTCGATGCTAAGAAACATATTAATAAAAAAATCACAAAAAATTGTTCATGTCGTAAGTCCTGAACATATATAACAGTGTTCAACAGCGTTCATGATTTTCAGTCCTGAACATATGTTTACATTGCATAAACATTCTTCTTATCAGATGTTTTTTTGTTAATCAAACGTATTGCTCTGCCGCAGCTCGGAAAGGAACACAAGCTTAGGCTTGTACGTGTGCACCAAGCGCACCAAGCGCACGAGTTCCTGAACTGTCCGGGGTTGCCCAAGCCCCTGACGGTTCCAGCTGAGGATCGTCATGGCTCCTGACGGGAACCATCATTGGCGCCCGTCAGTTTACAGGTAGCCCCGGGGCCGGTTGCTTCCCCACCACCTGTGTCATCCTTGCTTTCAACATCAATCTCTGAACCTGACCCCTTCTCCGTGGTGCCCAAGTTCCTGATCACACTGCTACCACCTCTCTTGCCAAGTACAGAGCCAGTACCCTCTTTTGCCATTTTGTCACCCATGTCTCTTCCTTGCAGGATCTTTGGAGGTAATAGCACCCCAAGTCCCTGTACTTGCATAGCATGGGATGGTTTAGTCCTTATACTTGTAAAAGTGAATTGAACAGTCCTTAAACTTGCAGCACAGGAGCAAGTTTAGTCCTAGGCCAATCATGTGCAGCCAACTGGACGCCTAGTGGACGAGTTGGTCAGCGTTGGACTTTTTGCAGTTAGCCCCCTACTGTTTTCTTGTATCTACCCGCAGTGCACTTGGCGTCCGACGGCAAAGCAATGAGGCAGCGCAGCAGCGCACGGCAAAGCAACGAGGCAATGCAACGCGACGCGATGCACCCCCATCCATCATTTCTGTGTGTCACAGCGAAAGGCGCAAGAATAAGCACATACTCCCACCAGTGACACCGCTTCGTGGCAGTGCACCACTACCAAGGCACCCATGCTCCCCGCCACCCTCCCTTCTGTTTAGATCAGACTAATTTATTATCAATCCAACAACCTCTTTTTTATTTGAATTTAAATATATTTTTATGAATTTTCTCTATCTTGTATATGTAGGAATCCGAATGTGTTTTCTATGTCTTTTTTTTGTGTCTTCATTATTGTTTTTTGTTTCAGTTTTTTCTTTATTTCTCTGTGTGTGGGGGGGTCTGTGCGCACACGTGGGTGTTGATGGAGATGCCACCATTGACATAAGATGCGATTTATTTTTAATATCATGAGAGACGATTAATCTTCATCATTGGTGTTTTTGTTTCTTCTTGGATAATATTAACGCCATTAATTTATTATTTCTTAGAAAACTTTTTTTTAGTAATCATTTCATTTTGTTTCTTCCTTTAGGGTAATACCAACACCACTAATTCATTATTTCGTAGAAAAATTCATTATTCTGATTCCGTTTTAGTATTTATTTCATTGTGTTTATTTTTTAGGGCAATACTAATGCCACTAATTTATCCTTTTTAGAAAAAATTTGTTTTTTTGTGAAATCACTTTTATATGCTTATTCTTGCATATTATAAAACAGCGCAATTTCTTTGTACATTGTGTGCACATTTTGTCATGATTTTTTTATTGTTCTTTAAGGGTAATACCAATGACATTAATTTATTTAATATTATTAGAGAACTTTTTGGTGAAAATTACACTATTACAAGCTTATTCTTGCCTAATATAAAAAGATGCAATTTTTGCGTAAATTGTGTGCATTTTGACTGAACGTCCAAAAGAATAGGCACCTATCAAATATTAGCCCCCATAACATGGATATACACTCACTCAATTTTTATGCAATGTGTCTGTGATTCATACCGCTGTGTAAAAGTTGCACTGATGTATGCTTATTTTTGCATATTATGAAAAAAATGCATTTTCTATGTCAATCATGTGCAATTTTTTTATGATTATTCGTTTTATGCGTTTTTATTTTCTTTCTTCTTCTGCCCAGTGCAATACCATGCCACTAACCACAGCCAGCCAGAGCTACCTAACTCACCCGCAGACACAGCCGGGGTTAGCAAGCTCACCCACGGACGCATCAGGAGCTAGCAAGCTCACGCACGGACGCGGCCAGCCGGAGCTAGCTAGCTCATCGTGCCATGGCCAGCCAGAGCTAAGCTAGCTCACACGCGCACGCACACGCCACGCCACACCACACCACACCACAAGCTGCACGCAGGGAAAAAAAGTGACCGACCCAATTCACGAATTCAGTCTACTGACTACTAGTAGTCAGTCCCCCTTCTTCCTGCGTTCACAGCTAGCTGTTCACGAGCGTTCACTCCTCTCTCGCTGACTCACTCCCCTCTTTCTTCCCCACACGCTAGCGTGAGCTCCAAATGGCAGCGTGAGCTCAGCCCAGCTCACTTCAGTCTCGCCGAGCTTGCGTGGGTGATGGCGTGGTAGGTGGTAGGTGGCGGGCGGGCGGGGCTTGTCCTCTCGTCGACCGAGGGTGTGCGCCGGCCGTTGGCCTTTTTTTTGCACGCGCCAATGCCGATGCCAATGCCCGCACTGCGGCGGCTGCTCGTGCTCCTGCACCTCCTCTTCCTCCTCCCTGCTTCCTCCGCATCCCTCCATCGCCGCCGCGACGGCAGCCATCACCAGTGGCACGACCTCCCTCCCTCTCGAGAGCGCGCTGGCGCTGCCTCCGCCACCCCCCGCGCCCTTCTTCCCGTTCCTGCCCGACGCGACGCCTCCTCAGCCGCCTACGGTGGCCAACCCCGCGCCAGCTGCTGCCGGCGGCGACCCGTCGTCCTCCTCGCTGCCGAACCCCACGGCGCTGGCCAACATGTCCTCTCTGGCTCTGCCGGTCCCCCGAAGCGCGCCGGCGCCGCTCTGCGCGTTCCTGTCCTCCCACCGTCCTCCTCCTCGTCGCCGACGTGGCCTCCGCCGTGCTGACCGCAGCGCTCGTCTACCTCCTCGCCCGCCGCCGCCGCGGCCGACCCGAGCCTGAACCCGAAGCGTATGAAAAGCCTGCCTTGCCTAAGCCTTCGCCGGCCAAGCCCGCACTCCACGACAACGACCGGCACCCCCTGCTGGTAGATGAAGGAAAACGGTAGGGGGCTAACTGCAAAAAGTCCGACGCTGACCAACTCGTTCACTAGACGTCCAGTTGGCTGCACATGATTGGCCTAGGACTAAACTTGCTCCTGTGCTGCAAGTTCAAGGACTGTTTAATTCACTTTTGCAAGTATAAGGACTAAACCATCACATGCTATGCAAGTACAGGGACCTGGGGTGCTATTACCTCTTCTTCAATGTCTTTACCGCTTCATCCATATTTTGCTCCATCATCCCCCCTCGATCAGGTCCAAGGGAGGGGCTACTTGAGTGGTAATAGCTTCTGGTTCTTGGACATGGAGGAATTGATCCCGGGCACCAGTGATCTCGGATGAACAGTGAAATCCGAAAAAATAGTAAAACAATTAAAAAAATCTGAAATTATTTGTCAAGAAACTTTGATGTTTTTTCTACATGCGTACCAATTTTCGTAATGAAATGACATTTGTGGAGGTCTCGGCAAAAAAACAAAATCATGCTCCAAAAAAACTGTTTTTGGATACATTTTGAAGCATCGATTTTGTCTTTTTTGCCGAGACCTGCATGAATGTCATTTTGTCATGAAATTTTGCACGCATGTGAAAAAGATATCAATGTTTCTTGACAAATAATTTCAGATTTTTTTGAACTATTTAAATATTTTTTTCGTTTGTACTGTAGTAAAGGGTGCCTTGGAGCTTGAGCTCACAATAGCACTTTCGCTGGTTCTTGCACCTCCACTGCCTTGTCATTCTGTCCTCCAAAGGCCGCCGCTGTCATTGTTATTGCAGGTACAGCGACGCCTCTGGACTGCTCCATGATACCTCCTGCAGTTTGGACAGTGCCAGATGCCTCCGGTTGGGGGTTCTTCACTGCGCTAGCACCCTGGCCAGCGGCGCCCTCCTGGATAACCTGTGCATTGGGGCGAACCGTGCCGCCGGTGATCTCCTCCCTAGGCTGGCCATACATACACGTTTAAATGTATTTGTTCATCCATTTCAGTCTGTAAATAGTCCGTATTGAAATATACAAAACATGTTGGAAAATTAGGCATCGTTTCCATGATTAATTTCAGCATATTAAACATGACGATAGCAGCTACTAACATGTGAAACTTCAATACAGTAGATGTACTAATCAACATGCAGAATAGCAGCAACAGATCGCTAAGCACGTACACACTAAACATGTTTAGACAACGAACAGAGACACTGCGCACGTACCGAGCGTTTGCAGATGAAGCAGCGGTGCCCGTTGCGGCGATGTTGTTGATGACAACGTTGGTGATGATCGGTCGAAGACGGCGTCGGTGGCGAACCGCCGCAGCAGCAGGTAGACGAGCCGTGGTGGAAGCAGCGAGCAGTCGCGCGAGGCGCTTCCCAAAAACCTAATTCGCCCTCTCCCGTACAGGAACACAAGAGCGAGTGGTTCCGGAGACCTGCTCTCCCGTTCGCCGGTGCACGCCGGCGCTCGGGATGGAGTAGACTACGGTGGCGGCGCAAGGAACGAGAGTAGCAAAACCCCGGATTTTGTTTCGGTTGTTTGCGTCGCAGGCAGTGCACAACTTATATAGTGCGGCTCAGGAAAACCCTAACGGAGGCGAACGTGGGCCGAGTCCACGTCGCGCACGTTCGGGTCGGTTACAGTAGCCCACGATCCGGGAGCGACCCGAATTGGCTAACAGTTGACACGTCTGTCACGTTTTTCCTGCACAGCAAAAATAAGCTCGGCTCGGCGAGATTCCCGCAACCCGCGGCGCGGCGCGGCGCGGCGTGACGAGGCGGGCGGGCGGGCGGGCGTGCGAGCGGCGGCGTCGTCGGAGGAGGAGTGCGCGAGAGGCTCTCCTGTTCTCACTCACTTACAAGTGGTAGAACACTCCACCTTATAAGGTGGTGTACATCTCCTCCAACTTCCATGGTGGGACTAAACTTTAGCTCCCACTCCCCACTCCACTAGCAAGTGAGCTGCCACAAACATGGGCCCATTTGAGATTTCAGAATTTGCTTATTGGGCTGCCCCAAATAATGGGCCCAATTCTAACAATCCCCCACCAGATCTCAAATGCCCATTTAGAGTTTTGCCAATCCTCGCTACTTGTTTATATACCAGTGTTTCAGCAGAGACTGTTAAGTTGAACTTCCGCCTAGAGCTTTAAGCTACATCTGCCAGCAACTTGAACAATGGACTACGCCTTGAATTGCAAGCTTGTGCCAACAGACTTCACTCAAAGTCATAACCAGTACCTGGCTGCCAGTAGCCTACCCCGCGGGTGGAGCATATACGTCGTACTCCCTGGTCTCTTCATGAGTTCACTAGAGATCACCCAAATTTTATAGACTGCGACGTTTGACAGTC
Organism: Aegilops umbellulata; assembly: GCA_032464435.1. NCBI lineage: Eukaryota > Viridiplantae > Streptophyta > Magnoliopsida > Poales > Poaceae > Aegilops > Aegilops umbellulata. Next base: position 451,813,654 of record CP136054.1, read on the forward strand.
AGACTCATATAGGTGTGTTCTTTCAAGAATGCTCTGTAGAACAGCATCTTTGCTATGAATAGCCAACATGAACACATTAAGGCAATATTGCCAACCTGCCTTACAGCACTTGAGAGTTCTGCATCTTCACTAGAGAGGGTCTCACATAGAACTCTCCTCAGTTAAACCAATAGCTTGTTCTTCCCAGGTCCTAATTCACGGGATCTCCGATCACATAGGTTGGGTTACCACTATGGTGTAACATCCACGGGTCTCATACCCATCTCTCTCGATGCACCTTCTATCATATTACGCGATAGTCCCTTCGTAAAGGGATCTACCAGGTTTTTGTCTGTCTGAATATATGTGACAGTTATCACTCCGGAGTTTCTCATTTTCCTGACAGACTTGAGACGTCTCTTAATGTGTCTTGATGACTTCGCATTATCCTTAATACTGTTCACTTTGACAATTACCGTTTGGTTGTCACAGTTCATAAGGATCGCCGGTAATGGTTTTTCAACCACCGGCAAGTCCATCAAAAGCTCACGCAGCCAATCCGCCTCAATAGTGGCTGTATCTAAAGCAGTAAGTTCTGCTTCCATGGTTGACCTCGTCAATATGGTTTATTTACAAGACCTCCATGACACTATGCCACCTCCAAGAAGAAATGCATATCCACTTGTGGCATAGAGCTCATCAACATCTGAGATCCAGTTGGCATCACAGTATCCCTCGAGCACAGCAGGGTGCCCTGAATAGTGTATCCCATAGCTCATTGTACCGTTGAGATAACGCATGACCCTTTCAAGTGCATGCCATTGATCAGTACCTGGGTTAGACATGAACCTACTCAACTTGCTCACAGCAAAAGAGATATCAGGTCGTGTCGCGCTCGCAAGGTACATGAGCGAACCGATCACTTGAGAGTATCTCAGTTGATCTCTCGGTCCTTTCTTATTCTTTCGCAGTGTCACGCTGGAATCATAAGGCGTTGGAGAAGGCTTGCTGTCTATAAAGCCAAACCGGCTCAAGACCTTCTCAACATAGTGTGATTGCGTTAACGTAATCCCACTCTCATCCTTAATCAGCTTAATGTTCAGAATCACATCAGCTTCTCCCAGATCTTTCATATCAAAGCAACTTGATAGAAAAGACTTGACTTCAGTTATCACACTCATACTTGTACCAAAGATCAGTATGTCGTCAACATACAAGCACAGTATAACCGTATCACCCCCACCATGGCGATAATAAACGCACCTATCAGCCTCATTAATGACAAAGCCCGCATAAGTTAGAGTTCTGTCAAACTTCTCATGCCATTGCTTAGGTGCTTGCTTCAGCCCATACAAAGATTTTAACAATTTGCACACCTTTCTCTCTTCACCCTTTACCACAAACCCATCAGGCTGATCCATATAGATTTCCTCTTCCAACTCTCCGTTAAGGAAAGCTGCCTTTACGTCCATTTGATGAACGATAAGATCATAAGAGGCAGCCAGGGAAAGTAGTGCACGAATGGTGGTCAGTCTAGCAACAGGTGAATAGGTGTCAAAATAATCTTCGCCTTCTCGCTGAGTGTAGCCCTTGGCTACAAGCCGTGCCTTGTACTTTTCAATAGTACCATCAGGCCTTAGCTTCTTCTTAAACACCCACTTACAACCCACTGGTTTGCAACCATAGGGTCGTTCAGATAACTCCCAAGTTCCATTGGAAAGAATCGATTCCATCTCACTACCGACAGCTTCTTTCCAGTCATCTGCATCAGGAGATGCAAATGCCTCTTCAATGGACGTGGGAGTATTGTCCACAAGGTACACAATGAAATCATCACCAAAGGATTTTTCAACCCTCTGTCTCTTACTCCTCTTGGGAGCTTCATTGTCATCCTTCTCATGGATTTCCTCAACATGTGGTTGTTCAGAATAATCACTAGATGTACTAGATTCAGGAATGAGCTCAGAAGAAAATCTAGCAGGTCTATGCATATCTTTCATAGGAAACATATTCTCAAAAAATGTTGCATCACGAGATTCCATAATACTATCAACATGCATATCAGGTACCTCAGATTTAACCACTAAAAATCTATAGCCAACGCTACGCTGAGCATAGCCTAGAAAGACACAATCCACTGTCTTTGGTCCGAGTTTGCGTTTCTTGGAAATTGGAACGTTGAACTTAGCCAAACATCCCCAAGTGCGCAAATAAGAAAGTGATGGTTTTCTCCCAGCCCACTCCTCATAAGGGGTCTTATCTTTATTCTTGTTCGGAATTCTATTCAGGACATGACATGAAGTCAATAAAGCCTCCCCCACCATGCCTTAGATAAACCAGCAGTGTCCAACATGGCATTCACCAAGTCGGTCAGCGTGCGGTTTTTTCTCTCAGCAACCCCGTTTGACTGAGGCGAGTAGGGAGGCGTCCTCTCGTGAATAATACCGTGTTCCTCACAGAAATCATCAAAAACTTTGGGAAAATACTCTCCACCACGATCCGACCTAAGACGTTTGATCTTTCTCTCTAATTGATTTTCAACTTCAGCCTTATAGATTTTAAAGTAGTCTAATGCCTCATCTTTAGTTTGCAACAGATAAACATAGCAGAATCTAGTAGCATCATCAATTAACGTCATGAAATATCTCTTTCCACCTTTTGTCAACACACCATTCATCTCACACAGATCAGAATGTATGAGTTCTAGAGGTGCCAAGTTTCTCTCCTCCGCTGCCTTGTGAGGCTTCCGAGGTTGCTTTGATTGCACACAACTATGGCACTTAGAACCTTTGGCAATAGTGAAATTCGGAATTAAACTCATACTGGAAAGCCGAGACAGTAGACCAAAATTAACATGACATAAACGAGAGTGCCAAACACTAGCATCTGAATCAACATTGTCACAAATATGGTATACTGACTTATTACAAAACTCAGAAAGTGATAAGCGGAACAAGCCTCCGCACTCATAGCCTTTACCAATAAATTGTCCAAATCTCGACACAACTACTTTATTGGACTCAAATACTACTTTAAACCCATCTCTGCAGAGTTGGGAGCCACTAACGAGATTCTTGTTTATAGTAGGGACATGCTGCACGTTCCTCAGCTGCACGATCTTTCCCGAAGTAAACTTCAGATCTACCGTGCCAACACCATGAACAGTAGCATGCGAACCGTTCCCCATTATGACGGGAGAATCTCGGACGACCTGATAAGAAGTGAACATAGAGATGTCAGCACACACATGAACATTAGCACCCGTATCAATCAACCAACTTGGAGATTGAAAAGCACCGCTAGCGGTCACGACGTTGACATTCTTCTTCCGGTCTGCATGGTCTGGGCAGTCCTTGGAGAAGTGGCCGACTACTCCACAGGTGTAACACCCTAGTCTGGCCAGCTTGTTCGGCTTCTTCTTCTTCTTGAAGGAAGTAGTATTGACAGGCACATTTGTCGGAGGCTTGTAGTTCCCTTTCTTGCTGTTGTTGCTGTTTTTGTAGTGTGAGTTTTTCTGCACCATGTTGGCGCTAGACTGACCCTCAACACCTCTCTCATGAGCGTCCTTAGCCCGAGCTTTCTCCTCAACATCAAGAGACGCTATCAGGTTTTCAACTGATATCTCCTGTCTCTTATGTTTGAGCGTTGTGGCGAAGTTCCTCCACAAAGAAGGCAACTTTGCAATTATGCACCCAGCCACAAACTTGTCAGGTAGGACGCACTTGAGTAGTTCAAGCTCCTTTGCAATGACCTGTATTTCATGAGCCTGTTCGACTACGCCACGGTTGTTCACCATCTTGTAGTCGTTAAACCTCTCCATGACATACAGTTCACTGCCTGCATCGGTTGCACCGAATTTAGCATCCCGTGCATCCCAGAGCTCTTTGGCGTCTCTTATGTGCATATACACATCTCGCAGACGACCCTCAAGAACACTCAGAACACAACCTCTGAAGGCAGTAGTGGCATCCTTGAACTTAGTCTGATCTTCCTCAGACATAGCTCCTTCGGGTTTGCCCTTACTGACCTCCCAGATCTTCAGGGCCTCAAGCCAGAGTTGGCACTGAATCTGCCACCTCTTGAAGTTGACCCCGGTAAACTTATCCGGTTTCATTGCATCGGTAAATCCAGCCATTGATAAATTAGGAAATTGCCTACAATTAGGTTTTTGGATTGTTGGAAAATTAGGCATCGTTTCCATGATTAATTCCAGCATATTAAACATGACGATAGCAGCTACTAACATGTGAAACTCCAATACAGTAGATGTACTAATCAACATGCAGAATAGCAGCAACAGATCGCTAAGCACGTACACACTAAACATGTTTAGACAACGAACAGAGACACTGCGCACGTACCGAGCGTTTGCAGATGAAGCAGCGGTGCCCGTTGCGGCGATGTTGTTGATGACAACGTTGGTGATGATCGGTCGAAGACGGCGTCGGTGGCGAACCACCGCAGCAGCAGGTAGACGAGCCGTGGTGGAAGCAACGAGCAGTCGCGCGAGGCGCTTCCCAAAAACCTAATTCGCCCTCTCCCGTACAGGAACACAAGAGCGAGTGGTTCCGGAGACCTGCTCTCCCGTTCGCCGGTGCACGCCGGCGCTCGGGATGGAGTAGACTACGGTGGCGGCGCAAGGAACGAGAGTAGCAAAACCCTGGATTTTGTTTCGGTTGTTTGCGTCGCAGGCAGTGCACAACTTATATAGTGCGGCTCAGGAAAACCCTAACGGAGGCGAACGTGGGCCGAGTCCACGTCGCGCACGTTCGGGTCGGTTACAGTAGCCCACGATCCGGGAGCGACCCGAATTGGCTAACAGTTGACACGTATGTCACGTTTTTCCTGCACAGTAAAAATAAGCTCGGCTCGGCGAGATTCCCGCAACCCGCGGCGCTGCGCAGCGCGTCGTGACGAGACGGGTGGGATTTCAGAATTTGCTTATTGGGCTGCCCCAAATAATGGGCCTAATTCTAACAAAACATTTTCTATTTGTGAATGGAGAGAGTAGTATTTTTGAAAGCCATGAACATATATGTTTTTTCAACACTGCATGAACATTTTACAAAGAAAGCATGAACATTTTTTTAAATATCACAATATTTTCTAGAAACACATAAACATTTTCAATAACAAATTAAATTTATTAAAACTCAATATATATGTATGAATATATTAATATTTCCCGCACTTTTCGAATATGAAATAAGTAAAAATAAAAAATGCAGTCCTTGATATAAAAAAAGGCTAAAGGTTCCTACTGGGCTGGCACACTACATGCTGCTCTTGAGGTGCACGCACAGCTACGTACGGGTTGAAAGTTCTCAAAAAAAAGCGTACGGGTTAAAAATGATACTCCCTCCGTTTTTATGCATATTAGCTTTGGTCCAGCTTTGTAAGTTTTGATTAAATTTATAAACCAAAATATTAATATATACAATAAAAAATCAATACCACTAGATTCATTATTGAATGTACTTTCACATCATATAGATTTATTATGATAAATGTTTGTATATTTTTCTATAAATTTGGTCAAACTTTATAAAGTTTTGACTTCGGTCAAACCTAATATGTAGACTAAATAAAAACGGAGGGAGTACAAAGATGGTGCGAATTCCCCTCGCCTATGGCTACGAGAGTTGTGGTTTTTATCAGCGTCTTTGTATATGTTTTTAAAAAACCTTGTACCATCTTTATAGTAGTGCTTTTGCAAAGATGAATAATCTCTACCGCGTTGGAATCGAGCCACAATCTAATGAGTTTATATCATAATAATGTATCGCTTTTGTTGGTTTGATTCTTCATGGATTATTCTTGACCCGTCCATTCATGGCCTTCGATTATTTGGATGGATTAGTTTATGGTTTCCAAAACATTCACTGTTAATAAGTTGAGTTGATAGTAGCACTACCGATGCGCAGATCCAATTTCAGAAACCACAAACAAGTCAAGAAATTACATTGTAATCTTAAACATTGTATATGATTGGATCCATAATAATTACAAGTGTGAAGAAATTACATTGTAATCTTGAATCCAAAACATTGTATGATTGGATCCATAATAATTACGTGAACAAATTCACGAGCATATATAATATAACAAGTTACAAACTTTGCGCAAAAATAGAACTATTTATTTTATTTTATTGTTAAAAGGATAAATAGCACGTCTAGATATTTCATAAGTATTGCAGATCTAAATCCTATGAATAAAATAACAATTCACAGAGCAACACAAAGGCTTCTAGCCGAAGAAGGCTTTCTTCACCCAAAAAAAGTTGCGAACAGTTCAGTTGGTTTGTTTTTCCCTATTTTGGAAGCTGTGATTTCTTTACTACCGCTTTTTGATTGGGCCACCAATTCGGCCTGCCAGAGCGATACAGCCGATGGACTTTTCAGTTCGGCCGTTAAACTACAGGCGGTTGGAGACGATTAGGGGCATCGCATCTGGAGATCTCTCGCATCTGAGGCCGTGAAGCCTCAAAGGCCGTTCTCGTCAGGTTATTTCACGTTCGTTGTTAATTATAAATCCTCTAATTAAGAGCAACGTTACTCGATGACGAACAAGGGCAAAAGGCAACAGCCACATCCATAGGGAGTGGATAACCTCTGAGAAAAAAAGCTATAATCCTATAGCGTGTTATCTGATATCATAAATCATGGGATGCAGAACACGGAAGAAAATGGCACAGAAAAGCCAAACTGGAGAGCCATACAGATCGGCCGGCCAGCATTATATCCTGCGCACTTGCTCTCAGGAAAGAGCTCCAAGGCTGCGGCGTTCCCCCCGTGACCAATCGAATCAATCTGGATCACAGGGAGAAGCTTCTTTCCATATAAGATGCGGAATCATCATCATCACATCAAACCAAAACCAATATCAGATAGAGACAGCAGGAAAAGAAGAACAAAACAATCAAACTGAAGGCATGATCCGGAAAAACAATCATGATCAAAAAGAGAGATAGCGGCAGGATTGCTGCGGCGGCGACATGAACTGGGTGGCGGATGGGAGGAGGAGGAGAGTTCGGCGGCGGCGGATTGGGGGCTGGAACTTCTTATATAGAGAGCTTGCTAGGGTATGGCGTCTCGTGGCAGTAACTGGGCTGCGATGGGTAGTGCCGCCTCTTGGGCCTGAAAGAGCCCAGCGACTCAGCGAGGATAGAGGTTCGCCACTGCACTGCGGATGTGGTCCCTTGGGCCTGAAAGACAAAAGGTCTGAAGCAATACGAAGGCTCTATAAAAAAAAGGTACTCCCTTCATTTCTGTATACAAGGCCACAAACTCGGATTACAGATATCAATGTAAAATTTAATGCATGCTTTATAAGTCAATTTTTTTTCTTATTTACTGGGATCATTAATACTTCGCATGCATGCAAAGAAACTGAATGGTGGAAGTAGATGACTGTCATTATGACTGCATGCATGCAAATATTAAACAGGTTGTTAGTACGAGAAATTACCATTAATTTAGCCTCAATTATTGTTGGTTGCCTTATATAGATGGAAAATGTATATTTTATAGTGGCCTTGTATATAAAAATGGAGGGAGTAACAAGAAAGAAGAGCGTTCAAACCTAAAAAAAAAAGAACTTTATCTGAAAAAACAAGAAAGAAGAGAAGAACCCATAAAAAATGCTCAGCCCTAAAAAAATGCTCAAAAAAAGAATGCACGTGGACAATAAATAATCCAGATAAGCATTTTTTAGCACAATACAATCGAAGTCATTCACATACATGAGCATACACTCATCCTTATGAACGCGAAAGACTGAGCCGACATAGCAACTTGAGATTGACAAAATCACCACAGACACCTCATAGTCGATGAGAACGTCTCCTCTCACTGAACGAACATCGTTGGAAAGTCTGAAATAAATCCGAGAAAATGCTAGCACCATGTCAAGTCTAGGACTAGGGATACCATTATCCTCCTAACGATCCAACCACAAGTTGGTCGTGAGAAGCATCTCTTTCAGAAGCTTGATAGAAAATTAGAGATGTTCTTTTTTCAAAAAAGAGATCGTGGAGATGATTTGCCTTCCTAAATAATATAAATCTAACGTCAAATTTCTGGAGGTTCCGGTCTAACGCATTGGTTGCCATCACATCGATTGCACAGATCTTCCAATCAGCACATCACGTTCCCCATTTGCTCGCTTCAAAAATGCGCCCGCGGGAAAGCGCATAGTCGTTGAGCACCCTATCCTCCCTCCTCCCTTGCAAAACTCGCTTTCCCTCCCCCCCCTTCCCTACCCCCATTTTCCCGTCCTCAGAGAGAGAGAGGGGGGGGGGAGGGAGGAGGTGCTCATCACGTGCTTTTCTCCGCCGCCGCACTAGAGGAGTACTTTTTGTACTTGGCTGGAAATTAGTCTCATGAGTGGCAACTATGCATGAGTTTTTTTTGTGAACATACTCTGCATCTATCCATCTCAATCATGGCAGTACAACGGAAACCTGAAATAATAAATATTACATGCGAATCCATTAACCACCTAGCCAAATATGTTGTTCACCTTGTGCCACTTTATTGGATTACAAACTTACTTCCGTACTAGGCGGCAAAATTCAGAGTCTCATGTGTGGCAACTATGCAGTTAGTACATGTAGTTGCATACATGTACAAAATCAGAGATTTTTATATGTTGTTGGTGTTGTATACATGCAAGTGTCATGCATATTCATATGCATTTCACTAGTATCTTGCGGCAATGGGAATATATTTTTATCATGACAAAAAAAAGTGACGACAAATTTAATGTGAATTTTTTTTGTTGAAACAAAAATTTAATGTGAAATTGCCATGTACAATAACTTGCCATCTAGAAAACAAACAAGAAGAAGAAGTCCAAAAAACCTGCAAAAGTACAAGTTGCATTGTTTTTGGGAAACAAATTCTTAAATTTTATTATTTCTATCACGGCAAAATTTGGCATACCATGGCAAATTTATTGCGCATACTTATGTTTCATGTCATGGCAAATTTTGGTAGGGAAGAGGTGGAGGGTAAAACACATGGCAAAAAATGATGTTAGTCGCTTTTACTAGATTTGGCAAGTAGGTTTGTCTCATCGGTGTCATGTAACCATCACAAACATTTCTTCTAAATTTGTCATGTGACTAGAACAAACCTTTTTCCAAATTTTCCATGTGATGATTAATTTTTTTCCCAAATGTTGCCATTATTTTGGAGAATAAAATACCTAAATTTTCCATGTTACCCTCATACTTTTGTGTAAAGTTGACATTATTCAAAAAGACAAAAATAATAATTTTCAATGTGATAAGTACAAACTTTACCATGGAAAATCTACCATTTTATCATGGCAACTTTGTGTGTTTTTAATATTTTTAATGTGTTTGTTTTGCCAAATTGGTAAAAACAAATACTACCATTGCCACAATTTATATGGAATCTTTTTAAAATTATTACCCTCTGACCTGGTGACCCTTTACCATAATTAGTGTGGTTTATACCATGTTGTTTATGTATATTTGCCATGGGTGTATATGGAAATTTACAAAAATAAATAAATTAAACAATCATGGTAAATTTTAGATAACAACTAATTTCCAAAGTTGCCATGTCGCCACTTTTATAAATTTCATACAATTTTCCATGTAACTAATAGTTTTTTTTCACTTGCCATACCATAAAGCTTTTTTTAAGTTGTCAGGTCAATGTATTATATTCTTTCTGATATTGGCCATCAATTAGAGAACAAAAATTCTAATTTTTTCCATGACATAATTTTTTGCTACCGTTGCCATGAATTAGGGATTGTTTTTTCCATTGCCATGGCAACATATTAGATCGTTCGCCATGAGTTAGAGATCATTCGCCATGTGAGTGTACTATGCACATAACAATTGTTTTTAAAACTTTGCCATGCCATTGTACTATGTTCATTCCGAATTCACCATTAATTAGGTATCGGAAGTCCTAAAATTGCCATGACATCATTTTTCAACATTCTCCATAATTAGAGATCTTTTTTTTGCATGGACCATGGCAAATTGCATCGCTAGACCATGAAAATTTAACTTGAAAATACATGGAAATTTATTTGCATAGCCATGAAAATTTAATTTTGCCATGGACCATTGCAAGTTGTTTTTAGTTCCACAACAAAATAATTTCCAGAGCCACAAAAATTTAGTTTCTTCCTGGACCATTTCAAATTTTATTTCCTAGATCATGTCAAATTTATTTTCAAAGTCATTGCAGCTTTTTTCCATAGCATGACAATTTTATTTTTAGAATCATCACCATTTAGTTATTTCCTATACCCATGGAAAATTTATTTATATCACGACAAGTATCATGGAAAAATTTATTTTATTATTTCTACCATATGTTATGAAAAATAAAATATAGAGCATGGCATTTCTATTATAATATCATGCGGAAATTCATTTATGTCATTTTTGTTTCATACGCAAATTTGCCACGTACTTGGAAATTCAGATGTCATGGCAAATTAAATTTTCAAGAGTTGTGTTGCATTAATTTTCCTGATCATCTTTGCAATGTTTTATCTCAGCCAAGGCAAGTTTTGGTACGTGATACGTCTTCAACGTATCTATAATTTTTTGATTGGTCCATGCTATATTATCTACCGTTTTGGACTATATTAGGCTTTATTTCCACTTTTATATTATTTTTGGGACTAACCTATTAACCGGAGGCCCAGCCCAGAATTGCTGTTTTTGGCCTATTTCAGAGTTTCGGAGAAACAGAATATCAAACGGAGTCCAAACGGAATAAAACCTTCGGGAACGTGATTTTCTCACCGAACGTGATTCAGGAGACTTGGACCATACTCCAAGGGACAAGAGAGGCGGTCACGAGGGTGGGGGGCGCCCCCCCCCTCCTAGGGCGCGTCCCCTGCCTCGTGGGCCCCCTGTTGCTCCACCGACGTACTCCTTCCTCCTATATATACCTACGTACCCCCAAACGATCAGATACGGAGCCAAAAACCTAATTCTACCGCCGCAACTTTCTGTATCCACGAGATCCCATCTTGGGGCCTGTTCCGGAGCTCCGTCGGAGAGGGCCGTCATCACGGAGGGCTTCTACATCATCCTAGCCCCTCCGATGAAGTGTGAGTAGTTTACCTCAAACCTTCGGGTCCATAGTTAGTAGCTAGATGGCTTCTTCTCTCTTTTTGGATCTCAATACAATGTTCTCCCCCTCTTTTGTGGAGATCTATTTGATGTAATCTTCTTTTTGCGGTGTGTTTGTTGAGACCGATGAATTGTGGGTTTATGATCAAGTCTATCTATGAATAATATTTGAATCTTCTCTGAATTCTTTTATGTATGATTGGTTATCTTTGCAAGTCTCTTCAAATTATCAGTTTGGTTTGGCCTACTAGATTGGTTTTTCTTGCCATGGGAGAAGTGCTTAGCTTTGGATTCGATCTTGCGGTGTCCTTTCCCAGTGACAGAAGGGGCAGCAAGGCACGTATTGCATCGTTGCCATCGAGGATAACAAGATGGGGTTTTTATCATATTGCATGAAACTATCCCTCTACATCATGTCATCTTGCTTAAAGCGTTACTCTGTTTTTAACTTAATACTCTAGATGCATGCTGGATAGCGGTCGATGAGTGGAGTAATAGTAGTAGATGCAGGCAGGAGTCGGTCTACTTGTCTGTACGTTATGCCTATATACATGATCATACCTAGATATTCTCATAACTATGCTCAATTCTGTCAATTGCTCAACAGTAATTTATTCACCCACCGTAGAATACTTATGCTCTTGAGAGAAGCCACTAGTGAAACCTATGGCCCTGGGTCTATTCTCATCATATCAATCTCCATCACTTTAATCTCGCTTACTTTTTACTTTGCCTTTTACTTTTTACTTTGCATCTCTATACCAAAAATATTATCAGATCTCACTCTCATAAGTGACCGTGAAGGTATTGACAACCCCTAATCGCGATGGTTGCGAGTAGCTATCATTTTGTGCAGGTACGAGGGACTTGAGCGTGGCCTCCTACTGGATTGATACTTGGTTCTCAAAAACTGAGGGAAATACTTACGCTACTTTGCTGCATCATCCTCTCCTCTTCGGGGAAAACCAACGCAGTGCTCAAGAGGTAGCAGTACGTTACATGGATTTTTTTTGTTATTTCTACCATGATAATTTTTATTTTCATTGCATGTGATTGAAATGTTGTGACAAAAAAGTATAGAGCATGGCATTTTTATTACAAGATCATGGAAAAATTCTTGCACTTCTTTTTAATTATTTAGTGCGCAAATTTGTCATGTACCTCGAAATTTAGATGTCGTGGCAAATTAAATTTGATAGCTACGGCGATTCTTTTTCCTAGACAATATTTTGAACCGGCGGCCATGCGATAGTTTCATTATAAAAGGATGGAAAAAATAGTTTTTTAAGGCATGTGTTTTTGTTGTGCTAAAGCTGGGCCTTTTTTTGCCCATTGCTTCCTTATCACGTGTTGTTTTAACAAACCCTTTTAAGGGTGTCAAATATTTTTTGACGTGAAAGTGGTTTACGCTGGTGGTCGATGCTATCCCATCAAACAAAACATTCATTCTCCCCTCCCAGGGGTACGATTTGTTCAATCTAACTTCGATCTAGATCATTCGTTCGCTCGGTATTGGGATTCATGTGCCTTTGGTGATTGTCGATGGCATCTAGCCCGTGTTTCGACGGTAGCAGCTCGACGGTGCTGCACGACAGTAGCTTGACTGCGCTTCAACACTCAAGCATTGTTCTTGGCGCGACAAGGCTAGACATCAAAAGTGATTTGCCACCTGATTTATTGTTTTATCTCTCGCTAATTGCAGTCAAGTAAGGTGCTCGTCGAATGGTCTAGGTAGGGAAAGATCGACATATCAGACGTGCCTTGAGGCAAAGCCAAAGGAGTCGGCTCCAAAGCATCTTGATATGGCAAACCACATATCTTTACCTATTGATGATTAACACTAATACGAGAGTACTGTTGAAAACGAGTGTTTTGGCAATGCTTCACGATGTATTGATCGGTGCATAGTGCACGTATATATGGAGCGCAAGGTGGGCCACAACCTCAACTATACAATGACTAGGAGGTGAGCCGGGCTATGCAATATACATGCACAAACCATATATTCAACACCCCCCGCAGTCGAAGCGTCGCCGGAGACGCAAAGACTGGACCTAAACTCCTCGAAAACAGAAGTAGGCAGTCCTTTTGTCATGACATCGGTGAACTGTTGCGCCGTCGGGACGTGGAGGACCCGGATGCGCCCAAGATCCACCTGCTCACGAACGAAGTGTATGTCAAGCTCAATATGCTTCGTTTGTCGATGGTGGACCGGGTTGGCGGAGAGGTACACGGCGGAGACGTTGTCGCAGTAGACGAGCGTGGCCTTGTGGACATCACAAAGCAACTCCTGGAGCAGCTGACGAAGCCAAGAGCATTCGGCAACTACGTTAGCCACTGCCTGATACTCTGCCTCGGCACTCGAACGGGAGACGGTGGGCTGTCGCTTGGAGGACCAAGAGATCAGAGACGGCCCAAGGTAGACACAGTACTGTTGGGATCGTTGCAGAAATTCAAAAAATTTCTACGCATCACCAAGATCAATCTATGGAGAGACTAGCAACGAGAGAGAGGGGAGTGCATCTTCATACCCTTGAAGATCGCGATGCGGAAGCATTACGAGAATGCGTATGAAGGAGTCGTACTCGTAGCTATTCAGATCGCGGTTGATTCCGATCTAAGCGCCGAACAACGGCGCCTCCGCGTTCAACACACATACAGCCCGAGGACGTCTCCTCCTTCTTGATCCAGCAAGGGGAGAGGAGAAGTTGAGGGAGAGCTCCGGCAGCACGACGGCGTGGTGGTGGAGCTTGCAGTTCTCCGGCAGGGCTTCGCCAAGCACTACGGAGGAGGAGGAGGTGTTGGGGAGGGAGAGGGTTGCGCCAGGGGAAGGGGTGTGGCTCCCATGCGCCTCCCCACTATATATAGGGGTGGAGGGGACTGGTTTCTTGCCCTCCAAGTCCATTGGGGCGTTGTCAAAGGTGGGGGAAAGAAATCCCATCATTTCCCTTCCCCACCGATTGTTATCCCCCTTTTTAGGGATCTTGATCTTATCCCTTCGGGATATGATCTTATTCCTTCTAAGGGGGGATCTTGGTGCGCCTTGACCAGGGGTGTGGGGCCTTGCCCCCACTACCCACGTTCATGTGGGTCCCCCCATGCAGGTGGGCCCCACTCTGGAACCTTCTAGAACCTTCTCTGTACAATACCAAAAAATCCCGAACATTTTCCGGTGGCCAAAATAGGACTTCCCATATATAAAATCTTTACCTCCGGACCATTCCGGAACTCCTCCTGACGTCCGGGATCTCATCCGGGACTCCGAACAACATTCGGTAACTGCACACTAATTCCCGTAACAACTCTAGCGTCACCAAACCTTAAGTGTGTAGACCCTACGGGTTCGGGAATCATGCAGACATGACCGAGACAGCTCTCTAGCCAATAACCAACAGCGGGATCTGGATACCCATGTTGGCTCCCACATGTTCCACGATAATCTCATTGGATGAACCACGATGTCGGGGATTCAATCAATCCTGTATACAATTCCCTTTGTCAATCGGTACGTTACTTGCCCGAGATTCTATCGTCGGTATCCCAATACCTCATTCAATCTCGTTACCGGCAAGTCACTTTTACTCGTTCCGTAACACATCATCCCGTGATCAACTCTTTGGTCACATTGAGCTCATTATGATGATGTCCTACCGAGTGGGCCCAGAGATACCTCTCCGTCACACGGAGTGACAAATCGTAGTCTCGATTCGTGCCAACCCAACAGACACTTTCGGAGATACCCGTAGTGTGCTTTTATAGCCACCCAGTTACGTTGTGACGTTTGGCACACCAAAAGCATTCCTACGGTATCCGGGAGTTACACAATCTCATGGTCTAAGGAAATGATACTTGACATTAGAAAAGCTCTTGGCAAACGAACTACACGATCTTGTGCTATGCTTAGAATTGGGTCTTGTCCATCACATCATTCTCCTAATGATGTGATCCCGTTATCAATGACATCCAATGTCCATGGTCAGGAAACCATAACCATCTATTAATCAACGAGCTAGTCAACTAGAGGCTTACTAGGGACATGTTGTGGTCTATGTATTCACACATGTATTATGGTTTCCAGTTAATACAATTATAGCATGAACAATAGACAATTATCATGAACAAGGAAATACAATAATAACCATTTTATTACTGCCTCTAGGGCATATTTCCAATAGTCTCCCACTTGCACTAGAGTCAATAATCTAGTTCACATCACTATGTGATTGTAATTAATCCAACACCCATGGGGTTTGTTCATATCTCGCTTGTGAGAGAGGTTATTAGTCAACGGGTCTGAACCTTTCAGATCCGTGTGTGCTTTACAAATCTCTATGTCATCTTGTAGATGCAGCTACCACGCGCTACTTGGAGCTATTCCAAATAACTGCTCTACTATACGAATCCGGTTTACTCCTCAGAGTCATCCGGATTAGTGTCAAAGTTTGCATCGACGTAACCCTTTACGACGAACTCTTTTTCCACCTCCATAATCGATAAAATTCCTTAGTCCACTAGTTACTAAGGATAAGTTCGACCGCTGTCATGTGATCCATTCCTAGATCACTCTTGTACCCCTTGGCTAACTCATGGCAAGGCACACTTCAGGTGCGGTACACAGCATAGCATACTATAGAGCCTACGTCTAAAGCATAGGGGACGACCTTCGTCCTTTCTCTCTCTTCTGCCGTGGTCAGGTCTTAAGTTTTACTCAATACTCACACCTTGTAACACAGCCAAGAACTCCTTTGCTGATCTATTTTGAGCTCCTTCAAAATGTTGTCATGGTATGTATTCATTTGAAAGTACTATTAAGCGTTTTTTATCTATCCTTATAGATCTTGATGCTCAATGTTCAAGTAGCTTAATCCAAGTTTTCCATTGAAAAACACTTTTCAAATAACCCTGTATGCTTTCCAGAAATTCTACATCATTTCTGATCAACAATATGTCAACAACATATACTCATCAGAAATTCTATAGTGCTCCCACTCACTTCTTTGGAAATACAAGTTTCTCATAAACTTTGTATAAACCCAAAATCTTTGATCATCTCATCAAAGCGTACATTCCAATTCCGAGATGCTTACTCCAGTCCTTAGAAGGATTGCTGGAGCTTTGCATACTTGTTAGCATCTTTTAGGATAGACAAAAACTTTCTGGTTGTATCACATACAACCTTTCCTCAAGAAAATCGTCGAGGAAACAATGTTTTGACATCCTATCTGCAAGATTTCATAAATAATGCAGTAACTGCTAATATAATTCCAACAGACTCTTAGCATCGCTACGAGTGAGAAAGTCCCATCGTAGTCAACTCCTTGAACTTGTCGGGAAACATCTTAACGACAAGTGCTTTCTTAATGGTGACACTTACCATCATTGTCCGTCTTCCTTTTAAAATCCATCTGCACCCAACAGCCTTACGACCATCAAGTAGTTCTTTCAAAGTCTATACTTTGTTTTATACATGGATCCTCTCTCGGATTTTATGGCCTCGAGCCATTCGTCGGAATCCAGGCCCACCATCGCTTCTCCATAGCTCGTAGGTTCATTGTTGTCTAGCAACATGACTTCCAAGACAGGATTGCGTACCACTCTGAAGTAGTACACATCCTTGTCGACCTATGAGGTTTGGTAGTGACTTGATCCGAAGTTTCATGATCACTATCATAAGCTTCTTTAATTGGTGTAGGTGCCACAGGAACAACTTCCTGTGCCCTACTACACACTAGTTGAAGTGACGGTTCAATAACCTCATCAAGTCTCCACCATCCTCCCACTCAATTCTTTAAAGAGAAACTTTTCCTCGAGAAAGGACCCGTTTATAGAAACAATCACTTTTGCTTCCGGATCTAAGATAGGAGGTATACCCAACTATTTTTGGGTATTCTATGAAGATGCATTCATCCGCTTTGGGTTCGAGCTTATCAGCCTGAAACCTTTTCACATAAGCGTCGTAGCCCCAAACTTTTAAGAAATGACAGCTTAGGTTTCTCTAAACCATAGTTCATGCAGTGTCATCTCAACGGAATTACGTGGTGCCCTATTTAAAGTGAATGCGGTTGTCTCTAATGCCTAACCCATAAACGATAGTGGTAATTCGATAAGAGGCATCATGGTATGCACCACACCCAATAGGGTGCAGCTATGATGTTCGGACACACCATCACACTATGGTGTTCCAGGCGGTATTAGTCGTGAAACAATTTCCACAATGTCTTAATTGTGTGCCAAACTCGTAACTCAGATATTCATCTCTATGATCATGTCATAGACATTTTATCCTCTTGTCACGGCGATCTTCAACTTCACTCTGAAATTACTTGAACCTTTCAATAATTCAGACTTGTGTTTCAGCAAGTAAATATACTTAGCATCTGCTCAAATCATCTGCGAAGTAAGAACATAACGATATCCACTGCGTGCCTCAGCACTCATTGGACTGCACACATCAAAATGTATTACTTCCAACAAGTTGCTTTCTTGTTCCATCTCACTGAAAACGAGGCCTTTCCGTCATCTTGCCCATGTGGTATGATTTGCATGTCTCAAGTGATTCAAAATCAAATAAGTCCAAACGATCCATCAGTATGGAGTTTCTTCATGCATATCTACCAATAGACATGGTTTGCATGTCTCAATCTTTTCAAAAACGAGTGAGTCCAAAGATCCATCAACATGGAGCTTTTTCATGCGTTTTATACCAACATGACTCAAATGGCAGTGCCACAAGTATGTGGTACTATCATTACTATCTTATATCTTTTGGCATGAACATGTGTATCACTACGAAGATTCAACGAACCATTCATTTTAGGTGCAATACCATTGATGGTATTATTCAAATAAACAGAGTAACCATTATTCTCCTTAAATGAATAACCGTATTCCGATAAACATAATCCAATCATGTCTATGCAAACACCAAATAACATTTATTTAGGTTTAACACCAATATTGATGGTAGAGGGAGCATGCGATGCTTGATCACATCAACCTTGGAAACACTTCCAACACATATTGTCATCTCACCTTCAGCTAGTCTCCGTTTATTCTGTAGCCTTTTATTTCGAGTTACTAACACTTAGCAACTGAACCGGTATTTTAATACCCTGGTGCTACTAGGAGTACTAGTGAAGTACACATTATAATGTATATCCAATATACTTCTGTCGACCTTCCCAGCCTTCTCATCTACCGAGTATCTAGGGTAGTTCTGATTCAGTGATCGTTCCCCTCATTATAGAAGCACTTAGTCTCGGGTTTGGGTTCAACCTTGGGTTTCTTCACTAGAGCAGCAACGGATTTGCCGTTTCATGAAGTATCCCTTCTTTCCCTTGCCCTTCTTGAAACTAGTGGTTTAACCATCAACAATTGATGCTCCTTCTTGATTTCTACTTTCGCGGTGTCAAATATCGCGAGTTGCTCAAGGATCATCATGTCTATCCCTGATATGTTATAGTTCATCACGAAGCTCCAATAGCTTGGTGGTAGTGACTATGGAGAACCATCACTATCTCATCTGGAAGATTAACTCCCACTCGATTCAAGCGATTGTAGTACTCAGACAATCTGAGCACATGCTCAACGATCGAGCTTTTCTCCCTTAGTTTGCAGGCTTAAAAAACTTGTCAGAGGTCTCATACCTCTTGACGGTGGCATTAGTCTGAAATTCCAATTTCAGTTTTTGGAACATCTCATATGTTCTGCGACATTTCAAAAAAACTTCTTTGGTGCCACAATTCTAAACCGTTAGTATTATGCAATGAACTATCACATAGTCATCAAAACGTGTATGTCAGATGTTTCCCAACATCTACAGATGACGCTCGAGGTTCAACACACTGAGCGGTGCATTAAGGACATAGCCCTTCTGTGCAGCAATGAGGACAATCCTCAGTTCACGGACCCAGTCCGCATAATTGCTATTGTCAACTCTCAACTAAATTTTCTCTAGGAACATATCTAAAACAGTAGAACCAAAGCGTGAGCTACGACATAATTTGCAAAGACCTTTTGACTATGTTCATGATAATTAAGTTCATCTAATCAAATTATTCAATGAACTCCCACTTAGATAGACATCCCTCTAGTCATCTAAGTGATACATGATCCGAGTCAACTAGGCCGTGTCCGATCATCACGCGAGACGGACTAGTCATCATCGGTGAACATCTTCATGTTGATCGTATCCACTATACGACTCATGTTCGACCTTTCGGTCTTCTGTGTTCCGAGGCCATGTCTGTACATGCTAGGCTCGTCAAGTCAACCTAAGTGTTTCGCATGTGTAAATCTGGCTTACACCCGTTGTATGCGAACGTTAGAATCTATCACACCCGATCATCACGTGGTGCTTCGAAACAACGAACCTTCGCAACGGTGAACAGTCAGGGGGAACACTTTCTTGAAATTTTAGCAAGGGATCATCTTATTTATGCTACCGTCGTTCTAAGCAAATAAGATGTAAAACATGATAAACATCACATGCAATCAAATAGTGACATGATATGGCCAATATCATTTTGCTCCTTTTGATCTCCATCTTCGGGGCGCCATGATCATCATCGTCACCGGCATGACACCATGATCTCCATCATCGTGTCTTCATGTAGTTGTCTCGTCAAGTATTACTTCTACTACTATGGCTAACGGTTTAGCAATAAAGTAAAGTAATTACATGACGTTTATGTTGACACGCAGGTCATAAATAAATTAAGACAACTCCTATGGCTCCTGCCGGTTGTCATACTCATCGACATGCAAGTCGTGATTCCTATTACAAGAACATGATCAATCTCATACATCACATATATCATTCATCACATCCTTTTGGCCATATCACATCACACGGCATATGCTGCAAAAACAAGTTAGACGTCCTCTAATTGTTGTTGCAAATTTTTACGTGGTTGCTATAGGTTTCTTAGCAAGAACGTTTCTTACCTACGCCAAAACCACAACGTGATATGCCAATTTCTATTTACCCTACATAAGGACCCTTTTCATCGAATCCGATCCGACTAAAGTGGGAGAGACAGACACCCGCTAGCCACCTTATGCATCAAGTGCATGTCAGTCGGTGAAACCTGTCTCACATAAGTGTACGTGTAAGGTCGGTCCGGGCCGCTTCATCCCACAATGCCGCCGAATCAAGATAAGACTAGTAACGGCAAGCAAATTGAACAAATCATCGCCCACAACTACTTTTTTGTTCTACTCGTGCATAGAATCTACGCATAAACCTGGCTCATGATGCCACTGTTGGGGATCGTTGCAGAAATTCAAAAAATTTCTACGCATCACCAAGATCAATCTATGGAGAGACTAGCAACGAGAGAGAGGGGAGTGCATCTTCATACCCTTGAAGATCGCTATGCGGAAGCGTTACAAGAACGCGGATGAAGGAGTCGTACTCATAGCTATTCAGATCGCGGTTGATTCCGATCTAAGCGCCGAACAACGGCGCCTCCGCGTTCAACACACATACAACCCGGGGACGTCTCCTCCTTCTTGATCCAGCAAGGGGAGAGGAGAAGTTGAGGGAGAGCTCCGGCAGCACGACGGCGTGGTGGTGGAGCTTGCAGTTCTCCCGCAGGGCTTCGCCAAGCACTACTACTACGGAGGAGGTGTTGGGGAGGGAGAGGGCTGCGCCAGGGGAAGGGGTGTGGCTCCCATGCGCCTCCCCACTATATATAGGGGTGGAGGGGGCTGGTTTCTTGCCCTCCAAGTCCATTGGGGCGTTGGCAAAGGTGGGGGAAAGAAATCCCATCATTTCCCATCCCCACCGATTGTTATCCCCCCTTCTAGGGATCTTGATCTTATCCCTTCGGGATATGATCTTATTTCTTCTAAGGGGGGATCTTGGTGTGCCTTGACCAGGGGTGTGGGGCCTTGCCCCCACTACCCACGTTCATGTGGGTCCCCCCATGCAGGTGGGCCCCACTCTGGAACCTTCTAGAACCTTCCCGGTACAATATCGAAAAATCCCGAACATTTTCCGGTGGCCAAAATAGGACTTCCCATACATAAATCTTTACCTCTGAACCATTCCGGAACTCCTCGTGACGTCCGGGATCTCATCCCGGACTCCGAACAACATTCGGTAACTGAACACTAATTCCCGTAACAACTCTAGCGTCACCGAACCTTAAGTGTGTAGACCCTACGGGTTCGGGAATCATGCAGACATGACCGAGACAGTTCTCTGGCCAATAACCAACAGCAGGATCTGGATACCCATGTTGGCTCCCACATGTTCCACGATGATCTCATCGGATGAACCACGATGTCGGGGATTCAATCAATCCTGTATACAATTCCCTTTGTCAATCGGTACGTTACTTGCTCGAGATTCCATCGTCGGTATCCCAATACCTCGTTCAATCTCGTTACCGGCAAGTCACTTTACTCGTTCCGTAACACATCATCCCGTGATCAACTCTTTGTTCACATTGAGCTCATTATGATGATGTCCTACCGAGTGGGCCTAGAGATACCTCTCCGTCACACGGAGTGACAAATCCTAGTCTCGATTCGTGCCAACCCAACAGACACTTTCGGAGATACCCGTAGTGTGCCTTTATAGCCACCCAGTTAGTTGTGACGTTTGGCACACCCAAAGCATTCCTACGGTATCCGGGAGTTACACAATCTCATGGTCTAAGGAAATGATACTTGACATTAGAAAAGCTCTTAGCAAACGAACTACACGATCTTGTGCTATGCTTAGGATTGGGTCTTGTCCATCACATCATTCTCCTAATGATGTGATCCCGTTATCAATGACATCCATTGTCCATGGTCAGGAAACCATAACCATCTATTGATCAACGAGCTAGTCAACTAGAGGCTTACTAGGGACATGTTGTGGTCTATGTATTCACACATGTATTATGGTTTCCAGTTAATACAATTATAGCATGAACAATAGACAATTATCATGAACAAGGAAATACAATAATAACCATTTTATTACTGCCTCTAGGGCATATTTCCAATAAGTACCCCGAAGTGGAGCGCCGTGTATCCGGGCAGCCAGCCCAGTCCGCATCAGAGTAGGCGACGAGGTTGGTGGAGGCGGAGGCCGTTGGTGTAAGTCCCATGGACGGGGTGCCGCGTATGTAACGGATGATACGCTTCACCGAGGTCCAGTGAGAGTCACGCGGAGCATGCATGTGAAGACAGACCTGCTGAATAGCATACTGCAAGTCGGGGCGTGTCAGGCTCAGGTACTACAAAGCACCCACAATGGAGCGATAGAAGGCCGCATCGGATGCGGGAGAACCCTCCAGAGCGGAAACCTTGGCCTTGGTGTCGATGGGCGTGGGAGCTGGCTCGCAATTAAGCATGCCGGCTCGATCGAGAAGCTCACGGGCGTAGCGCTGCTGGTGCAGGAATAACCCATCTGGCCGTCAAACCACCTCAATGCCAAGGAAGTAGTGCAGGGGCCCCAAGTCCTTCAGGGCAAACTCATCGCGAAGACGAGCAGTGAGCCGCTGGAGGAGCGTGACAGTGGATGCCGTCAGGATGATGTCGTAGACGTAGAGCAGCAAGTAGGACGTGTCAACCCCGTGATGATACATGAAGAGGGATGCATCAGAGCGAGTCGATGTAAATCCGAGCGTCTGCAGGAATGCAGCGATGCGCTGGTACCAGGCCCGAGGCGCCTGCTTCAACCCGTAAAGGGAACGGGAGAGCAAGCACACATGGTCTGGATGCGTGGCGTCGACGAAGCCGGTGGGCTACTCACAGAACACCTGCTCAGCGAGGTGGCCATGCAAGAAGGCGTTGGAGACATCCAATTGATGCACAGGCCAAGCTCGGGAGACGGCTAGCTGAAGCACGGTGCGGATCGTGCCCGGTTTAACAACTGGGGCAAAAGTGTCGGTGAAGTCCACGCCCGCACGTTGCTGAAAGCCCCAAACCACCAAGCGAGCTTTGTAGCGCCCGAGAGTGCCATCCGGACGAGTCTTGTGCCGAAAGACTGATACGTCTCCAACGTATCTATAATTTTTTATTGCTCCATGCTATATTATCTACTGTTTTAGGCAATATTGGGCTTTATTATCCACTTTTATATTATTTTTGGGACTAACCTATTAACCGGAGGCCCAGCCCAGATTTGCTATTTTATGCCTATTTCAGTGTTTCGAGGAAAAGGAATATCAGACGGAGTCAAAACGGAACGAAATCAACTGGAGAAGTTATTTTTGGAAGGAAACCTACCTGATAGACTTGGACTCTACGTCAGAAGATACGGGAGCCGGCCACGAGGGTGGGTGGCGTGCCCACCCCCTTAGTGCGCGCCCCCTGCCTCGTGGGGCCCCCCAGCTCCACCGACGTACCCCTTGCACCCATATATACCTATGTATCCTAAAACTTCCAGAACAGAGATTAGATCAGGAGTTCCGCCACCACAAGCCTCTGTAGCCACCAAAAACCAATCGGGACCCTGTTCCGGCACCCTACAGGAGGGGGGAACCCTCACCGGTGGCCATCTTCATCATCCCGGCGCTCTCCATGATGAGGAGGGAGTAGTTCACCCTCGGGGCTGAGGGTATGTACCAATAGCTATGTGTTTGATCTCTCTCTCTCTCGTGTTCTTGATTTGGCACGATCTTGATGTATCGCGAGCTTTGCTATTATATTTGGATCTTATGTTTCTTCTCCCCCTCTCTCTCTTGTAGTGGATTGAGTTTTCCCTTTGGAGTTATCTTATCGGATTGAGTCTTTAAAGATTTGAGAACACTTGATGTATGTCTTGCCGTGCGTATCTATGGTGACAATGGGATATCACGTGCCACTTGATGTATGTTTTGGTGATCAACTTGCGGGTTCCGCCCATGAACCTATGCATAGGGGTTGGCACACGTTTTTGTCGTGATTCTCCGGTAGAAACTTTGGGCACTCTTTGAAGTACTTTGTGTTGGTTTGAATAGATGAATCTGAGATTGTGTGATGCATATTGTATAATCATACCCACGGATACTTGAGGTGACATTGGAGTATCTAGGTGACATTAGGGTTTTGGTTGATTTGTATCTTAAGGTGTTATTCTAGTACGAACTCTAGGGCTGTTTGTGACACTTATAGGAATAGCCCAACGGATTGATTGGAAAGAATAACTTTGAGATGGTTTCGTACCCTACCATAATCTCTTCGTTTGTTCTCTGCTATTAGTTGCTTTGGAGTGACTCTTTGTTGCATGTTGAGGGATAGTTATATGATCCAACTATGTTATTATTGTTGAGAGGACTTACACTAGTGAAAGTATGAACCCTAGGCCTTGTTCACTATCATCGCAATACCATTTACGCTCACTTTTACCGCTTGCTACCTTGCTGTTTTTATATTTTCAGTTTACAAAAACCAATATCTACAATCCATATTGCATTTGTATCACCATCTCTTCGCCAAACTAGTGCACCTATACAATTTACCATTGTATTGGGTGTGTTGGGGACACAAGAGACTCTTTGTTAGGGTTGCTTGAGAGAGACCATCTTCATCGTACGCCTCTCGCGGATTGATAAACTTTAGGTCATCCACTTGAGGGAAATTTTCTACTGTCCTACAAACCTGTGCACTTGCAGGCCCAACAACGTCTACAAGAAGAAGGTTGTGTAGTAGACGTCAAGCTCTTTTCTGGCGCCGTTGCCGGGGAGGTGAGTGCTTGAAGGTATATCTTTAGATCTTGCAATATCTTTTTGTTTCTTGTTTTAGCACTAGTTAGTTTATAAAACAAAATTACAAAAAAATGGAATTAAGTTTGCCACATACGCTTCACCTTTTTAATATCTTTCGTGAGTATGATGGAAAGGAAAATTGTGCCAAAGTGTTAGAAGAAGAATGCATTAAAATGTTTGGCACTAAATCTTTGAATAATGAGCATGATTGCAATGTTGTTAGTATGAAATCCTTGAATATCCATGGTACTAATGATGATTGCACTAGTTATGATGAAAATGCCTCCTATAAACATGTCAATTTTTGTGGAGTAAATTGGGTTTGCAAGGACACACCAAATAGGGAATATAGATATTGCAAGAGGCATAAGTACTTAGAAACCAAATTGTTGCAAGAAAGGCTAGAAGTTAGTGCTGAAAATTTAAGAAATATTAGCAGTACTTGTGAACTTTGCAATGAACATGGTCATTTAAATATCAATTGCAAATTGTCTCATGACCAAATCGTGTCCAAAAATTGTGATGACTTGATTTCCCTTGCGCATTATAATGAACTAAGTTTGCTTTTGGGTTATGAAGAATTGAAACGTCAAACTAAGCATATTCCAAAATATAACCTTGAGAAATTCCTCGATATTGATCTAGAAGAAATTTATATGTATTGTGCGGTGAATTACATTGAAAATCCTTATATTGCCAATTACATAAAGAAAAGAAAACAAATAGAGGATGAAGAGAATACTAATGAAAGGGAAGAGACTTCCCAATATCCTCCTATTATTTCTTATGATGAATCAGGTAAGGAGGAGGAGCCTTCTATTCAACCAATCTCATTAATAAGGAGCTACAAAAGGAAGATTGAAACCACACATGATGTGGTGAAGAAGAAGAAAAGAAAAGGGAAGAGAGGTAAAAAGGTATCTCTCCCAAATAAAGTTGCTCCTATTATTGCTGTGCCTCATGAAAATGATACACTTGATGATGATCTCGTTATGCCTATTGCTTGTTGTGATGATTATGATTGGGAACATAATGATACTTCTTATGATCTTGAAAATCTTTTTGGCACTTGCTTGGAAGAATATAATAATTGCTATACTATTGGTGCTATCCATGCTATTAATGATGAGAGTGATTATGTTTATGATACGAAAAGGCCCAAGCTTGGGGAAGATATGTTTGATGAGGATGACATATTTGAGAATATATTTGCTGCAATTAATGTTTGTCCCAAGCTTGGGTATGCTATGTTTAATAATGATGATATTTTTAGCCTCTCAAGTTTTGATATGCAAAGTTGTTATGATGGTAGCATGCCTTCTACTTACGATGATTATATTGATGAAAGTGGGTTTGGAAGAGTGTCAACTTTAGGAAGTAGTGATTCCACAATATTGGAGGATGTTGAATCTTATAATGTTTATGAAAGTGGATTTTGAGAGGCCATGACTTTACTTAGTGATGTATCCACTATTTCGGAAGAGGTTTCAATCGATTATGATGAGAACAAAGTTGCTACTTATGATGATTATTGTGATAAAACTTATGCTATAAAGAGTAGTGATGATTATAATTATAAAACTTGTCATGATTATGAGTACCCTTTCTCTGAACATTACTCTTTTAATGTGGAAACAATTTATAGTATTCAAGTCTCTTATGATACTCCCATTATTCCGAATGAAAAGAATTCTGCTTATGTGGAGAGTAATAAAATTTCTATGCTAGTAGATCATGAAAAGAATGATTTAGGTGCTGGTTATATTGTTGAATTCATTCATGATGCTACTGAAAATCATTATGAGGGAGGAATATATGTTTGTAGGAATTGCAATAATATCAAGTTTCCTCCCTATATGCTTAAAATCTTGAAGTTATGCTTGTTTTGCCTTCCTATGCAAGTTGATTATTGTTCCCATAAGTTGTTTGCTCACAAAATCCCTATGAATAGGAAGTGGGTTAGACTTAAATGTGCTAGTCATATTCTTCATGATGCTATCTTTATGTTTCAATTCTTATCTTTTATGTGAGCATCATTGAAATCATCATGCCTAGCTAGGGGCGTTAAATGTTAGCGCTTGTTGGGAGGCAACCCAATTTTATTTTAGTTTAATGCTTTTTGGTTCTGTTTAGGAATAAATAATCCATATAGCTTCTGTTTAGATGTGGTTTTGTGTTTTAATTAGTGTTTGTGCCAAGTAGAACCTTTGGGAAGACTTGGGTGAAGTCTTTATGATCATGCTGTAAAAAACAGAAACTTTAGCGCTCACAAGATTAGCTAGAAAGTTTTACTGGAGAGTGATATTTAGTTGATTATTTTTGCAGATGATTACTAGACAAATTCATCAGGTCCACCAATTTATTTTAGAATTTTTGGAGTTCCATAAGTTTGCGTTAGTTACAGATTACTACAGACTATTCTGTTTTTTGACAGATTCTATTTTCTATGTGTTGTTTGCTTATTTTGATGAATCTATGGCTAATAAAATAGTTTATAAACCACAGAGAAGTTGGAATACAGTAGGTTAACACCAATATAAATAAATAATGAGTTCATTACATTACATTGAAGTGGTCTTTTGTTTTCTTTCGCTAACGGAGCTCATGAGTTTTTTGTTAAGTTTTGTGTTGTGAAGTTTTCAAATTTTGGGTAAAGAATCGATGGACTATGGAATAAGGAGTGGCAAGAGCCTAAGCTTGGGTATGCCCAAGGCACCCCAAGGTAATATTCAAGGATAACCAAGCGTCTAAGCTTGGGGATGCCCCGGAAGGCATCCCCTCTTTCGTCTTCGTTCATCGGTAACTTTACTTGGAGCTATATTTCTATTCACCACATGATATGTGTTTTGCTTGGAGCGTCATTTTATTTTCTTTAGCCTTGCTTGCTGTTTGAATAAAGTATCAATATCTTAAATCCTTAAATGTTAGAGAGTCTTCACATAATTGCATAATTATTCAACTACTCATTGATCTTCACTTATATCTTTCTGAGTAGTTTGTCGTTTGCTCTAGTGCTCCACTTATATCTTTTAGAGCATGTTGGTAGTTTTATTTTGAAGAAATATATGAACTCTCATGCTTCACTTATATTATTTTGAGAGTCTTAAATATCATGGTAATTTGCTTAAAATCCTAATATGCTAAGCATAAAAGATTTGTAAGAATTCTTATGAGTGTGTTGAATACTAAGAGAAGTTTGATGATTGATGATTGTTTTGAGATATGGAGGTAGTGATATCAAAGTTGTGCTAGTTGAGTAGTTGTGAATTTGAGAAATTCTTGTGTTGAAGTTTGCAAGTCCCGTAGCATGCACGTATGGTAAATGTTATGTAACAAATTTGAAACATGAGGCGTTATTTGATTGTCCTCCTTATGAGTGGCGGTCGGGGACGAGCGATGGTCTTTTTCTACCAATCTATCCCCCTAGGAGCATGCGCGTAGTGCTTTGGTTTTCGATGGCTTGTAGATTTTTGCAATAAGTATGTGAGTTATTTATGACTAATGTTGAGTCCATGGATTATACGCACTCTCAGCCTTCCATCATTGCTAGCCTCTTCGGTACCGTGCATTGCCCTTTCTCACAATGAGAGTTGGTGCAAACTTCGCCGGTGCATCCAAACCCCGTGATATGATATGCTCTTTCACACATAAACCTCCTTATATCTTCCTCAAAACAGCCACCATACCTACCTATTATGGCATTTCCATAGCCACTCCGAGATATATTGCCATGCAACTTTCCACCATTCCGTTTATTATGACACGCTCCATCATTGTCATATTGCTAGCATGATCATGTAGTTGACATCGTATTTGTGGCAAAGCCACCGTTCATAATTCTTTCATACATGTCACTCTTGATTCATTGCATATCCCGGTACACCACCGGAGGCATTCATATAGATTCATACTTTGTTCTAGTATCGAGTTGTAATCATTGAGTTGTAAATGAATAGAAGTGTGATGATCATCATTCAATAGAGCATTGTCCCAAAAAAAAGAGAGAAAGGCCAAATAAAAAAAAAGGCCCAAAAAAAGAAAAAAAGAAAAAAAATATAAGAAAATAAAAAGGGGCAATGCTACTATCCTTTTACCACACTTGTGCTTCAAAGTAGCACCATGTTCTTCATATAGCGAGTCTCCTATATTATGCTTCAAAGTAGCACCATAGTCTTCATGATAGAGAGTCTCTTGTATTGTCACTTTCATATACTAGTGGGAACTTTTCATTATAGAACTTGGCTTGTATATTCCAATGATGGGCCTCCTCAACTGCCCTAGGTCTTCATGAGCAAGCAAGTTGGATGCACACCCACTAGTTTCTTTTGTTGAGCTTTCATACATTTATAGCTCTAGTGCATCCGTTGCATGGCAATCCCTACTCCTCGCATTAACATCAATCGATGGGCATCTCCATAGCTCATTGATTAGCCTCGTTGATGTGAGACTTTCTCCTTTTTTGTCTTCTCCACATAACCCCCATCATCATATTCTATTCCACCCATAGTGTTATATCCATGGCTCACGCTCATGTATTGCGTGAAGGTTTATGAGTTTGAGATTATTAAAGTATGAAACAATTGCTTGGCTTGTCATCGGGGTTGTGCATGATGAGATCATTCTTGTGTGATGAAAATGGAGCATGACTAAACTATATGATTTTGTAGGGATGAACTTTCTTTGGCCATGTTATTTTGAGATGACATAATTGCTTAGTTAGTATGCTTGAAGTATTATTATTTTTATGTCAATATGAACTTTTGTCTCGAATCTTTCGGATCTGAATATTTATATCACAAGTAAGAAGAATTACAATGAAATTATGCCAACTAGCATTCCACATACAAAATTATCTTTTTTATCATTTACCTACTCGAGGACGAGCAAGAATTAAGCTTGGGGATGCTTGATACGTCTCCAACGTATCTATAATTTTTGATTGCTCCATGCTATATTATCTACTGTTTTAGGCAATATTGGGCTTTATTATCCACTTTTATATTATTTTTGGGACTAACCTATTAACCGGAGGCCCAGCCCAGATTTGCTGTTTTATGTATATTCAATGTTTTGAGGAAAAGGAATATCAGTCAGAGTCAAAACGGAACGAAATCAACTGGAGAAGTTATTTTTGGAAGGAAACCTACCTGATAGACTTGGACTCTACGTCAGAAGATACGGGAGCTGTCCACGAGGGTGGGGGGCGCGCCCACCCCCTTAGGGCGCGCCCCCTGCCTCGTGGGGCCCCCGTAGCTCCACCGACGTACCTGAAAGGATCGAGAAGAGGTGTCTAGAGGGGGGTGATTAGACACCAAGTGCCAAAAGTTGCAGTTTTTAATATTCTTAAGTTTAGGTGGAGTTTAGGCACAAGTTTAACAAACACAATACATATCAAGCAAGCATGCAATGAGTATATGAGCAGCGGAAAGTAAAGCATGCAACTTGCAAGAATGTAAAGGGAAGGGTTTGGAGTATTCAAACGCAATTGGAGACACGGATGTTTTTGGCGTGGTTCTGATAGGTGGTGCTATCGTACATCCACGTTGATGGAGACTTCAACCCACGGAGGGTAACGGTTGCGCGAGTCCACAGAGGGCTCCACCCACGAAGGGTCCACGAAGAAGCAACCTTGTCTATTCCATCACGGCCGTCGCCCACGAAGGACTTGCCTCACTAGCGGTAGATCTTCACGAAGTAGGTAATCTCCTTGCCCTTACAAACTCCTTGGTTCAACTCCACAATCTTGTCGGAGGCTCCCAAGTGACACCTAGCCAATCTAGGAGACACCACTCTCCAAGAAGTAACAAATGGTGTGTTGATGATGAACTCCTTGCTCTTGTGCTTCAAATGATAGTCTCCCCAACACTCAACTCTCTCTCACAGGATTTGGATTTGGTGGAAAGAAGATTTGAGTGGAAAGCAACTTGGGGAAGGCTAGAGATCAAGATTCATATGGTAGGAATGGAATATCTTGACGTCAACACAAGTGTAGGTGGTTCTCTGTCAGAACATGTGTATTGGAAGTGTAGTTGTGTTCTGATGGCTTTCTCCATGAATGAAGAGTGGGTGGATGGGTATATATAGCCTCCACACAAAATCTAACCGTTACACACAATCTGCCAAACTCGGTGGGACTGAATGGTTAAACTCGGTCAGACCGATTTAGCAAACCTAGTGACCGTTAGGATTTTTGGTGGGACTGAGATGCAACTCGGTAGGACCGATAGTTCGGGCATAACGTAATCTCGGTGTGACCGATTACACAAACTCGGTGGGACCGATTTTGGTAATAAGCAAACCAGAGAGTTGGTCAGGCAACTCGGTGAGTCGATTACACAAACTCGGTGGAACCGATTTTGGTAATAAGCTAACCAGAGAGTTTGCATTGTAATCTCGGTAGTACCGATTGCTCAAACTCGGTGAGACCGATTTTGGCAATGGACATACACAGTGAGATTACAATCCCATCTCGGTGAGACCGAGATCCCTATCGGTGAAACCGATTTGCTAGGGTTTGTGGCAGTGGCTATGACATGTGAAACTTGGTGGCGCCGGATAGAAAGAATCGGGCCGAGTTTGACTTTTGGTTTAGGTCAAATGTGGATGTGGGAAGATAGTTGAGGGTTTTGGAGCATATCACTAAGCACATGAAGCAAGAGGCTCATTAAGCAATACCTCATCCCTCCTTGATAGTATTGGCTTTTCCTATAGACTCAATGTGATCTTGGATCACTAAAATATAAAATGTAGAGTCTTGATCTTGAAGCTTGAGCCAATACTTTGTCCTTAGCATCGTGAAGGGGTTCCACATCCTCTAGTCCATGCCACTCCATTTGTTGAACTTATCTGAAACATACTAGGTAAAAGTGTTAGTCCAACAAGAGATATGTTGACATTAATTACCAAAACCATCCAGGGAGCACTTGTGCTTTCAATCTCCCCCTTTTTGGTAATTGATGACAACATACATCAAAGCTTTAGATAAAGATATAGAGAATAGCAAGTAAAGCCTTGGAAGGACATATAACATGCATAGGCTCCCTACATGTATGCAATCATATGAATATGGAATATAGGAGCATGTGAATGCATAAGCATGACAGAGTAAGCAATGTGTTACATGTATCTTGGCTATATGCATCAGAGCAAATGATGTGAATATGAGAAATGTACCTTCATGCTCATGAGTCCTTCTTGCAAACAGTATGTACATCAGCAAGATCTTCTCATTCACATGACTGTGATGCATATACTTACCTTGTGGTCTTGAGTTGGCTTAGGATGGGATGAACCTGTGCAAACAAGGTTAAATAACACAGATACACCTACTAACCAGAGCAAACAAGAGAAACCCCAAGAGAACCAAGACTAGTATGACATGTAGAGTGAGTACTAAGTACCACATTGGATATAGACATGTCCCCAAAGGTAAAGATATGCAATAAAATCAGAACAACAGAGCTTGAGCCAAAGCAAGCAAACAAACATGTCTTTCCCCTCTTAAATACATGTGACATCTCTCCTCTTGAACACCAAGCATCTGGGGTCATTGATGATATTACTTTCTCTCCCCCTGAGAATTCTCTCTTTCTCCCCCTATAGGAAGGATTAAGCTTTGATGTGATCTCTCTCCCCCCTTTGACATCAATTTCCAAGAAGGGTCTTCTGGACATGTGATACAAATGGGTTGATCCTTGAGTCACAGAGCAAAGCAGTATGTGTAACATGATGCTGGTAGATAACAAGAATCATTGAGTGGAGCTGGAGCAAATAGAAATCAGGAATAAGTGGCAAGTTGGTTTTTCTCTGGTGAAATCGGTGACTCCGAGTTGTGTGCTTCGGTTGCACCGAAAGGTTTCGGTTGAGCCAAAGAAAACAAACCGGTGGGACCGAGTTCATCAGAGTGAAACCACTTGTCACCTCAGCTCACTAGACAAGTAAGATCTCACAAGGATTTGCAAGGAATTAACTGAAAGATTTGCAATGAATTAGATGCAGAAAATGCAGAACAGACAGAAAAGAAAAGAAACTAAAAGATCTAGATGAAGTTTTTTTTGTTGAAAAGGGGAAACAAATATGCAAATGACAAATGCAATAACACAGAAAAGAACACAAAAGAACTTCATCTAGAGATGGTCGGCGACAAAGTCACCTATGGTAGAGTATATTGACTTAGGAGTCAAGTGAGAGCACTTGATCATAGGTCATACTCATCGTTTAAGCTCAAAATGGGGTTTCCATTTTTTGTTTAAGCATCTTGATGTATTCACATCTTGTCGAGTTGCTTTGACTCATGACTTGGAGTAAAGCTTCTCTAAGATGGAATAACATACCTTGGGGGGTGGTGTTGATCTTGCTCATGTAGTTGAACTTGTGTGGGTTGCTCAAGGTTGATGTAGTTCATCAAGAGTTGGGGGCACCACTTGGAGTTTGAGTTCATCTACCTACATGGGTTAGTCTTGCAAGGAAGAGCACTTGTGTATCCAAAATGACAATCATGAGACTCAACATAGAATTTGTCAAAGGATATGTTTGAATGGTTTCGTGCTTCCTTGTCTTCAACCACCATTGTGTAGAGACTTGGTGATGTAGAGATTGCTCAAGATATGAGTGAGTTGCAATCTCATAGATTTAGATTCAACCAAGTACCTACACGGGTTAGATAACATGCAAGGTACAAATGTATCCAAGACATATGAATAGCATCATAAGAGAAATATCGAGGATTAGTCATAGGCTCATGCCCCGCATGTATCAAATGGAGTTCCTACTCCAAGTTTGAAGCATCAATGATGTTCAATTCACCTCTCAACCTGCAAAACACTTTCTCATCAAGTGGTTTAGTGAATATATCGGCTAATTGCTTATCGGTGCGAACATGCTTAATGTCAATGTCCCCTTTTGCAACATGATCTCGAATGAAATGATGACGAACTTCAATATGCTTAGTTAAAGAGTGTTGCACGGGATTATGAGCAATCTTAATAGCACTTTCATTGTGACATAGTAATGGAACATGTTTCACATATATCCCATAATCTTTAAGAGTTTGGGTCATCCAAAGTAATTGAGCACAACATGAACCAGCGGCAATGTATTCCGCTTCGGCGGTGGATAAGGATACCGAGTTTTGTTTCTTGGAAGACCAAGACACAAGAGATCTACCAAGGAATTCACAAGTACCCGAAGTGGACTTTCTATCAACCTTGTCTCCGGCATAGTCCGAATCAGAATAGCCAACAAGATCAAAAGAGGACCTCTTAGGATACCAAATGCCAAAATTTGGTGTATGGATTAAGTATCTCACTATCCTTTTCACAGCCTTAAGATGACATTCTTTAGGAGCAGCTTGATATCGTGCACATATGCACACACTTAGCATAATATCGGGACGCGAGGCACATAGATATAACAATGAACCAATCATAGAGCGATAAACTTTTTGATCAACCGGTTCACCATCTTTGGTTAAATCAAGATGTCCACTAGTAGGCATGGGTGTAGTCATACCTTTGCATTCTTGCATATTCAACTTCTTGAATAAGTCTTTGGTGTACTTCGTTTGAGAGACAAAGGTACCTTCCTTAGTTTGCTTAATTTGCAAACCGAGAAAGAATTTGAGTTCACTCATCATAGACGTCTCAAACTTCTCCGACATTAGCTTTCCAAACTTCTCACTAAATTGAGGGTTAGTTGAACCAAATATGATATCATCAACATAAATTTGGCACACAAATAGTTCTCCATTAACCCTTTTAATGAAAAGAGTAGAGTCAATTTTACCAATTTCAAAGCCTTTTTCAATAAGGAACTTGTTCAAGCATTTATACCATGCTCTAGGAGCTTGTTTAAGACCGTAAAGAGCTTTGTGAAGTTTGTAAACATGATTAGGTTTCTTAGGATTGACAAAGCCGGGAGGTTGCTTAACATAAACTTCCTCCTCAATTTTGCCATTTAGAAAAGCACTTTTAATGTCCATTTTGTACAAAGTGATATCATGGTGATTAGCATAGGCAAGTAAGATGCGAATGGACTCAAGTCTAGCAATGGGAGCATAAGTCTCACCATAGTCCATACCTTCAACTTGTGTGTAGCCTTGGGCGACGAGACGTGCTTTGTTGCGAACCACTTGTCCATCTTCATCTTGCTTGTTGCGAAACACCCATTTGGTACCAATGATGTTGTGGTTGTTGTCGGGCTTCTCGACAAATGTCCACACTTGATTTCTCTCAAAGTTGTGTAGCTCTTCATGCATAGCGTTTATCCAATCCGGATCCTTCAATGCTTCTTCAACCTTCATAGGTTCAATGCTAGAGATGAATGAGTAATGTTCACAAAAGTTAGCTAAACGAGTTTTAGAGCGAGTGATTCTCCCGGTTTGAATATCTTTGTAGATTTGCTCGACGGGATGATCTTTGGCAATTCTTGCTCGAACTCGTGAAAGCTTTTGCTTGGGTCGGGGTGGAACATCCTCTTCATCTTGTTCTTCTTCTTCTTCTTCTTGGCCTTCTTCATTGTTGACGTTGTTGTTATCTTGTCGTGGTGGAGAAGGAGGTTGTTGATGTTCATCTTGGTGTACTTCCTCGTTTTCTTCATCTTGGCGTGTCCCACTTGTGGATGCTTCCGTATCAACTCTTGGTTCACCTTGTCGTGAGGTAGAAGCTTCCACTTGGACGGACGAGGTACTCTCCTTCATTTCCGTTGGATGAATCTTGCCGATGGACAAGTCTTGAATTGCTTCCAAAGGATCTTTGTCTCCTACATCAATTGGCAATTGCTCTACTTGCGAGCCGTTAGATTCACCAAACTTCACACCTACCGTCTCTTCAACCTTTCGGGTGAAATTGTTGTAGACACGGTAAGTGTGAGAGTTTGAGCCATAACCAAGTAGGAAACCTTCATGAGATTTAGGAGCAAATTTAGAACGACGATGCTTATGAAGAATGTAGCACTTTGAGCCGAATACTCGAAAGTATCCAACTTGGGGTTTGTTACCGGTGAGAAGCTCGTATGCCGTCTTGCCGAGTAGCTTGTGAAGATACAAGCGATTTGTTGCATGACAAGCTGTCTCAACCGCTTCCGCCCAAAAGTGCTTTGGCGTCTTGTACTCATCAAGCATCGTTCTTGCCATTTTGATAAGAGTCCGGTTCTTCCTCTCAACAACTCCATTTTGTTGAGGTGTGTACGTAGCCGAGAACTCGTGTGAAATCCCTTCTTCGTCAAGAAAGGTGTCCACATTTGCGTTCTTGAACTCCGTTCCGTTGTCGCTCCGAACCTTCTTGATCTTCACGTCAAACTGATTTTGGGCCTTCCTAGTGAAGTTTTTGAAGATCTTTTGGACCTGCGATTTGTCATCAAGAAAGAACACCCACGTAAATCTTGAAAAATCATCAACTATGACTATACCAAATGAGTTACCACCGAGACTCTTGTATGCATTTGGACCAAAGAGATCCATGTGAAGTAGCTCGAGCGGTCTTCTTGTGGTCATGATGTTCTTCACGCGGTGACTTCCTCCAACTTGCTTCCCTGCTTGACAAGCACTACAAAGTCTATCCTTGTCAAATATGACATCTTTTATTCTGAGGATATGATCACCTTTAATAAGCTTATCAAGATTTCACATTCCAACATGACCTAATCTTCTATGCCACAACCAACCTTTAGAAGATTTAGCAATTAAGCAAGTTTTAGGTTTAGCCCTTTTAGTGAAGTCAACAATGTAAAGATGTCCTCTACGTATACAAGTAAAGACCATTTTATGATTGTCTCTACGAAACACTTGGCAATCTACTTCCGTGAATAAGACATTGAAACCGAAATCTGCAAGTCTAGAAACTGAAAGTAAATTGTATCCAAGGGATTCAACGAGCATGACATTTTGTATGGAGCTATCATGTGAGATGGCCACCTTACCAAGGACAACCACCTTACCCTTTGAATTATCACCAAAAGTGACATATTTTCGAGGGTCGTCGTTTTCAGCAAGCTCATTGAACATATCTTCATCTCCGGTCATATGATCAGTACATCCACTATCAAGGACCCAATCCTTTCCTCCAGCCATGTAGCCGTGAAGATTTGCCATAAGACCAAAATGTCTCATTGCATCATCAAGCTCATAGTCACTATCATCATCTTCATCATAATATCCACGTTCAACATCATCTTGTGATTGATCAATTCCTAGAGAGGGTAATTCATTAGGTAAATGATCATCAAAGTGGTTACCTTTATGAATTCTTATAGCTTCGGATATGATATCACTAATGATTCCAACATTTCCTTTAGCATGCATGATATTGGTAAGCTCAAATAGACAATCACCAAAACTAGGATCACTAGAGTTCATCTTACTCAAAGCAATAGACTTATGGAGAATTTCATCTAAATTTTTGAAGGAATAATCGAGAAATCGTTCCTCAAGAAATTTCCATATAGTATAGGCACAATCAAGAGTAGGCAAACTAGCAATCAAATTTTTGGGCAATCCTCTAATGATGACCTCAACAGTTCTAAGATTACGAATCATATCAATATTTTCATCTAGGGTAGGGTGCAAAGGATCAATATGACGTGCACAAGGACTAGCAATGTACTTGTTCAAATGATATTCATTGAAAATCTCAAGCATTTCATTTTTCCACTCATGAAAATACTCTCCATCAAGAATGTGCACTCTATGTCTAAGACTCCCTAAAGTAGACACATCCATCTTCCTCCAAAGGTGTTTAAACCAAGGCAATGGAGACCAAAGCTCTGATACCAATTGAAAGGATCGAGAAGAGGTGTCTACAGGGGGTTATTAGACACTAAGTGCCAAAAGTTGCAATTTTTAATAATCTTAAGTTTAGGTGGAGTTTAGGAACAAGTTTAACAAACACAATACATATCAAGCAAGCATGCAATGAGTATATGAGCAGCGGAAAGTAAAGCATGCAACTTGCAAGAATGTAAAGGGAAGGGTTTGGAGTATTCAAACGCAATTGGAGACACGGATGTTTTTGGCGTGGTTCTGATAGGTGGTGCTATCATACATCCACGTTGAGGGAGACTTCAACCCACGAAGGGTAACGGTTGCGCGAGTCCACGGAGGGCTCCACCCACGAAGGGTCCACGTAGAAGCAACCTTGTCTATTCCATCACGGCCGTCGCCCACGAAGGACTTGCCTCACTAGTGGTAGATCTTCACGAAGTAGGCGGTCTCCTTGCCCTTACAAACTCCTTGGTTCAACTCCACAATCTTGTCGGAGGCTCCCAAGTGACACCTAGCCAATCTAGGAGACACCACTCTCCAAGAAGTAACAAATGGTGTGTCGATGATGAACTCCTTGCTCTTGTGCTTCAAATGATAGTCTCCCCAACCCTCAACTCTCTCTCTCACATGATTTGGATTTGGTGGAAAGAAGATTTGAGTGGAAAGCAACTTGGGGAAGGCTAGAGATCAAGATTCATATGGTAGGAATGGCATATCTTGACCTCAACACAGGTATAGGTGGTTCTCTCTCAGAACATGTGTATTGGAAGTGTAGTTGTGTTCTGATGGCTTTCTCCACGAATGAAGAGTGGGTGGATGGGTATATAGAGCCTCCACACAAAATCTAACCGTTACACACAATCTGCCAAACTCGGTGGGACCGAATGGTTAAACTCGGTCGGACCGATTTAGCAAACCTAGTGACCGTTAGGATTTTCGGTGGGACTGAGATGCAACTCGGTAGGACCGATATGGTTAGGGTTCGGGCATAACGTAGTCTCGGTGTGACCGATTACACAAATTCGGTGGGACCGATTTTGGTAATAAGCAAACCAGAGAGTTGGTCAGGCAAACTCGGTGAGACCGATTACACAAACTTGGTGGAACCGATTTTGTTAATAAGCTAACCAGAGAGTTTGCATTGTAATCTCGGTAGTACCGATTGTTCAAACTCGGTGAGACCGACTTTGGCAATGGACATACACAGTGAAATTACAATCCCATCTCGGTGAGACCGAGATCGCTATCGGTGAAACCGATTTGCTAGGGTTTGTGGCAGTGGCTATGACATGTGAAAATCGGTGGCGCCGGATAGAAAGAATTGGTAGGGCCGAGTTTGACTTTTGGTTTAGGTCAAATGTGGATGTGGGAAGATATTTGAGGGTTTTGGAGCATATCACTAAGCACATGAAGCAAGAGGCTCATTAAGCAACACCTCATCCCTCCTTGATAATATTGGCTTTTCCTATAGACTCAATGTGATCTTGGATCACTAAAATATAAAATGTAGAGTCTTGATCTTGAAGCTTGAGCCAATCCTTTGTCCTTACCATCTTGAAGGGGTTCCACATCCTCTAGTCCATGCCACTCCATTTGTTGAACTTATCTGAAACATACTAGGTAAAAGTGTTAGTCCAACAAGAGATATGTTGACATTAATTACCAAAACCACCCAGGGAGCACTTGTGCTTTCAGTACCCCTTGCACCCATATATACCTACGTATCCTAAAACTTCCAGAACAGAGATTACATCGGGAGTTCCGCCGCCACAAGCCTCTGTAGCCACCAAAAACCAATCGGGACCCTTTTCCGGCACCCTGCCGGAGGGGGGAACCCTCACCGATGGCCATCTTCATCATTCCGGCGCTCTCCATGACGAGGAGGGAGTAGTTCACCCTCGGGGCTGAGGGTATGTACCAGTAGCTATGTGTTTGATCTCTCTCTCTCTCTCTCGTGTTCTTGATTTGGCATGATCTTGATGTATCGCGAGCTTTGCTATAATAGTTGGATCTTATGTTTCTTCTCCCCCTCTTCTCTCTTGTAATGGATTGAGTTTTCCCTTTGGAGTTATCTTACCGGATTGAGTCTTTAAAGATTTGAGAACACTTGATGTATGTCTTGCCGTGCGTATCTGTGGTGACAATGGGATATCACGTGCCACTTGATGTATGTTTTGGTGATCAACTTGCGGGTTCCGCCCATGAACCTATGCATAGGGGTTGGCACACGTTTTCATCGTGATTCTCTGGTAGAAACTTTGGGCACTCTTTGAAGTACTTTGTGTTGGTTTGAATAGATGAATCTGAGATTGTGTGATGCATATCATATAATCATACCCATGGATACTTGAGGTGACATTGGAGTATCTAGGTGACATTAGGGTTTTGGTTGATTTGTATCTTAAGGTGTTATTCTAGTACGAACTCTAGGTCTGTTTGTGACACTTATAGGAATAGCCCAACGGATTGATTGGAAAGAATAACTTTGAGGTGGTTTCGTACCGTACCATAATCTCTTCGTTTGTTCTCCGCTATTAGTTGCTTTGGAGTGACTCTTTGTTGCATGTTGAAGGATAGTTATATGATCCAACTATGTTATTATTGTTTAGAGGACTTACACTAGTGAAAGTATGAACCCTAGGCCTTGTTCACTATCATTGCAATACCGTTTACGCTCACTTTTACCGCTTGCTACCTTGCTGTTTTTATATTTTCAGTTTACAAAAACCAATATCTACCATCCATATTGCACTTGTATCACCATCTCTTGGCCGAACTAGTGCACCTATACAATTTACCATTGTATTGGGTGTGTTGGGGACACAAGAGACTCTTTGTTATTTGGTTGCAGGGTTGCTTGAGAGAGACCATCTTCATCCTACGCCTCCCGCGGATTGATAAACCTTAGGTCATCCACTTGAGGAAAATTTGCTACTGTCCTACAAACCTGTGCACTTGCAGGCCCAACAACGTCTACAAGAAGAAGGTTGTGTAGTAGACATCATAGACCCACTTGCCCATGATGATGTTGGCACGAGGCGGCCGAGGGACAAGCTGCCAGGTGCGGCTCTGTTGGAGCGCGTCGAACTCTTCCTGCATCGTAGCGAGCCAACGAGGATCCCAAAGGGCGGCTCGAGCTGACGATGGGAGAGGGGATGGCTCAGAGACGGAAGCAGCGAGAAGGTACTCATCGCTGGTGTACCGCGTACTCGGGCGGAAAGTGCCAGCCCGAGAGCGAGTCATCGGGCGGGGTAGCGAGTCCGGGTTGGCGGCGGGCGAAGACGAAGAAGAGCCCACCACCTCCGATGATGCGGGCGAGGACGCGGGCGAGGCCGCCGCGGACGAGGTCGCGGGCGAGGCTGCAGGCGAGGGCGTGGGGGACGCCGAGGAGGGCGTTGCGGCTGTCGGGGAGGCCGATGGCGCGGTCGGGGCCGGGGACACCAAGGGCATCGCGGGTGCCGGGAGGGGTGCAGCCCCTAAGGTAGCCAGCCGGGAGAAACTCGACCCGTGGCTCGGGGACACCCTCAAAGCCGGGAGCCGGCCCAAGAGAAGCATGCGAGCGGACATCACCGGGAGCGGGCAAAGCCGCAACATCCGAAGGTACATGCTGAAACGGAAAAACCATCTCATCAAAGTAAACATGTCAGGAAGTGATCACCCGATGTGAGACAGGATCATAGCAGCGGTAGCCTTTGGTGTTGGGGGATAGCCAAGAAAAATGCATGCCACGGACCTTGGTGCGAGCTTATGAGGAGTAGTGGAAGCGATGCTAGGGTAGCACAGGCAACCGAAGATGCGGAGCTCAGCGTAGGAGGGTGGCGTGCCGAACAAAAGGTGATGAGGTGCAAAATTCCCGCGAGTGCGACACAGACGGATGTTGATGAGTAGTGATGCGGTGGCAAGCGCGTCGGGCCAAAAACGTGGTGGCACGTCGGCGTGAAAGAAGAGGGTGCGGACGAAGTCATTAAGAGTGCGAAGCACGTGCTCAACGCGGCCATTTTGTTGCGAAGTGTATGGGCAAGTGAGACGAAAAATTGTGCCATGTGTGGCGAGAAGGTTGCGGATCGGAAGCTTATCAAACTCCTTCCCGTTGTTTGTTTTGCAATGCATGAATGGGCCGGCCAAACTGCATGAGACATAGGAGTAGAACGCGGTGAGAGTGGCAACAGAATTCGAGTTTCGCCGCAACGGGAAGGTCCACACATAGTGCGAAAAATCATCAAGTATGACAAGATAATAAAGATAGCCCGTGTTACTTGCAACATGAGAGCTCCAAACATCACTATGAATTGACTCAAACGGGTATGATGCAACATGCGAGGAAGTGCTAAAAGGAAGACAAACATGTTTGCCGAGACGACAAGCATGCAAGTGTGATCGTCGATGTTACTACATGTGAATGAAAAACTCCGAAGAATATGACAAAGGGTGGCGGTGTTGGGATGACCTAGACGAGCATGCCAAAGGTCCACTTCGGCGGAAAGCGCCATGGGTGCAGCGACGGAGGAGGTGGATGAGTGGATCGGGTAGAGCTCGTCAGGGCTGTCACATCGGTGGAGCACCATCCGGGTACGAGCATCCTTAACAGAAAAGCCAAACATGTCAAATTCAACGATGACAGGATTTTCACGTGTAAGAGAATGAACGGAAACAAGGTTTTTAATGATGTCAGGGGATACAAGTACGTTAGAAAGGTATAATGGCATGGAGTTAGAATGGAAAGAAGCATGACCAACATGAGTAATAGGCATGGAAGAACCGTCACCCACGGTAATACGAGCAGCGGTGTGAACGGGGTGAGCGGTAAGAAGGTTATCGGGGTTGGCGGCCATGTGAGACGTGGCTCCGGTGTCCATATACCAGTCGCCACCGCCAGTGTACTGTTGTGGCGTGGGGACGGTGTGGAGGGCCGCTAGAAGCACGGGGTCCCAAGGCGCCGGTGGGAGGGCCAGGGCCGACAACCGCTACTGTGGCGGCGGCGCGGCGAACCCACTGGCCGTAGGCAACCCATAGGCCGCAGAGGGGCCGTAGAGTAGCGCGGCTGGGTACGGCTGAGGGGCCACGTAAAGCACCTGATGAGATGCCGGGCGGGCGCCAAAGAAGTCAGGGACGTGGGCGCGCGGTACAGGCATGGAGTACGCGTGAACGACCCCCGTCCAGGGGTTCTAGCCGGCCTGCCAGGGCACCGATGGGAGCTGCTGCTGTAGCTGGTGAGCGAGTCCTGGAT
This sequence comes from Aegilops umbellulata, assembly GCA_032464435.1. Lineage (NCBI taxonomy): Eukaryota > Viridiplantae > Streptophyta > Magnoliopsida > Poales > Poaceae > Aegilops > Aegilops umbellulata. Next base: position 451,856,439 of record CP136054.1, read on the forward strand.
TAGTGGGTCCTCGGACAGCCGGACTATATCCTTTGGCCGGACTGTTGGACTATGAAGATACAAGATTTAATACTCCGTCCTGTGTCCGGATGGGACTCTCCTTGGCGTGGAAGGCAATCTTGGCAAATCGGATCTTTAGATCTCCTCCCTAGTAACCGACTCTGGTAACCCTAGCCTCCTCTGGTGTCTATATAAACCGGAGGGTTTAGTCTGTAGGACAGGAACAATGATAATCATAGGCTAGCTTCTAGGGTTTAGCCTCTATGATCTCGTGGTAGATCAACTCTTGTAATACTCATATCATCAAGATCAATCAAGCAGGAAGTAGGGTATTACCTCCATCGAGAGGGCCCAAACCTGGGTAAACATTGTGTCCCCTGCCTCCTGTTACCATCCGCTTTAGACGCACAGTTCGAGACCCCCTACACGAGATCCGCCGGTTTTGACACCGACATTGGTGCTTTCATTGAGAGTTCAACTGTGCCGTCACCATAAGGCTTGATGGATCGTCTTGTTGTCAAGGACAACATCACCTCTAGGGGAGCCCTAGCTGTAGGCCAAACTCTTCGACTAGGCGGCTTCATCATGGCCGCCCGTTCGGCCGCTGTGCCGACGATGACTTCTCGGGTCATCAAAAACAACCTCCACGTCGGCTCTGGATTCGCCGAACAGATGGATCCAATGGAGCTCTCCTCCTTAAACGAGCTCTTGGATCGCATCGCCGCCTTGGGAGTCGCTACAAACTATGATCCAATCGGGCTTAAACCCGACCAAAGGGGGATTAACTCTCCACCGGTCACCCATCAGATAGCGGTGGTGGAGGAGCAACGCAGTGATTCTTCCTCTATCTTGAGGACGAACTATGTCCGGATTCCCGAGCTCTCCGAGCCGGATACCCATCTACGGGAGGACATGGCCCAAGCATTGAACCTAGAATCAGACAACGGGCCAGACCTATTGGGCAACATCCAGGAGCCCGAACTTCCAAGATCGAAAACTCCTCCGCCCCTGGGTCTCAGATCGGGTCAGGGTTCGGACCTAAATCTACCCACCCACCCAGATATAAATGATCTTTCCCACATTAGACAAGAGCCCCAAGAGACAGTACATCACTATTGGGTTAGATTCCTCCTCGTAATGAGCAAGATTAAGGATTGTCGCGAGGAAGACGCAATTTCATTATTTAGCAAAAATTGCACGAACAAGGGAATCCTCAACGCCATAAGTCGTTGATGTCTACTATACAACCTTCTTCTTGTAGACGTTGTTGGGCCTCCAAGTGCAGAGGTTTGTAGGACAGTAGCAAATTTCCCTCAAGTGGATGACCTAAGGTTTATCAATCTGTGGGAGGCGTAGGATGAAGATGTTATCTCTCAAACAACCCTGCAACCAAATAACAAAAAGTCTCTTGTGTCCCCAACACACCCAATACATTGGTAAATTGTATAGGTGCACTAGTTCGGCGAAGAGATGGTGATACAAGTGCAATATGGATGGTAGATATAGGTTTTTGTAAGCTGAAAATATAAAAACAGCAAGGTAACAAGCGATAAAAGTGAGCATAAACGGTATTGCAATGATAGGAAACAAGGCCTAGGGTTCATACTTTCACTAGTTCAAGTTCTCTCAACAATAACAACATAATTGGATCATATAACTATCCCTCAACATGCAACAAAGAGTCACTCCAAAGCTACTAATAGCGGAGAACAAACGAAGAGATTATGGTAGGGCACGAAACCACCTCAACGTTATTCTTTCCAATCAATCCGTTGGGCTATTCCTATAAGTGTCACAAACTGCCCTAGAGTTCGTACTAGAATAACACCTTAAGACACAAATCAACCAAAACCCTAATGTCACCAAGATACTCCAATGTCACCTCAAGTATCCATGGCATGATTATACGATATGCATCACACAATCTCAATTCATCTATTCAAACCAACACATAGAACCTCAAAGAGTGCCCCAAAGTTTCTACCGGAGAATCATGACGAAAACGTGTGCCAACCCCTATGCATAGGTTCATGGGCGGAACCCGCAAGTTGATCACCAAGACATACATCAAGTGAATCACGTGATATCCCATTGTCACCACAAATACGCACGGCAAGACATACATCAAGTGTTCTCAAATCTTTAAAGACTCAATCCGATAAGATTACTTCAACGGGAAAACTCAATCATTACAAGAGAGTAGAGGGGGAGAAGAAACATAAGATCCAACTATAATAGCAAAGCTCGCGATACATCAAGATCGTGCCAAATCAAGAACACGAGAGAGAGAGAGATCAAACACATAGCTACTGGTACATACCCTCAGCCCCGAGGGTGAACTACTCCCTCCTCATCATGGAGAACGCCGGGATGATGAAGATGGCCACCGGTGAGGATTCCCCCCTTCGGCTGGGTGCCGGAACAGGGTCCCGATTGACTTTTGGTGGCTACAGAGGCTTGCGGCGCCGGAACTCCCGATCTAATCTCTGTTCTGGAAGTTTTAGGGTACGTAGGTATATATGGGTGCAGGAAGTACGTCGGTGGAGCTTCGGGGGCCCCACGAGGCAGGGGCGCGCCCTAGGGGGGTGGGCGCGCCCCAACCCTCGTGAGCACCTCCCTTGGCTCCTGACATGGGGTCCAAGTCCATCCGGTAGGTTTCCTTCCAAAAATAACTTCTCCAGTTGATTTCATTCCGTTTCGACTCCGTTTGATATTCCTTTTCTTCGAAACACTTAAATAGGCAAAAAACAACAATTCTGGGCTGGGCCTCCGGTTAATAGGTTAGTCCCAAAAATAATATAAAAGTGGATAATAAAGCCCAATATTGCCCAAAACAGTAGATAATATAGCATGTAGCAATCAAAAATTATAGATACGTTGGAGACGTATCAAGCATTCCCAAGCTTAATTCCTGCTCGTCCTCGAGTAGGTAAATGATAAAAAAGAATTTTTGATGCGGAGTGCTACTTGGCATAATTTCAATGTAATTCTTCTTAATTGTGGTATGAATATTCAGATCCGAAAGATTCAAGACAAAAGTTCATATTGACATAAAAATAATAATACTTCAAGCATACTAACAAAGCAATCATGTCTTCTCAAAATAACATGGCCAAAGAAAGTTATCCCTACAAAATCATATAGTCTGGCTATGCTCCATCTTCACCACATAAAGTATTTAAATCATGCACAACCCCGATGACAAGCCAAGCAATTGTTTCATACTTTTGGCATTCTCAAAACTTTTTCAATCTTCACGCAATACATGAGCGTGAGCCATGGATATAGCACTATATGTGGAATAGAATGGTGGTTGTGGAGAAGACAAAAAGAGGGGAAGATAGTCTCACATCAACTAGGCGTATCAACGAGCTATGGAGATGCCCATCAATAGATATCAATGTGAGTGAGTAGGGATTGCCATGCAACGGATGCACTAGAGCTATAAGTATATGAAAGCTCAACAAAATAAACCTAGTGGGTGTGCATCCAACTCTCTTGCTCACGAAGACCTAGGGCATTTTGAGTAAGCCCATCATTGGAATATACAAGCCAAGTTCTATAATGAAAAATCCCCACTAGTATATGAAAGTGATATCATAGGAGACTCTCTATCATGAAGATCGTGGTGCTACTTTGAAGCACAATATATGAGACTTGCTATATGAAGAACATGGTGCTACTTTGAAGCATAAGTGTGGTAAAAGGATAGTAGCATTGCCCCTTTTTATTTTCTTATATATTTTTTTTCTTTTTTTCTTTTTTGGGCCTTTTTTTATTTGGCCTTTCTCTCTTTTTTTGGGGACAATGCTCTATTGAATGATGATCATCACACTTCTATTTATTTACAACTCAATGATTACAACTCGATACTAGAACAAAGTATGACTCTATATGAATGCCTCCGGCGGTGTACCGGGATATGCAATGAATCAAGAGTGACATGTATGAAAGAATTATGAATGGTGGCTTTGCCACAAATACGATGTCAACTACATGATCATGCTAGCAATATGACAATGATGGAGCGTGTCATAATAAACAGAATGGTGGTAAGTTGCATGGCAATATATCTCGGAATGGCTATGGAAATGCCATGATAGGTAGGTATGGTGGCTGTTTTGAGGAAGGTATATGGTGGGTGTATGATACCGGCGAAAGGTGCGCGGTATTAGAGAGGCTAGCAATGGTGGAAGGATGGGAAAAGTGCGTATAATCCATGGACTCAACATTAGTCATAAAGAACTCATATACTTATTGCAAAAATCTAGAAGTTATCAAAGCAAAGTATTACGCGCATGCTCCTAGGGGGATAGATTGGTAGGAAAAGACCATCGCTCGTCCCCGACCGCCACTCATAAGAAAGACAATCAATAAATAAATCATGCTCTAACTTCATCACATAACGGTTCACCATACGTGCATGCTACGGGAATCATAAAATTTAGCACAAGTATTTCTCAAATTCACAACTAATTAACTAGCATGACTCTAATATCACCATCTTCATATCTCAAAACAATTATCAAGCATCAAACTTTTCTTAGTATTCAACACACTCATAAGAATTCTTACAAATCTTGTATGCTTAGCATATTAGGATCATTTAAGCAAATTACCATGCTATAAAAGACTCTCAAAATAATCTAAGTGAAGCATGATAGTTCATATATTTCTTCAAAATAAAACCACCAACGTGCTCTAAAAGATATAAGTGAAGCACTAGAGCAAACAATAAACTACTCCGAAAGATATAAGTGAAGATTAATGAGTGGTCGAATAATTATGCAACCATGTGAAGACTCTACCATTTTAAGATTTTCAGATCTTGGTATTTTATTCAAACAGCAAGCAAAGCTAAAGAAAATAAAATGACGCTCCAAGCAAAACACATGTCATGTGGTGAATAGAAATATAGCTCCAAGTAAATTTACCGATGAACGAAGACGAAAGAGGGGATGCCTTCCGGGGCATCCCCAAGCTTAGACGCTTGGTTATCCTTGAATATTACCTTGGGGTGCCTTGGTCATCCCCAAGCTTAGGCTCTTGCCACTCCTTATTCCATAGTCCATCGAATCTTTACCCAAAACTTGAAAACTTCACAACACAAAACGTAACAGAAAACTCGTAAGCTCCATTAGCGAAAGAAAACAAAACACCACTTCATGGTACTATAATGAACTCATTCTTTATTTATATTGGTGTTAAACCTATTGTTTTCCAACTTCTCTATGGTTTATAAACTATTTTACTAGCCATAGAGTCATCAAAATAAGCAAACAACACACGAAAAACAGAATCTGTCAAAAACAGAACAGTCTGCAGTAATATGTATCTAACGTATACTTGTGGAACTCCAAAATTTCTAAAATAAATTTGTGGACCTGAATAATTTGTCTAGTAATCATTTGCAAAAATAATCAACTAAATAGCACTCTCCAGTCAAAAGTTGAAGCTAATCTCGTGAGCGCTAAAGTTTCTGTTTTTTACAGCATGATCATAAAGACTTCACCCAAGTCTTCCCAAAGGTTCTACTTGGCACAAACACTAATTAAAACATAAAACCACATCTAAACAGAAGCTATATGGATTATTTATTCCTAAACAGAACCAAAAAGCAAGAAACTAAAATAAAATTGGGTTGCCTCCCAACATACGCTAACGTTTAACGCCCCTAGCTAGGCATGATGGTTTCAATGATGCTCACATAAAAGATAGGAATTGAAACATAAAGAGAGCATCATGAAGAATATGACTAGCACAGTCTAACCCACTTCCTATGCATAGGGATTTTGTGAGCAAACAACTTATTGGAACAATAATCAACTAGCATAGGAAGGCAAAACAAGCATAACTTTAAAACTTTAAGCACATAGAGAGGAAACTTGATATTATTGCAATTCCTACAAGCATATATTCCTCCCTCATAATAATTTTAAGTAGCATCATGAATAAATTCAACAATATAACCAGCACCTAAATCATTCTTTTCATGATCTACTAGCATAGAAATTTTATTACTCCCCACATAAGCAAAATTCTTCTCATTCGGAATAGTGGGAGTATCATAAGAGACTTGAATACTATAAATTGTTTCCACATCAAAAGACTAATGTTCAGAGAAAGGGTACTCACAATCGTGACAAGTTTTATAAATATAATCATCACTACTCTTTATAGCATAAGTTTTATCACAATAATCATCATAAGTAGCAACTTTGTTCTCATCATAATCGATTGAAACCTCTTCCAAGATAGTGGATACATCACCAAATAAAGTCATGACCTCTCCAAATCCACTTTCATAAATATAACCATCATAAGTAGAAGGCATGCTATCATCATAACAACTTTGCATATCAAAACTTGAGAGGCTAAAAATATCATCTTCATTAAGCATAGCATCCCCAAGCTTAGGACAAACATTAATTATAGCAAATATATTATCAAATATGTAATTCTCATTAAACATAGCTTCCCAAGCTTTGGCCTTTTCATATCATAAGCATAATCACTCTCATCATTAATAGTATGGATAGCACCAATAGTATAGCAAACATTATTATATTCTTCCAAGCAAGTGCCAAAAAGATTTTCAAGATCATAAGAGGTATCATTATCTTCCCAATCATAATCATCACAACAAGCAATAGGCATAACGAGATCATCATCAAGTGCATCATCTTCCACAATTATTTTTGATTCATTTTCATGAGGCACAACAATAATAGGAGCAACATTATTTGGGAGAGATACCTTTTTACCTCTTCCTTTTTCTTTTCTTCTTCTTCACCACATCATGTGTGGGTTCAATCCTCTTTTTGGAGCTCCTTATTAATGATATTGGTTGAATAGATGGCTCCTCCTCGTTACCTGATTCATAATAAGAAATAATAGGAGGATATTGGGAAGTCTCTTCCCTTTCGTTAGTATTCTCTTCATCCTCTATTTGTTTTCTTTTCTTTATGTAATTGGCAATATAAGGATTTTCAATGCAATTCACCGCACAATACATATAAATTTCTTCTAGATCAAAATCAAGAAATCTATGAAGATTAAATTTTGGAATACCCTCAGTTATACGTTTCATTTCTTCATAACCCGAAAGAAGGCTAAGCTCTTTATGATGCTCAAGGGTAATCAAATTATCACAATGTTTGGACATGACTTGATCATGAAACAAATAGCATTGGAGCTTTAAATGACCATGTTCACTGCAAAGTTCACAAGGAGCGCGAAAAATATTGAATCTTTCAGCACATTCATCTAGCTCTTCTTGCAACAATTTGGTTTCTAAGTACTTATGCCTCTTGCAATATATATCTTCCCTATTTTGTGTGTACTTACAAACCCAATGCACTCCACAAAAATTGACATGTTTATAGGAGACATTTTCATCATAACTAGTGCAATCATCATTAGTACTATGGATATTCAAGGAGTTCATACTAACAACATTGCAATCATGCTCATCATTCAAATATTTAGTGCCAAACATTTTAATGCATTCTTCTTCTAACACTTTGGCACAATTTTATTTTCCATCATACTCACGAAAGATATTAAAAAGATGAAGCGTGTGAGGTAAACTCAATTCCATTTTTTTGTAGTTTTCTTTTATAAACTAAACTAGTGCTAAAACAAGAAACAAAAAGATTCGATTGCAAGATCTAAAGATATACCTTCAAGCACTCACCTCCCCGGCAACGACGCCAGAAAAGAGCTTGATGTCTACTACACAACCTTCTTCTTATAGACGTTGTTGGGCCTCCAACTGCAGAGGTTTGTAGGACAGTAGCAAATTTCCCTCAAGTGTATGACCTAAGGTTTATCAATCCGTGGGAGGCGTAGGATGAAGATGTTCTCTCTCAAACAACCCTGCAACCAAATAACAAAGAGTCTCTTGTGTCCCCAACATACCCAATACAATGGTAAATTGTATAGGTGCACTAGTTAGGCAAAGAGATGGTGATACAAGTGCAATATGGATGGTAGATATCGGTTTTCATAAGCTGAAAATATAAAAACAAACAAGGTAGCAAGCGATAAAAGTGAGCGTAAACGGTATTGCAATGATAGGAAACAAGGCCTAGGGTTCATACTTTCACTAGTTCAAGTTCTCTCAACAATAACAACATAATTGGATCATATAACTATCCCTCAACATGCAACAAAGAGTCACTCCAAAGATACTAATAGCGGAGAACAAACGAAGAGAATATGGCAGGGCACGAAACCACCTCAAAGTTATTCTTTCCAATCAATCTGTTGGGCTATTCCAATAAGTGTCACAAACAGCCCTAGAGTTCGTACTAGAATAACACCTTAAGACACAAATGAACCAAAACCCTAATGTCACCTAGATACTCCAATGTCACCTCAAGTATCCGTGGGCATGATTATACGATATGCATCACACAATCTCAATTCATCTATTCAAACCAACACATAGAACCTCAAAGAGTGCCCCAAAGTTTCTACCGGAGAATCACGACGAAAACGTGTGCCAACCCCTATGCATTGGTTCATGGGCGGAACCCGCAAGTTGATCACCAAGACATACATCAAGTGAATCACGTGATATCCCATTGTCACCACAGATACGCACGACAAGACATACATCAAGTGTTCTCAAATCTTTAAAGACATAATCCGATAAGATTACTTCAAGGGGAAAACTCAATCCATTACAAGAGAGTAGAGGGGGAGAAGAAACATAAGATCCAACTATAATAGCAAAGCTCGCGATACATCAAGATCGTGTCAAATCAAGAACACGAGAGAGAGAGAGAGAGATCAAACACATAGCTACTGGTACATACCCTCAGCCCCGAGGGTGAACTACTCCCTCCTCGTCATGGAGAACGCCGGGATGATGAAGATGGCCACCGGTGAGGGTTCCCCCCTTCAGCAGGGTGCCAGAACAGGGTCCCGATTGACTTTTGGTGGCTACAGAGGCTTGCGGCGGCGGAACTCCCGATCTAATCTCTGTTCTGGAAGTTTTAGGGTACATAGGTATATATGGGTGCCGGAAGTACGTCGGTGGAGCTTCGGGGGCCCCACGAGGCAGGGGGAGCGCTCTAGGGGGTGGGCGCGCCCCCACCCTCGTGAGTACCTCCCTTGGCTCCTGACGTGGGGTCCAAGTCCATCTAGTAGCTTCCCTTCCAAAAATAACTTCTCTAGTTGATTTCATTCCGTTTCGTCTCCGTTTGATATTCCTTTTCTTCGAAACACTGAAATAGGCAAAAAAAACAGCAATTCTGGGCTGGGCCTCCGGTTAATAGGTTAGTCCCAAAAATAATATATAAGTGGATAATAAATCCCAATATTGCCCAAAACAGTAGATAATATAGCATGGAGCAATCAAAAATTATAGATACGTTGGAGACGTATCAGTCGTCGTGACATAGCACGCTTCGCTGACTTGGCGGCCACAGTACAGAAGTACTATGCGATGGAAAGCGCCTGGAAAACCCAAACAAACTTCTGGGATCCTCCGGCTCTCACTAAACCCCCCGTCCGAGCTAAAAGGGTGTACTCTCGCAAGTCACCCGACCCAATTACAAAGAAACAAAAGCCCACTACAGGGCGTGGAACCGTATTGGAGGGATGGCTCAATGGGCCATGCAAAATTCACAGTATAGCGGATACCATGCCAACGCATAGCCTTAGAGCATGTTGAGTACTCCGGCAGGTGGACAAGAGCGGCGAGGATATCCTCATCAACAATGCAACAGAGCACCATCCTGGGGGAAATAACAATACAATATTGACAGTCTTCGAGACCTTTGCCTCAAATAATAGGCGTAAGAGAGCACTCCGCAGCCTTGCCGAAGTCTGCCACGTGGCAGCAATAAATCCATGGAGTGATACGGCTATCACCTTCAATGCCAGTGACGAACCTAAATTCTGAACAGCCCGAGCACCAACCATCTTGGTCCTTAGTCCAATCGTGGACGTCTTCCGGCTTACTAAAGTGCTCATGGACGGCGGCAGCGGATTAAACCTCATCTATGAGGAGACTCCTCAAAAAATCAAAATAGACAGAAGCCGCATTGAGCAAAGTAGCATGACCTTCAGAGGAATCATCCCTAGTCGGGAAGCATGCTGTGCGGGAAAAATCACACTAGATGTGGTATTCGGCACGCCGGAGAATTATAGGTCCGAAGAAATCACATTCCAAGTGGCCTCGTTCAGTAGTGGATACCACGCCCTTTTAGGGCGGGAGGCATTCACGATCTTCCAAGCTATACCCCATTACGGGTACATGAAGCTCAAAATGCCAGGGCCCAATGGAATCATCACTCTAGCTAGTGATCCGGACATAGCACTCCGCGCTGAAAATAAAACTGCCACACTAGCCCTCGAGGCGTTATCCAAAGCCTTTGCGGCCGAAGAACTAACTGCACTGTGCTCCACAGTGGACAGGGACAACCTAATACTTGACAAAAGATCCAAGTCCACCTCTTTTAAACCAGCGGATGAAATAGTCAAATTCCAAGTCCATCCAACGGACCCTACAAAAACAGCATCCATCGGGGCACAGTTAAAACCCATAGTAGACGCCGCACTATGGGAGTTCTTGCGAAAGAATTAGGACATCTTTGCCTAGCATCCTTCAAACATGCCAGGAATCCCACGCAGGCTGGCCCAACATAGCCTTAACATTCTAACGGGGTTCAAGTCGGTCAAGCAAACTCTTCGGCGTTTCTCTGAGCCTAAGCAACAAGCCATGGGAGAGGAGCTAGCCAAGTTACTTGAGGCCGGATTCATTAGAGAAATAAAACATCCGGACTGGCTAGCAAACCTGGTGATGGTACCAAATAAGGACAAATCCTGGCGCCTATGTGTTGATTTCAAAGACCTTAACAAGGCTTGCCCCAAGGATCCCTTCCCCCTCCCCCGCATCGATCAAATTATCGACGCTACCGCAGGACACGATTCATTGTGTTTCCTCGACGCATACTCCGGATACCACCAAATTAAGACGGCGGAGTCCGATCAAGCCGCAACGACATTTATCACTCCATACGGCCCCTTCTGTTTTAACACCATGCCTTTCGGGCTTAAAAATGCCGGTGCAACCTATCAACGCATGATCCAGACATGCCTGGAAACACAAATCGGCAAAATAGTGGAGGCATACATAGACGATGTGGTCATTAAAACTAGACACGTCGAATCCCTAATAGACGACTTGAGGCTCACATTCGACAATCTCCGAACATACGACATCAAGCTCAATCCGGAAAAATGCGTTTTCAGCGTGCCTGCCGGAAAGCTCCTGGCTTCATCGTCTCCAGTAGAGGAATTGAAGCAAATCCGGCTGAAATCAGAGCTCTGTCATAGTTGGCTATCCCAACATACCTCAAGCAAATTCAGAAATTAACTGGATGCGTGGCTGGCTTAAGCCGCTTTATCTCCCGATTAGGAGAAAAGGCACTACCCCTTTATCGCCTTCTCCGGCGCACCAAACACTTCGAGTGGACGGATGCGACCACGGCCGGATTGGAAGAAATAAAAGCCATCTTGGCCACCAACCCAATCTTGGCCGCGCCAAATGTCGGCGAACCAATGTTGTTATATATAGCAGCAACACACCAAGTTGTAAGCGCCGTGCTCGTCATCGAACGAGAGACGGAAGGACATAAGTTCCCGCTTCAAAATCCGGTATACTATGTATCCACTGCCCTCACTCCATGCAAATCACGGTACCCACATTATCAAAAGATAGCATACGCGGTCTTCATGGCATCCCGGAAATTACGACACTACTTTCAAGAGTGTTCAATTACGGTGGTCACGGAAGTACCACTCAACGACATAATAAATAACCGCGATGCCACGGGCCGGAATGCTAAATGGGCTATCGAGCTCCTCCCGTTCGACATAACATATAAACCACGGCGAGCCATTAAGTCGCAAGTACTGGCTGATTTCGTCGCCGAATGGACGGAAGCCGAACTCCCTAAAGAGTACGGCACATACTCCAATTGGATCATGCACTTTGACGGTTCAAAGATGCTGGCCGGTCTGGGGGCAGGCGTCGTCCTGACATCCCCCACTGGAGATACAGTCCAATACGTACTCCAAATATTATACACAGACTCCAACAATGCAGCAGAATATGAGGCTCTGTTGCATGGTCTCCGGATAGCAGTCTCCATGTGCATACAACGCCTAGAGGTGCGTGGGGATTCGAACCTCGCAATATCTCAAATAAATGGAGACTTTGACGCCAAGGACCCAAAAATGGCGGCTTATCGCAACACCGTCCTCAAAATGTCAGCTCGGTTCGAGCGGCTTGAATTCCACCATGTGGTCCGGGAAAACAATCAAGCGGCGGATATCCTCGCCCGCATCGGCGCCAAGCGCGACCCTGTCTCACCTAATATCTTCTTGGAAAGGCTGTTTAAGCCATCTGTGGTATGGCAATGAGAGACTGGCAACAACCGTCCGGACCTGGCCACAACACCAGATACCGAACACTCTTGACATAATCGGAGGCCCTGCCACCAAAATAACGCCTTCGGCCCATGTTATTATGGCTGTCATCGCCTCGTGGACAGAACCCTTCTTGGCCTACCTAACTACGCAAGAACTCTCTGAGGACCCAAACAAGGCGCGCTGCATTGTGCGGCGATCTAAAGCCTACAAGGTCCACGAGGGAGAGTTTTATAAGAAAAGTGCTACCGGAGTACTTCAACGATGCATCTCCGAAGAGGAAGTGCGACAACTTTTGAAAGAAATTCATGCTGGACTTGGCGGCCACCACACCGCAGCTCGGGCCCTTGTAAGCAAGGCCTTTAGTATAGGTTTTTATTGGTCGACGGCCCGAGCAGACGCACATGACCTTGTCCAACGTTGCATCGGTTGCCAGCTTTTTGCAAACCGAAGCCATATGCCACCTACCGCACTCCAAACAATCCCCATCACTTGGCCCTTTGCTGTCTGGGGGCTTGATATGGTCGGACCCCTTAAAGGGGGAAGCCATAAGAAAAAATACCTATTGGTCATGGTGGATAAATTCACCAAATGGATAGAGGCCAAACCAGTTAAAACGACTGAGTCCGGACAAGTGATAGACTTCATATCCGGGGTTGTGCATCGTTAAGGCATCCCCCACAGCATCATCACCGATAATGACTTGAACTTTACAGCCGACGAGGTAAAACTCTGGTGTAGCAACATGGGCATTAAGCTCGATTATGCTTTTGTCTGTCACCCGCAAACTAATGGTCAAGTCGAGCGAGCAAATGGTCTTATCATGAGCGGCATTAAACCCAGATTAGTGCGATCTTTGAAGGAATCAGATACGCACTGGGTAGAGGAGCTCGACTCTATACTATGGGGGCTGCAGACCACGCTGAATCGCACTACCGGATACACACCGTTCTTTATGGTGAACGGCGCAGAGGCGGTACTGCCCTGCGACATAATTCATGACTCACCTCGAGTGCGCATGTACGAAGAGAAATAAGCCGAGCTTGATCGGCAGGACAGTTTGGACGCCCTGGAGGAGGAGCTTGACGTGGCAAAAGCCCGTTCTACATTCTATCAGCAACAGGCTCGAAGGTATCAAAGTAGAGAAGTACGGGGCCAAACTTACAATGTTGGCGAACTCGTTCTACGCCTACCGGAGAAGAAAAAGAACAAGCTCAAGCCCAAATGGGAGGGTCCCTTTATTATTGACCAAGTTTTGACCGGTCGAGCATACCGTCTGCGGGATGCATCGGACAATCGACTCGAGCCAAACCCATGGAACGCAGCCAGACTCCGAAGGCTCTACGCCTAGCGCCGGACTCTATGTTCGTCTCCTTACCTCCATCAATTTTTCATATATCCGTTATCTGTCTTTTCTTTCTTTCTTTCTTTCCTTTTTCTTCAAGGCCTTAAAAGGATAAAACGGGTCTTGACTACACAATCTGGACGCGCTAGGCATCGTCATTATACCCGGGGGCTTCTTATACAGAAGCTTAATATAGCTATGTTTCGAGCTCTATGCCCTCCGCACATGTGTTACTTTTCCACATGTACCTTTTCTTCGCCATTATATGCATCGGTATGACTTAAGTTTTGGCCAAGCTGGGTTGCCTGGCTCTTGTGTTTATGCCCTACGTTCCCGTTAATTTGGCTAGGGCATAAGGGGAGCACCTCTGCGATTGTTACTGCCGGGTCAGCCGGATGTGTACCTCAGACTGGGTGAAGCCGAAAGCTAGCGTTCTTAAGGGAATATTCGGTCGGTGAACAAAAGATGACTTTTATTTATTGTAATACATGACCCCAGATGTTTATATCCCGCGTCTCTTTTCGCAGTTCGGACATGCACATTAATGCATGCGTACCCAGGGAAAGGAACCCCTAACGGAACTATTCTCCCTGGAAGATGTTTCTTACTATCCATGTAATATAACATAGCTAGCTGGGTACTTGTCTGTTCAAGCGCTTATGACCCCTATGCCTGGTTTCCACGCGTACCCCGGTTTTTACATAACTGAGCAGGTATTCGGATACACTCCGGACTGCCGGGTCCAGAGGTTGAAGCGACAATATGTGTCAATTGAAGTACAAAGTCACTTAGACTGACTAAATTCTTCTTCTATACCATCCAACAGGCTGTCTAGCCTACAATCCTGTTGGGAATACTTTGCGGCTAATTTCACTTGGTCATACACCAAACTGACGGGGATTTCTTTCCCATCAGACCCCACAGGTCCGACCTCGGCCATGTGGTTCCGGTCAGCCTTGGTATATCGCGTCTTCACCATGGCCCAGGCTTCCCTTACACCTTGTCAGCAGGCTGATATCTTCCATAATCGGAAGCGCTGTCGCGCTCCCTTGAGCTTCTCTACAAGCTCCCCCAAGCCTCCCGGCAGGGAGGCGGATGGCCACAAGGCTTGGGCAAGGCCCTGCATCACCTGCCGAACTTGTTCGTGCAGTTGTGAGAGCTCTGGGAGAAGATCGCCTATAGATCCGGGCATCTCCTCCGCGGGACAACCCATCAACATACCTATAGATATAACTCTGTTAGCTGGTTTCTTCACCGAACCCTATAAAAGTTCATTCAATCACTTACTAAAAATGCCGCGTCGAAGCCGCTTATTCTCCTTTACGGAGTCAGCAAGCTGGGCTCGAACATCTTTCAGTTCAACGCCCAGCCGAGTATTGGCGTCTTGGAGATTGTTTTTCTCCCGCCTAACCTGCGTAAGCATGCGCTCGCCAGCCTTTAGCTGTTGTTGAGCATGTTGCTCATTCCCTCGCACGACCTTCGGATTCACTCTGGGATCATCTGCAGAATCTATTGTTAGATTTGCAAGTATGTCGAATACTAAATGGTACATGTTATTCTTTTCAATAGAAACAAGTGTTACTAGAGGGGGCCTTCTTGGACTCCTTCATTGCGGCAACTGCAGCCCGTAGCTGGTCTTTGCATTCCTCCAGCTCTCGAGACAACTGGGTATTCTTCTCAGTAAGAACCTATGCAAACAATGATCCTTAAATCAATTGTGCCAATTGTTTCAAGTCTCAGGGGCTACTGATATACATAATTATTAGATTTCCTTACCCGTATATCTTTTACGTACTGGTCCGTGGCTCTGGCAAGACCATTTTGAGCAGCTCGGATGTATGCGTCTCCTAAGTTGAAGACATTGATACATCTCCGTCGTATCTACTTTTCCAAACACTTTTGCCCTTGTTTTGGACTCTAACTTGCATGATTTGAATGGAACTAACCCGGGCTGACGCTGTTTTCAGCAGAATTGCCATGGTGTTATTTATGTGCAGAAACAAAAGTTCTCGGAATGACCTGAAACTTCACAGAACATCTTTTTGGAAATAATAAAAAATCCTTGCCAAATATGAAGATCAGGGGGCCCACACCCTGTCCACGAGGGTGGGGGGGCGCCTGCCCCCCTAGGGTGCGGCCCCCTACCTCGTGGGCCCTGTGAGGCTCCTACGACGCCAACTCCAACTCTATATATTTGCTTTCGGGGAGAAAAAATCAAGGAGAAGAAATAATCGCGTTTTATGATACGGAGCCACCGCCAAGCCCTAAAACCTCTCGGGAGGGCTGATCTGGAGTCTGTTCGGGGCTCCGGAGAGGGGGATTCGTCGCTGTCGTCATCATCAACCATCCTCCATCACCAATTTCATGATGCTCACCGACGTGTGTGAGTAATTCCATCGTAGGCTTGCTGGACGGTGATGGGTTGGATGAGATCTATCATGTAATCGAGTTAGTTTTGTTAGGGTTTGATCCCTAGTATCCACTATGTTCTGAGATTGATGTTGCTATGACTTTGCTATGCTTAATTGCTTGTCACTAGGGCCTGAGTGCCATGATTTCAGATCTGAACCTATTATGTTTTCATGAATATATGTGTGTTATTGATCCTATCTTGCAAGTCTATAGTCACCTACTATGTGTTATGATCCGGCAACCCCGAAATGACAATAATCGGGACCACTCCCGGTGATGACCATAGTTTGAGGAGTTCATGTATTCACTATGTGCTAATGCTTTGTTCCGGTTCTCTATTAAAAGGAGGCCTTAATATCCCTTAGTTTCCATTAGGACCCCACTGCCACGGGAAGGTAGGACAAAAGATGTCATGCAAGTTCTTTTCCATAAGCACGTATGACTATATTCGGAATACATGCCTACATTACATTGACGAATTGGAGCTTGTTCTATGTCACCCTATGTTATGCTTGTTACATGATGAACTGCATCCGGCATAATTATCCATCACCGATCCAATGCCTATGAGATTTTCTTATATTAGTTCTCGCTTATTTACTTTTTCGTTGCTGCTGTTACAATCACTACAAAATAACAAAAACATTACTTTTGCTTTCTTTACTTTTGTTACCGTACCACTATTATCATATTACTTTGCTACTAAATACCTTGCTGCAGATATTAAGTTATCCAGGTGTGGCTGAATTGACAACTCAGTTGCTAATACTTGAGAATATTCTTTGGCTCCCCTTGTGTCGAATCAACAAATTTGGGTTGAATACTCTACCCTCGAAAACTGTTGCGATCCCCTATAGTTGTGGGTTATCAAGACTATTTTCTGGCGCCGTTGCCGGGGAGCATAGCTCTATTCTTTGAGTCACTTGGGATTTATATCTGCTGGTCACTATGAAGAACTTGAAAGACGCTAAGACAACAATGTATCCCTCAACTATGAGGGGAGGTAAGGAACTGCCATCTAGCTCTGCACTTGATTCACCTTCTGTTTGAGTAAGCTTGTGACACCTAAACCTGCTTCTGTTATTCGTTCTGATATGTCACATGTTATTGATGATGCCACTTCTGTTATGCATGATACTTATGATGAAACTACTTCTATGCTTGATACTTCTGTGCCACTTGGTGAATTTCTTGATGAACAAATTGCTAGGGCTAGAGAGAAAGAAATTATTGAAACTGATTATATTGATGAAAGTGATGATGAAATATGCCTGCTATTCCTGAGGGTTATGTTTTTGATATGGAAGCTTCTACAGCTATTTTAGCTTGCAAAGATAGATATGAGTTGAGAAGGTTATTAGTTGAATGGAATAAGTAATCTCTTAAAGATAGAATGAAACCTGACCCTGCTTTTGCTACTTCACCTATTTGTGTTGCCGATAAGGATTATGAATTCTCTGTTGATCCTAATATAATTACTTTGGTTGAATCTGATCCTTTTCATGGTTATGAATCTGAAACTATTGTGGCACATCTTACTAAATTAAATGATATAGCCACCCTGTTTACTAATGATGAGAGATCTCCATACTTTTATATCCTTAAAATATTTCCGTTCTCATTAAAGGGTGATGCTAAGATATGGTTTAATTCTCTTGATCCTGGTTGTGTGCGTAGTCCCTAGGATATGATTTATTACTTCTCTGCTAAATCTTTCCCTCCTCATAAGAAACAAGCTGCTTTGAGGAAAATATACAACTTTGCGCAAATTGAAGAAGAGAGTCTCCCACAAGCTTGGGGGAGGCTTCTCAAGTTACTTAATGCTTTGCCTGATCATCCTCTTAAGAAAAATGAAATACTTGATATATTTTTATAATGGACTAACTGATGCTTCCAGAGATTACCTGGATAGTTTTGTTGGTTCTGTTTTCAGGGAAAGAACACCGGATGAAGCTGAAATCCTATTGAATAATACGTTGACAAATGAAAATAATTGGACACTTCCTGAGCCAGCTTCTGCTCCAATTACTGAGCCTATTCCAAAACCAACTCCAAATAAGAGAGGTGTTCTATTTCTCAGTCCCGAAGATATGCAAGAGGCAAAGAAATCTATGAAAGAAAAAGGTATTAAAGCTGAAGTTGTTAAGAATTTACCTCCTATTGAAGAAATACATGGCCTTAATCTACCGCCTTTTGAAGAAACATATGATCTTAATCCATTACCTATTGAAGAACCTCCTGGTCTTGATAACCCGACACAGGTAGTAAAGGTAAATTCTCTCTATAGATTTGATGAAGGTGATATTCCTCACTATAAGTCTGCTAGACAATGCTTAGAAGAGTTTGATAATTTTATTGCCAAACAAGAAAATTTTAATGCTTATTTTGGTAGAAAATAGAAATACAATTCAAATACGCTTAAACACTTGGGTGATTATATGGCTAATATTAGAGGTGAACTTAAACTCGCTAGAAAACGTGCTTCTATGGTTACCACTCAAGTAGACCAAGTACTTAAAGCTCAAAATGACTTGCTCAATGAAATGAATAGTAAGAAAAATGATTATGTTGTTAGAGTGGCTACTAGAACTGGTAGAATGACTCAGGAACCTTTGTATCCTAAAGGCTACCCTAAGAGAATTGAGCAAGATTCTCAGAGAAATAGTATTGATGTACCTAGTTCTTCTAAAAAGAAGAAAAAGAAAAATGATAGGACTTTGCAAACTTCTAGTGAACCTATTGCGGAACCACCTGAGAATCCAAATGATATCTCTATGTCTGATGTTGAAACACAATCTCGTAATGAACATGAACCTAATGAAAATGTTAATGATGATGTTCATGATGATGCTCAACCTAGTAATGATAATGATGTAGAAATTGAACCTGCTGTTGATCTTGATAACCCATAATCAAAGAATCAACGTTATGATAAGAGAGACTTTGTTGCTAGGAAACATGGTAAAGAAAGAGAACCATGGGTTCAGAAACCCATGCCTTTTCCTCCCAAACCATCCAAGAAAAAGGATGATGAGGATTTTGAGCGCTTTGTTGAAATGATTAGACCTAACTTTTTTCATATACGATTAACTGATATGCTCAAAATGAATCCTTATGCTAAGTATATGAAAGATATTGTTACTAATAAAAGAAAGATACCAAAAGCTGAAATTTCCACCATGCTTGCTAATTATACTTTTAAGGGTGGAATACCAAAGAAACTTGGAGATCTAGGAGTACCTACTATACCATGCTCCATTAAAAGAAACTATGTTAAAACTGCTTTATGTGATCTTGGAGCCAGTGTTAGTGTTATGCCTCTCTCTTTATATCGTAGACTTGACTTGAATAAGTTGACACCTACTGAAATATCTTTGCAAATGGCTGATAAATCAACTGCTACACCTGTCGGTATTTGTGAGGATGTGCCTGTTGTAGTTGCAAACGTTACTATTTTAACGAGCTTTGTTATTCTTGATATTCCCGAGGACGATAGTATGTGTATTATTCTTGGAAGACCTTTTTTCAATACTGCATGGGCTGTTATTGATTGCAACAAAGGCAATGTCACTTTTCATGTTAATGGTAATGAGCATATGGTACACTTTCCGAGGAAACAACCTCAAGTTCATAGTATCAACTCTATTGGAAAAATTCCATCGATTATTATTGGAGGTTTTAAATTTCCCCTTCCTACTGTCAAAAATAAATATGATATTCTTATTATAGGGGATGTGCATATCCCCGTTGAGGTAACATAGTGTTATTCGAAATTTCTCCGGTTTCATGTTATTCGGAATGAGTTCGTTAACAAGACTTGATCAACCTTGTTAGTGGATTCCTTTTGATGAGCATGAGATGGATGAAACTAGAAGGCACAACCTTCTATACCCTCTTTCTATTTTCTGTTATTTAGTTGAAATAAAGTAAAATAGTATTTTTCTGTCTGTTTTCTGATTTATCCGTGCAATATAAAAATACTCCAAAAATAAAAGTCCTCCAAATGCCCTGCCAATTTAATATGATTTTTTCTGGAATATTTGAGGATTTATGGGACTGAGAACACAGCAGGGGGGTCAACCACCTGGGCACGAGGGTGGAGGGTGCGCCCTACCCTCCAGGGCGTGCCCCCTGCCTCGTGGGCCCATGGTGGCCCTTCTCCACTTATTCCTACACCCATACAGTTCTTCTTCCTCCCACAAACACGAATAGCTAGCTCAAGCACGAGTTCTAGCTCACCTTGCTGTGATTTTCGATCTCCTTGCTCAAAGCACCTCTCACAAAACTGCTTGGGGAGATTGTTCCTTGGTATGTGACTCCTCCATTGGTCCAATTAGTTTTTTGTTCTAGTGCTTTTATTCATTGCAAATTTGTGCTGCCTAGGTGACCATGTTCTTGAGCTTGCATGTCAAATTTATATGGTTCTAAGTAGTTATAATGCATGATATATCCTCTAGACACTTGTAGGAGTAGTTTCTATCAATTTTGTTGAGCTTGGTTCTCTTTTGTTTGAAGTTACTAAAAATTTCAGAAATTTTTCAGAGGAAGAAGTATGTTTAGGAAAATGTTCCAAGGTGGTTCTTCAAGGAAGCAAGGACCCAGGCTTGCAACACGTGACGCTGATGAGGAGCCACCAAGGGACGCTCCAGTGCAGCCCTGTGAATGGCCTTCGGAAAATTTTATGGATCGAGCAGGAATCAAAGAGGAATTTAACGCATATTTGCGTAACACCGATCTTGTGAGCTTTGAGGCAGACAAATGCCCGCAGTACCATCATCTCACTAGTTCATTTGTGAGGAGGTTTGGATTTTCATCTTCACGTAATTCTCCAACAGTCATGTTTGATCTTCATGAAAAATCGTATACCATGGACTTAGAGGATTTCACTTCTGCTTGCAAACTTCCACAATGGGGTAGTGTTAGTGATCTCCGTAAATCTAAATTTAGAGGCTTTCTTGCTGATATAACTGTAGGGGAATCTGGAGATATAGCACAAGCTACGATAGGGAGCATTCGCTTTCCTTCTATACATTATTTTGCTCTCTTTATAGGTAGGTGCATAAATGGTAAAGATGAAGCATGTCATATGTGTGTGCCTGATCTCAGTATTCTTAGGAGTGCTGTGTTGGGGGACCAATCTTATAATTTTGCAGCCATCATTGCACATAGGTTGCATCATAATAGATTTAATGGAGATTTCTTTGGAGGAATTTATGCAACCCGCTTAGCTGATTTTCTTGATGTGGACGTTCGTGAGGATGATATGGAGTTGACTCCTACTTATTTAGATTTTAATTCTATGGTCCACCACCAGTTTGTTGAGAGGAATGAATCACCTCTCCAATATCGACTAATCTTCGACAAACGGCGTGTTGTCCGTATTAATCTCCCTGCTCCTGCCTTCTTTGATTATCAGGCAAAAGGAAGATATATTATTACCAGAGAGGAGGCAGATGAGTACGAGAGGAGGGCGGAGGCACATCGCCGCCACGCTGCAGCTCAGGAGGCGATAGCCGCTGCATCACAGTACGACCCCAACTACTATTATGGATATCCGCCAGGCCAACCGTGGCCATAGACCAACTTAGGCCAAAAGCCTAAGCTTGGGGGAGTACGTATTTCCCACCGACATTACATTTATGTTCACACACTCATTGCTAGATGTCGGTGCTCATAGTTTTTCACTGTAATATCCATGCTAGTTTATTTTCTTTTTCTTGCTTTCTTCTTGTGTGTTTGTTAAACCTTAAGAAAAACCAAAAAATTAGTAATAGCTTCTAGCTAGTTTACTTTCTTGCTGCAGTAGTAATTAAAAAGAAAACCTAAAAATATTTCCCGTTCTTCTTTTGCTTGTTGGGAGCTTTCCTGTGTAAATAGTTTCTTTTCTTTTCTTTTCTTTGGGGGTCGATAGGAGAAGACCATAATTAAATTGTTGAAGTGGCTCTTATATGCATTATTGTTGATTTAACCAAGAGCCCATATTGCCTTGTCTTCTCCTGTTTATTGAATGCTCGCGGATTCCAGCTTAGTCCAATGCACGTGCACGCTTATTATTATTCACCTCGTTCGGTCGTGTAAGTGAAAGGCAACTATGATGATATATGATAGACTGACTGAGATGAGAAAACCTGGTATGAACTCGACCTCTCTTGTTTTTGTAAATATGATGAGTTCATCGTTCTTGATTTAGCTTATTATGAATAAACATGTTTGCAATGACAATTAGAGATCATAGTTGCTCGTGTCATGCTTGATTAGCTATGAGTTATAATGGTTTACCTTGCGTGCCAACATGCTATTAAAATGGTTGTGATGTGGTATGATGGGATGGTATCCTCCTTTCAATGATTTAAGTGACTCGACTTGGCACATGTTCACGCATGTAGTTGAAACAAATCAACATAGCCTTCATGATATTTATGTTCATGGTGGATTATATCCTACTCATGCTTGCATCCAATGTTTATTAATTTTAATGCATGTTCATGGCTGTTGTCGCTCTCTAGTTGGTCGCTTCCCAGTCTTTTGCTAGCCTTCACCTGTACTAAGCTGGAATACTGCTTGTGCATCCAATCCCTTAAACCCCAAAGTTATTCCATATGAGTCCACTATACCTTCCTATATGCGGTATTTACCTGCCGTTCCAAGTAAATTTGTATGTGCCAAACTCTACACCGTCAAATAAACATTCTGTTTTGTATGCTCGAATAGCTCATGTATCAACTAGGGCTGCCCTTATCTTCCATGTTAAGCGGGTTATTCTCAAGAGGAGTGGACTCCGCTCCTCACTCACGAGAAAATGGCTGGTCACCGGGATGCCCAGTCCCATGCTTTATGCAAACTAAATCAAATTAATTGCAAACAAAACTCCCTCGGGACTCTTGTTAGTTGGAGGCACTCGTTGTTTCGAGCAAGCCATGGATTGATGCTTGTTGGTGGAGGGGGAGTATAAACTTTACCATTCTGTTTGGGAACCACCTATAATGTGTGTAGCATGGAAGATATCACCATCTCTTAGTTGTTATGTTGGCAATGAAAGTATGCCGCTCAAAATATTATTTATCTCTATTTCAAAACCGAGCTCTGGCACCTCTACAAATCCCTGCTTCCCTCTGCGAAGGGCCTATATATTTACTTTTATGTTGAGTCTCCACCCTCTTATTAAAGCACTAGCTGGAGAGCACCGCTGTCATTTGCTTCCATTACTATCAATTTATATTGGGTATGACTATGATTGGATCTCTTTTACCATGAATTACAATGTCTAGTCAGTCCTTGATCTTTAAAGGTGCTCTGCATTTATGTTTTGCGGTCTCAGAAAGGGCTAGCGAGATACCATCTTATTATATCATATCATGATTCTTTTGAGAAAGTGTTGTCATCCGAGATTTATTATTATTGCTTGCTAGTTGATTATGCTATTGATATGAGTAAATATGAGACCTGAGAATTATTGCAAATGTGGTTAGTCATAATCTTTGCGGAAAACTTGAATGCTGGCTTTACATATTTACAACAACAAGAGCAAACAAAGTTTGTAAAAGTTTTTCTTTATCACTTTCAGTTTATCAACTGAATTGCTTGAGGACAAGCAAAGGTTTAAGCTTGGGGGAGTTGATACGTCTCCGTCGTATCTACTTTTCCAAACACTTTTGCCCTTGTTTTGGACTCTAACTTGCATGATTTGAATGGAACTAACCCGGACTGACGCTGTTTTCAGCAGAATTGCCATGGTGTTATTTATGTGCAGAAACAAAAGTTCTCAGAATAACCTAAAACTTCATGGAACATCTTTTCGGAAATAATAAAAAATCCTTGCCAAATATGAAGACCAGGGGGCCCACACCCTGTCCACGAGGGTGGGCGGCGCGCCCCCTACCTCGTGGGCCCCCTGAGGCTCCTCCGACGCCAACTCCAACTCTATATATTTGCTGCCGGGGAGAAAAAAATCAAGGAGAAGAAATAATCGTGTTTTACGATACGGAGCCACCACCAAGCCTTAAAACCTCTCGCGAGGGCTGATCTGGAGTCTGTTCGGGGCTCCGGAGAGGGGGATTCATCACCGTCGTCATCAGCAACCATCCTCCATCACCAATTCCATGATGCTCACCGCCGTGTGTGAGTAATTCCATCGTAGGCTTGCTGGACGGTGATGGGTTCGATGAGATCTATCATGTAATTGAGTTAGTTTTGTTAGGGTTTGATCCCTACTATCCACTATGTTCTAAGATTGATGTTGCTATGACTTTGCTATGTTTAATGCTTGTCACTAGGGCCCGAGTGCCATGATTTCAGATCTGAACCTATTATGTTTTCATGAATATATGTGTGTTCTTGATCCTATGTTGCAAGTCTATAGTCACCTACTATCTGTTATGATCCGGCAGCCCCGAAGTGACAATAATCGGGACCACTCCCGGTGATGACCATAGTTTGAGGAGTTCATGTATTCACTATGTTCTAATGCTTTGTTCCGGTTCTCTATTAAAAGGAGGCCTTAATATCCCTTAGTTTCCATTAGGACCCCGCTGCCACGGGAGGGTAGGACAAAAGATGTCATGCAAGTTCTTTTCCATAAGCACGTATGACTATATTCGGAATACATGCCTACATTACATTGACGAATTGGCGCTAGTTCTATGTCACCCTATGTTATGCTTGTTACATGATGAACCGCATCCGGCATAATTATCCATCACCGATCCAATGCCTACGAGCTTTTCCTATATTGGTTCTCGCTTATTTACTTTTTCGTTGCTGCTGTTACAATCACTACAAAATAACAAAAACATTACTTTTGCTTTCTTTACTTTTGTTACCGTACCACTATTATCATATTACTTTGCTACTAAATACCTTGCTGCAGATATTAAGTTATCTAGGTGTGGCTGAATTGACAACTCAGTTGCTAATACTTGAGAATATTCTTTGGCTCCCCTTGTGTCGAATCAACAAATTTGGGTTGAATACTCTACCCTCGAAAACTATTGCGATCCCCTATACTTGTGGGTTATTAGGAATCGAACGCCTCTTGGGAGAAACAAGCGTCACGAAGTACGACCCGATGACGCCTGTGATTCATGGCACTCTCCACTTCGGAATTCGTAGCGGACAGCCTATCGCATCCTCTATAGGAGGAACATCCGGTCAAGGTTGTCAGAATCGTGATTTTGAATCGGATCGGAGCTCTGATGGTAGAATCGTAAATCGTAGAATCTTCACTACCAGGATCGTAGAAACGTAGATTTTATGAACTAAAATCGTAGAATCAGTTGGGTAAGTTTGGATCGTAAATTCGTAGAATCGTATAGCAGAATCGCGATTCTAACAACCTTGCATCCGGTGTTGGCCCCATGTTAATGTCCGCCTCTAAGTCCGGCTCTGGGGCCCGACTTGTGGAGGCGTGGCCGGGAACCTCTCCAGATATAGTCCGGCGAGCGTTTTTCCTACTAGGAAACATGGGCATTATTATATTTTAAAAGACGACAACCACGGAGCGGGGTTCTTTTTCATACCTCTGCAGCGGCGTCTCAGTCTTGACCGCCTTCCTTTTAAGCCTACCCGGCTTCGGTGATCCTTGTTGGTGAGTCACTGCGGGTTCGGCACGGCGTCCCGAGGGCCTTCCCTATAAGACACCATATGTGTGTGGTAGGTGAACTGCAGAAAAAGGGATCCTTCTCGGAAGTTGGGACTCCGGTTTTACTTACATGTGATGCAGGGAGTAGTCCAGGATAATCGGCTATGATGGCCACCATGGCACCGTCGCAGCTTAATTGATAGAAAGTTCTATCAATAAGCTCCACAAATGTGTCCGGATCTTCTTCGAGTCCGGGGTCGAGGGCCCGGTCAGGGTCCTCTGGTTGTGGAGGCGGGCTGTGGACCTCCCTCATAGCTTTTCGCAGTTCCTGCTATGATATGGCAAGATAAATACTTATGACAAAGAATGTGGGAGGGTTTGGAGTAAAAAGTAGCAGCTCACCCAGCTTGGGGGGTTGTACATGGAGAATCCATCCCGTGGCTTAATGCGGATGAACTCCTCTTCCTCTTCTTTGTACAAATCGGACATAATTTTTGCTAAGGCAGCGACTAAATACAGACCCTTACGACCGCAGCGGGTGGCATCGTATTCTCCATTGAAGTGCCACATGGGTTGCCCCCGATATTGAAGTGGCTGCACCCCCCGCATTATACATATTGACATAACCTCGATTATTGTCAATACTGATTGGGCCAGCGTCTTTATCCGGCCCATCAGGTAAAGGACTTCTCCGTTATCTTCCTCCTGGGGGCTCTTAGGGCGCCAGCTGCGGCGTTTCTTCAAGGGGGCGTTGTCGAACTCAGGAAGGCCCATCCGAATAGGTTCCAGAAGGGGAACGTCCTCCATGTAAAACCATTCCAAAGGCCAGTCTTCGGATGCCTTCTTCAGAGTTCCAGACAAGTATTCGGCCCCGGCGATGCGCCATATCTCGGCTCCGCCCACTTGATATATTCACCCCTCCTGTGTACGGGGTACGAGGCAGAATAGCCTCTTCCATAGCTCAAAATGAGCTTCGCAGCCCAAAAACATCTCGCAAAGGGCTACGTAGCCAGCGATATGTAGTATAGAGGCAGGAGTAAAGTTATGCAGCTGGAGGCCGTAGTGAAGGAAATATGCCCTAGAGGCAATAATAAAGTTATTATTTATTTCCTTATATCATGATAAATGTTTATTATTCATGCTAGAATTGTATTAACCGAAACATAATACATGTGTGAATACATAGACAAACAGAGTGTCACTAGTATGCCTCTACTTGACTAGCTCGTTAATCAAAGATGGTTATGTTTCCTAACCATAGACATGTGTTGTCATTTGATTAACGGGATCACATCATTAGGAGAATGATGTGATTGACATGACCCATTCCGTTAGCTTAGCACCCGATCGTTTAGTATGTTGCTATTGCTTTCTTCATGACTTATACATGTTCCTATGACTATGAGATTATGCAACTCCCGTTTACCGGAGGAACACTTTGTGTGCTACCAAACGTCACAACATAACTGGGTGATTATAAAGATGCTCTACAGGTGTCTCCAAAGGTACATGTTGGGTTGGCGTATTTCGACATTAGGATTTGTCACTCCGAATGTCGGAGAGGTATCTCTGGGCCCTCTCGATAATGCACATCACTTAAGCCTTGCAAGCAATGCAACTAATGAGTTAGTTGCGAGATGATGTATTACGGAACAAGTAAAGAGACTTGTCGGTAATGAGATTGAACTAGGTATTGAGATACCGACGATCGAATCTCGGGCAACTAACATACCGATGACAAAGGGAACAACGTATGTTGTTATGCGGTCTGACCGATAAAGATCTTCGTAGAATATGTGGGAGCCAATATGAGCATCCAGGTTCCGCTATTGGTTATTGACCGGAGACGTGTCTCGGTCATGTCTACATTGTTCTCGAACCCGTAGGTTCCGCACGCTTAACGTTACGATGACAGTTTCATTATGAGTTTATATGTTTTGATGTACCGAAGGTTGTTCGGAGTCTCGGATGTGATCACGGACATGACGAGGAGTCTCGAAATGGTCGAGACATAAAGATTGATATATTGGACGACTATATTCGGACACCGGAAATGTTCTGGGTGGTTTCGGAGAAAACCGGAGTGCCGGAGGGGTTACCGGAACCCCCGGGGGAAGTATTGGGCCTTAGTGGGCCTGAGGGGAGAGAGAGGGCAGCAGCCTAGGAGGTGGCACGCCCCTCCCATGAGGAGTCCGAATTGGACTAGGGGAGGGGGGCGCGGCCCCTCTTTCCCTCTCCCTCTCCCTCTCTTTCCTTCCCCCTTCTCTCTTCCTAGTTGGACTAGGAAAGGGGAGTCCTACTCCTACTAGGAGGAGGACTCCCCCCCTCCTTGGCGCGCCCCAAGGTCCGGCCGACCTCCCCCCTTGCTCCTTTATATACGGGGGCAGGGGGCACCTCTAGACACACAAGTTGATCTTCGTGATCGTTCTCTTAGCCGTGTGCGGTGCCCCCCTCCATGATAATCCTCGATAATATTGTAGCGGTGCTTAGGCGAAGCCCTGGGACGGTAGAACATCAACATCGTCACCACGCCGTCGTGCTGACGGAACTCATCCTCGACACTTTGCTGGATCGGAGTCCGGGGATCGTCATCGAGCTGAACGTGTGCTAAAACTCAGAGGTGCCGTAGATTCGGTGCTTGATCGGTCGGGCTGTGAAGACGTACGACTACATCAACCGCGTTGTCATAACGCTTCCGCTGTCGGTCTACGAGGTTACGTAGACAACACTCTCCCCTCTCGTTGCTATGCATCACCATGATCTTGTGTGTGCGTAGGAAACTTTTTGAAATTACTACGTTCCCCAACAGTGGTATCAGAGCCTAGGTTTTATGTGTTGATGTTATATGCACGAGTAGAACACAAGTGAGTTGTGGGCGATATAAGTCATACTGCTTACCAGCATGTCATACTTTGGTTCGGCGGTATTGTTGGATGAAGCGGCCCGGACCGACATTACGCGTACGCTTACGCGAGACTGGTTCTACCGACGTGCTTTGCACACAGGTGGCTGGCGGGTGTCAGTTTCTCCAACTTTAGTTGAACCGAGTATGGCTACGCCCGGTCCTTGCGAAGGTTAAAACATCACCAACTTGACAAACTATCATGTTGGTTTTGATGCGTAGGTAAGAACGGTTCTTGCTAAGCCCGTAGCAGCCACGTAAAACTTGCAACAACAAAGTAGAGGACGTCTAACTTGTTTTTGCAGGGCATGTTGTGATGTGATATGGTCAAGACGTGATGCTATATTTTATTGTATGAGATGATCATGTTTTGTAACCAAGTTATCGGCAACTGGCAGGAGCCATATGGTTGTCGCTTTATTGTATGCAATGCAATCGCCCTGTAATGCTTTACTTTATCACTAAGCGGTAGCGATAGTCATAGAAGCATAAGGTTGCCGAATCGACAACGATGCTACGATGGAGATCAAGGTGTCGCGCCGGTGACGATGGCAATCATGGAGGTGCTTCGGAGATGGAGATCACAAGCACAAGATGATGATGGCCATATCATATCACTTATATTGATTGCATGTGATGTTTATATTTTATGCATCTTATCTTGCTTTGATTGACGGTAGCATTATAAGATGATCTCTCAGTAAATTTCAAGATAAAAGTGTTCTCCCTGAGTATGCACCGTTGCCAAAGTTCGTCGTGCCCAGACACCACGTGACGATCGGGTGTGATAAGCTCTACGTCCATCTACAACGGGTGCAAGCCAGTTTTGCACACGCAGAATACTCAGGTTAAACTTGACGAGCCTAGCATATGCAGATATGGCCTCGGAACACTGAGGCCGAAAGGTCGAGCGTGAATCATATAGTAGATATGATCAACATAAAGATGTTCACCATTGAAAGCTACTCCATTTCACGTGATGATCGGTTATGGTTTAGTTGACTTGGATCACGTGATCACTTAGAGGATTAGAGGGATGTCTATCTAAGTGGGAATTCTTAAGTAATATGATTAATTGAACTTAATTTATCATGAACTTAGTACCTGATAGTGTCTTGCTTATCTATGTTGATTGTAGATAGATGGCCCGTGTTGTTGTTGTTGGAAATATGCCATAGAGGCAATAATAAATGGATTATTATATTTCCTTGTTCATGATAATTGTCTATTGTTCATGCTATAATTGTATTGTTCGGAAATCATAATACATGTGTGAATACATAGACCACAATGTGTCCCTAGTAAGCCTCTAGTTAACTAGCTCGTTGATCAATAGATAGTCGTGGTTTCCTGACTATGGACATGGGGATGTCATTGATAACGGGATCACATCATTAGGAGAATGATGTGATGGACAAGACCCAAACCTAAGCATAGCACAAAAGATCGTATAGTTCGTTTGCTAGAGCTTTTCTGAATGTCAAGTATCATTCCTTAGACCATGAGATTATGCAACTCCCGGATACCGTAAGAGTGCTTTGGGTGTATCAAACGTCACAACGTAATTGGGTGACTATAAAGGTGCACTACAGGTATCTCCGAAAGTATCTGTTGGGTTGGCATGAATCGAGACTGGGATTTGTCACTCCGTGTGACGGAGAGGTATCTCTGGGCCCACTCGGTAAGACATCATCATAATGAGCTCAATGTGATCAAGGTGTTGTTCACGGGATGATGTATTACAGGAACGAGTAAAGAGACTTGCCGGTAACGAGATTGAACAAGGTATCGGTATACCGACGATCGAATCTCGGGCAAGTATCGTACCGATGGACAAAGGGAATTGAGTACGGGATTGATTAAAGTCCTCGACATCGTGGTTCATCCGATGAGATCATCGAGGAGCATGTGGGAGCCAACATGGGTATCCAGATCCCGCTGTTGGTTATTGACCGGAGATCATCTCGGTCATGTCTGCATGTCTCCCGAACCCGTAGGGTCTACACACTTAAGGTTCGGTGACGCTAGGGTTGTTAAAGATATTAGTATGCAGCAAACCGAAGGTTGTTCGGAGTCCTGGATGAGATCCCGGACATCACGAGAGGTTCCAGAGTGGTCCGGAGGTAAAGATTTATATATGGGAAGTTGTTGTACGGACACCGGAAAGTCTCGGGGGCATATCGGTATTGTACCGGGGCCACCGGAGAGGCACCGGGGGTCCACCTTGAGGGGCCAGCCCTCTCGGAGGGCCTCATGGGCCACAAGGGGCAGGGAACCAGCCCCTGGAGGGCTGGGCGCACCCCCTTCCCTTGGGCGCATGCGCCTATGGTTGGGGGGAAACCCTAGTGGGGGCGCCCCCCTTGCTTGGGGGGCAAGCCCCCCACCCTTGGCCACCGCCCCCTGGAGATCCATCTCCAGGGCTGCGCCCCCCCTTAGGGGGCCTATATAAAGGGGGGAGGGAGGGCAGCCGCACCCCTGCTGCATTGGCGCCTCCCTCTCCCCGTTACACCTCTCCCTCTCTCCACAGAAGCTTGGCGAAGCCCTGCTGGAACTCTGCTGCATCCACCACCACGCCGTCGTGCTGCTGGATCTTCATCAACCTCTCCTTCCCCCTTGCTGGATCAAGAAGGAGGATACGTCGATCATCCCGTACGTGTGTTGAACGCGGAGGTGCCGTCCTTTCGGCGCTGGTCATCGGTGATTCGGATCACGGCGAGTACGACTCCATCATCCACGTTCTCCTTGAACGCTTCCGTTGCGATCTACAAGTGGTATGTAGATGCTCTCCTATCCCCTCGTTGCTAGAATACTCCATGGATAGATCTTGGTGATGCGTAGGAAAATTTTAATTTCTGCTACGATCCCCAACAGTGGCATCATGAGCTAGGTCTATGCGTAGTTTCTATGCACGAGTAGAACACAAAGTAGTTGTGGGCGTCGAATTGTCAATTCTTCTTGCCGTTACTAGTCCTATCTTGGTTCAGCGGTATTGTGGGATGAAGCGGCCCGGACCAACCTTACACGTACGCTTACATGAGACCGGTTCCACCGACTGACATGCACTAGTTGCATAAGGTGGCTGGCGGGTGTCTGTCTTTCCCACTTTAGTTGGATCGGATTCGATGAACAGGGTCCTTATGAAGGGTAAATAGAGATTGACAATTCACGTTGTGGTTTTAACGTAGGTAAGAAGCGTTCTTGCTAGCAACCTATAACAGCGACGTAAAAACTTGCAACAACAATTAGAGGACGTCTAACTTGGTTTTGCAGCAAGTGCTTTGTGATGTGATATGGCCAGAAGTTGTGATGAATCATGTATGTGATGTATGAGATGATCTTGTTATTGTAATAGGAATCACGACTTGCATGTCGATGAGTATGACAACCGGCAGGAGCCATAGGAGTTGTCTTTATTTATTTATGACCTGCGTGTCAACTTAAATCGTCATGTAATTACTTTACTTTATTGCTAAAGCGTTAGCCATAGTAGTAGAAGTAATAGTTGACGTGACAACTTCACGAAGACACGATGATGGAGATCATGATGATGGAGATCATGGTGTCATGCCGGTGACGACGATGAACATGGCGCCCCGAAGATGGAGATCAAAGGAGCGAAATGATGTTGGCCATATCATGTCACTATTTGATTGCATGTGATGTTTATCATGTTTTTACATCTTGTTTGCTTAGAACGACAGTAGCATAAATAAGATGATCCCTCATTAAAATATCAAAAATGTGTTCTCCCTAACTGTGCACCGTTGCTAAGGTTCGTCGTTCCGAAGCACCACCTGATGATCGGGTGTGATAGCTCCTTACGTTCGCATACAACGGGTGTAAGCCAGATTTACACACGCAATACACTTAGGTTGGATTGACGAGCCTAGCATCTACAGACATGGCCTCGGAACACGGAGGACCGAAAGGTCGAACATGAGTCGTATAGAAGATACGATCAACATGGAGATGTTCACCGATGATGACTAGTCCGTCTCACGTGATGATCGGACACGGCCTAGTTGACTCGGATCATGTATCACTTAGATGACTAGAGGGATGTCAAATCTGAGTGGGAGTTCATTCATTAATTTGATTAGATGAACTTAATTATCATGAACTTAGTCTAAATCTTTACAATATGTCTTGTAGATCAAATGGCCCACGCTAATGTCACCCTCAACTTCAACGCGTTCCTAGAGAAAACCAAGCTGAAAGATGATGGCAGCAACTATGCGGACTGGGTCCGGAACCTGAGGATCATCCTCATAGCTGCCAAGAAAGATTATGTCCTAGAAGCACCGCTAGGTGATGCACCATTCCCAGCAAACCAGGACGTTATGAACGCCCATCAGTCTCGTGCTGATGATTACTCCCTCTTTCAGTGCGGCATGCTTTACAGCTTAGAACCGGGGCTCCAAAAGCGTTTTGAGCAACACGGAGCATATGAGATGTTCGAGGAGCTGAAATTGATTTTCCAAGCTCATGCCCGGGTCGAGAGATATGATGTCTCCGACAAGTTCTTTAGCTGTAAGATGGAGGAGAATAGCTCTGTCAGTGAACACATACTCAAGATGTCTGGGTTGCACAACCGCTTGACTCAGCTGGAAGTTAATCCCCCGGATGAGGCGGTCATTGACAGAATCCTTCAGTCGCTCCCACCTAGCTACAAGAGCTTTGTGATGAACTACAATATGCAGGGGATAGAAAAGACCATTCCCGAGTTGTATTCAATGCTGAAATCTGCAGAGGTGGAGGTCAAAAGGGAACATCAAGTGTTGATGGTGAATAAAACCACTAAGTTCAAGAAAGGCAAGGGTAAGAAGAACTTCAAGAAGGACGGCAAGGAGGTTGCTGCGCCTGGTAAATCAGTTGCCAGGAAGAAGTCAAAGAATGGACCCAAACCTGAAACTGAGTGCTTTTATTGCAAGGGAACTGGTCACTGGAAGCGGAATTGCCCCAAGTACTTAGCGGATAAGAAGGCCGGCAACACTAAAGGTATATGTGATATACATGTAATTGATGTGTACCTTACCAGTGCTCGTAGTAGCTCCTGGGTATTCGATACCGGTGCCGTTGCTCATATTTGTAACTCAAAACAGGAGCTGCGGAATAAACGGAGACTGGCGAAGGACGAGGTGACGATGCGCGTCGGGAATGGTTCCAGGGTCGATGTGATCGCCGTCGGCACGCTACCTCTACATTTACCTACATGATTAGTTTTAAACCTCAATAATTGATATTTAGTGCCAAGTTTGAGCATGAACATTGTATCTGGATCTCGTTTAATACGAGATGGCTACTCATTTAAATCTGAGAATAATGGTTGTTCTATTTATATGAGTGATATGTTTTATGGTCATGCTCCGATGGTTAATGGTTTATTCTTAATGAATCTCGTGCGTGATAATACACATATTCATAGTGTGAATACCAAAAGGTGTAAAGTTGATAAGGATAGTCCCACATACTTGTGGCACTGCCGCCTTGGTCACATTGGTGTCAAGCGCATGAAGAAGCTCCATGCTGATGGACTTTTAGAGTCTCTCGATTATGAATCATTTGACACGTGCGAACCATGCCGCATGGGCAAAATGACCAAGACTCCATTCTCAGGGACAATGGAGCGAGCAACCAACTTGTTGTAAATCATACATACAGATGTGTGTGGTCCAATGAGCGTTGATGCTCGCGGAGGCTATCGTTATGTTCTCACTCTCACTGATGATTTGAGTAGATATGGGTATGTCTACTTAATGAAACACAAGTCTGAGACCTTTGAAAAGTTCAAGGAGTTTCAGAGTGAGGTTGAGAATCAACGTGACAGAAAAATAAAGTTCTTACGATCAGATCGTGGGGGAGAATATTTAAGTCATGATTTTGGCACACACTTAAGAAAATGTGGAATCGTTTCACAACTCACGCCGCCTGGAACACCTCAGCGTAACGGTGTGTCCGAACGTCGTAATCGCACTCTATTGGATATGGTGCGGTCTATGATGTCTCTCACAGATCTACCGCTATCATTTTGGGGATACGCTCTAGAGACAGCCGCATTCACTTTAAATAGGGCACCGTCTAAATCCGTTGAGACGACACCATATGAATTATGGTTTGGAAAGAAACCTGAGCTATCGTTTCTGAAAGTTTGGGGTTGCGATGCTTATGTCAAGAAACTTCAACCTGAAAAGCTCGAACCCAAATCGGAAAAATGCGTCTTCATAGGATATCCCAAAGAAACAGTTGGGTATACCTTCTACCTCAGATCCGAAGGCAAGATCTTTGTTGCCAAGAACGGGTCCTTTCTAGAGAAAGAGTTTCTCTCGAAAGAAGTAAGTGGGAGGAAAGTAGAACTTGATGAAGTACTACCTCTTGAAAGTCAGAGTAGCGCAGCTCAGGAAAATGTTCATGTGGTACCTGCACCGATTCAAGAGGAGGTTAATGATGATGATCAAGATACTTCTGATCAAGCTCCTACTGAACTTCATAGGTCCACAAGGACGCGTTCCGCACCAGAGTGGTACGGCAACCCTGTCCTAGAAATCATGTTGTTGGACAACGGTGAACCTTCGAACTATGAAGAAGCGATGGCGGGCCTAGATTCCGACAAATGGCTAGAAGCCATGAAATCCGAGATAGAATCCATGTATGAAAACAAAGTATGGACTTTGAATGACTTGCCCGATGATCGGCGAGCCATAGAAAATAAATGGATCTTTAAGAAGAAGACAGACGCGGATGGTAATGTGACCATCTATAAAGCTCGACTTGTCGCTAAGGGTTATCGGCAAGTTCAAGGGGTTGACTATGATGAGACTTTCTCTCCCGTAGCAAAGCTAAAGTCTGTCCGAATCATGTTAGCAATTGCCGCATACTATGATTATGAGATATGGCAAATGGACGTCAAAATGGCATTCCTTAACGGCTTCCTTAAGGAAGAATTGTATATGATGCAGCCGGAAGGTTTTGTCGTTCCTAAGAATGCTAACAAAGTATGCAAGCTCCAGCGCTCTATCTATGGGCTGGTGCAAGCATCTCGGAGTTGGAACATTCGCTTTGATGAGATGATCAAAGCGTTTGGGTTTATGCAGACTTATGGAGAAGCCTGCGTTTACAAGAAAGTGAGTGGGAGCTCCGTAGCATTTCTCATATTATATGTGGATGACATACTATTGATGGGAAATGATATAGAATTCTTGGAAAGGATAAAGGCCTATTTGAACAAGTGTTTTTCAATGAAGGACCTTGGAGAAGCTGCTTATATATTAGGCATCAAGATCTATAGTGATAGATCGAGACGCCTCATCGGTCTTTCACAAAGTACGTACCTTGACAAGATTTTGAAGAAGTTCAAAATGGATCAGTCCAAGAAGGGGTTCTTGCCTGTGTTGCAAGGTGTGCGATTGAGCACGGCTCAATGCCTGACCACGGCAAAAGATATAGAAGAGATGAGTGTCATCCCCTATGCCTCAGCCATAGGGTCTATTATGTTTGCCATGCTGTGTACCAGACCCGATGTAAACCTTGCCGTAAGTTTGGTAGGTAGGTACCAAAGTAATCCCGGCAAGGAACACTGGACAGCGGTCAAAAACATCCTGAAGTACCTGAAAAGGACTAAGGATATGTTTCTCGTTTATGGAGGTGCCGAAGAGCTCGTCGTAAAGGGTTACGTCGACGCTAGCTTCGACACAGATCTGGATGACTCCAAGTCACAAACCGGATACGTGTATATTCTGAATGGAGGGGCAATAAGCTGGTGCAGTTGCAAGCAAAGCGTCGTGGCGGGATCTACATGTGAAGCAGAGTATATGGCAGCCTCGGAGGCAGCACAAGAAGCAGTCTGGGTGAAGGAGTTCATTACCGACCTAGGAGTCATACCCAATGCGTCGGACCCGATGACTCTCTTCTGTGACAACACTGGAGCAATTGCCCTTGCGAAGGAGCCCAGGTTTCACAGGAAGACAAGGCATATCAAGCGTCGCTTCAACTCCATTCGTGAAAGTGTTCAAAATGGAGACATAGAGATTTGTAAAGTACATACGGACCTGAATGTGGCAGATCCGTTGACTAAACCTCTCCCTAGATCAAAACATGATAAACACCAAAATTCCATGGGTGTGCGATTCATCACAATGTAACTAGACTATTGTCTCTAGTGCAAGTGGGAGACTGTTGGAAATATGCCCTAGAGGCAATAATAAATGGATTATTATATTTCCTTGTTCATGATAATTGTCTATTGTTCATGCTATAATTGTATTGTTCGGAAATCATAATACATGTGTGAATACATAGACCACAATGTGTCCCTAGTAAGCCTCTAGTTAACTAGCTCGTTGATCAATAGATAGTCGTGGTTTCCTGACTATGGACATGGGGATGTCATTGATAACGGGATCACATCATTAGGAGAATGATGTGATGGACAAGAACAAACCTAAGCATAGCACAAAAGATCGTATAGTTCGTTTGCTAGAGCTTTTCTGAATATCAAGTATCATTCCTTAGACCATGAGATTATGCAACTCCCGGATACCGTAAGAGTGCTTTGGGTGTATCAAACATCACAACGTAACTGGGTGGCTATAAAGGTGTTGGGGAACGTAGTAATTTCAAAAAAATTCCTACGCACACGCAAGATCATGGTGATGCATAGCAACGAGAGGGGAGAGTGTTGTCTACGTACCCTCGTAGACCGAAAGCGGAAGCGTTATATCAACGCGGTTGATGTAGTCGTACGTCTTCACGATCCGACCGATCCAAGCACCGTTACTCCGGCACCTCCGAGTTCTTGGCACACGTTCAGCTCGATGACGTTCCCCGGGCTCCGATCCAGCAAAGCTTCGGGGAAGAGTTCCATCAGCACGACGGCGTGGTGACGATCTTGATGTTCTACTGTCGCAGGGCTTCGCCTAAGCACCGCTACAATATGACCGAGGTGGAATATGGTGGAGGGGGGCACCGCACACGGCTAGAGAATGATCTCAAGGATCAACTTGTATGTCTTGGGGTGCCCCCTGCCCCCGTATATAAAGGAGCAAGGGGGGAGGGCCGGCCGGCCCTAGGGGCGCGCCAAGGGAGGGGGAGTCCTCCTCCTAGTGGGAGTAGGACTCCCCTTTCCTAGTCCAACTAGGAGGGGGAAGGGGGAAAGGAAGGAGAGGGAGAGGGAGAGGGAAAGGGGGGCCACGCCCCCCCCCCTCCTTGTCCAATTCGGACTCCTCATGGGGGGGCGCCACCTCCTGGTGCGGCCCTCTCTCTCCCCTCGTGGCCCAATAAGGCCCATACTTCCCCAGGGGGGTTCCGGTAATCCCTCCGGCACTCCGGTAATATCTGAAACCTCTCGGAACCATTCCGATGTCCGAACATAGCCGTCCAATATATCAATCTTTATGTCTCGACCATTCCGAGACTCCTCGTTATGTCCGTGATCACATCCGGGACTCCGAACTCCTTCGGTACATCAAAATGCATAAACTCATAATAACTGTCATCGTAACCTTAAGCGTGCGGACCCTACGGTTCGAGAACAATGTAGACATGACTGAGACACGTCTCCGGTCAATAACCAATAGCGGGACCTGGATGCCCATATTGGCTCCTACATATTCTACGAAGATCTTTATCGGTCAGACCGCATAACAACATACGTTGTTCCCTTTGTCCATGGGTATGTTACTTGCCCGAGATTCGATCGTCGGTATCCAATACCTAGTTCAATCTCGTTACCGGCAAGTCCCTTTACTCGTTCTGTAATACATCATCCCGCAACTAACTCATTAGTTGCAATGCTTGCAAGGCTTAAGTGATGTGCATTACCGAGAGGGCCCAGAGATACCTCTCCCACAATTGGAGTGACAAATCCTAATCTCGAAATACGCCAACCCAACATCTACCTTTGGTGACACCTGTAGTACTCCTTTATAATCACCTAGTTACGTTGTGACGTTTGGTAGTACCCAAAGTGTTCCTCTGGCAAACGGGAGTTGCATAATCTCATAGTCAAAGGAACATGTATAAGTCATGGATAAAAGCAACAGCAACATACTAAACGATCGGGTGCTATGCTAATGGAATGGGTCATGTCAATCAGATCATTCAACTAATGATGTGACCTTGTTAATCAAATGACAACTCCTTTTGTCTATGGTTAGGAAACTTAACCATCTTTGATTAACAAGCTAGTCAAGTAGAGGCATACTAGTGACACTCTGTTTGTCTATGTATCCACACATGTATTATGTTTCCGGTTAATACAATTCTAGCATGAATAACAAACATTTATCATGATATGTAAGGAAATAAATAATAACTTTATTAGTGCCTCTAGGGCATATTTCCTTCAAAAGGTGCACTACAGGTATCTCCGAAAGTATCTGTTGGGTTGGCATGAATCGAGACTGGGATTTGTCACTCCGTGTGACGGAGAGGTATCTCTGGGCCCACTCGGTAAGACATCATCATAATGAGCTCAATGTGATCAAGGTGTTGTTCACGGGATGATGTATTACGGGAACGAGTAAAGAGACTTGCCGGTAACGAGATTGAACAAGGTATCGGTATACGGACGAACGAATCTCGGGCAAGTATCGTACCGATGGACAAAGGGAATTGAGTACGGGATTGATTAAAGTCCTCGACATCGTGGTTCATCCGATGAGATCATCGAGGAGCATGTGGGAGCCAACATGGGTATCCAGATCCCGCTGTTGGTTATTGACCGGAGATTGTCTCGGTCATGTCTGCATGTCTCCTGAACCCGTAGGGTCTACACACTTAAGGTTCGGTGACGCTAGGGTTGTTAAAGATATTAGTATGCAGCAAACCGAAGGTTGTTCGGAGTCCCGGATGAGATCCCGGACATCATGAGAGGTTTCGGAGTGGTCCGGAGGTAAAGATTTATATATGGGAAGTTGTTGTACGGACACCGGAAAGTCTCGGGGGCATATCGGTATTGTACCGGGGCCACCGGAGAGGCACCAGGGGTCCACCTTGAGGGGCCAGCCCTCTCGGAGGGCCTCATGGGCTACAAGGGGCAGGGAACCAGCCCCTGGAGGGCTGGGCGCACCCCCTTCCCTTGGGCCCATGCGCCTAGGGTTGGGGGGAAACCCTAGTGGGGGCGCCCCCCTTGCTTGGGGGGCAAGCCGCCCACCCTTGGCCGCCGCCCCCCTGGAGATCCATCTCCAGGGCTGCGCCCCCCCCCTAGGGGGCCTATATAAAGGGGGAGGGAGGGCAGCCGCACCCCTGCTGCATTGGCGCCTCCCTCTCCCCGTTACACCTCTCCCTCTCTCCACAGAAGC
The DNA here is from genome assembly GCA_032464435.1 of Aegilops umbellulata. NCBI lineage: Eukaryota > Viridiplantae > Streptophyta > Magnoliopsida > Poales > Poaceae > Aegilops > Aegilops umbellulata. The sequence goes on from CP136054.1 coordinate 451,896,416, forward strand.
TTGGCGAAGCCCTGCTGGAACTCTGCTGCATCCACCACCACGCCGTCGTGCTGCTGGATCTTCATCAACCTCTCCTTCCCCCTTGCTGGATCAAGAAGGAGGAGACGTCGATCGTCCCGTACGTGTGTTGAACACGGAGGTGCCGTCCTTTCGACGCTGGTCATCGGTGATTCGGATCACGGCGAGTACGACTCCATCATCCACGTTCTCCTTGAACGCTTCCGTTGCGATCTACAAGTGGTATGTAGATGGTCTCCTATCCCCTCGTTGCTAGAATACTCCATGGATAGATCTTGGTGATGCGTAGGAAAATTTTAATTTCTGCTACGATCCCCAACAGTTGTTCCGTTGAATTTTAATGCGTTCCTTGAGAAAGCAAAGTTGAAAGATGATGGTAGCAATTACGTGGACTGGGTCCGTAACTTGTAGATTATCCTCATTGTTGCACATAAGAGTTACGTCCTGGAAGCACCGCTGGGTGCCAGGCCTGCTGCTGATGCAACTGACGACGTTAAGAATGTCTGGCAGAGCAAAGCTGATGACTACTCGATAGTTCAATGTGCCATGCTTTATGGCCTAGAACCGGGACTTCAACGACGTTTTGAACATCATGGAGCATATGAGATGTTCCAGGAGTTGAAGTTAATATTCCAGAAGAATGCCCAGATTGAGAGATATGAAGTCTCTAATAAGTTCTATAGCTGCAAGATGGAGGAGAATAGTTCTGTCAGTGAGCATATACTCCAGATGTCTGGGTATTGTAATCACTTGATTCAACTGGGAGTTAATCTTCCGGATGATAGCGTCATTGACAGAATTCTCCAATCACTTCCACCTAGCTACAAGAACTTCGTGATGAACTATAATATGCAAGGGATGGATAAGACAATTCCCGAGCTCTTCGCAATGCTAAAGGCTGCGGAGGTAGAAATCAAGAAGGAGCATCAAGTGTTGATGGTCAACAAGACCACTAGTTTCAAGAAAAAGGGCAAAGGGAAGAGGAAGGGGAACTTCAAGAACAATAGCAAGCAAGTTGCTGCTCAGAGAAGAAACCCAAGTCTGGACCTAAGCCTGAAACTGAGTGCTTCTACTGCAAGCAGACTGGTCACTGGAAGCGGAACTGCCCCAAGTATTTGGCGGATAAGAAGGATGGCAAGGTGAACAAAGGTATATGTGATATACATGTTATTGATGTGTACCTTACTAGAGCTCGCAGTAGCACCTGGGTATTTGATACTGGTTCTGTTGCTAATATTTGCAACTCGAAACAGGGACTACGGATTAAGCGAACACTGGCAAAGGACGAGGTGACGATGCACGTGGGAAATGGTTCCAAAGTCGATGTGATCGCGGTCGGCACGCTACCTCTACATCTACCTTCGGGATTAGTATTAGACCTAAATAATTGTTATTTGGTGCCAGCGTTAAGCATGAACATTATATCTGGATCTTGTTTGATGCGAGACGGTTATTCATTTAAATCAGAGAATAATGGTTGTTCTATTTATATGAGTAATATCTTTTATGGTCATGCACCCTTGAAGAGTGGTCTATTTTTGATGAATCTCGATAGTAGTGATACACATATTCATAATGTTGAAGCCAAAAGATGCAGAGTTGATAATGATAGTGCAACTTATTTGTGGCACTGCCGTTTAGGTCATATCGGTGTAAAACGCATGAAGAAACTCCATACTGATGGACTTTCGAAACCACTTGATTATGAATCACTTGGTACTTGCGAACCGTGCCTCATGGGCAAGATGACTAAAACGTCGTTCTTCGGTACTATGGAGAGAGCAACAGATTTGTTGGAAATCATACATACAGATGTATGTGGTCCGATGAATGTTGAGGCTCGTGGTGGATATCGTTATTTTCTCACCTTCACAGATGATTTAAGCAGATATGGGTATATCTACTTAATGAAGCATAAGTCTGAAACGTTTGAAAAGTTCAAAGAATTTCAGAGTGAAGTTGAAAATCATCGTAACAAGAAAATAAAGTTTCTATGATCTGATCGTGGAGGAGAATATTTGAGTTACGAGTTTGGTCTACATTT